>JAZKJV010000133.1:1280560-1880560 GCA_037367405.1 Ottelia alismoides
CTATGATTGTAATGAAATTTGAAAAAGTGGGTGGTTGTTGTGATGTGATTGTATTGAAGTTTGGAATAGTGAGTAGAAGTTGAGTATTTTATGATTTTTAGATGATATGATGGTATAATATATATTTTTTGGTTGGAAAGAGAGTGGGCCCCACTAGTGGGTTAGGAATATGGGTTTTGGGGGGTAACCCACCCAAAGTGGGGGGTAACCCCCCAACCAAACGCACCCTTAGATATAAAGAGGATGGAAATCATTTAACTATGATATCGCATCAAAGGCTTAGTCATTCCATTGATAGGATGAATAAATTGGCAGAGGATGGATCATTAGATTTTCTAAAAGTCTAAAATTTTCCTACCTGCGGATATTGTATTTGAGATAAATGACCAGAGCATCCTTCCGAAATAAGGGTACATGATGTGAAGGTATGCTTGACCTCATACATACTGATGTATGTGGTCTCTTCAGTACTGCGACCTAATAGATATCGATACTATGCGACATTTACTAATGACCATTCATGACACGGGTGTGTCTTCGTATTATGTCACAAGTCTAAAACATTTGAAAAGTTATAAGAATTCTTGACTTTGGTTGAAAACCAAATTGATAGGAAGATCAAATGAATTCGATCTGATCGGGATGGTGAGTATCTCTTAGGTGAATTTAAGGAATCCTTAAAGAGAAAGGAATTGTGTCCAATCTCACTCCTCCTAGAACTCACCAATTAAATGGTGTTGCTGAAAGACTCAACATGACCACAATGGATATGATCAACTCAATAATGAGTAAAGCACAATTACCTCTTACTTTCTTGGGATATGCAATAGAGACTACAATATATATCCTTAACAAGATTCCGAGCAAATTAGTATCCAAAATCCCTTGTAAGCTTTGGTTTGAAACCAATCCCAGTGTTAGACACTTGAGGATTTGGGATTGCTTGGTCCATGTCAAGAACATGGATGCAAGTAAGCTGGACTAGAGAGTGCTACATCATTAGGTATGTCAAGGACAATATTGGATACTGACTTTATGACCTTGAGACTCAAAATGTATTCGTCTCCAGGGATGTGAAATTCTTAGAGGATGTCTTCCTTAAAAGTCAAGACAAAAATGAAGTAAAGGAACTCACAGAATCTTCTGAGGATATTGAGATTCCTGAACCTAGAACTGAAGAGATAATTAAAGATAACCTGTACCTCTTTGAAAGAGTTCGAGGGTGGTTAAACTACATGAAGGGTATGGATTTCATGTACCAGAAGAATCTGATAATGATCCGACTTCATTTGATGAATCATAACATGGATAGATGGACGCTAGTTGTGAAGTCTGAAATAGACTCTGTGTAGAAGAATGGTGTGCGGACCCTAGAGGATCCATCTAAGGGGGGTAAAACCCATTGGGTATGAATGGTTCTTCAAGAAAAAGAGGGAACCTGATGGGAAGGTAGAGACCTTCAAGGCATGGCTCGTAGCCAATGGCTACATACAGAGAGAAGGTATCGACTATGATGAGACATTCTCTCCAGTGGCCATGCTTAAGTCCATTAGGACACTATTGGCTATGGTTACATATCTTGGCTATGAAATCTGGCAGATGGAGGTCAAGACCGCATTCCCCAATGGATACCTCGAGAAAGATATCTATATGGAGTAGCCCCAGGGCTTCATAGGTTAGGAAGGCAAAGTATGCAAACTGAAGAAATCTATCTCTTGGTTCAAATATGCTTCTTGTAGCTGGAACGCCTGATTTGACGAATTATAAAGGTTATAATTTTGTTCAGATTCTTGATGAGCCATGTATGTACAAGAAGTTTAGTGAGAGTGCGATTGTGTTCATTATGCCTTATGTAGATGACATCCTTATCATTATGAATGATACATGGATGGTGATTAGTATTAAGGTCTGGGTGTCCCATACCTTTGAGATGAAAGATCTTGAAGAAGCCTCTTTCATCTTAGGTATGGAGTTTTTTCAGAAACATAGAAAAGCATATTTTGAGACTGTCTCAACATGGGTGCATTAAGAAGACCTTGGAGCAATTCCATATGGAAAGTTTCAAGAAAGGCTTCCTTCCATTAAGACACAATATCCATCTATCTAGAAGGATGGATCCTTAAAGTGTTGAGGAAAAGGTCATGTTTGGATGCCCTTACGCATCAGTTGTGGGAAGACCGATGCATGCCATGATAATATGTACAAAATCGGATATATGCTATGCAATGGGAGTGGTAAGTTGTTGCCAATCCTGCTATGGAGAACGACACTGAATGCCGTAAAATAATATCTTCAAGTATCTAAGGACACAAGATTACATCTTGGTTTACAGAGATAGTGATCTCCAAGTCTTAGGATACCCATATTCAGACTTCCAATTTGACTTTCATCACCGAAAATCAACTTCGGAGTTCGTATTCTTGTTGAACGATGGTGCTGTGAGCTGGAGAAGCAAGAAGCAAGGCACCACGACTGATTTGATGACATAAGGTAAATAGATAGCCGCATCAGATGCTGCGAAAGAGGCGGTGTGCTTGCCCAAGTTCATCTTGGAGCTGGGCATAGTTTCTACAGATACTCTCATCCCATTGCACTGCGATAACACGAGAGACATAGCTTAGGCGAATGAACCCATATGGCATCAAAAGAGCAAACATATGGAAATGAAATACCACATCATTCGGGAGATACAAAAGCATGGTGATATGATCATCACCAAGGTGGTCCTGCGGATAATGTTGCTGATCCCATTACCAAACCTTTATCTCAAAAGGTTTTTGACCAGCATGTAATGAATATGGGTTCGTTCCCGCAGAACTAACAGTTGGTGCCTTTTCCCACACCTCCTTGATTCTGATACCCCCTAGGAGCTAGGGCCCCACAATATAGACTATATAAGAACCCTTGCTCATGTTTAGCTTTTTCCGAACTTCCTCGATAAGCCATGTTGGCACCTAAGGAAGCGAGGGAAGGAGGGGCATCGGGGGGGTTCCATTCAACTGAATAACAAAGATAGACAGGAGCAGAGAATACGTAGTCAGGAAGAGATGGTTTAACCCTCAGACAGATGATGCTAGAATTAGAAAAAGGTGGAACTTGCTCTCTAATATTGGTGGTCGGTCTTTCATCTTTTAGGAATTTTAAAGATTGTAGCTGAATGGTTCTTAGGGGTTGTTAGACATGTGAGCCCAGAACGAACCATTTCTACAATAAATGTTATTGTAATTATTTAATATATCAATAAAATTTATTGATTTTCACTCTCTATTTGAGATTAATGAATGCATGCACTTATAAGGTCCCTTAGTACAATTAGGGTTATGTACCATGGTCATGTTGATAATCATATGGTTGTTGACCCAACGGTTGGATCATAGAGGCTGGTGCTGAGATGATATCTAAAGAGTTAGATTGAGGACTTAACTAGCACCATCAAATGATTATCGAGAAATGACTGTAGCCTAAGAAGGAGATGACAATCTTTACGCCTAAGGGTGATATTGGACTGATCTCTTGATGCATTTCCTATGCATAGGAATAGAGATTCCGAGGTGTTGGATGAGTTAAGTCAAAGAGTCGACTTAACGAGATCAAGACATCAAGGACCTATGTCGTATGCTGTCATGATATATGTACGCATCCTCTGATCGGAGACAAACACATTATACTATATGTATGTCTAAGTATGTACATTAAGCAGACCATTAGGCTGATGACGTAATTAAGGTCTATACACCGACAAGTCGGTGTGCATACGAAGGCATATGAGTAATACGATCTATCAAAGGGATCATACATGTGCACTATTGAATCAAAAGATATGAGCTCACTCATGAGATATTGGGATTATCCAAATTCCATCGATGGTCATCTTTTTTGAGAAGCATGACATTATTTATAGGTATGATATATGCTTTTGGAAAGCATATGATCAATACCAACTCCCAATGATCGAATGAGAAACTTAATAATAAAACCTTGAAGAAGACAATTCAAATTAGATCAGAACTTCAGGGTTAATCTAGATCTTGCTATATGCAGGATGTATGGGTATTGGGAATACTCGAGGGTGATGTGATCTTAATCAATTGCATAACCGTGACACTTCCATTTCGAGAGAGTGATGAAAGTTGAAACATGTTTGGATTTTAGTAACTCCACTCAGTAGATTGTTATCCGATCTTGATCTAAATGTTGGATGTTGATCTGAATGTGATTAAGAGGTAATAAGAAGATTGGATATTATGTCTAACATGATCAGACATCTCTAAGATGTCTTCTAGATCTGGATGTGAGATTAGATCTCACTATCCAAGTTACTATACATAGAACATGGGCTCAAATTTCAGCGAAATTCGATCGAATTTCTGTCGAATATTGATATCTAGTCGAAATTGAAATTCGACTGAAATGGCCGAAATGACCGAAATATGGCGGCCCTAGTACAAAAAATGATCGAAATGACTGAAATTTCGATCGAAATTCCATCGAAATTCGACCGAAATTCCGTTTCGGCCAGTCACCGAAATGGTGACCGAAACCAACATTTAGGGCCTTGACATAGAATATACAGTCGCCTTATCCTTTTCTCTAACATGGAGAAGGCAACTGTTCTTGAAAGAGTTCAAGAATCGTTCTATTAGAGACAATATATGAGCATTGGATAATAAAGAGAAATGATGATGATTAAATTTAATTTAATTATCATAAATAATGTGGATGTGTTTCCCAATATTTAGACATGTGTAGAGAGACATCTTGAATAACTAAATTAGATTTAATTACCAATATATGAGAATAATGTGGATAATATTATCCATAATAATTGGTGATAACGTGGATATGGTCTAAAATATCATAGAGAGAATTAATTGTGTATGTTATTCGCAATTCAAAAATTAATGTGGATTGGATTCACATTATACAATTAAATGTAAATGTGATTTGTATTTAGTTTTGGATGGTAGAATATGATTCATAAAAATCAATGGTCTAATTGTAATTGTCACAAATAATTTGGATTTATTTTGGTGATATCTCAATAAGAAAATAATCAACACATATCAATTTGGTGCAATATTAGATTACATCACATATTAGGAAAATGAGGATGCTCCTATTATATGATGGACATCTATGGTGGATCCCACTATGGGCCAAAGCGGGCGCGCCAGATCATACAATATACGTCGTTTTCAGCCCCTACTCCTAAAGGCAGGCTGCCCCGCCGCTCCCCCACTGGACTTTGAGTCTTCCTTTGATATATTCTCTTTTTTCCTGGAAGAGCAAAAAGCAGGGCGCTGTCACCAAATCCAGTGCAGAGGCAGAATACTGGACTATGTTTGCAGCTACTAGGGAAGTTGTTTGGTTACGCAGGCGACTGCGGTGCAGTGAGAAGCAATCAGCATAAGGGGCAGGGAGAGGGAAGATTGAGTATTTTGGCTCGACCGCAGGGAGAGGGTTTCTGAGCGGACTAGGTCATCATTCTTCCAGGTGGGTGCCCTAGCCTAAATATATGCAGTCGTTGCGGACCACTATTTATATTATGGCATATTTATATGCGTCGAAACTTCTCCTTTATCAGTACGCTAAGTTGGCTTTGTCTGTCACCATACTGGCGACCGTCCACTCTACAATGGGAAGGAAGCTACTCTTATTCCCATTATATGTGTTGCAAATTGATTGCAATAGTTGGAGATTGCCTCTCAACTTGCAATAATGAAGATTACATGTAATCTTGGAGATTACATTTTAATATCAACCAGTGATTCCTATTAGGAGTGCATCCTAGCCATCAAATTTACTATAAAAGATAGGCTAACCCTAGTCCTCTTAGTTAAATGCAATTATTGTGACAACAACTCTCTCTTCCCTCACGTTCAACCTATGTCTCCCAACCCCTAGTGGCCATCCCTTGCCCTAGCTTTGTTGGAAACCTGATCTTCATCGCACAGCTATCATGCTGACTGCTCGTGGTTCTTCGTCTTCTTCGTCATCTCATGCTCTCAAAGAAGGTGGTGGATTGCTTATAACTAAATGATGAGGATTTCTGCTCGGATCATTGTTTTTTATTGTGGAAAGAACACATCTCATTCACGTGCTTGCAAGTTCAGGGAATATTTGAGAGAGTGCGATGGAGGATGGTTGTCCAAGATGCTAGTGTCACATGAACGAATCAACAACAATCGAAGTAGCTTCAATAAAACAAGTCTCATTGGGGCTTTTAATTAGTATAAACCTTTCTTCTCGTGGCCCCTGCCACATATCTACATTATCTGGATGTCCTGAAAATAACATCTCATAGAAACTCAACAACTGAGCCTACAAAATAATTTATGCACATATAATAAGCTCAAGGCAAAGGCTAGAGCACAAAAAACTCCAGTAAGCTTGAGTCTAAAAGAGAACTCTATACTGATAACAGAGGTAATGAGAGAGATTACCGCTTGTCAATCGAATGAACTTCACATGTGTAGAAAGCTACACAGAAGTCAGAGAATTATCTTCTTCAATCAGATGAGTCGAGGCCCCATAATCTATAATCCGTGCTGATGCAGAAGTAGATATTGAATTAGCAACAGTACCTGATGTAGTAGCTAAGACTGGTAGTCCCTACATGATAAATAGTAAAGGCATGATTAATTTGTAGTAGTTGCATGAAGGTGAGAGTAGTTTGGAGAAGAGAGTTG
Source organism: Ottelia alismoides (assembly GCA_037367405.1). Lineage (NCBI taxonomy): Eukaryota > Viridiplantae > Streptophyta > Magnoliopsida > Alismatales > Hydrocharitaceae > Ottelia > Ottelia alismoides. Next base: position 1,287,250 of record JAZKJV010000133.1, read on the forward strand.
GTTAGTCTATTCCATTTGTCCCTGATTAGTAGTCGCCTCAACAGGGAAATCATTAGACTCGTCGGAAGCTTGGTTAGCTGTTGTGGGCTTACCAAATTTTTTCCCAACATCTGTTAGACAGATGGCCCATGCTGTGGCAGTTTATACATAGAGGATAACTATTCGCTGCAGAAACTAGAACAACTACCTAGTCCAGGTGACACAAGGAAAGCTGTGGTCCCTATCGGTTGAACTTGGCCATAGTTGCCAAGAGTTGAATCATGTTGTTGAAGCCGTTTGAATATCACACAAAGTGGTGTAATTGTGTTGGAAGTAAGGAACTGATCTTTTGCTGTCTGGTAGGGGGATCAATCCTGCAAGATTCCTATATGCTTGCCATTCTGATCTCTTTGCCACATGCATAGGACAACAGGTTGTCTGAAAAACCAGTTCCTTGTATAGACTTGCGATCTACTGATAGCATTGAATCAGGTACGTGATCTTTCTAAAAGATGGACCATATCCCCATGTATATATCAGCACAATGAGATTTCATTATCTATTGAACATACGCTCAGGACAACTAATCCTGCATCTCCTTGGTTGTTTCTTTGTATAGGAGATTAACTACGGTGGTATGGTCAATGCTATTGGTCAACCATTTCACGACCTGATAATTATTCTGTAACCATGCTTCATAATCCTTATCCTCTTCCTTGAGAGGATCTTTTGTGAGGATATAGAGCTTTCTCTGACAACAATGAACACCTTAAATGCTCAAGACACGGTACTCAATTCTTTGTACCCTCGAGTTTAATATAAGCCCCTCTAAACAACAAAAGACAAGGTGTATACCAATGATTGTCTCAGTAGGAATCATGGCCATCATAAGAAAGAGTAATGTAGATAGAAGAATAAATCTATTTAATCATCATGGACAACGGGGGCACCATAATGATGCACTGCTTTTATGCTGCAGAGAGATGTGGTACGATGTAGTTTGCTTTTCCATATCGACGAAAAGAGTGTTGTTGTACCTCGGGTTGGCGATGGCTTGCAGAGATGTAAGAATGGTGATATACTAGATGTTATAAATTAGAGTCGTGCTATGCTTCATATTGTGCAGATTATAGTTACGATGCCTTCCAAATAGAAGGCGAGATGTTTTTAGATTCTGTATAGTTGCGTGCTATGCGGATGCTACAGTGATGCTTCTAGATGTATGTTGTTGTGTGAGAGATGCTTCCTGATGTATCATGCAGTTACGTACTATGAAGATTTATGAAAGTTACACGAGTTGATGGTGCTCCAAATGCACAAGTTGGCAATGGTGAGCGATGCAAGAGTACAAAGAGGAGGTTGGATAGTGTGGGCTTGGGTCAAGAGAGACCCAGAGCTTCGATCTAAGACCATTGATCTGATACCATGTGTCCATGTGGAAGAAACATTTGGACAAAATGAGATGATGTTATTCAAAGGGTATGGTTTCTTATATGGAGTGAAACCTTAAAACCCTAATCACATAAAAAGGGAAAATACCATGATCCGTAACGGGACAACTAGAAATAGAAAGCACAAAATATAGATGAAAATACAAATGTCTAGATGTGAAAAATACCAATACACTTGAGCCATTAACCATTTTTGTCATCCGTCACAAATGAGGAGTCTTAGAACAACACAAAGAAAAATAAACTTAGAGTTATAGGCATGAATTACACATGTAAAAGAAGATGTCAGACTTTGAAGGCATGTTGGTAATAGTTATCAATCTCACATCGAAGTGGTGCTTGGTGGTGGTAGACAATGCTTGATGACACAAAGCAGTGCTTTGGGTAGCACCAAGGTTTGAAAAAAACAAAAGGCGAAACGAGGCATTTTCTTCGGAATCGAGACGAGGCGTAGCCTCGAGGCGATCGAGGCGTAAGCCTCAGTTTATAGAGAAAAATATGCAGAAAACTATAATTATATATATGGCAATGTAATTATATGTCCTTTACCTAATATATAATATTTAAGACTATAAACTATGATGAAATAATAGAGATAAGAACACAAGAATAGAAGATAGAACAACATCATATGCCTTTCTACACATTTTCATCCAATCAAAGAGGAATTCATTGTCTGACCAGTTGTCTTATCCTTCTTCTTGTCTTTCCTCTTTATGCTTAGCACGAGCTATGTCTTTCATTCCACTTTCTGCCATGAGGACATAGCACAAGCTAAGTATAGGGGGTGGTATAGAGGGTGTGTGTATATATGTCCTATATACTTTTATTCATAGCTTGGACTTTCACATATTCTGTATATTTAGTTTATGCTATGAGTACGGGGATGTGAAAATTTTGGTAAAAATAGTTTGTAAATATTTGGAAAATATATATATATATATATATTACTTGTTTTGCAAAATGTTTTACAAATTATTTTCAAAAGGGTAAAAGTTTGTTTTGACACTATACAAATTATTTTTTGTATATATTTACAAATTTTCTTTCTTTAAAAAAATGAATGATTGAAAAAATTAATAAATTAACAATCAAACATCACTTCAGTTTTTCAAAAGAAGTTATATTTTCTGAAAGGATGCCTTAGGTGTAACAGTTAGATTTTGGACCGTTGGATTCTTAGGCTATAAAAGGTTGCCTAGACCTAGTTCTCTACAGAGTCAAGCATGGAGGAATGTCTGGATTAAACTCTATATTTTGGAAGATCAAGTCGATAAGGAGTTCTTTGAAAAGTGTGATGTCGCTTGAGGAAGATAATATTTTGTTAGAAGAGTTACATATGGAGGAACCTACACATTTTCTTGAGGATATTCAGTTATCTGATTGTCGTCTTACTTGTAAGTTAGGTTTCCCTCTTGTGTCTAGTTTTTCTCTTTTAAGGAAAACCCAGAAGTCTGTTGCAAAAATCAAGGGTTGGATTTGTTTTCCTTCTATTTTGGAGAATTTTAGGTCTTCTCATGCGAATATGGATATTAACTTTGAGGAAGAATGGTACCATTCTAAGTGTTTCATTTTCCAAATCGATGAAGATTTTCTTATTCGGATTCTAAGGTTTACTCTGTGAGGAGGAACAAGTAAAGCATAAAGTAGGTTGTGATTTCAAACTCCGAAGATTCGAGACTAATCTTTGAGAGACTGAAGTTTATAGTGTTGTGTGGGTATCCTTGTAATGTTCTTGTAAGTTTCTGTTGTGTTCTGTCTTTGTTCCTTAATGGTATCTATTCTCCAGTTTTTTAATAAAAACTTCTTTAAAAAATCTGTAAATAATTAACTTATTAATTTGGTGTTCTTCCCTGACACTTCCACTTTGCACTCAAGGCTTGTTGAGGTTCTTTAACACTTGATTTATGAGGTCCGGAGATTTAAGTTAACCTATGTTGATCGTTAGGTCCTTAGACTTAATAATTTACACTTCTCTAGTTAGAAAGATTTACATGCTATATCTGCATGTTCAATCTCTACCTTAAAAAATAGGACCATTACTTATTTGCACGAATGCATTCATGATTGAGATGAGGTTTCACTTGAGGAACTGTGATTTGAGATTCTAGTTTGGACTTGATTTTATGATATTCGAGGATGAGATAAGATTAATGAAGGCTTCATGAAACCTGAGTGTCAATATCTTAGCCTGTATGGGACATGGTTATCATACTATTCTCTTGATATAAACCTAAGTGCCAAGGTGTGATATCATTAAATTAATTTATTGGTGAGTGTGCGCCAATCCTTGGTAAAACAGTGGAGCTAGACAAAAAATGATGAAAAGAAAAGCTCAAAGCTACAAAGTTACTTTCATATGAGTTTCCATCAAATGCGAGCGCTCTCAATCTTTTAAGCGTACACTTGGACCAAAGTATTAGGCTTTATGAGTCGGGCTAGTACCTCAAAAAGGGCTCTGCATCGTAAGAGATACAAGTTTGGGTATAGAAAGTATGTTAGATACTCAAAAAAGATACCCCGGTGCATTCCCAGGAAAACAAGTATAGATGACTCAACTTCTTTTGACGAACACACTGATCAACAACAAAAATATATTGTGTTGAGTAAATAAGGCACTTGAGAGATACCATTATTCCAATGAGAGGGAGAGAAGAAATGACACTATCTTGTTACCTCCATTATCTGGCATATCATCCATACTTTGAAGTCTGACAAACTAAAGAGACTGTGGATTGGGAGCAAGACTAGATTTATTCCCTAATGTTGAGTATTATGTCCTTAGGAGAATCTCTTGTATTGGAACTTTAGGTGACATCTTGACTCTACTCTTTTGAATGCAATTAACACATTAATGTCATACTTCTTACTATACTTGTAAACATTGAGAGTCTGGTAATCAGAGGAGTTAAATTCCTTTTGACTAGAACATGGTTCTGCTTAGAGTCTTAGGATCTCTAACATCAAGTGTTCTGGTTTTCTTAAGACTTGTCTTTTCACATGCACATGTCAGGGAATTCACTAATTAATCTAACTCTCTAACTAATTCTCCATTTATTAGCTTGAGGACGAGCTTAGTTTAAGTATAGGGGGTGATGAATCCCAGATTCATCGACACTATTTCTTTTTATTTTCTCTCTAGCTTAAGAAAATCGATAAAATTTACTAACTAACACTAATTAACTAACTATGGGTTGTGAATAAATGCCTCTAATTATTGTGTATTAATATCCCTATTATTGTGCCTATATTTTATGTGTTTATTATGTATTAAAAATTCAATAAAAACTAAATTAATATTGTATATAATTAATTTAACATAACTTATAAAATAAAAATCCAAAAATTAAGAAAAAATAAGCAATTTATTACTGTAAATTACTTGCAAAAATATTTACTTTGTATAAATCACTTTTTCTCTCTTTGAGTTCTACATGGAAGTTATAGTTCTCATCGAGATCTACAACTTTCATGTTGACAACTTTTTCAAATTCAATCTCCTTTTATTTCTTTTACATTTTATTGTAGTTATTCCATTTCTTGATTTTCTTATTGGGCTACGTGGCGCCTTCAGATCGCACCTTGTGGCCTGGTATCCTTCCGCCACCCACCTCATTCCAGGTCATTGGATCACATGATCCAACAGTGCCTGGATTGCCTTCAACCTCTAGTTACTCTATCCAAGAGTCGCAACCCTTTGTCGCACCTGACTTCTCCCATTATTCCCAACCATCTCCGATAACCTTCGCCCAACTTCCATCGCCACCTTCTTCGCCAAACAACTGCCATCTTCGCCCACTATCTAAGATCCTTAAGACTTAACTTCCAGACCAACTGGCGGTGGTTGAAACCACCGTTTGAGATCAACAACCACCACCATTGTTTTCTTTAAATACAACTCCTCCGCCGCTGGCTGATCCGCCACTCTTGGAAGGAACCTCTGAGCGTCAGCTACTGATCAGTGACAGAGATTGGGTGCTATTGATAGTGAAGGAGAGTTTTACTCCGGCAAGATCCTCGTCTTCTCTGACAAGTTACAGCTTCTCACCTGTTTGAGGTATGGTTTTGTAGCCTCAGGTTTCATAAGCGAAGACCGGAGCATCAGTTGCTCCAATCTGTAGACATGTTCCATCAATCTTTGTTCATCTCAGTCTATTATCCTCATGTTCCAGGGTAAGATTTTGATCTTATTTCTTTTAGTTGTTCTCTATTTATCCGAAATCGTTCGCACATTCTTTCACGCTTCTAAGATCAAGAAAACTATCACCATTAGTTCATCATTCACGCGTGACCTCCAGTTATCTCATTATGCGTCTCCATTTGTGTTAATCACCTTGTCCCTCTTCCTCTTCCGCATGAAGAAGAAGACCCATTAGGGCTTGATTCCTTCACCTCCAGAAGCCCTCCGTTTCACTCCCTTTGATATCACAATAGGCCACAGTTGCTTCGGCTTTGGTTTGCTATAGGTTGCAGGGTCCACTACCCTTCACTGATCGGACATCTTCATACTCTTTCGATCTCCATTTTCATCTACGATGGAATTGCATTGCCACGAAGCTTCAAGGCCTCTCAACACTTGATTTCTTCATCGATAAATTCTCTAGAGGATTAGACGCCTTCCTCGGCCTTCAACATCAACAGAAGAGAGCGGAGGAGGAAAATAAGCTCTACTAGAGCTCCATCTGCACTCCGTCGTTCAAGAAGGGGGAAGAACGCACGTCACAACTACCGTTCGATCAGATCGCCTCGATCTGATCCGACGATCTTTAGTCCTCCATGAGTGTTATCTGAAGCAACGCTTCAAGCCACAACTTTGGAGCAATCGAGCTTGCAACGAGACGCGAGACTGCGATACGTGGCCCAAGTCGTCGCTTCCCAAATCTGATCCTGATCACGTTTCTTAGACGCGATATTGGGTAAATTGCAAACCTGCCCAAGAACTTTTCAAATTGCAGATAAGCCACGTGTCTGGAAAATTTACATTTATACCGAAGCGGCTATTTATAATTGCATTTGAGTCCAATTCGGACTTACATGCAATTAAATAATTTATGTGTACTGCATGTATGCCCTAGCCCTATTCCTTTCCTTCAATAATTTGTGAACCACTTCTCTAAATTTAATGAAATTGGTGTCGTTTGAAAGCTATTCCCATGCTATTTAATTTACTGCAATTTAATTACTGATTTGATCTATGATCCATGCATTGAACATAGTGGTTATTTTGTCTATTCAGCCCTTGTGTATTGATTTCAAATTAAATTGTTTTGAGGTTGAACTGCTTTCTTCACTACATTGATTGTTCATTAACTTATTAATTAATTTCACAAGTAATTAATTCATTTAATCAGGAGTATGTTTGTTTAGTGTGCATTTACTCTGTGATTGTATTGCATCATTATTTATTATATAAATTAATGGCATAAAAATATTTAAAAAAATACTTGCATTATGTCCTTTGAATTTTGCTTGACCTAGACAGCCTATAAATCACCAGAGTAGATAATTGACTTTTTGATTTAATTGAATAATTGTTCGTGTCCCTATGTTCGATCCTGGACTTGTCCATGTATAAATTTAAGCCGAGAACTCTTCGCGGAGATATTTTCTCGGTTTTGTTGATTGTTGATTGGCCCGTGCTACAACGGGTGCATGTTATTTACGCCGATTGACGGTTCATCAAGGGGCACAAAAGGGGTATGGGGAGGCTTCTTGTATTATTAAAGGTCAAGCTTGTGGCAGGTTGTGTTATAAAAGAACCTCATGATTATTAGGGTTGTTGAAACTGGGGTTTCATTTGGACTCTTATTTGGAACATGGAACATGCCATGTTTTAGGGAGGAGGGAGGTGACGAACTCGAGGGTGGTTTTTGTGTGTTTGGGCAATTTGAAGCGACCTCAATGTTGTGTCCCGGTTCATCCAACCTTGATAGGAGATGGAGTATATGACTAGAGACGACGACCGGTCAAAAGGTTGTTATAAGAAGGTCTGGGGTTACTGAGCACCTACATGCAAGGTGAAAGACGATGCTCGAGCGAATTGATCTTTGATTGTAGGGCATATAAGATATCCACAAAGCTATAGGGGTCTTAATTTCCACCACTGAAATCGATGGTTGAATTTACACATAAATCAAGTTTTCTACCGTTTGAGATGAACCTATGGAAGTCATCCTCAATTTGATCATGCAAATGGTCATGAATGAGCTTGCCCAATAAAATTTATAGAATTATTTGTTAAAGCTAATTTCATTTCTAGGGTTTTACGTACGATAATCTTAATAAATTTATTGGGATTTTCAACCTACATATAATATATATTATTTATTTAATATTAATTGACAATTTATTGTATATCTAGGCTTTTGATGAATTAACATGTATTTGTGTATTTTCAGGTGTCTTAAGAGGTTCAACATAATCCGTGCTTGTTAGTATATTGAGCTAGACACTCATCCAGAAACTGGTTGTTCATTCATCCATAGACAAGACCTAGACATGCAAGGAAAACTTGTCATCAAGGTATTTCAACAAGTTTTCTATTCTTCACATTTGCATGGAAGAAGAGCCATGAAACTTTTCAAGTAAACCTCACAGATGAATATATGAAGTGTGAAGAGGGCAGCCATCAAGCAAGATAGATATCATGATAAAGCTGAATAATCTTGCTTCCATTGCCTTCTATGGAATAAGTTCTAGCAAGTTTGTGCCACATTGCTTAAGCGGTGGTAGGGTGCTGGACCAAGCATGTGTCGAACTTCAGTCTAGGACTGTCGCTCTGACACCTTGAGAAAAGGTAGAAAAGAATGAATCCATAGGTAGACTGAGATCAGATAAACAAGGTGAAAATAAAGTAGTCTAAAAATAGAATAAGATCCGCTAACATCTCATCAATGCGCCTACCACCCAAAAGACTAGAGTTCAAATCCCCCTTGAGGAAGGTTGTATTAGGTAGCTGACAGCTAGCGTAAAAAATAGTCGGATCTTTCAACATGGATTTGATAAGAATCCATGTAGCCGATGAGCTGCATCCGAGAGTGATGGGAGCGTGCCACCAAACAGTGAGAGAGTGCCACCGAGAAGTGATAGGACGTCGCCGCTCTCAGCACGGGAGGCTCCAAGGCCGAGGGGTTTGGGTCCCCAAGCGGGGTGACTCTCTTCGCCCTCGGCCTGATCGCGCTTCGTCTCGCGAGGTCTCTCGCCACGCGGCGACGCCCAGGGTTGATGAAGCGGGCATGGCTTGGAAGACGGTCTCTCACTCGAAACCGGGCAAAAGGTGCTTCCGTTGCGGGGAACGTGGGCACTTGGCGTCTGCATGCTCCACTCCTCCTCGCTGCTTTCGGTGCGGGAAGCTCGGACACCGCCTATCTTCGTGCTCTTCGGGAATCATGGATGCATGCCGCCATTCTTCTTCGTCCATCGCGGGTGCCTCTCACCATGGCCGGCCGCCCTCCAGTTGTGTCGACTCCAGATCCTTTGCTCAGGTTGTGTCTGGGACTCTTGATGGGTCTAAGGGTAAGCTTGCTGTTGCTCCTGCTCCGGTCGCCATGGCCGACTCTCGACCTTCTCGTTCTCATGCATGGCGGGAATCTCAACGTCGGCCCATGCCGACCGATGTTCCCCGTCCTTCTCCTACGGCGGGACTTGAGGCTGGTGGTCCCTCCGGACCTAGGGTTTCGTGTTTGCATCCCCAGGCTGCGCGGGAGCCTATGCTCTCGATGGCGGTTGGAGTGCTCCAACGTCGTGGTATTGATCCTGAAGTGATCCGTTCCGATGTTCTTTCTATTCTGGGCGACAACTTTTTGGGTGACCTTCTCTTCTTCGACGACTTCCGATGCTGTGCTAGAGGCCTCTCCCCGGAGCAACGGGAGCTCCTCTTTCGTCATGCGGATGCCTCTTTGGTCAAATGGCGGCGGCCGCGAGTCGCGGATGGGGCGGCGGTGACATCTCGAAGATGCGTGGTGGAGGTTCGCGGAGTCCCATTCCTTTCCCGGTCGGCTCATTGCATCTCGAAGATTATTGGCAACTGGGGCCAGGTTGTCTCGGTTCTGGATGATGGACTATCGCCCGGTTCTGATTGGGCATGCATGAAGCTTTTGGTCGAATGCTCCTCTACCTTTTGTCTATCCATGAGAGGCAAGGCTCTTATCGAGAAGCTCTCCATCGGCCGATGGTCGTTCAGCCTGGAATTTTTCTTCCCGACGGACGACTCTCCCCGGCCGCCTCCCGCCTCCGGCATCGACGTCTCCTCCGGTGATATCCCCGGCGATTCATCTTCCATCGGCCACGTGGCGCTGTGCAATGATAGTATCCAAGAGGCGCGTATTCAGGATTATCTTTTTGGTTTGTCTTCTGGACTTCTCTCTTCTTGGGAAGCGGTAAGGTCTCAGCCGCTCGTTCTTGGGAGCCGAATCGGGATCGATTCGCCTGAGATTAATTGTTCTTTTATTCCTGATCCGGTGGTCCCTTCCTATTCCATGACGGTCTCTATTCCGACTTTCGGGTCGGACCTTGGTAGCTATCAAGGCAACTCCCGGGCGTTATCTGATCCGATTATTGAAGACGACCTTCTAGTATGCCGTTCGGACTTTCCATGCCCTGAACCGATTACTGCTATTCCTTTCGGCGGGTCTTTCTCAGCAGACCTCCAGCAAGCTTCCGCGTCGACAACTCTTTTCGTCTCAATGGATTCGGTTTCCGAGGGGGCCTCTTCATCATTCTCGGCCGGTATGCTCTCTCGCAGCGATGCTCTTCCTTATCTCACTAATCGAAGCTCTTTATCTTATGGCGACGGTATGGCCTCCTCTATGTCTGCTCCTCCGGCCTCGCCTCCCGGATTCGGCTCTTCCTGGAACATGTGGAATGATTTTTGTGCATCTCCGACGAGATATGGACGCGTCTATTCTCGCCGCATGGACTTGCTTTGTCATGATAACCTTGCGCCTTCCCGCGACGATATTGCTGAAGCGGCGGGGCTTCGCTGGACCGGCCAGCGACGCTCCCTGGCTTAGCGGACGGGACATGGTTTGTTGTTTTGCTTTTTGGGCCCTTTTTGTTGTAACATTAATGAAGATACTATCATGGAATGTGCGTGGTTTGGGCGATCCGATTCGTCGCAGGGCTTTGGGTTCACGCATTCGCGATTGGGATTGCGACGTTGTTTTTCTTCAGGAAACTAAACTTGCGGGTGTCGACGACGCGATGTGGAATTCTTTTGGGGCAGGTTCTGTTGATACTTTTTGCTCCTTGGACGCGATTGGTGCATCTGGCGGCGCGATTATTGCTTGGCGCTCTTCTACTTTCTCTTTCATTTGTCAGCGTTTGGGTCGTCACTCAATCACCGCTACTCTTCGGCATGTGGACTCCAATTCTTGCCTGGCTTTTTCTTGTATTTATGCGCCATTATGCCACATTGAGCGACGAATACTTTGGGAGGACTTGAATGCTGATGCTGCGACCCTGGGCATCACCCCTTGGATTGTGGGGGGAGATTTTAATGTCACCCTTCTCGCGTGCGACCGCCCACGTGGTAGGGGGGGTAGGGATCCCGGCTCTTCTGAATTTTTGGATTTCGTTCATGGATTGGCCCTCGAAGACTTGGTTGCATGTGATATCTCCTATACTTGGCGCAACTCTTCTTCTCGTTTGCGCCTTGACAGATTTTTTGCTAATAACAGCTGGATGGAAGCATTCCCTCTATGTTCGATCTCTTCTAGGCCTCGCTCCTTTTCTGATCACTCTCCCATTATTTGGGAGGCCGAGGACTCTTCCCGGCCGCGTGGAATTTTCCGTTATGAGCGCTGCTGGCTACTGGAATCTAATTTTAAGGACATGGTCCGCAATATCTGGTCTCAGCTTTCCTTTCAAGGGCATGCGGCTCAACGTTTTGATCTCAAGCTTTCGTCGCTTCGTCGTGCCCTTGCGGCCTTCAAATTCTCGACCCGTCAGGCCAGGCTTCTCGCTCGGAACAGTGCGGAAGAAATCATTCTTCGGTTGGATCGCTTGGAGAACGATAGAGAGCTCTCTTCTTTGGAATTATCGGATCGATCTTCGGCTACTCGCATTATTTTGGAGGACGACCGGAAGAGAACAATCGAATGGAGGCAACGATCTCGCATTAATTGGATTAAGAGCGGCGATGCTAACACGGCCTTTTTTCACCGGATCGCCAGCGCTCGCAGGCGTGCTAATCGTATATCCTCCATGGTTATTGGGGGCGTCAATGTTCAGGGCTCTCGCGCAATCGGATCCGCATTGGTGGATCACTTCAGGAATTTCTTTGATCGCCAACCTTCCTCTTCTTGGCGATGGCATGCCGCTGGGATCCCAACCTTATCCTCCGCTGATGCAAATTTCTTATCTCGGCCCTTTACTCTCGAGGAGCTTAAGAGGGCGACTTGGGACCTCAACGCCGACGCTTCCCCTGGCCCCGATGGTTTCCCTATCTCCTTTTATAAGGACTTCTGGGACGTGATCTCTAACGATGTTCTTGAAGTTGCACTCGAATTTTGTTCCGGAAATAGGGGATTCGACAGGCTTAACCGGGCCAGCATGGTGCTTATTCCTAAGTCTCAGGGGGCTTCTCGCATTGAAGATTTTCGGCCTATTGCTATTTCCAATGGCATCTATTTGATCATTGCTAAGGCGTTGGCTCTTAGGCTTGCTCCTCTCCTCACCTCTCTGATTTCACCCGCTCAGGCCGCCTTTGTCCAGGGACGTAAGATCTCCGACTGCTACATTCTCGCTTCTTCAATCATTGACGGCTGGCATAGAAATGGCTCCAAAGGGATTCTATGGAAAATCGATTTTGCTAAGGCCTACGACTCTTGGACTGGTGTTTCCTTTGGGGGGTTCTTAAGGCTCGGGGCTTCCCTCTGCTGTGGATATCTTGGGTTAGACGATGCATCACTACCGTTTCTTTCTCGCTGTCTCTGAATGGTCGGCCGTCCGGGGGATCTTTTCAGCCTCGGCGAGGGGTCCGTCAGGGATGCCCCCTCGCCCCTCTCCTCTTCGTGCTGGCAGCTGACGTTTTACCTCGCATGATCCAGGGGGTTGCTAATGCGGGATATACTCGCGTATATTCTTTGGATAACCTTCATATCCCTCTTCTTCAATTCGCGGATGACACTCTTTGCTTTATTGAGGGGGATCGGACTCACGCCGTGGGGATGGCCAATACGATTCATCTATTCTGCGAAATCTCAGGGCTCCATATCAATGGTGATAAATCACGCTTGGTGCCTTTTGGGTTGTCGGATATTGAGGCCAGGGAGTGTTCCTCTATTTTGGGGGCCCCCATCGGGGCGCTCCCGCTCGAGTACCTGGGCTTGCCCCTATTTCTTGGACGACCACGCTTGCGAGACTATCAAAGGGTGATTGATAAGGTTGATGGCAGATTGGCTGGATGGCGATCGTCAATTCTTTCCAAGGGCGGTCGTCTGGTGTTAATTAAATCGGTTATTTCGGCTATTCCAACTTATTTCTTCTCGGCGCGCGGATTGCCCAAGGGAATCCGTATCCGCCTGGAGAAAGCTATGAGGCGATTCTTATGGGGTAAGAATGGTTCGGATCGGAAGGGATTGCACTTGGTTGGTTGGGACGACATCTCTCGGCCGAAAAGTCATGGGGGTCTTGGCGTTAGGCGCATGGAGGCGACTCGGGATGCGTGGCTCCTCAAGTGGGCGGTGAGGTTGTTGGGCCGGGAGGAGAGCTTTATGCTTCAATGCATTCGCGCAATTGCTGGCCTTGCCTTTGATACCGTTTTTGGCGGACCCCCTGTGGGTCCCTCCCACTCTTTCTGGCGAGATATCCTGTTTGTCTTCAACAGTAATCGCTCTCTGCTGGCTCCGGTTCTTGGCGATGGGAGGACATTTCGCTTCTGGACGGTTGATTGGTCCGGTAAGGGCATTCTGATGACCCTCTTTCCTCGCCTTTTCGCGATGGCCGGGGACAAGCTCGCTACGGTGGCTTCCTGCTGGGGCAATGGCGTCTGGTGCCCTACCATTTTGGGCACCCTTTCTGACCAGCGTTTCTCTGATCTTACGGCTTTATTGACTCTTCTCGCGGACGCCCCTTCGCCTTCCTCGGGCCGTGATCATTTTGGGTGGATAGACGGGACTTTCACGTCTCGAAAGGCCTATCTCTCTGTTATCCCACCGGTTTTGAATGTGGATGCTTCCCTTTCTCATCACTGCAATTTTATTTGGAATCTCAAGATCCCGGAGAGGATTGGCGTCTTCCTTTGGATTCTCAGGCGTGGAAGACTGCTTACGCGGGACCGCTGCGCCTCCCTTCTCCCGAACATCTCCTCCTCCTGCGGTATATGCGGCCTTGGCACTGAAACCTCCAGCCACCTTTTCTTCTCGTGCCCATTCGTGCAGGACATCTGGGCTGACGTGGATTGGATTAACCGATCATCCATGATGGCCTTCTGGGAGAGCCTTGTTGCTGACTCTTCCCGCCCTCGATCGGTTAGAATCATCCCCATTGCGCGTATTTGGAGCATTTGGTTGGGAAGAAATAATTTGATATTTGCAGGGCAGCGTTTCTACAAGGAAAATATCTGTATCGCTGCAAACAATTTCTGTACGGACTGGCTAACCATGTAATTTTGTCTTGGGTGGCGGATGGTACCTTGTGCACCATCCACCTCGACCTTTATGTTTTTTTTAATTTCCCCGCTGTAAGTATATCCTTCATCTTTCCTTAATAAATTGGGGCGAACACCTACGAGTGTATCCCCCTCTTTTGAGTGTCAAAAAAAAGAATCCATGTAGCCGACCCTACTTAAAGTGGGAAAAGACTTTGCCATTTTTTTAAACACTTGCTTCTACTGTTCTCCTTATCATGGACAAACATATATTTGAATTATTACTGAAACTCAGTTGCTATTTTCTTCTATTTTTGCAGTGAGGGGGATGTTGGCATCTCCAGTTTGTGAACACTGTGGATGAGGATTCTGTGGTGTACGATTAGGAGATAAAGCCTTCTGGATGAGGTGAAGTGCAAGCAAGGAAGAAGTTGGTTGCTACCAAGGAAGGGGAGATAGCATACATTATTGCAGAAGAAAAGTTGGGAAGGTGTTGGAGGTGATGAGGGCTACATATTGAAGAATATGAGGAAGGCGGTGTCACAGGCGTGAGAATTGGAAAGGATGCATTCAGAAGATTGAGGGAGATGGGTAGCCAACCATTTTTAGGATCAGGGGTCCTTTTTTTGTGTGATTAATTAAACACATCGAACCAACCTCGAAGCCAAGCACAAGGTTACTTTACTAGCAGAAGCTTCCAATTAGAAAAGCTCATGTCTGCAAATGATCGAACATTGCATCTGCTGCAACAAAGTGCTCTCTCTTGAGAATCCATTCAAATGGTTTGGTTGTGGTTCAAGACTTAACATTTTTTCAATAATATAAAAGGAAAATTAGAAGCTCTTGACTGTCATGAACTGTTTACTTTTCACTACCTTCAGCTTATTATTACGGTTGTTGCATCGTTGTTGTGTTTTTACTAAAAAATATTTGGGTAGAGACATGTAGGGAGAGCACGGAAATTATTCAGTTCATGAGCCTCAACTAAATCTACTACACTATATTAAAGCTTCATCGAGTACACTAATAAATTAATTAACTATTTTTACATTTCCTAAATACTGCTTTTTATACACAAATAATCTTAAAAATATTCCATATTACAAGCAATTTTCTATCTATTTTTTCCCATTTAGTCAAGTTGGGACAAAGAAAGCATCCGACGTCCCGTTTTCTTTCTCGCTATGGAAGGCGGGCTCTCGTCGGATTTTGCCCATGGGGAGGTCTTTTCACTAATGTGAGAGGTATCGACAGTTGGAGTTAGAGCTGTTGCCATTGTTATTGGAAATATGTTGAGCTCATTGATTCATTTTGTAGCAAGAAATCCTTAACAGTTTAGTTGGTTTTGCAATTTGGAGCTTTGTTCTAACGGAATCCTTTGCATGGAGGTTGCATGCATGTGTTTTTTTGTTATAACTATAATCCTTTATATTATATCTTTAAAATATAACACTCTTAGCATGTATTTTATACACATGTACATGTATACATTTCTTTGAGATTATTTCCCATACAAGAACACACCCACTCGTGCACATGCGCGCACACTTTTGACATTTCGGTAGTCCAGGAGCTGGCTAGCCCTCAAATCTACTTTACATATCTAATGCGACTAAGTTCAACGATAAAAACACTCCAATAATTATGTGGCATGCAAATAATGACATTTCGTGACTTCTATGCTCGACTTTAGAAAGCTCCAATAATTATGTGGCATGCAAATAATGACATTTCGTGACTTCTATACTCGACTTTAGAAAAGAGCAAGTATCGAGCTATGATCCAGTTAGCTTCTGCTGATATTTTGTTTATGTTGTAATTTCAAATTTGATGAAGATTAAGCAGGGAGATCTTCGTACATGTGTGTATATGTATGTATGTGTATATGTATACTTGTATGCACGTATGCACGCATGTAGGTAATGTACGTATTTCGTACATAATCTAGGTGCATACATATGTATGTATCCACATATGCACATGCATATGTTCATATGTATGGATATGTGTTTGTACGTATGGATACATACTTACACAGGGACGGAGCCATAATGTGAACTTAGCAAGGGCACATATCACTACGATAAAGTTGACCTATGGCAATATCGCAATGATTATTTTTCTTTGTAAAATTAGCTTTTGTTATAGTAATTAACAAAGAATGTCATATTCGTTGCTAAATGTTCATATAATGATGATTTATTCATCGATTTATCTGTTAAAATTTGCATTAGTCATTACTATGATTAACAACGATCAAAAGAAAAAATCAACTAATAATCATTATATGTTTTGTTGCTATGAACATATCAATGAATATGATATCCATTGCAAATTTAACGAATCAAGTTACATAAAATATTTATTGTTAGAGGAAATGGAGCCTACTTCTTGAAGTAAGTAACCTTACCTACTTCATGCCCACTTTTTGCAATTTTTTTTGAAAAATACCATCATGGATTTTTATAACTATATTCCTTTAATACGTCATTCGAATTTTGTCGGAAGCAGAGACCCCTATGCCCTCCATCCATAACAGGTCGACTACAACAAATCTAAGATCGTTAAAAATACTTGTTCTAGACTGAGGAATATGAGTGTCTGTTTCCGACAAAATTTGAATGACATGTTAGGGGGATATAGTGATAAAAATCCATGGTGGTATTTTCCAGAAAAAATAAAATTTTTTGTAAAAAAGTGAGCATGGAGTAGGTAAGGTTACCTACTTCATGAAGTATGCTCCTTTTCGTTTTATTTAAATTTAAATATGAAAGATATGGCAATATTGTTATTTTAAGCCGATATAACTAATATCACTATGCCGAATTCTCATCTCACGTTTAGTTATCTATGTCATATTAACAACAATCATTTACAAGTTATTAACTTTATTTGGTGTTACGTTACCTTTTTACTAAAAAAACTCTTTAACTTAAATGATTACTTACATAAATAAAATGTATTTTATCAAGAAGTTTCTACTTTTCTTGCATGAACAAAAAGTATACTAACTTGACGAAAAATATACTTTGAAATGAAATTAATACAATATTAACAAGCTTTACCAATAAATGACCAATTTAACACTTATATAAAAAAATTGAATAATCCAATAGAGCCTTCATACAAGATTATTACATATTTAATATTGTATTAGAATAGGAATGAATATAATCTTTAACAAAAATTGTAATGGTACAATTGTAATGTTTTCACGATGGATATTTCTAGGAAGTATATAACATGTCTTCTAAAGTTATGCGGGGAAGGGCCTTGTATGTATCCCTTTTTCTATGCCTCTAAAATCATTCATGACCATAGTTGCGAGCAAGGTTTTAAATGTCGGATTTCAGTTTCGTTTCGGTGAGTGACTTAAACGAAATTTCGGTCGTTTAGGTCAATTTTTGAACATGACCTCCCAAATTTCAGCCGATATAGGCCATTTCGGTCGCATTTCGGTCATCTCCCGAAACCGAAATTCGGTAAAAATTGAGTCCATGGTTGCAAGCATATCTAATAATTTTGCACGTGTTAACGACTTAGTATACAGTGTTATCTTCCAAATCATGTGCCCATCATGACAGAGCTTGACGAGACCTTGCACCTGAGCTCTTTATTGATGCACTAATATGTGGGCTTTATTAGTATTCTCACAATTTACTAAAAAGATTCAGAAACAACAATGTGTCATATTTAGAGATGCAAACAGATAGACGTATACGGATAGGTATTACCGTATCCTTATCCGTTTTTGAATACAAATACGGATGCGGATACATATATTGACGGATATTAAAACTATCTTACTATATCCTTAAAAACGGATAGGGATGTGAAACAGATACTGATCGTATACAAGTAATGTTAGAAAAACTCTATGGAATAAACATAAATATATACGAATTGGATGGAAAACACATGATATAAATTTACTAAATATATTTGTGTCATAAAAATTATATAAATATGGTAAAAATTATATAAATATGGTAAAAGCAGATATACAATTATGTTATATAGGATTAAAAATAAATCTATGACTATATTTATATACGAAAACGGATATACGGATACGGATGTTTGCGGATATCAAAATGATATCCATATCCGTATCCATTTTAAAACGAATACAGATACGGCTATCAAAATCTGTATAAAACAGATACGGTGACGGATCCGTTTGGTCCATGTATATTAAAAGCAACAATGTAACAAGATGGTATATTAAAAACGGGGATAGGCGATGGACGTTATCTTTTTGGGGCGGGCAGACCAAAATTCCCTGCATTTCTTTATCTCCACACAACCAGCCAACGTTTTCCAGCTGAAGCGAAGGGCTATGTATTGTCAAGCAGAAGGCTCTGGTGGAGCGGAGGCCCCTCGCCTTCCCTGGACAACTCCTCATTTGGTGATGAACCCAGATCCTCTCCACCGTCTCGAGGAGGCGTGGCGGTCCCTCCGGATGTTGTCGATTCCAACTCTGATACCTCCTCCTTTGATGGCGAGAACTGTCCCAACCTGTCGACGAGGCATGCCGTCTCGACGTTGTTCAAGGACGACCTGTAGCACTACAAAGACGTTGTCGCCCTCATCCACTTCTTCTTTAACTAGTCTAACGCTGCACAACTTCCTCATCGTCACCCACTGCAAGGTTGGCCGCATCGACGACACCCTCCCTTACTACCAGAGCATCCTGGACAACACCCCATTCTCCCGATCCCACATCATCTACCACCATCTCACCAAGGGTCTCGTTTATGCTGACTGCCTCCCCGATGCACTTAGCCTCCTCTGTGAGATGATCACGCACGAGCATGGCGTTGACTCGCTCATCTACAATAATGTCATCCCAATGTTCCTGGAGAATGAGAACCTCGATAAGGCATGAGAGCTCTTCGACAAGTTCAGTGAGAAGTGGCTAGTGTACGATGACACTGTGGTGGCAACCTCCATGGATTGGTACTTTAAGACGGGAAGGGGGAAGGAAGCGATGGACGAGTGCCAGCCGTTTCTCGACAGGCAGTTCCAGATGAGTGCAGCTGCTTGTAATGCGTTGCTTGAGATGCTGTTGAAGCACGAGAAGGTCAGGAAGGTGGACAAGCTATTTGATCGTATGATTCTGAAACATACCCTCGGAGCTTCAATCGGAGCTTAACATGGACGCAAATAACAATGTGGTGAATGAGTACTTCAAGAACGGGGACTTTGAGAGGGTTGTGCAGGTTTTCCATAGACAAGCGACGAAGCCCTTCGTGATGGACGAGGGTTGTTTTTACCAATATAATTGGAAAGCTTCTTGAGAATGGGTTGTTGGATTAGGCACAGAAGCTATTTGATGAAATGCCAGAGCGGTATGTGATCCAGGATGCATCAACTTATGGTTGGCCATGGGTAACGGTCTGGGGTGAGGGTGGCTGAAATGGAGGACCTCAGTTGGTTACATGCAAGGTAATGGGAGAGCAGGAGTTACAACGAGGTTGGGTAAATGCCAAGATGGTTGATGAGCACGGGTGAGTTACAACGAGGTTGGGTAAATGCCAAGATGGTTGATGAGCACGGGTGGAGCCAGAAAAAAATTATGT
Source organism: Ottelia alismoides (assembly GCA_037367405.1). NCBI lineage: Eukaryota > Viridiplantae > Streptophyta > Magnoliopsida > Alismatales > Hydrocharitaceae > Ottelia > Ottelia alismoides. The sequence continues at coordinate 1,306,851 of JAZKJV010000133.1, forward strand.
TTTTGGCCAATATTTAGTCTAGTATATAAATAATTGAAAATACTACTATTGAGGCACATAGTTTTGAAAGTGATGGATAAATTTACGTAATTTATCGAAGCTGTGCTCGATGATTTTTCATTACGTAGGTATCGTCAATGACTTCTTCCACGGTGACATTTTCTGCTATCTCCTTTTCCATGTAAGCAATTATACAACTACTCAAAAATCCATTTTCTATCTTATTTTGAAGCATTGTCTTCACGAGATTCATAACTGAAAATACACATTCAGTTGTAACAGTTGAGACATAAAGAGTCGAAATAAGCCGAATCAATCTGTTGATTAAAAAGTAGACTCATGACTTTCCAGTTTCTACCAATGCTTGACATAATTCCGATATTCTACTCAAATGTTTCATCTTTGGATGATTAAGGACATCAAGTTGATATTGCATCAACTGGAGCTATAGTAAGTCTCTTTCACTATCAGAGAAATCTTGTGGATAATATTTTGTTGCAAGAAAGAAAATATTATTTATATTAGCCATCTTGTGGGTCTAGTGTATAACTAAGACATAAGAGCTTCATAGTCGTATCGCTAAATCTGTGATCCATCTCTTGAAGTTGTGAATCCAATGTAGCCATTAAAATATCCACTCTATAATGATGTTTAAGTGTAATGTTGCTTTTCTCATGACGAGAACGTGCTTTGCTAGAATAAGAAAGACTCATATCTGGAACACCAATATTTTGCTTTGAGCAAAATGATTGCACATTGTCAAAGAATCTATTCCAGCCATTTTTGTGGATGTCTTGAATAAGAGATCTAGTAGTGGAAGCCAAAGTAATCGCATTCAGAATATCTTGATAGATATTTTACAATGCATGGCATAATACATATGCAAATCCCAAAATATCATTCATCAAGTTTAAAATAAATATAAATTCAAAGGACGTTATTGAATCATAAATGACATCGGCATCCCCATGTTGAGAATAGGGAGAACTATCTTTCATGATATGATTTAGTACAAGTCAAGTCAAATCAGACAATCTTGTCATGCTAGAAATTGAATGGAAATGAGATCCCCATCTAGTATCTCTTGCACATTATAGTGTCCCGATCTGATTAATAACTCTTCCTTTTTCAATTTTTATTCAACCGATTTAGATGCTTGAACATCTTGTAATTTATCATTCCTCTTGTTAGAAGAGCCTATAATATTAATGATAAATATTAACTTAGGGAAAGACTGATGAACAAAAACAACTTCTCTTTATGCTGCAACTAATGCTAACCGGATTCTGTGAGCAAAAAAATCCTATAATGAGCATACTTGCAATCCATACCAAATAATTCTTGTAGTCCCTTCCACTCTCTACGCATGTTACTCACACAATCATATCCTTGTTCATACATATCTTGAATATTGAGATTATGGTGAGAAAGGACATCTGAAAATTTTTTTAATGTGGTTGCATGTGTATCTTTGACATAAACAATATCCAGACATCTTACTCTAATAAACCCATTAATATCAACAAAGTGGATGACGATAGCCATTTGTTCTTTTTTAGATTCATCACGAGCTTCATCAACAATAATGTAATATTTTACATTTTCAATCTAATCGCGAATAACCTTTTGTACTCTAGTTAAAATAATATCTAATATCTACTTTTGAATTGGAGGAGATGTATATTTTGTATTTTTAGGGATTCTATCTAAAACAACTTTTGTAACTTTTTCATTATACAATACCAATAGCTTAATCATTTCAATATACTTTCTCTGATTCTTTGAATTTGCATATTCATCATGCCCTCTAAATGCACATGCTTGAAAAGCCAACTATTTAACTCAATCAATTGATGTTTTCAATCGTAGCCTGTTGGACTTAATCTCCTCTAATGTTTGTCCATGTATCACATTATCAATATGCCTTGTTTGAATAATCAAATTTTTGTAAGCTTGTTTAGCTCTATTATGAGGTGAGCATGCATCACTTCCAATATGATGTAAAAATGCACAATGTTCTCCTCTATTTTTTTTCCAATTGCGAAAACCATCAAGCGCAACGACATTTGATCCAAATTGTCCATTGGATATTTTATTGAAAATAAAATATGGCAAGCAAAAATGACGCATCCTTGACTGGAGAATATTCTAACCATGAAGGATATTTCTGAAACCAAGATGCTTGAAATCGATGTTGATGATTTTCACGACCATATAAAGTATATTTTAAAAGATAATGCCGATATGGTCTACTTTTATTATATGCACATCAAATCTTATCCTATGGAAAATATCTAGAATTATGAAAGATATATCTATTTAGTTATCACATATTTCTAATATATCGATCTTTCGACTGAGCTTGTACAAGATAATATTTAGAAAAATGAAAAAAAATCTAGTTAGTTATCACATATTTGCAATATATCAAGAATCATATTTGTTTTAATGTCCAAATTTTTAAACTACCTGTTTCAAATCGGGATTTACGCATAGCATGTTTTAAGAAGTGGTTACAATCCAAATATTTCATTAAATGTTTAATCTAACTCCAAATCAGGATATATCATATTTAAACAAGATTACTTTGAATTTAGAAACATAAATAAACATGTCATCTTGACAATCGAATTGTCTCTCAGCCATAACCACATAGAAATCCAATATCTTGAGCTATCGGGTCGAAATTGGACGAAATAAATTAATGTGCTATGTTAGTTTAAAACATGACATTTATTTATTATTTCTAAACTATTCTATGAATAAAATAAATAGAAAAAATATACAATAGGCATGTCATTCTCACTACAATTGAGTCGGTCTAGAAACCATTAACTACCTTAAAAAACTGATGGATAAGTACAACTATTTGCAACTTATACTTTTATTTCTCAAATCAAGATGATAATCATAGAAGGTCGTATAGATGATATATCGCTGATATATCGCAGATATATCGGTTTCAACAAGAAAGGGGTTTCGATATCACCCAGTATATCCTTTTACAGGGATATCGATGATATATCGGTGATATATCGCCATATCGGCTCAAATTGGCCAAAAATGTTTGGATTCAGTATAAAAATCCCAGATATCGATCTATATCGTCGATATTTCATTGATATATCTATATACCAATGTTATTATTCATGCAAGATTGATTCCACTACTTATCTAGATAGACCTTGTATTTAAACACATATCTAACTAGACCTAGTATTAAAACACAAATTATTTATATATATTTCGTTTCGGGTCAGGGGCGTTGCCCCCGCACTCCTGCAAGGGGGGGCAACCTGGGCCCTCCTAGCCCCCCCCCCCCGCATGCTCGCTGACCGGGCAACGAGACCCCTGTACTAGTAAGGTATGGTGCAACATGAGGGTACATGCAATGATTCTTCAACTTGGTATATATTTACAAGTTATTTCATGCTGTAAGAACTTGAATGAAATCCATTTTCCAATATCTATAAAGTCAACTTTTCAAAAAAAAAATCTATAAGTCAAGAATCAACATTAATATCGATATGTTTGAAATGATAGATATATGTGATATAAGCTTCATAGATGATCGATATGTGTGATCCACGAGTATATTTGTAATTTATTTAGTAATCTAATAGCTCGGATGAACTACATTTTCAATATATGTAGTTCAACAACTAACAATACCGGCGATATATTCGATATGACCGATATGTGCAACATAAGGATCATAATCTTCACAAATGATCTATATGTGTCATCTAAGTGTATATTTGTAAGTTATTTAATGTTATAAGAATTTGAATGGAATCCATTTCCAATATCTATAGGTTAGGAATAAACATTAACAACGATATGTTCGATATGACCGATATGTGTGATATATGGACTATAAACGACCGATATGTGTGGCATAAGTATGTATTTGTAGGTTGTTTGTTGTTTTAATATCTTGGATGATCTTAATTTCTGAAAAAAATGAAAAAATAGCTTTTTTGAGCCATTTCCGATATTTCCACCGATATCGTCGATATATCGGCGATATATCCTGATATATCCATTTTCGGGCGGATCGAAACAATATCGATATCGATACGGCCTTTCTTGATGATAATATTCAAGATAAATAGATTGTAGACCTGCTGTAAAAATTCTATATATTAATGAACTAAGCACCCCTTCAATTAGACATGAGCTTCAACCTAAAATAAGTCGTTACCTCTGAAAAGAATTATTCTAGATAAAAGATGGGCTAAACTCGAAACAAAAAATTGATATAGCAATAACATGGAGTAGGGGTCGTCGGGAAGTGATAGTGGGGATTGAAAGATAGAGGGAGGTGGTGAGCGGATCCTCTGCAATACTGCAGGGATCTGCAATAACTCGCGAGGAGACTCGGCCCACTCGATCAAGATGGAGTGGTTCACAAGAAATCTGGGTTTTTGTGGGCTCTTACAATGCGAACCGCTCGATCTTGATTGAGCGGCTCGGGCCTCCTCATGGTTTACTGTAGATCCATGTAGTACTGCAGAGGATCCACACTCGAGGGAGGGGAGGGGGCATCGATGTTTCGAAAAGGGGATTGTGGGCGAGAGGCACACAATGCAGAACCAATGTGAGTGGAGACGGGCCGGGTCAGCCAAAATGATTCCTAGTGGATTCGGGCTGGGATTGCTCCAAGTTAGATATTTCAGAAATATGGGGATCCGACCCGATCCATATATATATATATATATATATATATATATTGGGTTCGGGCCAGGCTCGAGTTTTTGCTGGTCGGATCATGGCTGGGATCGAGCCGACCCGACTCAACCCTATTTATATTCATGTGACTTTTTTTTCTTTTTTAAATGAAATTATAGGGAAGTGCTTGTATTTGGCACAATATCTCTTTTGTTGAAATTACAGGGAAGTCCATGTCTTTGGCACATTATCTCTTTTTTTGCTGAATTTATAGGGAATACCTTCGATTTGGCACTATATATCATTAGTCAATGATTTTGACGTATGTATATGTATCATTTTGAAAATAGACACGGACGTGAATATCATTTTGACATTTAGAAACATTTTATATCCATATTCATGTATCTACTTTAGTATGTGTATGTGTATTGTTGTATATTTATAGTTGTATATTTATATGAAGCTCCCATAATTTTATTTTCTCTTACCTTATTTAAGATATAGTTGTTATAAACACAGTTTGTATATTTGTTTTATGTGTAAACTCTCCTATGCATATATAATTAAGCTTATATGCAAGAAATCTACATATTAAGTTAACACATGTATCATGTAGTCGGATATACATTAGATAAAGATATAGATAGGGTTAAATAAGAACATGCTCCTAGGGAGCATATAATAGAATGTTCCTATATTTTTTCCACGCTTTTTTTATTTTTGAAATGAAATCTGGGGGATTTATTTAGAATAATAAGTAGAATATATTTTTCAAATTTCGTATAAAACAGACATTCTTAACATTTCCATTTAGAAGGGGTCAATTTCAACAATTCTGGGACCTTTAAAATTTAACAGTATTGATGGAGGAGATAGAAGTCTCGAATTAAGTCGACTTTTGAATGACACCATGATTATATGTTGTGGTCTAAATTTCACTAGTTTTTATTTTAGAACAATAAAAAATATAGGGAAAAAGGGTGGGAGCATGTACGTTACATGCTCTCAAGGAGCATACTTTTCTTTCCCATATAAATATGATTGTAAAATTATATGATACACGTATTGCACACTATTAATAGATCTCTATATTATCTTCTGAACATGGTATTTTGTACTTGGAGAACCCATGGGACACGACGACCTGCGGGAAAATCCTCCTCGATGTGAGAGAGGGGAAAATTCCATGGGGCACGACGACCCGCAACAAATCCACTTGTACTTGGAGAACACGATACTGATGCTTCTCCTTGTCATGAGTTGTCCCTCCTCACTTATGATTCTTCCTCGTGCGGATGAACCTCACACCTCTTGTGCATGTATGGTCGAGAGAGAACAGATCCCCCTCGTGCAGTTGCTCCTCGCACCTCTGGCCCGGATGCTTCCTGCAGATGCGACTGCTCTTCACGCCCCTATGAACTGCACTTCGCGCCTTGCACAAGCTGCTTTTCTTCTTGCGTGAAGAGAGAGAGAGAGAACTAAGAGAGAAGAGAGAGATGCTCTTGTGTTGGGGATGCTTTCCAATAATGTGCATGGGGTTGCATTTATATTGCACCCACTGCATCTCTCTCCTCTTATTCCTATTCCAAATAGGAAAAATGAATGTCCTATTTGTATGGGACATGCAAAGAAAGGACATCGTGGGGGGTCCTCAATTCCAGGATGAGCTCCCAAGGACTCAATCTTGGGACAATTTGCATATCATCCCTCCATGTTGAGACCGGATTATATATTTTCCCAACAAACTCCCCCCTTAGTCCCAATGGGGAGGTGTTGCCAATAAGATCACTGAGAGGTGACTGATGTATCTGCATTTCATCATCTTCATTCATTTATTTTAGCTTAAATTCCTTATAAAATACATGTATATAATACTAACTCCATATTCTTACTAACTTGCATCTGTGTGTAAATATTGTACATTTATTACTATTTTAACCTAAAATAAATAAAGAAAGAAAGGAAAAATAAAGAAAATAAAAATACTGTATATATGTGATAGATATAGGCTGACCAAAACCTCGAAAGAAAGTCAAGACTTGACATGATCGACCATGAATAAAGTAGGGGGAGATGGGTCCTTAATCAAAAAATCTAAAAAAATATTTTGTAAATAATTTTCTGTGTATATTTGTATAAAACTTACATTATTCTACTTGTACATAAATTGACCTCAAATTAAATAATTTTCAAAACAAAAGTTGTAAATAAAAATATTTTCTAAATAATAAAAATAATTGCAAAAAAATCATGTACAGAATAAAAGTAACCACACTCGGAAAAAGCCGTAAACCTATAATTTAAAGACCAATTCCGGCTCCATGTGAACTCAAATTGAATGAAACTCACTTCCATTGTATTCTAAATTAAATTATCTTTAAAATGGTTATGCTTTTATAATTTTTGTAGTTACGGTTGAAAAACAGCTTTCTAGGGTGGCTTTTGCAAATTGACCATTTATTTATTGTATTTATTTTATTTTTGTACATATTATATTTTTAATAATTATAAATATTATTCATTGTAATTTAAAGTACATAAAAAAATTTAAAAAAATTAATAAAATATTTCCTTATTTGTACATACATATAATGTACATTATGTATATATGATATGTATAAAATTAACCTCCTTATATAAAAATCACCAAAAATTTAATATCTAATATTAATTAACTAAATTAATATAATTAAAAAATTTGATCTATTTATTTATTTGATTTGATTTGATTTGAAAACCTACCATGTACATAATATTTCATTGTATAGTTTAAATAACCACCATTAAGATGGCTAATTCATTTTTATCAATAATTATTTTATTACTTTAACTCAGCCATGGCCGGTCCCAAGCCCGGGTAAATGAGGAGGGTTGCGCGTTAGGTAGACGACAGCCAGCGTAGGAGAGATAAATTCTTAAATAGTGTTCTTAAAGTTCTTCTAAGAACACTATTTATGAATTTATCTCGAAACCGTACGGATAAATTGCTAAATAGTGTTTTTTAAGAACACTTTTTAGAAATTTATCTCGAATTCGTTCAGATCTTTTAAACATGGATTTAAGCAAACATACAGATTTCGTTGGGGCGTTCCCTACTTGCGATGCGTTGCATCGCCCGAATGCAATGAAAAATTGGCAAGGGACGCTACATCGCAGCTTGGATGTAGTTCAAAATTTGCAAGGGTTCTTGCATGAGGAACGCATGCGGGTAAATAAGCTAGTTCCGCTGCATCACCGCCCAGATACAGTCCAAAATTTGCAAGGGTTCTCGCATAATGGACGCATGCGAGTAAAGAAGTTAATCCAAAAGAGATTGCAAAGGAAGTTACAGATTGGTAGCTGAAATATCGGTACTTTAAGTGGAAAATTGATGGAGATAGTGGATACAATGAAAAGAAGGAATATTCATATATTATGTCTTCAAGAGACTAAATGGGTTGGAGAGAAAGCAAGGGAGATCGAGAAGACATGCTTTAAACTTTGGTATTCAGGTAAAGATAAGGGCTGAAACGGTGTTGGAGTGGTTGTTCATAAAGATTTAAAGGATTGTGTGGTTGAGGTGCAAAGATTTCGGGATCGGATTATTTTGCTAAAGTTGGTGCTTGAAGAAGAAATTCTGAATATCATCTCAGTTTATGCACTGCAAATTGGTTTAGATGAAAGGACTAAACACGCTTTTTGGGAGGATCTAGATAAGATTCTACAAGGAATCCCACAAAGAGAGATGGTTTTCATAGGTGGAGATCTTAATAGACATGTGGGAAAAGATGTTCCAGGGTATGCAAGTGTGCAGAGAGGACATGGTCTTGGGGATAGAAACGAAGAGGGAAAAGTCATTCTGGATTTTGTAATTGCATATGATCTTTTCATAGCAAACACTCTTTTCAAGAAGAGGGAGGAGCATTTAATTACTTATTAGAGTGTCTCAACTAGAACACAGATAGATTACTTTGCGTTAAGGAGAAGAGATCGTTTGTGTTGCAAAGATTGCAAAGTAATCACTGGAGAGAGTTTGACAACACAACATCGCTTGTTAGTCTTGGATTTACAAATAAAAGGGCTGGTAAAGAAAAGGAAGGTTCCTAAGATCACTAGAACTAGGTGGTGGAAGCTTCCGCTGAAGCAATCAAGCTTTAGGGAGAAGGTTTTAGAAGAATTATCTTGGGATTGTAGTGGTGGTGCAAACGAGATGTGGGAGGCAGTAGCATCTTGTATCCGAAAGGTAGCCAAAGAGATGCTAGGCGAGTCAAAAGGAGGAGCTCCGGGTCAAAAGGAGGCTTGGTGGTGGAGTGAAGGGGTGCAAGAGAAGCTAAAAATTAAAAGAGCTTGTTTTAAAGCTATGCCTAACGATAGAACAGAGGAAACTATCACAGACTATAAAATAGCGAAGAAGGAAGCAAAGAAGGTTGTAAGCGAAGCTAAGTCAAAAGCTTATGAAGTTTTGTATAAAAATCTCGACTCTAAGGAGGGCCAGAAGGATATATTCAGGTTGGCCAAAGCAAGAGAAAGAAAGACCAAAGACCTTTCTCAAGTGAGATGCATTAAGGACGAGGAAGGTCACGTGCTTGTTACTCAGACGGATATAGAGATTAGATGGGAGCAGTACTTCCATAAGCTTTTAATTGGAAAAGGAAATAGAGAGATCACTTTGGGTGATCTAGCTAGTAGTGAAAGTTACTTGAATCATGCATGCTATAGGTGAATACAAAGAAAAGAAGTAGAGGAGGCTTTGAAGGTTATGAGACCTGAGAAAGGTGTAGGACCGGATGACATCCCTGTAGAAGTATGGAAAGTTTTACGTGAGCGTGGTTTGACTTGGCTTACGAATCTATCCAATGTTATTTGGCGAAGCAAGAAAATGCCTAAAGATTGGAGGAGGAGTATCGTGGTGCCTCTTTATAAGAACAAAGGAGACATTCAAAATTGTTCAAATTACAGAGGTATCAAGATGATGAGTCACACTATGAAAATTTGGGAATGTGTGATCGAAAGAAGGTTGAGGCAAGTTTCCCAAGTAAAAGAAAACCAATTCGGATTCATGCCAGGTCACTCAACTATTGAAGCCATCCATTTGCTGAGGAGAACAATGGAGATTTATAGAGCTAAAAGGAAGCATCTCCATATGATCTTTATTGATTTGGAGAAGGCTTATGATTCCGTCCCACGAGAGATACTGTGGAGAATTTTGGAGAAGAGACAAGTACCCATCCTATACATTAATCTCACAAAGGATATGTATGATAGGGCTTTATCTTGTGTAAGGATCCTGACGGGGAAGACTGGCTATTTTGATATGAACATTGGTTTACATAAGGTTCAGCTTTGAGTCCATTTCTTTTTACTTTGATTATGGATGAGTTGACAAGTCACATTTAGGATGAGTTACCTTGGTGTATGTTATTTGCTGATGATATTGTGTTGATTGACGAGACTAGAGATGGAGTAAATGCGATGCTTGAGGTTTGGAGACATGCATTGGAGACTAAAGGTTTTCGTATAAGTAGGGCTAAGACGGAATATATGGAATGCACCTTTGATGGAAGCAATGGTGAAGGAATCGAGGTAAAGATTGGTGACGATAACATTCAGAAGAGAGATTCTTTTAGATATCTGAGATCTATTTTGCAACATGATGGGGAAATTGATGGAGATGTTACTAATAGAATAAATGCAGGTTGGCTAAAGTGGAGAGGAGCCTCCGTTGTTATCTATGATAAGAAAATTCCTTTAAAATTAAAGGAAAGTTTTACAAAGCGGCCGTGAGACCTGCTATGCTTTATGGTTCTGAATGTCAGCCTGTGAACCATAGACATGTGCAGAGAATGGTTGTAGCAGAAATGAAAATGCTAAGATGGATGTGTGGACATACACGTAAAGATCGGATTCGGAATGATGCAATCAGAAAGAAAGTTGGTGTAGCTCCGATCGAGGATAAGATGCGAGAAAACCACTTAAGATGGTTTGGTCATTTGCAAAGAAGGTCAACTGATGCACCGGTTAGGAGATGTGAGTGTTGGGATGTTGAGCCGGTTAAGAGAGGGCGAGGACGACCCAAGAAGTGTTGGAAAGAAACTATGCGAAGGGATCTTAGTTTTTTGGATATAAGTCCGAGATTGGCCCAAGATAGATCTGAATGGAGGCAAAGAATCCATGTAGCCGACCCTACTTAATTGTGGGAAAATGCTTTGTTGTTGTTGTTGTAAATATTTTATTACTTTATTTAATTCCGAATTTCTTTTTTTTTTAATTAATTTATTTAATTTAGTTATTTAATTCAGCCACTAGCTCCCTTCCTTATTTTCCTCTTCATTCAAATTTTGAATTTCAAATTCGTTTTATTTTTTATTTAATTGACTCCTCCTCCCTCATTCTCACTTGATCAATCTTTAATGAGAGGAGCCTATTCTCCAACAGTCTTTTTGTTGCAGAGAGGTGCCTAGCCTCCGAGCCGTCCGGTGACAGCGAGTCGACCTTCGTCGAGGCCATTACGACATTTTCCTCTCCCACAGTGAGATCCACATCCCTTTATTTCTCAATATCTCTTCTAAATAGTTTTAGGTTTAATTTCTGTCTTTATTTCATTGTTCATTTTTTTAATTCTAGATCTTAGATTTTCATTCTATTTTTTCATCACAAATTGATTCTGAATCAGACACTGATCACCACTGTATTTTTCTTAATCCCTTCGCTTCACATTCTATCTCCACGATCTCTCACCTCCAACCACGCACGGTGGTCGGAGATCCGATTCCATCCACCATTTTCCTCGGAACTGCACCCGCTCATGCATCTTGATTTTATTTTTCTAATAACACTCGGGACCGAGCCATCATGCTTGAGTCTCTCTTGATCTTAAATAAATAAATAAATAAATATTTTTTTGTTTCTTTAACACCTGTTTTTGCAGGAATTGAAAAAATAAAAAAATATATGGTTTATTGCTAATGTTTGTACTGCAGGATAGTAATAAAAAATGAAAATATAAAAAATATATATACATTTTCTTTAGTTCTTCTTCTACAGGTTAAATAATTTATAAAAAAATAAAAAATTGGGGATGCATGCAACATGCATCGCCCACCTTCCTCTGGCAGTGCGACCCACCGGCCATCCGCTCTCCGCCCGCGCACCCGCACGAGGCCCTCCGCCGCCCGCCGCTCTTGGTCGCTCTGCAAGATCTCGATCACCATTGGGCCACTCGCCCCGTCTTCCGCCTCTGTCGATGCTCTCTACCGCAAGCCCCCATCAAGAACGCGCAAGCTCCATCGCCATCGTCATTACTCTACTGCACCATCGTGCGAAACCCGCGTCGCCCGCGCGAGCGTGCGTCACCATCAACAACCCCCACGCAAAGCCCGTCAGCCGACTTCCTTCTCTGTTGGAGGATAGAACCTCCTCCCCTCGACGACCATCATCTGCTCGGGACCCTCAGCCATATAATCTCAGCCCTCCGTCGCAACTAGTACGCCCTCCGCTTGGCGTCGCAACCACCTGCCGAAGCCAACCACTTCATCTGGAACTGCCCGCGCGCACCTGCGCCTCCACCCAGCCTCTTTCCATTGTCATCACAGGGGGCATGTGTCTCCCTCCGCCGCGCCAACACTGCCATCTCCAGGAGCACCTCACCGCACAAAGAAAAAAAGCAACGGCTAGGGCGACTCCCTTCCCTTGGTCTTGAACGAAGAAAAGAAACGAAGAGGAACCTTATGGGATTTTAAAAAAAAGTTGGAAAAATTACATCCATGCCCCTTGAGGTTTCCACATTTGCAAACGTCCTTGCCAGCCAATGCCATCACGTACGACGCACACCCTTCTTGGGTAAATTGCATTTTTCTTCCTTACGTTTATTATTTATTATCTTTTTATCTAAAAACATTAAACATTTGCAATTCAGTCTTTCAATTCCAGACTATAGAATTGCGTGCTTATTTGATTTAAATAAATGTTTTTATTGCTCTGAAAATTCTAAAAAAATTGCGTAGACTCTTATTGTGTGCCTGATCATTCTATAAATTTGTCATTGCATTTTATTTTCTTGATACTATTAAAAAATAAAAGGCATTGCTTGTTTCCCTTTTTGAACTTTGAAAATTCATAAAAAAGTAAATGTTGCATAAAAAATCCAAAAAATAGATTAGTTTTATTTTTGTGCATTTATTTTCTTTCTAATTTTTACGCAATAATTATTTTTAAAACTCAAAAAATTACAAAACACTAAAAATATTAAAAAAATCATATAAAATTGTATAAGAATCGAAAAAAGTGATTTCAGCTCCTGTTTGTAGATATTTTTCTTTAGATTTTATGAAAAACAGCTTTCATAATTTTTGCATTTAATTGGTATTTTAAATTGAAAAAATAAACATGTTTGCTCACTATTTGTATTTCCACCTATTTTTATTCATTTTAAAAAAATCCTAAAAATCTAAAAATCTTTGAAAAAATACAAAAATAGTAAAAAAATCATTAAAAAATACAAAAGGACTTTTTTGTTTGGACATTTTTTTAGCATTTTTGTAATTTTTGAAAAATAAAAAAATGAATTTCTTTTGTGTATAAATTGGTTTTGAAAACTATAATTTTGAAAATTAAAAAAAAATGCAAAATTAAAATCACCAAAAATTTCAAAATTAGGAAATAAAAAAAGAAATAGAAAAAATGAAAAAATATTAAAAATATTAAAATTTCATAAAAACCAAGGTAGTTATCATTTGAGACTCCCTTTTTTAAATTGATTTTTTGATTATTAGAATAACCATCGAGAATGGTATCCTCCTTGAGTTCAATCCTATTAGATATATAGGTAAATTATATAACAAAAATCCACTCTTGCTACATTTTTTGTAATGAATTGAGCTTGAGAAGAAAAAAATAATTTTTGTTGCAGGATTATTTGGGTCAACGACGTTGTGTACTTTTATTTCATATTTCTATTTTAGAACATGAAAGATCTCATCCAATAGTGACTCTGCTTAGCTCTCTATAGAGCTACAATGTATCACGAGTCATGGCCGCTGATAACGCCTCCCGCACCCTAGGTTAATTCGGTCAGATTAATGTCTAAATTAATTTTAAGTGTCCATTGCAGTCGGATACGAGAGGGAATATCAAAGACCACTTTTAATTAGATCAAGTTAATTTCAAGCGGCAATATTTTTTACTTGGTGAAATCCAAGGTCGAACTCAGGGAGGCATATGTCTCCTTAGGTAGATTTTTAGCAAATTTCCAAGTGTTAGATTTTCGGGGAATATTTTTTTGGTCTTTTTTTTAATTTCTATGCAGACACATGCAAAAATCAAGCCAATTTAAAGTTAAATCAGTTAAGGTATCAAATGAAGTCCAAAAATTATAAAAATTATCCAGATGATGAAATATGGTGAAAATAAACTACCCTAATTTTTTTGAAATTTTTCGACACTAAATGAATTAATTATGAATTAAACAAAACTACATGGTGATTTTTACTAATTTAATTTTAATAGATATCAAATCACAAAATTTTCAAGAACAAAAATCATCCTAGATAGATCTAATGATGAGGAATCTAGGAAAATTGACAGACCTTAAATTTAGTGTGAAATGAATTTACTAAAAATAAACTAAGAAAATCACTAATTAATTTATTTAGGCCTCGATATGAGTGCAAATGAGATGAAATTTTTGGGAATTTTTAGAGTTACAGAGAATTAATTATTAATTAAAAGATCCAACTGGGCAAAATAACACAGAAACAAACCAATTAATTAATTTACAAATCTACTGATACCACAAAAATATGTCAAGTGTCACAACAGATCGAGGACAAGTTACACTACTACATGCAATTTTTGAAACTCAAAAATGATGAAATATGACAACTAGGGATGCATGCAAAGACAGGGGTGTAATTGCAATACAGGAAATAAAAATTACATGAAAATAAACATGCTGACAGGGACTTAAATGCAATTACCTATAATGCTGGGGGGTGGAATGCAATTTCTCCACGGTGCACGTGCTCCTCACGTGGGGCTACTTCAAAGGGACCAATTTGTAATTTCTTGAAATTCCAGGGGCTTTATGCAATTTACCCAAGCGCACGTGCTGCTCACGTGGGGCGCCTAGGTTCGGGTGGTTTCGCGGCTCGGAACGAGGCTCGGGGGCTTCTGGAGGTTCGGCTGGAGGCTCGGAGTAGCTTCGGGTGGTCCGAGCCTAGGTTCGGGGAAGAGGCTCAGACCGATGGCGTGGCGTGATCAGGGACCGTTGGATCCTTGACCGATCCAACGGTGGTGATCTCTCTCCTGAGGTGGCGACGTGGCGTGCTCACAACCGTGCGATCCTGGTGAAGATCGACGGTCGTTGTGGAAGGCTACGTGGCGGGCTGCGGACCGTTGGATCACTAATCGATCCAACGGTGATGTGCTGCTCCGGTCGTGGGCAACGTGGATGGCACTGGACCGTTCGATCAAGATAATCAAACGGTGGCTGGGGCTTCTTCTTCAACGGACCTCCGCCACCTGCGGAGGAGTTGGCGGGTCTCCGACGAAGGGAGCTTAGCTCCGCCCGATCCTCCTGGTGTCGGTGAAGCTCTTCGGAGGTTCGGAGATGTCCTAGAAGATGCGCGGTGGTGCGGCGAGGGCTTCGGTGGTCTCAGGAGCGGAGGAGGTGCGTCAGAGCTCTATGGTGATGAAGCTCTATAAGAGCTCCGGTGAGCTTCCGATCAATGAACGGCAGGGCACCTACAAGGGTTAGAGGAGATAGCCGAAGCACGTGGTGGTGAATGGAGATGTGAATAGTGGACGGCGAGGCCTATGGCGGGGTGTAGGTGGTCCGGTGATGGTGCTCCGCCCAGGTGGCGGAGCTGGAGTCGATGGAAGGTGAAGTGATTCGTCGGAGGGTGTGAAGTACGGCGCGAAGGTCAGAGCTCCGTCGCGGAGCTCGGCGAGGTGAAAGCGTAGCAAGGAGATGGCTGAGGAGAACGAATAAATTCGGAGAAAAACTAAAGAAAATTCAAGAGGAGATCGGAGAGGATGGAGGGGGGTTACCTGGGGATTGGAGCTCAAATTGAAGCTCCAGGTCGTTGCTCGAGGGATCGGTAAGGTCCCGAGCTCAAGCAGCGTCGCGGAGGGGCGGCTGCGACACAACGGTGGCGCCGTGGATCTCACCGGAGAAGAAGACTGTCATCGCTCGAGGAAGCAATCGATTGCTGTCACCAAAAGGAAGCTCCGAGCTCTAGGTTCCTCTCTGGGGTGGCGGATAGGGCTGAAGTCGGCCGGTGATCGAGTATTTATAAGATGAAGTCGACGGTCGGGCTGGTGACGAGGTGAGGTTAGTGGGGTTTGTGGAGCGTTTCTGGTGGAGGTCATGGTGAGTGGGGTAGCTGGAGAGGATGAGGGGAGAGTGGGGAAGGTCGTGGGAGTGTTGGTGGCCGGCGAGGGTGGCTGGAGTGCGGCCAAGAATAGGAAGGGGCAAGCCCTCCCGCAAGGCAGAGATCGTGGGAGAGAGGGGTGCTAGAGGTAGGAGACGAAGTCCTCACCGTTGGATCTTGTGATCCAATGGCGGAGAAGAAGGTGGAATGGAGCGGGTAGGATTAGATCTGGGGCACAGCGATCGATGGACATGATGGCGCCACGTGGTGCAATAGGGCAAAGCACGAGCGGGCGGCTGAGATCAAGTCAAGGAGACGCGATCTAAGTGTCAGGAGGCCAACACGTGGCACTATGGGGGCGCAGCACGAGCGGGCGGCTGAGATGCGATTAGGGCTTAGATCGGAGGGCTGAGGTGTAAGGCGGGATGAGCGGTTGCGATGGAGAGTCAACGTGCGTGATCGAAGGGCGTAGCGTGCGACGCGTGGCGAGCTGTGGTGAAGGCGTTAATGGATGGTTCAGATGAGAAGGGGGGAAGTGATCTGATGGTGGAGGTAAAAGGTGTACGTGGAGCGCAGCTGGCCGTTGGATCTAGAGAGAAATCCAACGGCTAGAGGCGCAGGCGGCTTGGGCAAGGGGAGCGGACCGCGTGGCGCAACCAGAGGGCGTCACGTGGCCAGCTATGATTGGCTGCGAAAAGAAATGAGTGTAGAGGGAGAAGGAGGCCGAATTTGGAAAAACTCAAAACATGAAAGTTGTAGATCTTGATGAGATCTACAAGTTTCCTGTTGACCAAAGACGAAGATGAGGTCAAATATGATACAAAAAATACAAATATACACATATACACATATATAGTATACATAGAGGCCCAAAAACCCAACTTTTTCATACGAGCTCCAAATTGGATGAAATCAGTCTCATTTTAAAGGTCTTTTAATGTGTATTATTTTAAAAGTAAGTAGACCTATTTTGGAGTTTGTATGAGGGATCTATGGGCATTTTTTGGATCAGGGATTCTGGGGCTTTATTGGATATTTTACACAGGAGATATCTGGCTTTCTTCCTTATATTATTAACTAAGGTGTACATATTATAAGGGAGAGGTAATTTTTATGAGTGGATATTTTACAAGTGATTTTGGCTTCTTATTTAATGCAATATGTAAATGCTAAAATGCATGTTTTATGATTGCATGTATGAATGCTATTTATGCATTATAAAGGGAAATATGCATCTATTTACTTGGGAACAAGCTTCTATTTTCAACTTTTAGAGTGATGAATCACATATTCATCAACCCCCTATACTTAAACCTTGCTCGTCCCCGAGCAACTAAATGAAATGCAAGAGTGAAATGATTTTGGGTTCCATACTAAGGTCATGAACAAAAGTTGAAAATGGAGCTTGACTCAACCTTTGGATTAATTGTGTGGCGGAACCTTATTTGGACCTGAACTTAAGACCTAACAGACTTCAAGTTCCATAATTCTTCTATTCAAGACTCCTCAATAGTCAGATCAGAACAAATCCTCAAATGCAAATTTCTGATGACTATGATTCTTACTTGTACGGTGTAAGTGAAATGTAACTCTTCACATTAGAAATGACTCGGAACCAGTCTCCTCTAACAAGGTAACTCAATAACCCGGTCCAGTAACTCTTGTAAAATCCCGTATTTTCGTTTTCCAAAAATCTGGAGTATTTAAGACATCTAAAAAAATTCAAATAATCATGCCTCTTCGTAGATTTCGTCGAGATCTTTCCAACGAGCCCAAGAACATCGAATTCTGACATTCCTAGCCCAAGATATCAATGTTTTATGATGGACGGTCGAGATCCATATGTGGATCCGAATCGGATCCAAAACTTGATCCATTTACACCCCTCTTTCTATAAATATACTATGCTAGGTTGCCCTCTCCAAAGCCCTAGCCACCATACCCTTCCTTCTCATTGGAGCACCACCATCTTGGTCAGTCTGGTCATCGGAAGGCCGTCGTCGACATCGGAGAAGGAGCTTCGATCGAAGATCCGTGACCACCATCACGTAGGAAAACTCGAGGTCATCGTGGTGCACGCCTCCGCACTGCGATCGAGCGACGGAAATACCATTCCGTGTGAGAGGAGATCCCGAGGGAACATCCTCGGAGGTAACGATAAATACCCTCCTTTTGCTGTTGGTTTCATACGACTTTTGTACCCATATATTTGAACACGTTTTAGAACCTTGGTTATTCCTATGATGTGCTTCATATACGAGTAACGATAGAAATCTTTTTTCTTGTTGTTGGATTCACATAACTTTTGTTGAACTCTATGCTTTAACCATGCATAGAGCCGTTGAGTATTTCTTTTATAACCTCTTCCTCTTTTTGTTATTGGTTTCACATAATTTTTATTCGGAGCCATGTGCTTAATCACCTATGTAGGCATGGGATAATCTTTTGTAATGATGTTCTTTTCCTCCTTGTTGATTGGATTCAAATGCTTTCAATAATTCACCTACTCGATCCTTGTAATGCTTCCATCCCAATATCACTTCTTAGATATAAATTTAATATCGTGGATTATAGTTCAAATCATCTTTGAGGAATCCCTTCCTGAGTTAACAAAGTTTGTATAATCTCTGTAAAGAGCTAAATATATTGCGATATAGGTAGATCATGAGATTATAAGTATATGTGAACCCGAATGGCGGTCACATAGGAAACCAGATTGGGCGTCATGTTAAGGAATCGTCAACTAATTTTGGGGTAGGGAATATAAGATAATAAGGTTTTTTCTTCATCATGGTTTATCGATGTAGTTAAATGCTAGGATCATAATAAAATAATAATGGGAACGGTTACAGGATAATATTAGGACGTTCCTGCCATATACGATGTTGGTCTGTAAGAGCCGACCCCATTGTACGTTATATTTTTGAGAAGATTTACAGGTAGACGTTTAGTTACTGGGCAATAAGTGCTTATATTTTATTTTAGAAGATTAATGGTTGAGGCATTAAACGTACATCTAATTAGTGATACATAGTATAGAACTGATTATTATATATATATATTAATTGTAAGGCATTAACGTGCATCTAATTAGAATGTGTGTGTATAAATAGCCATCTAATTGGAGAGACAACCAACCCAAATTTGCATACTGCACTCATTATTGATATATATAATCTTTTTATTATTTGAACAATATAAGGTGTGGAAACGGACAGTAGCAACTCTATAATAGTTTTACCTCTCATGAGAGACTTTTACTTTTAAACGAATAACAATGCAAGAATTCCACCTCAATTCATGTTGTTACCATCTAATTTCATAACTTTTACAACTGTGAGATCTCTGTCCTGGTCTTCATAATATATATGTAACACCCATTCATTACCTGTTTATGATGTCATTATATATTTACGATGACTTTCTACCTAAAATCATTCACGAATCAAACACATTCACTATATTGATGATCAACACACATAGCTTCTAAAGATCATTAATATCAATTCGTTTATGTTGACTATCATCATGACTGAAGTTTCACAATGATGAGTTTGGTGGAGTTAGACGTCTCAAGGGATTGGGCATACACCCTTGGGGTCCCGGATAGATGCCATGAAGGCCGCGACCTCAACGGACGAGTTGGGTGACGTTGCACCTAGCAGCCCGGTTGTATCCGGAGTCGCTCGACGGAGTTGGCAGGTGGCAACGGTTGACGTTTTTGGCTTCGCACTTATACACAATATTAGGCCTCGGAGTAGAATTAGGTGTGGCCGCACCAAATTCTATTTCGAGTAATATTAATGTGAGAGGTGTTCCGGGATGTGGTTTGAAGTTGGAGAATGAGGTTTTGATCTATTCCGTTTATGTTTGAAAAGAGGATCTTGAGGGTTTATTCAAGATAGATAGCAAGTTCCCGCTTAGCGGAGGCCTGCTAGTCGCGTACTCGCGTGTGCTAAAATAATACGAGTAATGATCAATGATCGAATACTGGAATCTGAAATTGCAACCCATGATGTATCATAACCAACTTGTTTGAAATATCAAGACCGCTATAGTAGTACTCAATTATCAATAAATCAATAAATAAAGTTAGTTATTGTATGATCCGAGGTGAATTAGAATAACTGGGTGACCTTCTCGCTTTCTACCTTATATGCTTACGTTTTGAGATAAGTTGAGCATACATCCCTTGCTTCCTCCTACCTAAGTTATTGTAGTATTTGTCTCGTTATTGGGCAATTTCTCATAACGTTACCCTTGTGTGAACCCAACAGGTGTAGCTGAGCAGCAGCCGCAACAGTAGCGGCTTTGAGGAGATCAGACTTTGCTTCGTCATATTTGCATCAGACAGGGTGCGTCCTACTTAGAGTAATTTATTTACTTCCGCTTTATTTTATGTTATTACTGAGAGACATTGTAGTAAGATATGTGGAGAGTTTTTCTACAAAGTTTGAGATTTTCTGATGTATCTCATATCATGGACATGGACTTGATGAGTATTAATCAGAATGGATGTTGCATTTTATTTTCATTTCATATTATTCTCATAGTGTTATTTATATTTCAAATGTTAATCTAATGTGCATAAGATGGTTTGTTGAGTATCATAGATCATGGGTGTATTTGGACCGTAGGTCCGACGCTCCCGTCTCGTCGGTTTCGGTAGCCGGAGGGGCGGGGCGTCCCAGATGGTATCAGAGCTCGATACTCCATTCTCTCTTTTGCATATTAGAATTGTTAACAATATTTGAAATATAAATATAGTGACAGAGTCTTTTGACCTTGTCGTTAGTAAGGAGAATAATTAAAGTCATGTTTAAAGTGTCCATTGACTCTCTAACCATAGAAGTAATTTTTAATATAATGATTCTCGCAGGGAATCATGCCGCCTCGTGTTGACCCTGATACACAGCAGTTGGCTTTGCTAGTTCAGGCTGTACAGGGTATACAACAACGTCAGGAGGTATTTGAGCAAAGGCTCCTCCAGCAGGATGATTCATCGTACCAGCCCTCTCGTGAGGAGGAGGGCAGTGTTCATCCTTCGGTGTCTCTGGACCCGGAAGGATCAGATGACCTAGAGACGCTGCAGAAACATCAGACGACCTACGCAGCATATCAGAGATCTAAGGTGCCACAATTTTTTGGCACCGGCACACCAGATGAGGCAGAGCTATGGCTGGATCACGTATCTAAGGTGTTGAGGATGATTCATGCTCCTGAAGAGTCTTGGCTTACATTTGTGGAGTTCTCACTAGCAGGTTATGCTGAGCGTTGGTGGTTCGCCACCAAAGAACATCTGGAGGATCCCATAACATGGGAAATTTTTCTTGATGAGTTCCGTAGTCAGTTCTATCCTGATTACTGGGTTGAGGATCAGAGGAGGTTATTTGCTGAGCTGAAGCAGGGGTCAATGACGGCCCAAGAGTATCTCATTCGTTACACTGAACTCTCCCGCCACTCACCAGCGACTACTGCTTTTCCTGAGGAGAATTTACAGAAGTTTATCCGGGGACTGCGTGATGATGTGCAGCACCAGCTATCTGCATTAGATTTCACTTCCATCAAGGAGGTAGCTGCTAAAGCTACCAAGATGGAGGCAACCCAGAGTCGGCTTCAGGGGAGTCCATCACATTTCCAACCACCTCAGCCCACGAGATCTGCTCGTCGAGATTTCTACAGAGCTCGTAGAGAGCGTCGTTTCCACCCAGTGGCTACTACTCCTACCGTTAGCAGATTTGCCCCTACACCTACTTTGGGGCAGGGTTTGGCGAGCCGTGGTACTACTTCCTTCCGCTCTTCGACACACTCGCAGAGCCGTAAGACAGGAGGTGCTAGCCTTGTCTCAGGAGGCTCCTTCTCTCAGCCAGGAGATCGCAGATGTTTCCACTGCCAATAGCTGGGCCATTTCAAGGCCAAGTGTCCTTTACTTGCCAGCAACTCAGGTGGCCACCCACCAAGTATACGACCAACTTTCTCTTCTGCACAGTCACACGGATCAGTTTCCCGCCGTGGGGGTCGAGGTTTTCAACATCCTCCACCACGACCAACCTTCAGTGCTGCAGGTTCTAACGCCCCTCCACAGCCTCAGGGACAGTTGAACGCAATCACACAGGAGCAGGCCCACGTCTCAGGAGCTGTAGTGCGAGGTGTGATTTGAGTGCATGGTATATCATTACATGCTTTATTTGATTCGGGAGCTACACACTCCTTTTTAGCACATCGATTAGTGCCCAAGTTAGATAAAGAGCCAGTCTGTGTTCCATCTCCATACTACATCAAGGGCCCAGGGGGCCAATTATTCATAGTGCGACAAGCAGTGGAGAATGTAGCAGTGCAGATCGGCGGACACATATTGCCTGCATATCTTTTACTCATTCAGTTAGAAGATTTTGATGTCATCCTAGGTATGGATTGGCTCGAGCATTATCACGCATGCCTTGATTGCTTCGAGAAGACGATAGTATTCCGTCTCCCAGGCATACCTACCTTTCAGTTTGATGGACGTACCTCAGATAGTGAGGTCTTATATGTTTCGGCATTGAAGGCCCAACACATGCTCAATCAGGGTTGCATAGGTTTTCTCGCCCATATTGTGGAGTTACCCGTCGAAAATCGTATGATTGAAGACGTCAAAATTGTACGAGATTTTCCTGATGTATTCCCAGAGGGATTACCTGGACTACCACCAGAAAGGGAGATCGAGTTCGAGATTACTTTGATACCCTACACGCAACCGATCTCCATTCCTCCATATAGAATGGCACCAGCCGAACTCAGGGAACTCAAAGTACAGCTGCAGGAGTTATTGGAAAAGGGATTTATACGTACCAGTACATCACCTTGGGGAGTACCGGTCCTCTTCGTAAAGAAGAAGGATGGGTCTATGCGCTTGTGCATCGACTATAGGCAATTGAATAAAAGGACGGTAAAGAACCGTTACCCACTCCCACGAATAGATGATCTTTTCGATCAATTGCAAGGTGCAGCGGTATTCTCAAAGATTGACCTACGATCGGGTTATCATCAATTGAGAATTAAGGACGCGGATGTGCTTAAATCTGCTTTTCGTACCAGATACGGCCACTATGAGTTTGTGGTTATGCCGTTTGGACTCACGAACGCACCTGCTGCGTTCATGGACATGATGAACAGAATTTTCCGTCCATACTTAGATCGTTTTGTGGTGGTGTTCATTGATGATATCTTGATCTACTCACGTGATGAGCATGAGCATGAGCAGCATCTGCGTATTATTCTTGAGACACTCAGAGAACACAAGTTGTATGCAAAATACAGCAAGTGTGAATTTTGGCTTACCGAAGTAGCTTTCCTCGGTCATGTAATTTCAGGAGCAGGGGTGGCGGTTGATCCAACTAAGATAGAGGCAGTCATGTCCTGGGAGCAGCCCAAGACAGTTACCGAGATACGCAGCTTCTTAGGCCTCGACGGCTACTACAGGCGTTTTGTTAGGGGCTTCTCGCAGCTAGCTCTACCCCTTACTCGTCTGACACAGAAAGATGTCCCTTTCTTTTGGAGCGACAAGTGCGAGCTGAGCTTTCGTACGTTGAAAGAAAGACTGACCAGTGCTCCGATTCTCACCCTTCCTTCAGGCCCCTTAGACTTTACAGTATATACTGATGCATCAAAGGAGGGTTTAGGAGCCGTATTGATGCAACGTGGTCATGTCGTGGCATATGCATCACGACAATTAAAGAATCATGAACGGAACTACCCTACTCATGACTTGGAGTTGGCAGCTATAGTCTTCGCGTTGAAGATATGGTGTCACTATTTATATGGGGTCACATTTGAGATTTTTACAGATCACAAGAGTCTCAAATATATCTTTGACCAGCGAGAGTTGAATATGAGGCAAAGGCGATGGATGGAGCTGTTGAAGGATTATGACTGCACTATCTCTTACCATCCGGGTAAGGGGAATGTAGTGGCAGATGCTTTGAGTAGAAGAGCACATACCGAGGGCACCGCAACATGGCTACAGACATGGGATATGCTCGCAGCACTTAGTGAGTGGCACCCCTTTGACAGTACTACAGACGTTGTAACTGTACCTGCCAAGTATAGTGGACTATGGGATAGGATTGTGCATGGTCAGCAAACAGATCAAAAATTACAAGACTTATTCCATCGATGCCTGAAGGAGGAGTTTGATGGATTCAGAGTATGTGAGTCCATCTTATGGAAGGGGGACCGTATCTGTGTCCCTGATGATGGCGAGTTAAGGAGAGACATCCTAGATGAGGCTCATTGTTCTAGATTATCTATCCATCCAGGGAGCACCAAGATGTATAGAGACCTCCGTCAACACTTCTGGTGGGAGGGGATGAAGAGAGATGTTGCAGAATATGTTACTCATTGCCTTACGTGCCAATTGGTGAAGGCAGAGCACAAGCGTCCTCCTGGCTTGTTACAGTCACTTCCTATTCCGTTGTGGAAATGGGAGAGTATCTCTATGGACTTCGTGACATCCTTGCCTCGTACAGTAGGTGGACATGATGCCATTTGGGTTATTGTGGACAGGTTGACCAAGTCTGCACATTTCATTCCCGTGAACATGACATGCACTCCGGTAGATCTGGCCAAGTTATATATTCAGCATGTTATTCGCTTGCATGGGATTCCCAAGGAGGTTGTATCTGATAGAGACTCTCGTTTTACATCGCATTATTGGGGAGAATTCATGAAGGCCCTAAAAACCGAACTATGTCTTAGTTCAGCCTATCATCCGCAGACTGACGGACAATCAGAGAGGACAATTCAGACCCTTGAAGACCTACTCAGAGCATGTGCCATTGAGTGGCAAGGATCTTGGAAGGATCACCTTCCTCTAGTGGAGTTCACCTATAACAACAGCTACCATGCTAGTATTGGTGTGGCACCTTTCGAGGCATTGTATGGGCGAAGATGCACTACTCCCTTGTGTTGGCAGGAAGTGGGTGACAAGGATATTTATTCCACTAAGATAATCGAGGACACAACAAGAGCAGTGGAAACGGCTAGGAAGAAACTATTGACTGCACAGAGCCGTCAGAAGAGCTATGCTGATCAGAGACGTCGTGATCTTGAATTTGATACCGGAGACTTTGTATTCTTAAAAGTATCTCCAATGAAAGGTATTCAGAGATTTGGTGTCAAGGGCAAGTTGGCACCACGGTTCGTTGGCCCTTTCGAGATTTTATCTCGTATTGGGAAGGTAGCATACCGAGTAGCACTCCCCCCTCACTTAGCAGGCGTGCATGATGTATTCCATGTGTCAAACCTCCGGAAGTATATTCGAGACCCTCGACATGTGATTAGCTATGAGGATCTTGCGGTTGAACCAAATTTGTCTTTTCTTGAGGCACCCGTGCAGATTTTAGACCGGGCAGTCAAGAGGTTACGACGGAAAGACATCCCTTTAGTCAAGGTATTGTGGCAAAGTCAGAATGTTGAGGAGGCTACTTGGGAGCCTGAGGCAGATATGCGACAGAAATACCCCTATCTTTTTGAAGGTATGTTCATGAAACCCTGCTTCAATCCTCTTTAAGATTTTTATGGGTTCCGTTCTCTTTAAGATTTTTATGCCTGAATCTACATCTCATTCAAAACTTATACGTTAAATCCTACGTCTCGAGGACGAGACTTCCTTTAAGATTTTTATGATGTAAAATCCCGTATTTTCGTTTTCCAAAAATCTGGAGTATTTAAGACATCTAAAAAAATTCAAATAATCATGCCTCTTCGTAGATTTCGTCGAGATCTTTCCAACGAGCCCAAGAACATCGAATTCTGACATTCCTAGCCCAAGATATCAATGTTTTATGATGGACGGTCGAGATCCATATGTGGATCCGAATCGGATCCAAAACTTGATCCATTTACACCCCTCTTTCTATAAATATACTATGCTAGGTTGCCCTCTCCAAAGCCCTAGCCACCATACCCTTCCTTCTCATTGGAGCACCACCATCTTGGTCAGTCTGGTCATCGGAAGGCCGTCGTCGACATCGGAGAAGGAGCTCCGATCGAAGATCCGCGACCACCATCACGTAGGAAAACTCGAGGTCATCGTGGTGCACGCCTCCGCACTGCGATCGAGCGACGGAAATACTATTCCGTGTGAGAGGAGATCCCGAGGGAACATCCTCGGAGGTAACGATAAATACCCTCCTTTTGTTGTTGGTTTCATACGACTTTTGTACCCATATACTTGAACACGTTTCAGAACCTTGGTTATTCCTATGATGTGCTTCATATACGAGTAACGATAGAAATCTTTTTTCTTGTTGTTGGATTCACATAACTTTTGTTGAACTCTATGCTTTAACCATGCATAGAGCCGTTGAGTATTTCTTTTATAACCTCTTCCTCTTTTTGTTATTGGTTTCACATAATTTTTATTCGGAGCCATGTGCTTAATCACCTATGTAGGCATGGGATAATCTTTTGTAATGATGTTCTTTTCCTCCTTGTTGATTGGATTCAAATGCTTTCAATAATTCACCTACTCGATCCTTGTAATGCTTCCATCCCAATATCACTTCTTAGATATAAATTTAATATCGTGGATTATAGTTCAAATCATCTTTGAGGAATCCCTTCCTGAGTTAACAAAGTTTGTATAATCTCTGTAAAGAGCTAAATATATTGCGATATAGGTAGATCATGAGATTATAAGTATATGTGAACCCGAATGGCGGTCACATAGGAAACCAGATTGGGCGTCATGTTAAGGAATCGTCAACTAATTTTGGGGTAGGGAATATAAGATAATAAGGTTTTTTCTTCATCATGGTTTATCGATGTAGTTAAATGCTAGGATCATAATAAAATAATAATGGGAACGGTTACAGGATAATATTAGGACGTTCCTGCCATATACGATGTTGGTCTGTAAGAGCCGACCCCATTGTACGTTATATTTTTGAGAAGATTTACAGGTAGACGTTTAGTTACTGGGCAATAAGTGCTTATATTTTATTTTAGAAGATTAATGGTTGAGGCATTAAACGTACATCTAATTAGTGATACATAGTATAGAACTGATTATTATATATATATATTAATTGTAAGGCATTAACGTGCATCTAATTAGAATGTGTGTGTATAAATAGCCATCTAATTGGAGAGACAACCAACCCAAATTTGCATACTGCACTCATTATTGATATATATATATATATATAATCTTTTTATTATTTGAACAATATAAGGTGTGGAAACGGACAGTAGCAACTCTATAATAGTTTTACCTCTCATGAGAGACTTTTACTTTTAAACGAATAACAATGCAAGAATTCCACCTCAATTCATGTTGTTACCATCTAATTTCATAACTTTTACAACTATGAGATCTCTGTCCTGGTCTTCATAATATATATGTAACACCCATTCATTACCTGTTTATGATGTCATTATATATTTACGATGACTTTCTACCTAAAATCATTCACGAATCAAACACATTCACTATATTGATGATCAACACACATAGCTTCTAAAGATCATTAATATCAATTCGTTTATGTTGACTATCATCATGACTGAAGTTTCACAATGATGAGTTTGGTGGAGTTAGACGTCTCAAGGGATTGGGCATACACCCTTGGGGCCCCGGATAGATGTCATGAAGGCCGCGACCTCAACAGACGAGTTGGGTGACGTTGCACCTAGCAGCCCGGTTGTATCCGGAGTCGCTCGACGGAGTTGGCAGGTGGCAACGGTTGACGTTTTTGGCTTCGCATTTATACACAATATTAGGCCTCGGAGTAGAATTAGGTGTGGCCGCACCAAATTCTATTTCGAGTAATATTATTGTGAGAGGTGTTCCGGGATGTGGTTTGAAGTTGGAGAATGAGGTTTTGATCTATTCCGTTTATGTTTGAAAAGAGGATCTTGAGGGTTTATTCAAGATAGATAGCAAGTTCCCGCTTAGCGGAGGCCTGCTAGTCGCGTACTCGCGTGTGCTAAAATAATACGAGTAATGATCAATGATCGAATACTGGAATCTGAAATTGCAACCCATGATGGATCATAACCAACTTGTTTGAAATATCAAGACCGCTATAGTAGTACTCAATTATCAATAAATCAATAAATAAAGTTAGTTATTGTATGATCCGAGGTGAATTAGAATAACTGGGTGACCTTCTCGCTTTCTACCTTATATGCTTACGTTTTGAGATAAGTTGAGCATACATCCCTTGCTTCCTCCTACCTAAGTTACTGTAGTATTTGTCTCGTTATTGGGCAATTTCTCATAACGTTACCCTTGTGTGAACCCAACAGGTGTAGCTGAGCAGCAGCCGCAACAGTAGCGGCTTTGAGGAGATCAGACTTTGCTTCGTCATATTTGCATCAGACAGGGTGCGTCCTACTTAGAGTAATTTATTTACTTCCGCTTTATTTTATGTTATTACTGAGAGACATTATAGTAAGATATGTGGAGAGTTTTTCTACAAAGTTTGAGATTTTCTGATGTATCTCATATCATGGACATGGACTTGATGAGTATTAATCAGAATGGATGTTGTATTTTATTTCCATTTCATATTATTCTCATAGTGTTATTTATATTTCAAATGTTAATCTAATGTGCATAAGATGGTTTGCTGAGTATCATAGATCATGGGTGTATTTGGACCGTAGGTCCGACGCTCCCGTCTCATCGGTTTCGGTAGCCGGAGGGGCGGGGCGTCACAACTCTTTCCTCGAGGAGCGGGGTATTCCCTTCTAAGTTCAAGTGCGACCAACTCAAGATGAGGGGGCAGAGAAAAGAATGGACGGTAGCCAGTGTAGCTCCCTATCCCGGGATGCCTGACCAGTGTAGCCAAGTCATCCAGCTGCATTTCTTTGCTAATATACATACTCCGACAGGTATTTTATTTTCACTTGGACCTGTCTGATTTTTTGGAGTTTTTGCATTTTTTTTTGAACTATATACAAGGTGCAGCATGTACATCAAGAGTTTTTCCTCTTGAGCCAGTAGACTATCCCTCTTTTGAAGCATTATTGCAACCCAAAGCATCCCATCCTTAGACGTCAACACTACCAGACTAGGTTGAGACGCACTACCCTCCCTAGAGGAGGACGGATGTTTCCACCCACGTGCTACTCCAAGCTAAAGGATTCTACCTCCTCATCACCTCATCAATGAAGAGCTACGTGCATTGTGCTTGTCCAAGTTAGGTCACTGTCTATGAGAATCATGCGTATGCACGAGATATTCTACTTAGACTAATCAAGATGACATGTGAACATAGACTTGCGGACTCAAAGATTTAAGTCACTTGACCTGAGAAATCTTAACTCCAGTTCCTATAAGGTTCCTCTGAAATTAGGTGGATAAAGGTCTAATCAAGTCCATCCTCAATATCTACTCATAACTTGGTTCAGAACCCACTAGCTTTTCACTTTGCATATGCAAAGTATGCAGATGAGATGCAGATGTCATGCTATGAAGATGAATGAAAATGCAAGACTCTTTTTCTTTTCTTTTTAGATGCAGAGATGATATGCAAGAGTAAATAAGAAGCCTTTTTTTTCAATTTTTACCCACCCAAAATTATTGTAAAATATATACAAGAAGTACGCAAAAATACGTGAAAGTACGAGCTATGGGTAAAGTATATATGTAATATAGACACACCCCCCTATACTTAGCGTGTGCTATGTCCTCAGAGCACGAAGAGCGAGGAAAAAGACATAGCTCGTGCTAAGCGTAGGAGAGCTAAAGAGAAGGGAAGATGTATAGAAATCGGCCGGCCCCCTATACTTAGGCTCTGGCAGCCTAAGTGTAGAAGAAAGTAAAAAAGTGGGGCGGACGAGGTTAAGAAGAGAAGTGGATGAATATACAATGCGGGCATCGGTCCCCCTATACTTAGGCTCAGGTCAACCTAAGTATAGGACGGAGGTGAATATGAGGACCAATGTGATCTGGAGAATGTACAGTGAACGGACTCAGGTGACTCAACCCCCCTATACTTAGGATCTGGTCATCCTAAGTATAGTCCAAGATAGTGAATGAGGCGGGGATGGGTTACTAGAGTCGCGGGGAAGAAAGGATGGAATGTACAAGAATGATGATATATACAAATGAGTCGGTCTGAATCTTTCAAGATGCTGCCGATGGCTAGAGCTCACTGCTGCAAGGTCTCATACACGGCTCGAGGTGCATCTGCTGAATCTGTCTCGCGCATGAATACAATCTCCTCAACATGGACTAACTGCTCATTGGATTCGATGAAGTGCTTCAACAGTTGTCCATTCCCTCGGAATGTCGGTGCGTCATCTGCAAGATCTGAGATCTCGACACATCCACTATCATGCACCATACGGACGACAAATGGGCATGTCTACTTGGACTTCAACTTGCCTTGGAAGATCTTCAGCCTAGCATTAAACAACCATACCTTCTGTCCAGGAACAAAGGTCTTTCGTCTGATATATCTATCATGCCAACGCTTCACCTTGTCCTTGTACACCAAACTATTGTCATATGCATGGTTTCTGACTTCCACAAGCTCATTCAAATCCATTTCTCTCTGCTTTTGCCCAAGGTGTGTGTTCCAATTGACCTTATTGATTGCCCATTCTGATTTGTGCACTAACTCTGCGGGCAAATGGCATGGCTTTCCGAATACCATTCAGAATGGGGAGGTTCCTAATGGTGTCTTGTAAGCTGTCCTATACGCCCAGAGGACTTGATCCAAGATCTGAGACCAGTCCTTCCTGTCTGGGCGGACACGCTTTTGCAATATAGTTTTCACCTCCCTATTCGACACCTCAGCCATACCATTAGTCTGTGGGTGGTAAGGGCTAGCGACACGATGTTCGATGCCGTAGTCCTTCTGGAGTTTCTTCACCTCCTGATTCACAAAGTGGCTACCCCCGTCTGATATCATCATTTTGGGGATCCCGAACCTAGAGATTATGTGTTCTCTGATGAATTTGCAGACAGTCCTGCTGTCTGCGGCTCGGTCGGGATAGCCTCCACCCATATGGATAGATAATATACCGCAAGGAGAATATATTCGAATCCGTGGCTAACAGGGAATGGACCCATGAAATCGATGCCCCAGGCGTTAAAGACATCACAAATGATGGCAGGCTGCATCAGCATCTCATCCTTGGAACCAATGGTTCCTCCCATTCTCTGGCATACTGGACACAACTTCGCGAAGGCGATGGCATCGCGAAACAGAGTCGGCCAGTAAAAGCCGCACTGAAGTACCTTCCATGCGGTCCTCTTCCCGGAGTGGTGTCCTCCTGCCTCTAAGCTATGGCATAAAGAAAGGACACTCTGGTATTCCTCCTGGGGAATACACTGTCTCTAGACACAATCCGGTCCTTCAAAGAAAAGGATCGGATCCTCCCAATGGTAATGTCTAGCGTCCGACTTTAGTCGGTCGATTTGGCTCTTGGGCCAATCTTCGGGAACTTTCTTGGAGACAAGATAGTTCATGATATTGACGTACCATGGGAGTGAGTCGATGACAAAAATCGGCTCGTCAGGGAAGGAGTATCGAATTGGTGAATCCTCAGAAGTATTAAAATCTTCGAGACGAGAAAGATGATCGGCCACTACGTTCTTCTTTCCAGGTTTATCACGGATGTCCAAATCAAACTCCTGGATAAGTAAAATCCACCGAAGAAGATGCGCCTTCACGTCCTTCTTCTCCATCAAGTATCGCAGTGCCGTATGGTCAGTGAACACAATTACCTTGGATCCAATTAGGTGAGATCTGAACTTGTCCAAGGCAAACACTACCACAAGCATTTCTTTTTCTGTAACTGTATAGTTACGCTGAGCGGTGTCAAGCACTTTACTTGCGTAGTGGATTGCGAACGGGACACCATCCTTCTCTGTCCTAACACAGCCCCAACAGCATGGTCTGAGGCATCCGCCATGATCTCAAAAGGTAGAGACCAATCTGGGGCTTGTAGGATAGGTGCGTCCATTATCATTCCTTGCAATAGCTTAAAGGCCTCAAGACATTTGTGATCAACAATAAACTCCATGTCTTTGCCTAAAAGCTCAGTTAGCGGTCGGGCAATCTTAGAAAAATCCTTAATGAATCTCTGATAAAATCCAACATGCCCAAGGAACGACCGCAACTGCTTGACGTTGGTTGGTGGCTGGAGTCGTCTGATCACATCCACCCTGGCAGGGTCAACCTCCATTCCTCTCTTGGAGATGGCGTGCCCCAACACAATGCCCTCCGTCACCATGAAGTGACTTTTCTCCCGGGATAGCACCAGATTAACCTCACAACATCTTTTGAGGGCTCGATCCAGATTCCTAAGACAGGAATCGAAGGAATCGCCGTAGACCGAGAAGTCATCCATGAAGACTTCCAGGAATTCGGCGAAAACAGCAGTCACGCATCTTTGGAAAGTACCTGGAGCATTGCATAACCCAAAGGGCATGCGCCTGAAAGCATAGGTACCAAAGGGGCATGAGAATGTGGTCTTTTCCTGGTCCTCCGGAGCTATGGCTACTTGATTGTAGCCTGAGAACCCATCTAAGAAGCAGAAGAACTCTTTCCCCGCTAGTCTCTCTAGGATCTGATCAATGAACGGTAGGGGAAAATGATCCTTCTTTGTCGCGACATTCAGGCATCTGTAATCCACACAGACGTGCCACGACGTGGGTACTCGCGTCACGATCTCCTCTCCGTCCTCGTTGGTGGTCGTCTGAATTCCCGACTTTTTCGGGACAACATGGATTGGGGCCACCCACTTAGAGTCAGAAATTGGGTAAATGAAACCCGTGTTGCACCATTTCTCTATCTCCTTCTTCACGACCTCTCATAAATTTGGATTCAAACGACGTTGGAATTCACGAGAGGGTTTGGCTTCATTCTCCAAGTAGATATGGTACGAACACAGAGCGGGGTTTATCCTGTGGAGATCGGAAATGCTCCAGCCTATCGCCTTGCGGTTTTTCTCCAGGATCTCTAGCAAGCAAGATTCATGCTCCTCGGTCAATCACGAACTGATGATGACCGGATATTTCTTTTCCTGACCCGCAAGGAAGGCGTATTTTAATGTTGTGGGTAAAGGTTTGAGCTCAGGAATAATGTGATCGTCTAAGAAGTCTGGCTCATTCTGATCTGGTTCAGTATTGGAAGTGGCTGGATCTTTCTCTGTGATAGCCGCCACCAAGTTGTTTGGCTCTGGAGTCGGATCGTCAAAGGTCTCCATACAATCGGCAAAAGTCTCGTCCGACTCGTCATCCTCATCTTCTGATTGTCCTAAAGAGGGAAGGACTGACAGGCCCAGCTGGGCCTCTAAGTCATCGAAGATGTAGGGCGATGCAGGTTCTGAGCTGTACTCGTTTCTGAGGACCTCGCAAACTGACTCATGCACTGGATCATCTCCGGAGGGGATGGACTCATCGGTGATGGCTGGGTTCTGTCTCCATGGCCCAACTACGTCTACATGATCGCAGTCTGCGTCGGTTGAAGAGTACTCGGTGCTGGATTCTGAATCCGGTCTCTGCCATCTTGTCTGCTTCATCTCAAGTTCCTCATCTCCGCCTGGAGTTTGGAACTGAATCTTCCCGATCTTATAATCAAACAAGGCCCCCGCTGTTATGAGGAAGGGCCTGCCTAAGATAATCTGGGAGTCTCTCCAATTACGAGGGGTTTCCATATCTAGGACAGTGAAGTCCACCATGTATTCATGTCCCTTGACTTTGATCACAACATTCCTCAATTCTCCTTGGGACCTCTTGCTTGATTTATCAGCAAACTGTAGAAGGGCTCTAGATTTCCTAAGAGGTCCGAGATTAAGCCGCTCGTAGAGGGCTGTAGGCATTAGATTGATTGAGGAACCATTGGTCCAGGAGAGTGCGTGCAAACGCGATGTCATCAACATGACTCAATACATAATGTTCACCCATGTCTCTTCGTTTCCGGGGAAACGAGTTCTTTATTGCACAAATCGTGGCTACTGATAGAAGGTATTTCTCAACATGGCTTTTGGTCTTCCTGCTAACCCTAGTAGGTGTGCATCTCACCTTAAGGTATTTTTGGAATGCAGGGGTCATCTCCACGTACTTGTCAAAGGGATTGTGACCTTGATGTGTTTGTTGCAGAACTCTGCCATCTCAGGGTCATCTTTTTGGATTTTTTAGTTTTCTTCTTTCCACCCTTGAGAGCTCAGGGGAAAGGGATTATTGACTCCAACTCATGTTCGGAAACTGAAAGATTTTCATTAAGATCATGAACTGAGTTCTGTACATGACTCGGACTCTGAAATAGACTCTGACTCTGACTGAAAAGAAAATGCTGGGGCGAAACTGGTGATGCTTCTTCCACGACTGCTGGACGAGCCTCCTCAGATGGAGGTGCGGGCTCCTCATCGGTTCCGTCGGACTCTATGCTGATGCGAGAATGCTGCTTCGAGGACTCAGACGTCTTCTTCTTCTGCCGGTGGTGATGGTGGTGGTGCTCCTCTTCTTCCTCAAAGTTCTCCTCAGATAGAGACTTGGCGGCTCCTTCCTTCGTTGCCCGTGCCCGATCAGGCATGGTCACGGTCCTTCCGCTCCTGAGGGACATATGATTTACATTATCATACGAAAGGATCTCATGTTCAGATAAATAATTATCTGAATAATATACCTGATCTCGAGGTCGGTTCTGGCCATGGGTTATGCTGTTCGGGTTGGCTTGAACCTGTGCGGGAATCGGGGTCTTTGGCGCCATCTGTTGATCCTGGGTATGAGAGACACGATTGATATCGGTTCTCATATCCAGATAGTCGTTCTGTATTTGTTGGACCCTATCAGACAGGGTCTGGATCGCCAAGGTGAGGGACTTCAATTCGGTGGGCTGGGTTGGCTGATGTGCAGACGGGATTCTGTATTGGCCCTGCTGGCCATGCCGATACTGCTGCTGGTGGTGGGACGGTGCTGGGCCCTGCTGATATGTACGTTGCTGCTACTGGTGCTGCTGAGGTTGGTACCCTTGTTCTGGCCTGGACTGAAAGAGCGGTGCAGGGACGGAGCTGGTTCCTTGGTAAGCTAGGGAAGGTCGGTGAGGCTGACCGTTCCCCATCCCCGACTGTCTACTGACGGGGTCACGGCTGTACCACAACCCGTTGATCTCGAACACCTGCGGATGCTCCTCGTATCCAGTCTCCACTTGTGGGGATGCATGCTGGTCCTGCTGGGTGTAAGTCTGATCCTCCACCCAGCCACTCTGAGGCCCCGGTGCCTGTTCCTGTACAAGATGGACTCGATGTACAGGTGCACGTGGTGCAGAAGGGGCAGGTAGCTTCATCTTAGCTACCTTCTCAGTAAGTTCCTCCACTTGCTTCGGTAGACGTGAGAGAGACTCAAGGTCAGTGACCCTCTTGTGGATCTACTCGACCATGGTTAACTTGTCAGCAATCATCCCCATGCTGGGGATGAGGTCCTCGGTCAGATCCGCTACAGTCCTTCGGGATGTCTCGTTGGATAGGATTGAGGGAGACAACGTATAGGCCCTGGTGGCCTGCGACCTGCTGGTTTCCGCCATCTGCTCCAGGATCTTCCATACGGCGTGCTCGTTTTTTTTCAGATAGCTTCCTCCACAGGCGGCACTGACTAACCCCTGCATCTCCGGGGTTAGACCACAGAACAAGGTCTGGACTAAGATCACCTTAGAAATGCCGTGGCAGGGGCATTTCTGCACTAAGTCATTGAACCTATCCCAGGCATCATGGAAAGGTTCACTGGGTCCTTGGGAGAAGCTGGCGATCTTCGTTCTCATTTGGTTAGTCCTACTGAGGGGGTAGAACTTTTTCAGAAAGAGGTCCTTAAACTGCATCCAGGTTGTACATAACACCCCTAGATTCTTTCAGCCAATGTGCTGCCTTATCTCCTAAGGTAAATGGGGTGGCCTTTAGTCTAATGTAATCTTGACCAACATTGGGATGGCTAAGATTGTTGCAGACCAACTCGAAGTCACGGAGGAAAGTATACGGTTCTTCATTGGTATTTCCATTGAACTTCGGAAGCAGACTAAGGAAGTGGGGTTTTAGCTCAAATGCCTCGGCGGGAACCGCTGGTGCCAACCAATTCTGTATCTCGTTCTCCGTCGGGTTGTAGGCATCGACCATTGGTCGGTCGATACCTCCTGCTACTATGATTTGTCCCATCCTGGCTGTAAGATCTGCATTCTTTGTTCGGCTTCAGCAAGGTGATTAAGGATCTGTCGTAATTGCTCCTCATCCGATGGTGGCTGCTTCGGTGGCATCTTGTCCTCTAGTCCTGGGTATGAATTAAGATCGGTGTCAGAGGACAAATCAAGGAAGGGGTTCTTACCGAGGCGATGGTCTTCCTCGGTAAGCTCAGAGGAGATGAAGGGTTGGTTTGAGAGTAACCACCCTGAGTATGAGGGGAACCAAGACTCAAGAGGGTCATGAGTCCTGGGTGGTCCAAGGTGCACTTGGGCCGATGAAGATGAGTTACGTGGGGGACTCATAGAGAGATCGGTGAATAAAGAGTCGAGATCTCCCCAGTCACTCATCTTGATATGGCGAGAAGAAGATAGGATTTTACTCCTACCTGAAGCAAACAAATCAATCCAAAACCCTGGGTTCACACTCAACACAGTGAAGGACTCGAAATCGAGTCCAATTAATCTTGTAGATTTTAAGTGTGATTTTCAAGCAAGATAGCAAGGATTACACGACCTATAGGGAAGTCGGCTCAGAGCCGGATGCGTCTTCCAAGT
This sequence comes from Ottelia alismoides, assembly GCA_037367405.1. Taxonomy (NCBI): domain Eukaryota; kingdom Viridiplantae; phylum Streptophyta; class Magnoliopsida; order Alismatales; family Hydrocharitaceae; genus Ottelia; species Ottelia alismoides. Next base: position 1,343,599 of record JAZKJV010000133.1, read on the forward strand.
TTAACCTGTCGCTTAAGATACCGTCGGTCCTTCCTTTCTTCGCTCCTATCCCAAGTCGATGGATTCAAAGACCACACCCCTATCTACCTGCAAGCAGGCGGAGGCTGACAAGGTCGGAACTTCACCCCGGGGGGTTACTGGCAGCTTGTCGCAAAGTACTGCAATTTCGCCCCTATCTACCTAAGACAGGCGGAGGCTACTTGGTACTAGTCAGTGAATCTGAAATTATTCGACTTGTGATATTTGCTAGGATTAGTTGGAACGTGATATGGAAGGCGGGGGTTTGGGCTCTGCCTTAAGGTGTTCACACATACTCAAGTACCCTCATTCAGCCTGAAAACAAGGTCGGGGATTAATCTCCCGCAAACAATTTTTCCAATTTTATTGTTTTTTTGGTCAATAATGTTTAGCAGTTCTGATTTTAAGTTAGGTTCTCACTGATTAAGTCCAACCACACAGCACGCCTATCGGACAGTCCAATTTCCGTTTAATTTAATGTGAAAATCAGAGGGGGAAATCGAGAAAAGCCGATGCAAGATAAAAACAATGATGCTATGCTGAGTTCAGGAGACTTACAGTGATCCCTTCGCTTTTTTTTATGCAGGATGCAAAACAGAATTGAAAACTTTTTATCTAAATGCAAATGCAGGCGATAAAAGCCGCTCCTAGACAAGCAATTCTATTACCGTGAAGAACAGGTTGATTTGGCTAAGTCCTGTGGTCTAAGTGCATCTTTTAAGTGATTTGTGTGGTCCAAAAAATTACGAGCACAAGCAATTCCTAGATTGGCTCGGGGAGCCGCTAGTGCAAGCTAAATTACATTCAGCACACAGCACATAGGGACACAGATTCACAATATTTACACGCACGAGAACCTAAACGGGAACCGCTGGAAATAATGCAAAAAAAAAAAGAAAGAAAGAAATAAAATGAAAATTACAAATTCTCTCTATTCTCTCAATAAATTTAAATGCTAGATCCTCAAAGCGCCTTCGACTCCTCGCGTTCCTCGCACAAAAACAGACTGAGGTCAGAGAGTGACACAGAAAAAATGTGCAAAGAAATAAAAGAGAGAGAAAATAATTACAAGAAAACCGGGGGTCAGACTACCCGGGGAGAGAAAATCAAACAATCAGAATTTCACTACAAATTAGCCTAAGCCGTGCCTCCCCGGCAACGACGCCATTTTGATAACGCCTCCCGCACCCTAGGTTAATTCGGTCAGATTAATGTCCAATTTAATTTTAAGTGTTCGTTGCAGTCGGATACGAGAGGGAATATCAAAAATCACTTTTAATTAGATTCAAGTTAATTTCAAGCGGTAATATTTTTTTACTTGGTGAAGTCCAAGGTCGAACTCAAGGAGGCATCTGTCTACTTAGGTAGACTTTTAGCAAATTTCCAGGTGTTAGATTTCCGGGGAATATTTTTTTGGTATTTTTTTTAATTTCTATGCAGACACATGCAAAAACCAAGCCAATTTAAAGTTAAATCAGTTAAGGTATCAAATGAAGTCCAAAAATATAAAAATTGGCCAGATGATGAAAAATGGTGAAAATAAACTACCCTAATTTTTTTTGAAATTTTTCGACACTAAATGGATTAATTATGAATTAAACAAAACTACAGGGTGATTTTTACTAATTTAATTTTAATAGATATCAAATCACAAAATTTTCAAGAACAAAAATCATCCTAGATAGATCTAATGATAAGGAATCTTGGAAAATTGACAGATCTTAATTTTAGTGTGAAATGAATTTATTAAAAATGAACTAAGGAAATCACCAATTAATTTATTTAGGCCTCGATATGTGTGCAAATGATATGAAATTTTTATGCAAGGTTGAGTTAACTATCCTAGAGCTACTGTGATGTTTTGGGAATTTTTGGAGTTACAGAGAATTAATTATTAATTAAAAGGTCCAACTGGGCAAAATATCACGGAAATAAACCAATTAATTAATTTAAAAATCTATTGATACCACAAAAATATGACAAGCGTCACAACAGATCAAGGACATGTTACACTACAACATGCAATTTTTGAAACTCAAAAATGATGAAATATGACACCTAGGGATGCGTGCAAAGACAGGGGTGTAATTGCAATACAGGAAATAAAAATTACATGAAAATAAACATGCTGACAGGGACTTAAATGCAATTATTTATAATGCTGGGGGTGGAATGCAATTTCTCCACGGTGCACGTGCTCCTCACATGGGGCTGCTTCACAGGGACCAATTTGTAATTTCTTGAAGTTATAGGGGCTTCTGTGCAATTTACCCAGGCGCACGTGCTGCTCACGTGGGGCACCTAGGTTCGGGTGGCGTCGCGGCTCGGAACGAGGCTCGGGGGCTTCTGGATGTTCGGCTGGAGGCTCGGAGTAGCTTCGGGTGGTCCGAGCCTAGGTTCGGGAAGAGGCTCGGACCCGATGGCGTGGCGTGATCAGGGACCGTTGGATCCTTGACCGATCCAACGGCGGTGATCTCTCTCCTAACGTGGTGACGTGGTGTGCTCACAACCGTGCGATCCTGGTGAAGATCGACGGTCGCTGTGGAAGGCTACGTGGCGGGCTGCGGACCGTTGGATCACTGATCGATCCAACGGTGATGTGCTGCTCCGGTCGTGGGCAACGTGGATGGCGCTGGACCGTTCGATCAAGATAATCGAACGGTGGCTGAGGCTTCTTCTTCAAACGGACCTCCGCCACCTACGGAGGAGTTGGCGGGTCCTTCCGGCGAAGGGAGCTTAGCTCCGTACGATCCTCCTGGTGTCGGTGAAGCTCTCCGGAGGTTCGAAGATGTCCCAGAAGATGCACGGTGGTGCGGCGAGGGCTCCGGTGGTCTCAGGAGCGGAGGAGGTGCGTCAGAGCTCTCTGGTGATGAAGCTCTATAGGAGCTCCGGTGAGCTTCCGATCAATGAACGGCAGGGCACCTGCAAGGGTTAGAGGAGATAGCCGAAGCGCGTGGTGGTGCGTGGAGATGTGAAGAGTGGGCGGCGAGGCCTAAGGCGGGGGTGTAGGTGGTCCGGCGATGGTGCTCCGCCCAGGTGGGCGGAGCTGGATTCGATGGAAGGTGAAGTGATTCGTCGGAGGGTGTGAAGTACGGCGCGAAGGTCAGAGCTCCGTCGCGGAGCTCGGCGAGGTGAAAGCGGAGCAAGGAGATGGATGAGGAGCGCGAATAAATTCGGAGAAAAACTAAATAAAATTCAAGAGGAGATCGGAGAGGATGGAGGGGGGTTACCTGGGGAATGGAGCTCAAATTGAAGCTCCAGGTCGTCGCTCGAGGGATCGGTAAGGTCCCGAGCTCAAGCAGCGTCGCGGAGGGGCGGCTGCGACACGGCGGTGGCGTCGTAGATCTCGCCGGAGAAGAAGACTGTCGTTGCTCGAGGAAGCAACCGATTGCTGTCACCAAAAGAAAGCTCCGAGCTCTAGGTCCCTCTCTAAGGTGGCGGATAGGGCTGAAGTTGTCCAGTGATCGAGTATTTATAAGATGAAGTCGACGACCGGGCTGGTGACGAGGTGAGGTTAGTGGGGTTCGTGGAGCGTTTCTGGTGGAAGTCATGGTGAGTGGGGTAGCTGGCGAGGATGAGGGGAGAGTGGGGGAAGGTCGTGGGAGTGTTGGCGGCCGGCGAGGGTGGCTGGAGTGCGGCCAAGAATAGGAAGGGGCAAGCCCTCCCGCAAGGCAGACCGTGGGAGAGAGGGGTGCCAGAGGTAGGAGACGAAGTCCTCACCGTTGGATCTTGTGATCCAACGGCAGAGAAGAAGGCAAAATGGAGCAGGTAGGATTAGATCTGGGGCGCAGCGATCGATGGACGTGATGGCACCACGTGGTGCAATAGGGCGAAGCGCGAGCGGGCGGCTGAGATCAAGTCAAGGCGATGCGATCTAAGGGTCAGGAGGCCAACACGTGGCGCTATGGGGGCGCAGCGCGAGCGGGCGGCTAAGATGCGATTAGGGCTTAGATCGGAGGGCTGAGGTGCAAGGCGGGATGAGCTGTTGCGATGGAGAGTCAACGTGCATGATCGAAGGGCGTAGCATGCGACGCGTGGCGCGCCGTGGTGAAGGCGCTAATGGATGGGTTCAGATGAGAAGGGGGGAAGTGATCTGATGGTGGAGGTAAAAGGTGTACGTGGAGCGCAGCTGGACATTGGATCTAGAGAGAAATCCAACGGCTAGAGGCGCAGGCAGCTTGGGCAAGGGGAGCGAGCCGCGTGGCGCAACCAGAGGGCGCCACGTGGCCAGCTATGATTGGCTACGAAAGAAATGAGTGTAGAGGGAGAAGGGGACCGAATTTGGAAAAACACAAAACATGAAAGTTGTAGATCTTGATGAGATCTACAAGTTTCATGTTGACAAAGATAGAGATGAGGTCAAATATGATACAAAAAATACAAATATACACATATGCACATATATAGTATACATAGAGGCCCAAAAACCCAACTTTTCATACGAGCTCCAAATTGGATGAAATCAGTCTCATTTTAAAGGTCTTTTAATGTGTATCATTCTAAAAGTAAGTAGACCTATTTTGGAGTATGTATGAGGGAGCTATGGGCATTTTATGGATCAGGGATTCTGGGGCTTTATTGGATATTTTACGCAGGAGATATCTGACTTTCTTCCTTATATTATTAACTAAGGTGTACATATTATAAGGAGAGGTAATTTTTATGAGTGGATATTTTACAAGTGATTTTGGCTTCTTATTTAATGCAATATGTAAATGCTAGAATGCATGTTTTATGATTGCATGTATGAATGCTATTTATGCATTGTAAAGGGAAATATGCATCTATTTACTTGGGAACAAGCTTCTATTTTCAACTTTTAGAGTGATGAATCACAGATTCATCAGCTGACGTCAGCATATTTGATGGATTTTTATATGTGAGGACCTTCTTCAGAATGAGATGCTTCTTATCAATAGTATCTCTCAGCCAATGATATCACTTGTCTATATGCTTTGTGCGAGCATGGTGCATCGTGCTCTTGCTCATATCAACGACGCTCTGGTTGTCACAGAAGAAAATCGACTCACTATCATCACATCCAAGTTCACCAAGGAATCAATGTAACCACAACACTTCTTTTCCTACTTCCGTTGTTGCAATGTACTCGCCTTCAGTTGTTGAGAGTGCAATGCATTTCTACAACTTGGACTGCCAAAGAAATTGCTCCCCCTGTGAAAGTGAAGATCTCATAAGAAAGATGAAGATGAGAACATTGCTCAGTAGTGGCTGATGACAATGAGGATGAGTTGGTACTCCCTATTCAGAAGCAGTGTCTACATATAGGGGATGACTCTGACTGCTCCATTGATACGTCTGCCTCCTACCATTTAACTCCATACATGGAGTTCTTCACTTCCTATACAGAGGGAGATTTTGGAGAGTCAAGATAGGTACCATCAGTTACTCAAAGATCATTGACACCAGCACCATCTCAGTTCAGACTGATATTGGATGTGCAATGACACTACGGGATGTTAGGCACATTCCTGACTTGTAGCTTAGCCTCATATCAGGTTCTCAACTGGATAGAGAGGGTTACCATATGAAGTTTGGCAACAACAAGCGCAAGATCAGTAAGGGCTCTCTTATCATGGGCAGAGACAGATTGTGTTGCACGTTCTACAAGACTCGGTTGAAGGTCATGGATGGAAGCCTACATGCTAGTGAGGATGACACGTCAGATCTTTAGCATCGTCGACTCAGACATATTGAGTAAAAAGGGCCTACAGCTTCTGATCAGGAAGGAGTTAATTCCATTCCACACTGACATCACGATGTCACCTTGTGATTCATGTTTGGTTGGAAAGAACATCAGTGTACCTTTCAAGACCAGATCATTGGTGAAGGAAGACCTTCTGCAGTTGATTCACTCTGATGTGTGTAATCCCATGGACATAGCATCTTTGGGAGGAAAAAAGTATTTTATAACTTTCATTGGTGATGCATCAAGGAAGGTGTGGGGTTATATGTTGAGGACGAATGATCAAGTCTTCCATTGCTTCAAGAACTTTCATGCCATGGTAGAGCGCGAGACAGGTAAAGTGTTAAGTGGCACAAACAATGGAGAGGAGTACACTCACAACTTCCAGAGCTACTGTGTAGAGCACAGGATCATGTATGAAAGGGCATAGCATGGCACACCCCAATATAATGGTGTCTTTGAACAAATGAATAGGACCATTGTGGAGAGAGTCCGCTACATGCTGAAGACAATGAAGTTGCCCAAGAACTTTTGGGTTGAGGTAGTTCAGACCACCTATTGATCAATCGATATACATCTGTTCCCTCGAATTTTCAAGTCCATGGGCATATTCGGTCTGGAAAGGATTCTTCATATGCGCATATGAGGGTGTTTAGATGCAAAGCTTATGCATTTATACCAAAAGAACAATGGAAGAAGCTTGATGACAATGCAGTGCTCTGCATTTTTGTTGGCTATGGAGATCAAGAGTTCGGATACCGACTTTGGGGATCCAAGGAAGAAGACCATTACCTGGAACAGAAATGTGATATGCTATGAGAACCAAATTTTGACTGAGGATGGCAGTGGTGATGGAGACTCAGATGGGATTTCTATGGATGATGACAATGATGAGGACTCATATTCTTCTCCAATACAAAGTATAGATGGAGAAGATGCATAGCCAGAACAACATGAGCTAGATGTAGACCCCACTGATGCAGGTCTAGGGGATCCTAGGCAAAGGGAGCGACCTTATCAGTAAGCAGATGCAGCAGAGCCTCAGGTTAGGAGATCTGAGAGGACACATCAACCATTATCTCAATATCCTAATTCCTAGTAAGTGATATTGGCTGATCAGGATGACCATGCACTTTTGAGGAGGCACAAGAGCATAAGGAGAGAGATCATTGGTGAAATACAATGAACGAAGAGATTTAGTCTCTAAAGAAAAATCACACCTATGATCTTGTTGAGCTTCCAAGTGGGTCTACGAGCTGAAGTCAGATGATGGTGGCAGACAATAGAAGTACAAGGTCAGATTGGTTGTGAAGGGATTCGACCAGAAAGAGGGCATGGACTATGATGAGATCTTCTCATCAGTTGTGAAGAGAATTTCTGTGAGAGTGGTTCTAGGCCTTGTTTCAAGCCTAGACCTTGAGTTAGAGTAGATGGACGTGAATACGGCTTTTCTTCACGGTGAACCAAAGGAAGATATCTACATGGAGCAACCACAGATATATCGGAAGAAGGGGAAAGAGCACATAATTTACAGGCTGAGGAAGAGTCTCTATAGTTTGAAGCAAGCCCCTAGATAGTTGTACTTCAAGTTTGATGCTTTTACGATGAAGCAAAACTTCAAGATGACTACAAGGATACATGTGTGTACGTTCGACATCTTCCTAATGACCGGTTCATTATCCTATTGATCTATGTGGATGACATGCTGATAGTTGGTCATGATCCCGAGTTGATTGCAAAGCTCAAAAGGTAACTCTCCAGGGAATTTTGGATGAAGGATTCATGCAAGGAAAGTAACATCCTTGGGATGCAGATCATTCACGACCAGAAGAAGCACATGTCGTGTTGTCACAAGAGAAGTATGTTGAACGTATTCTAGAGCGGTTCAACATGAAGAATGCAAAGCTTGTCATCACGTCCCTCACCACTCATTTTAAGTTGACGAAAGAGTCATGGATGAGATGACTAAGATTCCTTACCGTCCACAGTTGGTAGCCTTATGTAGACATGGTTTGCACCAAACCCGACATTGCTCATGCCATGGTCGTTGTGAGCAGATTCATGTCAAATCTGGAGAAGGATCACTAGGAAGCAGTGAAGTAGATTCTGAGATACTTGAGAGGGACCTCACTATGTGTTTGATGTTTGGGAGGTCAGATTCCAAACTATGTGGATACACAGATGCTGACATGGTAGGAGAGTGTATCAGAGAAAATCAACGTTCGGATTGTAATCATCAGGTTTTCTCAACTGTCTAGCAGGGAACCCAATAGAAGAAGTGTTTGCAATTCATCATCTAATGTCATGTTCATGATACTCACTTTATTTATGAGGCTCCGGAACTCATTCAAGTGCTCATCAACCTTCATCCTATCCCTATACTTCAAATTCACCAACTTCCGAATTAAGAGTGTCTTGTTGGTGGTCACTCCCATAGTTTTTTTGCATCTGTGTCTTCTGAAACATGGTGGAATACAGATAAGTCTAGCCACTTCCTGATGGTACCGACTGCTTTCCTATTTAGCTTCGTTCAATCACCTGTAGACATGCCATTTGGCTTGGCTGTTTCTCCTCCCACCAGATCATGGAGGTCCTTGCAATATAAGATGTCCTCTATCCTGTTCTTCAATATTTGCCTATTTATGCTTGTCAACTTGATCATTGTACCTTCATCATCCTTCCTCATCTCGTCAACGCGAGCTCTAATACCACTTGATGGAAAATCATGTTTCCCTCAATCTATACTACAAAGGGTGACTGGAAGCGGAACGTTCCCCACATGGGAACCAAGCACAATAATCGTAGCACGATAATCAAGCAACTACAGAGAGATGAGAAATTTTTACATAGGAAAACCCTCCTTGATGTGAGAAAGGAGAAAATCCACAGGGAACGACGACCCGCAACAAATCCACTTGTACTTGGAGAACACGTTAACGATGCTTCTCCCCGTCACAAGATGTCCCTTCTCGTGCGCAATTCTTCCTTGTGTGGATGCACCTCACACCTCATGTACGCGTATGGTCAAGAGAGAGCGGACCCTCCTGCTGCTACTCCTCGCACCTCCATCATAGACGCTCCTCGCGGATGCAACTGCTCTTCATGCTCCTACGAGATGCACTTCGCACCTTGCGCAAGCTGCTGCTCGTGCCTTGCGAGGGTTGCTTTTCTTCTTGCGTGAGGAGAGAGAACTAAGAGAGAAGAGAGAGAGAGAGAGATGCTCGTGTTGGAGATGCCTTCCAATGTCGTTCATGCAGCTCTATTTATATTGCACCCCACCACCTCTTTCTCCTCCTATTCCTATTCCAAATAGGAAAAATGAATATCCTATTTGCATGAAACATGCAAAGAAAGGACGTTGAGGGCCCTCCTCAATTCCAAGACGTGCTCTCAAGGATTCAATCTTGGGGCAATTTGCACAGTAGCCCTCCCCATTGAGACCTGATTTCAATCTTGAGGTCTCACCAATATTGTGGTGAGCCGTCATTTACATTCGTCAGATCTCAATCTGACAGTTGCATCAAAAAGCTTATCCAAAAGGGCATTTCCGTCATCTAAATTTTATTTAATTCGAGATGCATTTAATAGCCAAATTGTCATTTTAAGTTTTATGGATTTGGTATTTTCCACCAATATCATTGAAGATCAATTTTCAAATTTATTCTGAATTATTTGAATTCAATCGTATCTTAGTAAACTCCAGCGAGTTTTTATAAAAGTAGTTGTCTGCTTTGTATTTTCATTAATAATTTCGTTTCATCATTGTATTTTTGTTTTGTAAATGGGTATTTCCATTTTGTAAACGAATATATGCATTTTGTAAATTCCTTCGAGTTTTTGTGAGAGTAATTTTCCTCTTTGTAAACTTCCTTGTTTTTTGTATAAATGTGTATTTTTGCTTTGTAAAATTTACGTGAATCTTTGTAACTGTATCTCGTTACTTTGTAATATTCTCGCTACATTTATAAAAACTCATGACCACCTTGTAAATTTCATGAGGAGCTCTGCAAGATAAGAAATCGATAATGAGATTTGTAAAAGTGAATCAGTATGTAAAATCAAATATCAATTATGTAAGAAAATTATACCATAATACAAATCCACTCTCCTTCCACACCTCCTCCTTTACTGTCTTCAACCTCATCGTCCTCGTAGAGAGTATAGACACCCTCTAATAGGCCATAGACTATGGTCGCCGACGGTGTTGTCACGTACATGTTCCTCATCGCACATCACCGTCGAAAGAGAGGGGGTGCGGTCACCACTTGTTGTGACCTCTATGCTCGACCACCGCCACATGTACTAGCTTTCTCCTCCGCATGACACCCTCGTCCTCTGCATTTTCCTCCTCCGCATATTCTCCTCCATGACTTCTTTCTCCACGATCAAAATGCTTTACGTGGAGATGGTTGGCACGGTTGTAGACGAATCAAGAGAGAATGGATGTGCGCCGCCGTCGTCGAATCACGAGAGAGGGGGGAGGGAGTGTCGTCATCAATCAATAAAGAGAGAATGGAAATAACATAATGACTTATCATAAAAATAGGATCTATGGTTGTCACATTCTATATTTAGAATGTGAGAATGACAAAAATGGATTTTTAGCCATTAAATTAATTTAATTAATGTATCGTTAAATCTAGCCGTGAGATCCAAAATAGAAGGACGAGATTGATGGCTCACCACAATATTAGTGAGACCCCGTCTCATTTGAAGTTTCTCCTATATATATATGTATATATATATGGGGTTGGGGAAGCTGCACCGGCGGGTGCAGCTAACTAGCTGCACCCGGCCATTTTTTCATTGATTTTTTGTTTTTTTGAAATGAAACCTAGGGGGATTTAAATCACCATATATCACCATGATATCATACCAATTTCAACTAAATTCGACATTTCTATCATCTCCATCAAGGCTATGACATTTTAACGGTTTCAGAATTATTGAAATTGACCATATCTAGATGAGCATGCTAAGAGTGTGTGTTTTGCATGAAATTTGAAACACATATTCTTGTCAATAAATTAAGTAAATCTCCACAAGTTTTTTTCAAAAAAAAATAAAAAAACCAATAAGAAAAATGGCCGGGTGTAGCTAGTTAGCTGCACCCGCCGGTGCATACTCCCTTTTCTATATATATATATATATATATATATATATATATATATATATGCTCAACATATATAGTATACTTTACACAATTTTCTCTTTTTCGGATAATACGAATATATAATTACATATGTTGCTCCAAAAGGATTTATCAGATATATAATAGTATATATTAGTTCATGACGATTAGTTCACGAGGATTTCTAAAATAAATGTCCTTTACAATGTCCTTTAAAATCTATGTTACATATGTGTCCCTATAGACATTTTATATTATACATATAATGAACAAATCATATAATACAAGCAATTGCTATTACGTAGTTAATGAAAATCACAACAAGGAAGGTCTCTATTGACTAACATTACCATATAATACAAGCAATTGCTATTACAAATTCTTTTTAACTCATCACCATATAGACCATTGCTGAGTATAGAACAATGCATGCTATCCGTTGCGATATTATATTTCATAACATTCAATTTACCCACGCACGATCTCGTCCTCATCCAAAACCAGTACCATGCAAGCAAATGCGTAAGAGTAATTACAGAATATCAAAAGTAAAGCATAATCTTACTTCAACTTTTAATCCAGAGTTAAAATTTTACAGAAAGGTTGATGGAAGACGGGTAATAAGTTACATCACCAATTACAGAATGAAGTTGAAGTTTCACTCAAAAGAAGTAATTACGAGTAAGCAAGTGACATATTTGCTTCTTTGATGCATGCTTAAATGCATGGTCTTTAGTAGTACATGGTAACTACTATATATGGAAATGCTCAATGTATGGCATCTTTACTACAGGAACATCCAATAGTTAGCCTTCACTTACTCTGAAATCAAAGTAGATTTCACGTCATTAGTTGATTTCAGATTAATAGCTAGCAATATAGCAACGAGTATGGTTTCTTTACAAATATAAAGAAGCGAACAATGAATAATATTCATGATTATGCATTGACGTATGGAAGATATGATACTAACTGCTGCATTCTTCATTGCCATAAATCAATTTTGATAACGTGCTAATTTTGCAGTGACTGATAGTCTCATTGCTTTAGATGTCCAAAGCATCATGCACTAGTTCTTGGAGAAAACAATACTCATGGCGTTTCTCATAATTTAAATGTGTGTATCTGCCATGCAAGGCACCTGAAATATCAATATACATCCATATATACAATAGACAAGCTAAATGAGGTCCTACACAGATTGGATATGCCTATTTCCATATCCATATTCACATCATCTCTATCGAATATGAATAGGGATATGGATATGATTTGGATATGGATCTAGAAAACCGCACTGCTACAAGCTCCTCGACACTGTGCTACCGAGCCAATGTTCTCTGTAATGCTTCTCCATTGTCACGCATGGTTGAGCCTCCGGACTCTCATGGATAACCTCCAAAATACCCACGTACTCTAGACTCCTCCAGATGTCAAGCTCCATCAATCATTCTCGTGCGTCCGTTATCATGTCTGTACGATCATTCTCGATCACAGAATTTGGGGGTGTGACAAGCCTCCCCCACCTAAAGAATCGGTTGTCCTCAACCGAACATTCCTTTCTCAGCTGGCGTCCTGTCACGATCCTCCATCCGCTATGCACCTTCTGATGCCTGCTCACGATTACGAACATGATCTGATACAAATTCAGATCAAATATCTACTGAATACGAATCTAGATCGCATAAAGAGTGAGTAGAAAAAATGATCCACTTAAGATCAAACACGAATATATCGAATAAAGTCAAATTACGAATATGAGTCAAATTGTTATAACGTAGGGAGTGATTTAAGAAATCACAATAATATATACATAAATGCCATGATAAAAATAATCAGTCATTCAATTAAAGTTATAATCGTATAGGTATGGGGCTTGTCCTATTATGATATCTATGAGGTTGTTGAGATAAAGAGGCATAATGGTTGTCGGAGGTCGAGGGGATACATGACATGGGTAGACGAAAATAAGTTTAGTTGATCTGTTGTTTACTAAATGCAATATATTATACTTTAATATAAAAATATATATAATATTTTGTATCGGATATTCATATCTGAATCTAGATCTTTTTGATGTTATCATATCCATATTTGAATTTTATTAAGAAATGATATACACATTCGATTAATATTCGAATACAGATAGCTAATATTCGGTATTTTTTATATGATAAGTGGATATTCAGATATATAGAAGTGAGCATTCGATCGTTTTGGGTGGGTTTGGATTATTCAGTTTGGATTGAATTCGATTTGGGTTAAAAAAATGGCACCCATCAACTGATGAAATTAAATTAGTTAGAGATGTTTGGGTGAGCGGTTTGGGCCGATTGGTTTGGATGAAAAATAAATTTCCCATGTGAAAAGCCTTGTTAATTGAAGTAATGATAGGTCCGGTGATTTATGAGTAAGGATGTCAAAGTAAGCATGTATCAATCTCCTTTCCCATTTGAATTTCTTTCTCCTATCAAATCCTCCAATCTGGTTCACCTCCCGTGTCTTCTTCTTCTCCCCTCCCACGCAGCTTGACGTGCTTTTTCCTATCTCTCACACAACTCGGCATGCTCCTCCTTATCCCCTTGCCTCAATTTCTTCTCTTCTCACCACTCAAAAATTCTTCCCTAATCTCTAATTCGCATCAATTGATATAATAGTGTAGAGCACGAATTGTTCATATGATTTGACGATCTTGTCGAGCATTGGAAAACGATGCTTAACTTGAGTCATCTTGCCAAGGCTCACATTCTCGATAGAAGAAATTCAAGACTCGTATTCTATCAAACATCAATGTGTAATTATAGCTGGATTCAAGGCTAGACAGAGACACACACAATCATGATGAAGATCTGCACCACAAAATATCAATGCGACACAAGTTTATTGAAAACATATTTATTCAAGATGATGATTTATCTATTAGAATTCCTGTGCAAGAAGACAAGGTAGAAAAAAGACCAATCTTTGAAAAAAAGTCCTATGACTGAAGAGTATAAAGTTCTCGACCTATTCTACATGGGATACATAGAAATCCACGCTAATAACAATTGAAATAATTATTGGTTAGATAGGGTTGGTTAATGAATTGACAACTTGGATAAGAGAACGAGAGTTGTAGATTATAAATATATAAGAGTTTGAATTCTTAACATTATATATTAAGTATATATTGATTGGTTTGGGTGTGATTAAACGTTAAATCATCTAAAGAAATAGTTTTGATTATTTGGATGGGTTGGGTGGAAGAAATTAGATCCACCAATCGACCCAACACCAATGAAAGAAATATGGATTAGGCCTAACCTGACTCAAAATTTAAATAACCTCATTAACCCTTTTTCAACGGTTTAGTTAAGTTATATGAGCTGACATGTATAATGTTCATCCTTAATTATATCCGTTTTCATCTGACCCGTCCTTCGAAAGATCTTGTAATCAAAATATCGTGTTTTCCCAACCACCTCTCTGCAAGCTTCTTAGGAGTCCTATTCAATCTTACGTGGACCCCTCAAATGCTCCAAGAACCCCAAGAATCGAATGATTTCCCTGACAGGGGATCCCCATCACCCAAATGCTCCGTCAGGGCATCTGATTTTGAAATTTCACTGTTAAGGCATCAATCGACGAACAGTTCGTCGATCGGCCAACCATCTGGCAAGCGATGCATTTTCTGATAGGTTACTATTGTTTTTCAGTGAACCATTTGTCCATCAGTGAATGGTTCATTGTTTAAATTTTATATATATTAAACTTAATATATAATATTCTTTATCCATAATTTTGATTTTATATATTAAAAATAATAATATAAGATTATTCCAAAAAAACATATGAATTTTATACTATTAAAAAAAATTTATAAAATTATTTAAAAATGGCAATCCACAAACCAATAAGCCGAACAGGCGAATGGTTTGCCACCATTTCTAAATAATTTTATATATTATTTTTAATAATATAAAATTCAAACGTTTTTTTCTAAAATAATATTATATATTATTTTCAATTATCCATCTAGCGTATCTTTCGCCGAACGTGTTAGAAAATGCATTGATCAACAAAGGGTTCGTCGATCGACGAACTGTTCACCGATCGATGTCCTGACAGTGAAATCACAAAATTAGATGCCTCAACAGGGCATTTAAGTGATGAGGATGCCCTAACAGAGCTTTATGAATATGTGATTCATCACTTTAAAAGTTGAAAATGGAGCTTTGTTCTAGAGTAGTTAGCTGCATTTCATCATCTATTCTGCATTTTTTATCATTCATGCACTTAAAATTAATATATGCATTTTAGCATACATAATTACATGAATAAGAGGCCAAATTCCTCTATAAAATATCACATGTATAATACCACATTTTCTCCCTTTTTATTTATATTTCACTAACTCGGAATAAAAACAACTCTATAGTGTACATTATACTAACACTAATAAATGAAAAATACCAAAAACATACTAACTTGTAAAATTGCCCAAAAAAATCCAAACATTAGTTTGAGACAAAAAGCCTTAAAACATGAATATCCCCTCATACAATCTCCTATTGTCACGACCCCAATTCTGGGTCGTCGGATCCTCCCATAACCGGATATGGTTACTCAGCAATAATTTATTCAACAATCACAACTAATATTCAGAAAAAGACTGCAATTAAAAATACTCAGAAGGAAGTATTTCAACACTTTTTCATTCACAAATATAGTCCACATGATACATTGTCCCACTATAACCTTTTACATACCTCAGATGGAAAGGAAATACATGAGAAGATTACTAACTACCTTACAGAGTGGCTGGCTGGATGACTATGTTAGCTGGCTGGATTATTAAAGTCCTTGTGATGGCTCACCGACACCTGTTAGGTTTTCCATAAATCATAAGATAACAATTAGCGAGTGCTAAGTAACGAAGAAGAGAAAAGCAAATAAATGTGTATTTTTTCAGAACTTGTTATCACATTCATTCTTATTAGTTTAAGTCTTATTCCTTTCTATTCTACATCAGAGATTAGTCTCGAGGAACCCCACCATTAATGGACTCTGAAGTTGTGGACACTTCGGGATTTGAGATTGCGTTGATCTGATGAGCTTATACCGCCGCACGTCGCCTCAACCAATCCTCCAATACTAGCCTGACAATTTCCTTTTCATATATTATCCAGGGTTCCAAATCTTCAGCTTGGCAAACAAAGAAGCACACCGTCCTTGAGGACTCAGTAGCCTAAAACGTCAAGCTAACCTTTAATCACATAAACCAACGGCTTTAAGAACATGTTATCGTAACCCAACTACTATCAAACCACCCGTGCCTCCACATGGTACGATAACATCTTCCGTCGTTCAACCCGAATATATTGGCACCTGGTACCACGTGTTGTGAATCATTCATTTTGTGCACACTTATAAAAATAAGGCAACCGTGTACCACATAGGTAGGGTCACACCAATACAGGTTGCTTTCGAGAGACATACATGTTGCATGCCCGACCTGTAGTTCTACTCCCAATCATTCTTTGTGTAACACACGATCCTTTACAGGATCCAACTTAATGCACATCAATTCCCATGATGTAATTCTTTCGTTAAGTCTTCGATTGGCATAATCATCAACATTGAGTATAGCCTCACATATATATTAATTCATAAATTTATATACTCATATTTATGCTCATTTTAACTTCTAAATCCTAACTTTCCAAGCCACTACATCAGTTCATACTTAGACCTTATTTTAGTTGAAATCACAAAGCAACTTTTCATATTTTCTCAAAAATAACCAAATTAGGGTTCTTCGTAGCGAAGAACATAAAATCTGAAATCTCAACGATCTCATATAAAAACCCATCATCAAAAGGAAGGATTCTGTTACCTAATAGAGCTCTCTCTCATGTATGCAGTGCTTTATCGTGATTATTTTTTAAAAAGAATGATTTATAGCTCCTGAAATGATCGAATTTCATTTTCATATAAAAAACACTAAGAACATGCCAAGAACGCGGAGAACAAATGAAAAACACGAAGAACACACGAAGAACGTGAAGAACATATTTTTCTCTTAAAATTTCAGCAAAGCTTTCCCTCATATGGGGTGATATTTCTAGGACAATTTCGGCAGGGTTTCTCCTTATATTGGGACATATTTCTATGAAAATTTCGACAGAGTTTCCCCTTATATCAGGGCATATTTTTATAAAAATTTCGACAGAGTTTCACCTTATACCAGGATATATTTTAAAAGAAAAATGGAAAGAGTTTCCTCTATAAAATCACCGAGAGGTAAACAACAACGAATCTGAAAAAAATATAATCAAATTACAAGAGATGGAGAATCAGTAGACACCACGCGTCTTAGGTGAGTGAAGGTATGACAAATCACAGGGTTCACTGACATGCATAGTCGCTCGTACCCAAGTAGGGTATTACACATATTTCTCCATCAAAATAACTAGAAAAGCAGAAATGAAAGAATAGAATCATAAGTGATGGAGAATTGGTAGACACCACGCGTTTTAGATGAGTGAAAGTGTGAAGAATCACATGGTTCACTGGTGTGCATAGTTTCTCGCACCTGAATAGGGTATTACACAGATTTCTCCTCAAACCACAACAGAAAATGAATCGAAAAGAAAGATGAATCGAAAACAAAGCTGGAAAAAGAAGATGAATCGAAAACCTAGCTTACGAAGCAAACTAAGAGAGGATCGTACCTTCCTCCTCCTCGTTCTCTCTACAGCGCTTCGCTAGCGTTCCTTCTCCGTCTCCCTCTCCTCCTCCCAGCCTCTTGACCCTAGCCCTTGGGGTAGGAAGTGGAAATCGTAGAGAATGAATGGGTGGGGTATTTATAAGCTTCAGAAAACCACTAACCATAGTTAGTAAGCCATGATTTAGACCTTAACCACAGTTAGCAGCCTATAATTTCGGCCCATGGTTTTGGCTAAGTCTTATCCAAAACTTAAGGCTTAAGTTAGAACTTTCTAGAGTATTCTATATTCATTAATGATGCTAAATTAACGCTAACCATAATTAACTTTCACTAATCACGATTTATCTTTAGCAGCTTAACTTTTACTAACAATTGATTAGTATTTGCTGATGGTCATTAATGGTCCTCAATTTATCATTAATTTCTTTAATCATGTTTAATTTATCTTAATGATGGTCATTACTGGTTAATGATGTATTAAACCTCTTTACTTCTCTTTCTTCTGAAAATCATAACAAATCGAAATAAAGTCCGATTCACATGAAACAAATTCCGTTGGTTTCCTATTGACGAGCCGGATCTTTGATATAGGATCCTAGAGACGGCTAAGTTCAAGGCTTTACAATTATAACAACCTTAAAGGAAGTCTCATCCTCAAGACTAGAAATGCAGTCATAATAACCTTAAAGAGGATTGAAACCATATCAGCCTTAAAGAGAATGAACCTCATTTCATTTATAATAAAGATATACATAGTACATAATGTTTTCATTCAAACAAGTACGGGTATTTTTCTCTCATTTCTACCTCAAGTTCCCATGTGGCCTCTTCAAACTCTTGGTTGCGCTACAACACTTTAAGTAGAGGTACCTCTTTATTTCTCAACTTCTTGATATCATTGTCTAGTATTTGCACAGATATTTCTAGGTATGTCAAGTCTGGCTGAACATGCAGATCATCATAGCTTATCTTATGCTCAGGATCCTTAATATATTTTCTCAAATTTGATACATGAAAAACATCATGTATTGTCAAAAGATGTGGAGGAAGTGCAAGTCTATTTGCGACTATCCCAATCCGTTGAATATTTCAAAGGGACCCACGAACCTCAGTGCCAACTTCCCACCTAAGCCAAATCTCTGAACTCCCTTCATATGCAAAAGCACGTGCATCCCCATTTTGGGTGACTGGTTCGTGTCTTGGGCCACGTGGCTAGTGCCTGAGCTTCAGCTTTGATATGGAGTCCTCTGATCCTACAGGTTTTGGAGCTGTCAACGTGGTGCATCTGCGACCATCGGATCACACCCAAATGTAGCCAATCTGACGGCATCTGGACATCTGATGATATTCACCTCCACCTTCACCGATTGTGAAGAGGCGGGGATCCGACGAGAACCCCATTGCTCCTCCACCACGGAGGGTTCGCGAAGGTAAAGAATAGTCAGCGAAGGATTGTGAGCAGTTGGATGTTGGTGTTGAAGATGATACGTTTGAGGCAAAGCTCCAGATCGGAGCTCTCCCTCATACTCTGGCCATTGTGAGTCTTCGACACCTGCAAGCGTTAGGAAAAGAATAGCTGAAGCAAAGACGATGTGTGTGCGTGCGAGTGTAAGTGGAGCAGAGGGCTGATTGGAGCATAGAAGGAGAAGCCCTAATGGGTTCCCTCCGCTATGAATGGAGGAAAGGGAATCGGGGTGAAGGCTGCAATAGAACATGGATAACGGCGGACATGACCTTCACCATGAATCAAGGATCCATGGTGATAATCGAAGACACCTTAGATACAAAGATGGATCTGACAATATGGCTGGAATAATTGAAGAAATGATGAACAAAATCTACACTAGCTAACTTGTACATGAAGAACATGCCATGGATGGAGGATTTGGCTTTGGATTGAAGTTCGATTGGCTTCGGGGTTGTCTCTTGACACGCTCGGTCGTGCGTAAAGCTAGAACATCCATCTAGGAGACGTTGTAGCATGGCTCTGTCACCATGGATCAATCTAGATGGGAATCCGCCATTATCGCTCAAATGTCGACTCCTTCTTCCTATCACGAAGATGAAGAGTGGCTAGGGGTCCTTCTCGCAAGGGTTGACAACCGTCTCTTAAGGGGGGGGTGGAGTATATGAAGAAGGAAGTGGAATCTTTTAGGTAGATTCCATGGTGGTTTCAACTACCATGAATGATGGGTCCATTAGGTTTGCGTTTAGGTTAGAAGGTTATCGTAAATCATGAAAGTTAGGATTAGGAGTAGGTGAAGTTAGATGATGGAGGGGTTGCACGAGGAAGTCGAGGAAATGAGATGAAGTGAGGCAGTTGTTGGTGGTTGCCATGCGTAAAGAAGGAGGACGAAGGTTGAAGGTGATGTCCTCACCATCTGATCAGACGCTCAAGAATTGGGCGCGAGTTGATGGCTTGGATCGACTTGATCAAGATGATCAAGTGGTCCAGATCGAGGTGCAAATGTAAGGACGAGATGAAGAGGTAGGGTGATCTGACGGTCAAGAGCATATACAGGTGGCGACAAAGGAGTGGGCCACGTAGAGTGCTCTGGGAGCGCTACGTGGCCCAATAGGATAATTAGAAAAAAGAAAAATAAGTATAAAATAAAAAAACAAATAATTCGAGGCCGAATTGGAAAAAATGTAAAACATGAAAGTTATGGATATCAATGAGATCTACAATTTTCATGTAGAAGTCAAGGAGATTAGAGGTTATTTATACATAGATAAATATTAAATACATGGTAAAATGATATAAAAGAATTTCCTTTTTATTTTCTTTTGTTTTTGTTTGTATTTTGTATTTATATTTTATGTTATATTATTTATATACAATATTATACTAATTTTTATTTGATTTTTAATAAGAAATAAATACATAAAATAATACACCATAATATGGTTATATAATATAGTATAATTAGGGTTAGTTATTTACAACACACAGATAATTAATTAGTGTCAATTATTACTAAATCTTCGTGATTAACTTAAGATAGAGAGATAATATTAATAAATTATGATGATAAATATAGGATTTATCTCCCCCTATACTTAAGCTAAGCTCGTCCTAGAGCTAATCAATAAAGAATTAATTCAAGAGTTAGCTTAATTAGTGAATTCCCTGACATGTGCATGCGAGTATACAAGGCTAGATTGGACCTAGAACACTAGGTTTTAGAAATCTTAAGACTTTAAGTTGATCCATGTATTAATCAAAAGGAATTCAAATCCTCTAATTATCAGACTCTCATGATACATATAAATAAGAAGTATGACTTAGTGTCGACTGCATCCACAAGAGTAGAATCAATACTTCACCTAAAGTTCCAATCTCAGAAGCTCTCCTAAGGGTTTCAGGAATACAAAGTCACTTATCTCAAACTCAAGGTTTCTTCGTCTGGTATCACTATAGCTTTTCTGCAACTTTAAGCAGTTATTAGTCTTTTCGAGTAAGCTCTACAGCTTCATATATCTCCTGAAGTCTATCTGAATCGTAAAGGTTCTTTATCCCGACCTCTTGACAACACAAAGGAGTGGTACACTTTTGTCCATATAGTGCTTCAAATGGTGCCATGCCAATACTTGCATGGTAACTATTGTTGTAGGTGTACTCTGCAAGAGGCAAATGTTTTACCCATGTCCTTTCCATTCTAAGTCACATGCTCATAGCATATCCTTTAAAGTCGGAATCATACGTTCTGATTGACCATCTGTTTGTGGATGATATGTTGTGCTCAAGCATAACTGTATGCCTAAGGCTTTCATGGAGTTCTCCCAATAGTGTGAGATGAATCGTGAATCTCGGTCGGAAACTACATCCTTTGGGATCCCATGGAGATGAATCACTTGCGTAATATATAACTCAGCAAGCTGGTCTAGAGTGGAAGATAAGTTTATTGGAATAAAGTATGCTACCTTGGTCAGACGATCTATTATAACACATATACTATCTTTACTGTCAGTCATCTGAGGTAAGCCACTAATGAAGTCCATGAAAATGCTTTTCCATTTCCATTCAGGTATAGGTAGGGGTAGTAACAATCCTGGTGACTTTTGGTGTGAAGCCTTTACCTGCTGGCAGGTAAAACATGAGTTCACAAACTCAACAACATCCTTCTTCATTCCTGGCCACCAAAAGTTTGAACGAAGATCCTTATACATCTTCGTAATTCCTTGATGAATGGATAATCTAGAACAATGCGCCTCACATAAGATTTCTTTCCTCAAGTCGGGTGTGTTTGGTACACAAACTCTATGATGGTTATACAGTAACCCAACTTGTATATGGAATCCCTCTATATCATTCTTCTCGAGTCTTTAAGGACTGGATCATCCTCCACTCCTTTCTTTATTCTATCCCAGATCTCTAGTTTGTATTAGTGAGGAATAGTTATAGTATCGGCACTACTATCAAATGGTTTCCATTCACTCAACATTGATAGTAAACCCCAGAAGTGGATAGCACTCGTCAACCCAGGTGAATAAGCCCTTCTGCTAAGGACATCTGCTAGGTGTTCCCCTTACCAAGGTGGTAGGAGATGGTGCAATCATAGTCCTTCAACGACTCCAGCCACTGTTTCTGTCTCATGTTGAGCTCCTTTTGATCAAACGGATATTTCAAGCTTTTATGAACAGTGAAGATTTCAAAAGTAATACCATAGAGGTAGTGTCTTCATATCTTTAAAGCGAAGACTGTAGGAGCTAATAGAAGGTCATGTGCCGGGTAGCTCCTCTCATGTGTTCAGAGCTATCATGATACATAAGTAACTACCTTACCATGTTTCATAAGAACTGCCCCAAGTCCTTCTTTAGATGCGTCGGTGTACACTGTAAACCCTTCAGTCCCAGAGGGTAGAGTAAGGATAGGTGCAGATGTTAGACATTCTTTCAGTGTCTGGAAACTAGTTTCTCATGCGTCGGACCATGTGAATGGGTCTTCCTTCTAAATCAGCCTAGTCATTAGCAATGCTATTTGTAAAAATCCCTTCACAAATATTCTATAATACCCAGCTAACCCAGAAAAGATCGTATTTCTATGACAGTCTTCAGGCATTCCAAATTCATCACCGCACTAACCTTTGTAGGATTAACTGATATACCTTCCCCAGAAATAACATGCCATAAGATGGATACTTCGGACAATCAGAAGTCACACTTGCTATATTTAGCATACAATTTCTTCTTCCTTAATATTTCAAGTGCCTGCCAGAGATGGTGTTTATGCGGGTACTTATCCTTGGGGTAAATAAGCATGTCATCAATAAAGGCTACTACAAAAAACTGATCTAAGAACTCCCTGAATACTCTACTCATGAGATCCATGAAACCTGCTGGGGCATTTGTTAACCCAAAAGTCATAACTAAAAATTCATAATGTCCATATCTAGTTTTAAAGACTGTCTTGGGGATATTCGCATCTTTAATCTTCAACTGATGGTATCCAGATCTTAAGTCAATCTTGGAACACATAGTTGAACCCTGTAACTGATCAAAGAGATCGTTTATTCTAGGTAGAGGATACTTGTTCTTTACTGTCTTCTTGTTTGACTGTCTATAGTCAATGCCCAACCGCATTGACCCATCCTTTTTCCTCACAAACAAGACAGGTGCACCCCATGGTGAAGTACTAGGATGAATGAATCCTTTATCTAATCGTTCTTGTAATTGTACTTTTAACTCTTGTAACTCAGTTGGTGCCATCCTATATGGAGGGATAGATATAGATTGAGTATTTGGTATGAGAGAGATTTCAAATTCAATCTCTCGCTCAAGTGGTAATCCAGGTAGTTTCTCTGGAAATATATCAGGAAACTCGCACACTACAGGTACATCTTTTATCATTCTGTCTGACCCTAATGTAGTCGTTACATAAGCTAAATAGCCTTGTCACCCTCTCTCTAACAACTGTTGCACCTTCAGAGTAGATATGTATTTGACGTTAACATTGGATGTCTTTCTAATGAACTAGAACTCTATCGAGTTAGGAAGGTAAAAAGTTATTGTCTTCTGAAAACAGTCAAGCCATGTATGATGCCTTTCAAGCCAGTCCATCCCTGGGATAAGATCAAAATTATTCATATTTGAATAAGTAGTAGAGAAGTTGGTAAATGATATCCTATAATATAGATCACGTAGTCATCTAAGATCTCTTGGATTATAAATACTTTACCTCTTTGTTCTTTAATCAAATAATGATTTTGCACTTTATCGAAATCTTATATTTGTGGTAGGATTCAAGCAATTTTTTTGCCTGAGAGGGCCTCCTACATGTCTCCTCCGATAGAAGTAGGGGTCTACTCCATGGAGTTACGTAACGAGATTCTTCCTAAGATGGATGAACATAACCCTTAGTTCTAGCATTCACGGGTATAGATGACTTTGATCTCTCATTGTGGCGTTGAGTCTCTGCTCTAAAGCATGCTACCTTTTGCCCCATCTCTTGGAGCATTATCATCATAGCTGCTAATTGCCTAGACACGTCTTGGTCTTCCGTGATCCTAGGATAAATCAAGGCCAAAGGTTAGGTCCTATACATTTTAGAATGATGTACATAAAGGACAATGACTTGTGAATGGTGTTGCAGTCACTTATTAAGATCAAAGGATCTTAAGACAACCTTAGTTTCTGAATATCACTCATAGTTATCAACTACTGAGTAAATTAATGGAGTAATCGAGCTCTGATACTAATCTGTCACGACCCCAATTCCGGGCCGTCGGATCCTCCCATAACCGAATCTGGTTACTCAACAGTAATTTATGAAACAATCACAAATAACATTCAGAAACAAACTACAATTAAAAATACTCAAAAAGAAGTATTTCAACACTTTTCCATTCACAAATAAAGTTCACATGATTCATTGTCCCACTCTAACCATTTACATATACATCAAATGGAAAGAAAATACACAAAAAGATTACTAACTACCTTACAGAGTGGCTGACTGGATAACTATGTTAGCTGGCTGGATTATTAAAGTCCTTGTGATGTCTCATCTACACTTGTTAGATTTTCCATAAATCTTAGGATAACAATTAGCAAGTGCTAAGTAACGAAGAAGAGAAAAGCAAACAAATGCGTAATTTTTTCAAAACTTGTTATCACAAAAAGTTTCATTCATTCTTATTAGTTTAAATCCTATTCCTTTCTATTCCACGAGAATTGGTCTCGGGGAACCCCACCATTAATGGACTCTGAAGCTGTGGACACTTCAGGATTGGAGATAATGTTGATCTGGTGAGGTTATGCCACCACACGCCGCCATAACCAATCCTTCAATACTACCCTGACAATTTCCTTTTCATTTATTATCCAGGATTCCAAATCCTCAGCCTGGCAAACAAAGAAGCACACCATCCTTGAGGACTCGGTAGCTTAAAACCTCAGGCTAACCTTTAATCATATAATCCAATGGCTTTGAGAACATGTTATCGTAACCCAACCGCTATCAAACCACCCGTGCCTCCACATGGCACGACACCATTTTCTGTCATTCAACCCGAATATATTGGCATCCGCTATCACGCATTGCAAATCATTCATTTCATGCACACTTATCAAAATAAGACAATGCGTACCGCCTAGGTAGGGTCACACTAATACGGGTTCCTTCCGACAAGCCTACAGGTTGCATACCTGACCTATAGTTACATTCCCAGTCATTCTTAACGTAATACACGATCCTTTTCAGGATCTAACTTAATACACATCAATTCCCATGATGTAATTCTTTCGTCAAGTCTTCTATTTGCATAATCATCAACATTGAGTATAGCCTCACATATATATTAATTCATAAATTTATATACTCATATTTATGCTAATTTTAACTTCCAAATCCTAACTTTCCAAGCCACTGCATCAATTTGATACTTAAACCTTATTTCAGTTGAAATCACAAAGCAACTTTTCATATTTTCTCAAAAATAACCAAATTAGGGTTCTTCGTGCGAAGAACATAAAATCAGGAATCTCAACGATCTCATATGAAAACCCAACAGCAAAAAGAAGGATTTTGTTACCTAATCGAGCTCTCTCTCACGTATGCAGTGCTTTATCGTGATTATTTTTCAAAAAGGATGATTTATATCTCTTGAAATGATCGAATTTCATTTTCGTATCAAAAATGCTAAGAACGTGTCAAGAACGCGAAGAATGAACGAAGAACACGAAGAACGCGTAGAACGCATGAAGAACACAAAGAACGTGAAGAACATATTTTTCTCTTGAAATTTCTGCAGAGCTTCCCCTTATAAGGGGTGATATTTCTATGAAAATTTCGGTAGAGTTTCCACTTATATTGGGACATATTTCTATGAAAATTTCAACAGAGTTTCCCATATATCGGGACATATTTTTATAAAAATTTAGACGAAGTTTTCCCTTATATCGGGACATATTTTAAAAGAAAAATGGAAAGAGTTTCCTCTATAAAGCCACTGAGAAGGAAACAACAACGAATCAGAAAGAATATAATCAAACTGCAAGAGATGGAGAATCGGTAGACACCACGCATCTTAGGTGAATGAAGGTGTGACGAATCACAGGGTTTACTAGCGTGCATAGCTGCCTACACTTAAGTAGGGTATTACACAGATTTATCCATCAAAATAACTATAAAAGCAGAATTGAAAGAATAGAACCATAAGCGATGGAAAATCGGTAGACATCACGCGTCTTAGGTGAGTGAAAGTGTGACGAATCACAGGGTTCACTGACGTGCATAGTCGGTCGCACCTAAGTAGGGTGTTACACAGATTTCTCATCAAACCAGAACAGAAAATGAATCGGAAAGAAAGATGAATCGAAAACAAAGCTGGAAAAAGAAGATGAATGGAAAACCTAGCTTACGAAGCAAAACTAAGAGAGGATCGTACATTCCTCCTCCTCATTCTCCCCGCAGCGCTTCGATAGCGTTCCTTCCCCACCTCCATCTCCTCCTCTCATCTCTTGACCCTAGCCCTTGGGGTAGTGGTGGTAATGGAAATCATAGAGAATGAATGGGTAGGGAGTATTTATAGGCTCCATAAAACCACTAACCATGGTTAGTAAACTATGATTTAGACCTTAACCACAGTTAGCGACACATGATTTTGGCCCATGGTTTTGGTCAAGTCTTATCCAAAACTTAAGGCTTACGTTAGAACTTTCTAGAGTATTCTAGATTCATTAATGACGCTTAATTAACACTAACCGTGATTAACTTTCACTAATCATGATTTATCTTTCGCAGCTCGTGCTTAACTTTTACTAACAACTGATAAGTGTTTGCTAATGGTCATTAGCGGTCTTGAATCTATCATTAGTTTCTTTAATCATGTTTAAATAGTCTTAGTGATAGTCATTACGGGTTAATGACATCTTAAATCTCCTTACTTCTCTTTCTTCCGAAAATCATAACAAATCGAAGCGAAGTCTGATTCACATGAAAAAAATTCCGTTGGTTTCCTCTTGACGAGCAGGATCTTATGATATAAGATCCGGGAGACGGACAAGTTCTAGGTTTTACACCTATGGACCCTTATTCACTTTTGAATTAATGAATGTTCAATTATACACAAAATAAGATCAAATTCAAAAGAATCGAAGTCCATTTGTGAAAATTGGGTTTTAGGACCTAACTGTACATTGTACACCTTTACTGGTTTTGAATTATCATTTCATGTGCATATTTCACTCATTTTTTTCTATTTTATTTCTTCATTTCATTTTATGCTTTAATAAAATACATAAAATTCGAAATCCAAAAATATCAGAAAACTAATGAAAAGGACAATTCTGATTTGAGCTTTCTAACTTGATCCATCTGTACACATTCCATCTCATTAATTTATTTTTACATTAACTAAACCATAAAAATAAAAGAAATCATTTGAGCCAGTTGCATTATTTCATAGCATGTTTGATTTTTGCATTCATTTATTCATCTACAGAAAATCAAATAAAAAGTGTTAAACAAAAAAATTGATATTTTATATACATAGAATATCACCAAAAGAATTACCATCTTGCAAAGAATATTTCATTTGCACTAGAGTCATTCATGTACATTGTAGAGCACATTTAGAATTATATTTTTTATTGTATACATTTTTGCATCCAAGTCCATTTGTTATTTTTATTTTCTATTTATTTATGCATTTTAAACCCTGGTCAAAGTTTTAGTCAACGTGTGACACGTGTCATGTACTCATTTGTCCATCTTATCCCGATGATCAAACCCACCATTGGTCTGGTCAATCTCTTTTGTTCCTTTCCACCCCTCATCAGGGTTGATGGATCGATCTAAGACCCATCAGTTCGCATTAATTCTAGCTAAGCCCTTCTCCACCTCAAATACCATTCACGTGACCGTCCTTAGTCCCATCACATATGAAGCACGTGACCTCCTCTCTTAGCTCCTTCACGTGATGCGCACATGTCGTCATCCTCCTCTCTCCAGCCATTGACCTTCTACCTGCAACATCTCGCTTTGGCGACCCACCTGCTTGTTGTTATGTCGTCGTCCAACCACTATCTCTTCTCCGTTGATCCACCATCTCGAAACCCTAACAAAACCTAAACCTAACTAATCTATTTCATCCCCAAATTGCGGAACTCACTGATCTCAACAAACCACATCGCCTAAAACCTCCATTGGTAACCAACTCTCCCTCATCATCGCAACCTCTGGGAATCAGCTTCTCGCCCCTCTTATCGCCTCCGGCTCCCGTCTGCACCCACCCCGCCTCTTGAGGTGGTTGCACTTGTATGACTCCCTATGCCTGACCTAGTCCTTCAGCCATCCTTCCAACCGCCCCTCCCTCTCCCTCTTCTCTCTCATCCTCCATGGCTCCCAACTGTTGCCCCGCAACCACCGACCGCCACTCCTCTCTCGCCCCACCTTCAACTATCTGATGGTCACCCCCTTTCGCACCCTTATCCACCACAACGAGAGATAGAGAGAAGGGCCCAGCTCTTTCCCGACCGTCGGTGATAGCTTCGGTCGTACAAATAGAAGTCAACGATGACTCGATCATCCTCGCGATGATATCTAAGGTGGTGACCCACCTCGTTGCAGTCGCTTCCAGCTGCTGCAAAGCTTCGAGGTCTCCTTCGTCGTCCTCTCGCGACAAAAATCAGAGCGGTCATTCACAGCTCTGCATCCTTCGATGAGAACCACCTAAGGTATACCCCCTTTTCTTCCTCTCTTCTCCTTTCTCTTCTTCTTCCTCCTCTCCTTCTTGACTCATCATCTTCCTTCTCTTTTCCTATGTTACTTTGTCTTTTTCTCTTATGTTACCACAACACCTCCAACCTCTCCGACCTTCGACAATTGCCTCCCCCCATCTCCCATTGACTCATCACCTCCATCTCCTGCATCTTCCTCGATTCTAAACCCATCACCCCAGATCGACATCTACACCTCCAGAACCTCCCCATTTCTTCTTCTATCTTTTTGTGATCATCCACTAGCTTGCTCCATCCACCATCGAGTGGAGCTCCGTTCACCTTCTATCAGCAAGACCGGTCCAAGCGTCCATGTTTGACATGGCGTAGGAAGCAGCCTTAGGTACAGAGCTCCAACTACCCTGCAATCAAGAACCTAATACATCTTGGTCGCTCATCTTTGCCCAAATCTCAACCGCAAGATCATGCTTCATCAAACAGCTTCGAATCATTCCTGAGCCAAGCACAGGAGCCAGAAGCTTCATGCGTGATCGAAGCAACAAAAAGCAAAACGTATAGGTTCCGTATTAAGCCGTTGCCCCAAGCCAGGCCCTAGATCACGTGCCTTTGCACGTGCCTTGGGTAAATTGCAGTCTCATACCCTAGGTTATCAGAATTATAAAGAGACCCAGTCACGTGTGTCACACACATGACTTTAGACATATTACACCAAAACCCCTCAACTCTCCAGAAGTACAAAAGTGACCTCGTACGTGATAATTTGCACGGAAACCCAAGCAGCTTTGGATATTACATTTCTGCCCCTACGGAGGTTTATTTTTGGAAATAATTATTTAGATTATTTGCTATTTAGTCCCTTGAACTCATTTCTTTCATACTTGTGAATCATTTTTTCGATTATGTGTTCTTTAAGTCATTTGAATTCTTATTTAATCATCTATCATTTTAGAATAATTCATCATTCATTTTGGATACATCTTTAACATTCATAAATTGAGGAGTTATATTGTTGATTTTGAGCATCTGTATTCTCTGATATTGATTCTATTGTTCATTTCTTTGGGGGAGATTAGTTGGGATTATAATTTGATATTAATTGACACATTAAAAGAGAGGCATCTGGATCGAATTGTTCTTGGCTTTCTTGGTATTCTTTGCCTGTTATGCATTTATCACCTTGCATTGACATCGTCCATCTTCATTTAAAAAATCATAAAAAATGCATTTATTTCTTTATTTTATTCACCATACACCATAGCATATTTTCTCTGCATAAAAATTATTTGTAAAATCATGCATCATGTGTTGCTTGATCATGAATTACATCTTATATTAAAAACCCACAAAATTCTAAAAAAACAAAAACACTAAAAAAGTTGCCTCTCTGAAAAACCTAACTTCTAAATGATCTGAACATTTAACCTAAGAAGACAATAGCCTCCCTGAGTTTGACCTTAGGCTTAGCCAAGTAAAAAAAATTTAACCGCTTTATTTTAATTGAAATTTTAATTTAAGCGTTTTTTTATTAATCCTAGGCGCCCGACTACTACGATAAAGATGACAAATTAGCTTAGGGTATTTGGCGGTTCTTTAAATGATGTTGTTTTCAGGGTGGCACAGCTTAGGTTGATTTTTAGAAAAATTAGTTCTTAGGTTTTCCACCACTGGGTGGTCCAACCCCTAGTTTTTCTTGTAATTATCACTTTGTTTATTTATTGCATTTTTATTTTCTTTGATTCTTAATTTCTTATTTTATTTTGTATATCTATCTGACCATTATCTTATTTTTTGTGCGAGGTACCCGACATGACGGAGCGACTGCTTAGGTGGCCGAGCATCTCCGAAGTATTGGAGGTCGTCTTTTCTAGGAAATAAGCATACTGAAAGAACGAATAAAAATTAAGTTTGAGTCGAGTGGTGAGAGGGTGTAGAGTCTTAGGATTTATTTTTGATAATTATTTCATTTTTGTAATTAATTTGTGATAATTTAGGTAACTGCTTATTTCCAGCAGATTTTGTTTGGGATCTTGCATGTGTATTCGAACATTAGACACTTATTTTTTGTGGTGTGTCGAGACCTGTTTCATACTTCGGTGAGGGTAGGGCTCGACTTGAGTGGCTCGTAGGTTAGACCCGCACTTGCAGCTTTTAGAGCTTTTCATAGGTCAAATATTCATTGCCTGTGTTCGTTTAATTTAGGACCACACATTCACATTTAATAATACGCACCTTAGATTGTTCTACTTAGTCTAATTGGAATCAATTCTTCCTCGTTAATAGAACTTTCTGCTTGGTGTGGTTTCATCGTTTGCATTCATATAACATAAAATTTTTCAATTTTGTATTGCATCCCATATATAGAGCACAAGGATCAATGTAAGTCTTCTAAACTGGGCATGCATCATTAAATTTATTGTTGCATTGGATTTTCTCGACTCTCTTTTCCTTGGTTTTACAACTTAGGATTAAAGTAAATTGGGACTATTTGTTAGGTGTGCCTTGTGTAGTGGATCTAATTCAGTGAAAATCAAACTTAAAATTGGTATTGTTAATACAACGTCGACCATAAAATTGAACTAAACTTGAAATTTTATTCAGGAGAGCAACCCCATCCTTGTATGCAGGTACTTATCTCCAGATAGAGTGGGTAAGGACGCATCCACTAAGGTTAGAGCCCAAATCCATGGACTTGACCCCTAAGTCTCTATTTCCGACTCTTGCAAATTTGGGAGTTGTAAGGGCTTGCCTTCAACCTTAGACTACATTTTAGTTGTGTAAGCATGTGTGCCTTCTTTGGGGTGTGATAATGAATCAGACAGTCTAGGAAGATCACCTCATTGATTGGAAGCACATAGGAGCACCACTGGGCGCAAGGCGACACCCTATGTGTAATGGATTTATAAGATTATTTTCTCACCAACCTAAAATTGACAAGATAACTTGATCGAACCTTTACGAACTTCACCGTGTGTAGTTGGTGAATTTAGGGTTTGCTTTGTGTTTGCATTCGGGGGTTTGCGTTCAAAGACCGTGCTCTTAGTGCATTTCCTATCACTCCTTATTTCATATCGTGCTCTTGATTTGAACCTCTTGACATAGAGAATGGTGGATTGGGTGATTTTTGCTCGGACTTCGTGAGCCTCTCGCTAACCACCCCAAACCAACTGTCCTCGCGGGTTCAGAGACACTCTTCCTCTGAATCTCCTCAGTCTCATGGAGACTCTTCCCATGAGACTAAGGCCAATAAGTCGCTCTTCATTCTAGAGGGTGGTCATACCCAGATTGACCCTCTCTTTTCTCACTACATCGAGGAAGACTCTCACCTCGATGCTTCTAGTTTTCCTTCGTACAACTTTGTTAATTCATATCCGTTGTATTCTGAAGATGAAGAGAACCAAGATAACAAGATGCCTCCTAAGAAGAACCCAAATAATGAGGGGGAAAATGACCCACTGAAGGACATCCTAGCCAGACTTGCACAAGCTGAGCAGAGAAGTGAACTATTTAGACAAGAGGTTGGTTAGTTAAGGAATGATGTGGATTAATGAGAGATGCCTACAATCACAGTGCCGCACAGAACGAGAACTGGCTTAGGCCAGTTGTACCACCAAATGCTGGAGAATTAAAGCATAACTTTTTGACACTCCTGCCAAAATTTTATGGTAATGCAATAGATAAATCATACATGTTCCTGTAGGAGTTTGAAATGGTACGTGATAGTCTAGGATGTCCTGATGTCTCACATGACTACATACGTCTTAGAGCCTTCCCCTTTGCTGTAGCAGACAAAGCTGCCTATTGGCTAAAGAACTTGGGGAAGGTAGTAAGGATGTAGGCTGCATTGAAGTACTTGTTACTTAAGAATTTCTACATGTTGAGTAGGACTAATCAGATGAGGTCCCAGTATCAAGTTTCACACATATGTCCCATGAGCCTTTCCTAGAGGCATGGAAGAGATTCAAGGACCTGATTCAGAAGTGTCCAGGTCACGATATCGACCAACCTATCATGCTCCAGAACATGTACACTGGTCTAACTCCCGAGGTTCAAGGATTACTAAATGCTGCCTATGGAGGTAGCTATCTGAATAAAGGAGCTGACGTGATTTGGATGATCTTAAAGCAGATGGAAGAGATTAGTCACACCAGATCCTCTAGTAGGGACAAGCCACCTCTCTCTTGCGTACATTGGGTGGTGGGGAGATCAGTTGTAGCCAATATGGGTAATGAACTACTCCCCAACATGGGGATTACCACTGATAAATTAACCAGGGTTGACCATATAGAGAAGAAGGTGAGCGAGATACACAAGCTCGTTGAGTGGGGAAGCCTCATCAAGCTTTAGAGATAGATGGCAGAGCTAAATGATAGGGTATCTAAGATTAAGATACATGCCCTGTCTGTACCTCCTGCTCCTATCTATTGATTGCATCGCATTCAAGAGTAGCCCATGTAGGGGCCTTACAGCACGTGGACTCAGATCAGCGTGAGGTCCATGAGTGACAGTTCACGGAGTCGACCATCGAGATAGTGACCGAGGAACCTCCACAAGTATGGGAGGTGAATCAGATTTGGTACACCAATGATCCCAATGCCACCCATCATCAACCGTAGTAGCACCCACAGTACTCCACTCATGCAGTACCACTAGTTCCCATCCCCTCAACAACAATAATCGGGCCATTAGGGCCCCCTTCAGCACCATCAGAACCCCCCTCAGTAGAACCAATATCATTAGCAAGTCCAGCAAGGACCTAACAGACCGCTTTAGGGTCATCATCAACCTTCTTAGAGGTAGGACCACAGAGCCTCATCCTCGGGTACCGCTGACCTTTAGAGGATTCTCGATGAGCTCAAACTCATCTACAATGAGCATCATGATCAGAGAGTCGACATCAGTCAACTTCCACATTGGCATGATGAGTTCACCGTCCCTAGGACCTCCATCCCAGCATAGGTTTAGGTTAACTCCAACAATCTTAACCAAGGACAGAATCGCTAGAGGGATCATGTATACTATTCCGATTTCTTAGAAACATATTATGAGATCCTACCGCGTGGTATTCACCATCTTACTCTCAAGAGCGGTATGACCATGTAGACCTTTGATCAGGCACGATGGAGTGAGCAGAGGATACTGATGAGACAACCCCTGTGGAGAGCTCATAGGAGGAGGATCGTCACCAACATCACCAGCAACACCACCTTCATGACCACTAGGGGGACCCAAATCCCCAAAAATACAAAAAAACCAAGAAAGTTTAAAAAGAAGAATAAAGCTATATCGAGCATGACAGTGAGAAGTGGATATTCAGAAGACGAGAAGACAACCATGGATGTAGCATCATCCATCTTTCTAGCTTTAGTTTCAGTTCCATTTCATGCATGTCAGTCTAGTCCTGTACAGAGTCCGAGTTCGAGTCATGCACAACTGAGTTTTGATTCCAATAAGAACTCAAATGATGGTGTTTTTGTTTCACATCTGAGCACTGATAAGCGCAAAATCGGCCCTTTAAGAGTGCGGAATTAGCACTTCAACATGTCGTAGCAGTCGGGTCGATTTTGGTCATCAAAGAGACCATCTCATTGATACCTTTCAAATAAGAATGCGATGGTCATTAATTTTTATTTTACTTGGCAAGAAACCAAGGTCGAACTCAGGTATACGCGCTTCTCTCGTATTAATCGGATTTCTATTTATTAAACTAAGTGTTGAATAAGAGACAATATAGGTCAAATTATGCATGAAGGGCAAGGGGACACAACAATGCATTAAGAATAAACATGCAATTTTTATCATTTTTATCATGCAAATAAATGCCATGAGATGCGATGGAAATATTATGCCCGAAATGATCATTACTAAAGCCATAAAATGTACGAGTTGAACAGAATCAGATAATGAAGCAATTTTCATTTATATAGCAAGCATGCATGAGAAACAAGGAAATCAGGACACTTAGTTGACCAATATAGAGCAGTACAGATCGAAGTGTCAAAGTGAGAATCTAAGCATGCCAGAATAAAGATGACGAAAGAAGCTTCAAAATGAAACTGAAATCACCTCAATCGGACATACGAGGCTCAAGATATGCAAGATCAAAGGCAAGGGCATAAATGAAAGAAAACATAAAAATATATCTACAAACCAGTCCTTGGGAAGGACTAAAATGCAATAAAAATAAGTGTGGGGCCTTCCCTGTAAATAAACCATACGCGCGAGGGCATATTTGCAATTATTAAAACCCGCAAGGGTATGAGTGCAAATAGCCCCAGGCGCGTAGGTTCTGCACGTGCTCAGGACCTGTTTGCAATTTTGACGAACTTCGTAGGCGACTCTGCAAATAACCCAGGAAGCACGTGCCACGCACGCGCTATCTAGGCTCGGAGGGCGGCTCAGGCTTGGCAGAGGCTCGCTGCTGCTTCGGGTTGGCTCGGGATACCCGAGCCTCCAGGCTTGGTGACGATGAGGCTCGGCGTGGGCTCGGGGACTACCACGTGGATCAAAACCTGGACGTAATTTCCGGAAGGTACGAGAGCGCCGATGCAAAAAGCCCACACCCACGTGCGTGAGGCACGCGAGCTAAGGCTCGGATGGGGGCGAGGTTCGGCGCTGCTTCGGTTGGCCGTTGCAGGTGGCTCGGGCCACGTGGTGGCTCGAGGTTGCCTCGGGCGAAGCTCGGTTCCACCGAGCCTCCGCGCTCTGGAGTAGTCGACGTGGCCGCTCCAGGGCCGTTGGATCTCTGCCGGGGGGGGCGAGATCCAACGGTATCTGCTCCATCTTCTCCTCCGTAGGGTGGCGGCGTGATTGGAGCTCCGGCGTGAGGCCTGGAGCTCCTCCTCGCCTTGCCGTGCTCGATGAAGCTCGGGGACTGACGCTGAAGATCCGGCGATGAAGTTTCGAGGTCGGAGAAGACGCGGGGGTACCTGAGATGCTCTGTCGCCGCCTGATCGCCGGAGGCGGAGCTCTAGAACTCAGCTCCGCTCGAGGTCCGGCCAATGATGATGGTTAACCTGCAAAAGTGGTTAGCGGTGTGTGTGCGTGCGATGCGAGGCGAACGGAGGGTTTAGGGGCGAAGAAACGGAACCCGTAGTGTGTCCTCCTCCGCCTCCGGCGGAGGAGGATGCCTGGGATGGAGGAGGTTGTGGCGGAGTGATCGGAGTGGATGGTGAAGGTGATGGGTTAATGGCGAAGGTCGGCAGGGGATTAATGGAGGTCGATAGCATTTGAAGAGACCTAGAAAATTATGCAAAATTAAAGAAAAACTACAAGAAGGATCGGAGGACTTACCTGGCCGGAGATGGAGGTGTTGGCCTGGGCTGAGCATCCCGGTGATGCTCGGGTCGTCGCACGTACTGGCCGGCCGTGCCAGCGAGCTCGAGCGGGGCTCTAGGCCACCGCAACGCCGCCTGGAGGTCGGCGGGTCTCATCGGGAGTGACAGTCGTCGTCGCTCGATCCAAGCTCCTCCGCCTGTCACAGGGAGGAGCTGGAGGGCTGGGCTTCATCCCCTTGGTCGATGGACGAGGATGAACGAGGGATGAGGAGGTGTATTTAAAGGAAGGGGGTGATGGTCCAGGTGCTTGGAGCTGAGGATTGCGAGGGGATTATGAAGCGACTGGAGGAGGGTTGTGGATGGAGGACGTGCACGCGAGGATCGTGGGAGGATGGGCTCGGCCGTGGGGTGGTTAGAGAATGGCGAGGATGACCAGGGATATGGCTAAAATTAGAGGGGTGGAGGAGGTCTGCGAAGCGGGACGCTCGGGCGGAGCTTGCGGGAGGAGGAAGACGAGGTCAGAACCGTTGGATCGTGAGATCCAACGGTCCTGGTGAGGGTGCGTAGGAACGGTTAGGATTAGATCGGAAGCGGCATGATCGGAGGGCTTCTGAGCGGCCACGTGGTGGACTAGGCGCGAGGCGCTGACGATCGGTGGAGATGAAATCCAGAAGGTGATCAGACGGCTGATGGCTAATGTGGAGTTAGCGGCTGAGATGGATGGCTGGATGCGATCGTAGGGCGCACGAGGAGACACGTGG
The DNA here is from genome assembly GCA_037367405.1 of Ottelia alismoides. Taxonomy (NCBI): domain Eukaryota; kingdom Viridiplantae; phylum Streptophyta; class Magnoliopsida; order Alismatales; family Hydrocharitaceae; genus Ottelia; species Ottelia alismoides. The sequence continues at coordinate 1,380,377 of JAZKJV010000133.1, forward strand.
CGGCTTCTGGTTTAGGCGCTAACGGGCGGTGATGATTGAAGGATGGAGCTGATCGAGCGGTTAGGAACAGAGAGTGGTTTGAGCGGCTCAGATCAGCGTGATCAAGCGGACTACACTGCGCCACGTGGCGCGCTCATCTTGAGGCGCGAACGTGCGGCGACGATTCGAGGAGGGGGATGATCAAGCGGTTGAGGATTTGGGGCGGGTCGTGGAGAAAGAGCCACCGTTAGATCATGATGAAGATCCAACGGTCCAGAAATGCGGCGGATAGGACAAGAGAGGCGGGGCCACGTGGCGCCCCCAGAATGGGCCACGTGGCCCAATCAGATTATTGCAGACTTCAAGTTGAAATATGAAGGTCAAGATGGCTGAATTTGAGAAAACTCAAAACATGAGAGTTGTAGATCTTGATGAGATCTACAAGTTTCATGTTGACAAAACTGGAGATGAAGTCAAACGAAGGCCCTAAATGTTTTTGAGGGTCTTTTTAAAACTAAGAATACCACAGATTTTAGTTTTGCCATTTTTTTGTGGTTTTTAATTTATCTGAGACTTTGTTAATTATGGGACATTGACAGGGGTTTATTGACAAAACTTTAAGCAAGGGGGTTAATTATGGAAAATAAAGATGATGAAATTGGGTTTCATCAAGCACCCCAATAATCCCTTTCCCTCAAGCCTAATCTAAGGGAAAGAAGAGAACACTCAAAAAAATGATCTTGATGTTTTGGAGATGGAAAGGATGTGCAGAGAGAATGTAGAAGTTGAGTTTCCTTTCCTCCAACTAGTGTATATGGTTCCTGCATTCAAGAAGTACCTAAAGGTGAGATGCACACCTATTAGGGCTAGCAGGAAAAAGAACACTCGAATAGTGAAGCATGTGTTATCCATAGCCATTACCTGCACGATCTGTGATGAGATTCCAAGGAAGAAGAGAAATCTAGGAGCACACTTCATCACTAGTCAGATAGTTGACGTATCATTTCCTCTTACTCTACTCAATAATGGATCCTCAATCAATTTATTACTATATTCCCTCCTAGATCATCTAGGCTTAGGTCCTCTGAGGAGATCGAGAGCACTCCTACAGTTCGCAGACTAATTTATTAAGAGGCCTAAAATAATGCTGAGGGATGTTATCCTTGACATCGAGGGGAAGCAGTACATGGTGGACTTCACAGTACTAGATATGGATTATCCCCGAAGATGGTAAGATTCCCATATTATCCTTGGCTGCCCTTTTCTGAGGACGGATGGAGCCATATTTTATTATACTCTAGGAAAGATATGCTTTCATACACATGATGAAAGTGTAGATATGCAACAAACAAAATGGAAGAGACCTGATTTGGAGAGCAGTACAAAGTATCTCTCGTCGGAAGCCGAGTGCTACAAAATTTACACAGTTGATTACTAGCAGCAGTAGTCAGCTTGGTTTGATGAGTCCCTCTCACCTAGAGAGGACAGTAGATGGGTCAGTTCGACAGATCCTGCAGAATCAGGCCTTACCCACATGAGAGTTTTTTGATGCATCTCCCTACGTATTTGATGACTCAGAAGCTGACTTAGACTTGTTAGACATTTCCCTTCAGGTCAATCAGAGGATGGGGATGACGAGTTAGATGCGGCTTTTAGCGATTGTTTGGACACCTTTGAAGATCTGACTCCTAAGCAGAACCAATTCGTGGCTACTATCACAGCAGATTCAGTCACATCCACTACAGAGCTATAGATTCAGAGGGGGGTGAGCCACACCTACCCAATGGTCATACCATTCCTGATCTCAAACCTCTATCCCCCACCTTGAAGTATGCCTTCTTGTAGGCCCACCACGGAAGTTCCTAGTCATTATCAATGCTATCTTGATCGGAGAACAATAATCTTTCTTGCTAGATATTCTTAAACAGAACCACAAGGCCATAGGCTGGAGCGTGTCCGATCTTCGTGGGATTAATCCCGCTTTGTGCTCACACCATATTTACCTTGAGGAATGTGCTAGAACCTCTCATGAGTTCCAACACAGGCTGAATCCAAACATATGAGATGTGGTCAAGAAGGAGATTGAAAAATGGTGTGACGCGGAGTTTGTATATCCCATATCTGATTCCAAGTGGGTGGAACCACTTCATGTATTCCCTAAGAAAGAGTAACTTCAGACAGTCACCAACTCAGATGGAGAGGAGATTGTGACACAAGTACCCACATTGTGGCGTGTCTGTGTGGATTACAGACACTTGAATGCCATGAGAAAAAATGATTATTTCCCCTTACCATTCATAGATCAGACTTGGAGAGACTAGAAGGGAAAGAATTCTTTTATTTTCTAGATGGGTACTCAGGCTGCAACCAAGTGGCCATCACTCCTGAGGACCAGGAAAAGACCACATTTACATGTCCATTCGGTACGCATGCATTCATGCGCATTCCCTTTGGGCTATGCAATGCAACAGAGACTTTCTAGCGGTGCATGATTGTAGTATTTGCCGAGATGGTGGGCGATTTTTTGAAGGCCTTTATGGATGACTATCGATCCACGATGAGTCATTTGATACTTGTCTATCTCATTTGGATCAAGTCCTCAAGAAGTTCAGTGAGGTGAATCTGGTGCTCTCTTGGGAGAAGAGCCATTTTATGATTCAAGAGGGTATTGTGTTGGGGCATGCCATCTCCAAGAGAGGAATGGAGATTGACCCGGCCAAGATGGATGTGATCAAGAAACTTCAACCACCAACCAACATCAAACAAGTGTAGCCGTTTCTCGAGCATGCCGTTTTTACCACGGATTCATAAAGGACTTTTCAAAGATAGCTTGACTGCTTACGGAGCTCTTAGGGAAAGACACGAAGTTCATTGTAGATCATAAGTGTCTTGAGGCCTTCGAGCTCCTAAAGAGGAAGATCATGGATGCTCCTATCTTAGAGGCCCCATATTGATCTCTTCCCTTTGAGATCATGACGGATGCTTCTGATTTTGCAGTTGGGGTCGTGTTAGGACAAAGGAGAGATAGAATGGATTCCTTATGTTGTACACTACACAAAGCAAAGTACTCAATCAGGCTTAGCGGAATTACACCATCATAGAGAAAGAAATGCTTGCCATAGTGATTTCCTTGGACAAACTCAGGTCACATCTTTTATGGTCCAAGGTTACTGTGTTCACATATCACAGAACCATCAAGTACCTCATGGAAAAGAAGGACATGAAGGCATGTCTTCTTAGGTGGATTCTGTTACTCCAAGAGTTTGATTTCATATCAAGGATAAGCCAGGAGTGAAGAATGTGGTGGATGATCACCTCTCCCGCATAAAGTAACATAGTCCTCTGAGATTGACCCCATCAAGGACTCCTTTCCTGACGAGTCGATATGTTATGTTGACTCTCTTCCATGGTATGCCAACATGATGAATTTCTTAGTGTCTAGGACAGTTTCCCATGATTGGCCCAAGAGCAGCATTGACCGACTTAAGTTGGAATCTAGGAAATACCATTGGGAGGATCCGTTCCTTTTCTTCGAAGGTCCGGATTGTGTCTAGCGGAGGTGTATTCCTCAGGAGGAATACATGAGTGTCCTCACCTACTGCCATTCCTTGGATGTAGGAGGACATCACTCCAGGAAAAGGACCGCTTGGAAAGTTCTTTCGTGTGGTTTGTATTGGCCGACCCTATTCCGTGATGCATATGCATTTGTTAGGTCGTATCCAGTATGTCAGAGAATGGGAGGGACCGTCGGTACCAAAGATGAAAGTCCCATGCAACCTATCATTATGGTTGATGTTTTCGATGCATGGGGCACATATTTCATGGGTCATTCCATAACAACCATAGCTATGAGCACATTCTACTAGCGGTTGATTATCTCTCTAGGTGGGTGGAAGCTATCCCTACCCGAGTTGCAGTCGACAAAACTATCTGAAAGTTCATGAAAGATCACATCATTTCATGGTCTGGGGTCCCCAAAGTCATCATCTCTGACGGGGGTAGCCACTATGTTAACAGGGAAAGGAAAAAGTTAATAAAAGAATACTACATCAAGTACCGTATCGCTAGTCCATACCACCCACAATCGAATGCCATGGTTGAGGTGTCGAATAGGGAGGTGAAGGGTATTTTGCAGAAGTTAGTCTTCCCTGATAGGAAGAACTGATCCCAGCTCTTGGATCAAGTTTTATGGGCATACCAGACTGCTTACAAGACCTACTTGGAACCTTCCCATTCCGAATGGTTTATGGAAAGCTGTGTCATCTGCCCGTCGAGTTGATATACAAATTTGAATGTGCATTAAAGAATGTGAATTGGAAAACACATGAAGGATAACATAGCAAAAAGATGGATCTAAATGAGCTATTAGAAATCAGAAACAAGGCATATGCTAACAACGTGATCTATAAGAATAGAATCAAGAGTTGGCACGATCAGCATATCAGATGCAAGAATTTTGTCCTAGGACAGAAGGTATGGTCATTCAATGCCAGGTTGAAGATTTTTCAAGGCAAGTTGAAGTCCAAGTGGACAGGACCCTTCATAGCCAGGGAAGTGCACACAGACATCAACATAGAGATTTTAAAGCTTATAGATTATGCACGACCGTTCCTCATAAATAGGCAACTGATGAAGCATTTTGTAGGATTAGATGAGCAATTAGCTTGTGTTGAAGAGATCTCATTCATGCGTATTCCAGAATCCCATGATCCACTCTTCGGAAACGCATGGATCATCACTACTTCCAACATCTACATGCATCTCTTTCCCCACTCTCCTTTCTCTATGTATATTCCCCAACTCCATCGATTATCACACCCACTCTTGTCCTATACGTAGGCTAACCAGAGCATACGTATAGGGGGATATTTATTCATCCATTTCTCCTCTTAACCTCGACCACCCCATTTTTGCTCTTCTTCTATATTTAGGTTGACCAGAGCCTAAGTATAGGGGGGTATGTTGACTTCTATACTTTCATTCTTTGCACTCTCCTATGCTTAACACGAGCTATGTCTTTTCCTCGCTCTTTGTGCTCTAAGGACATAACAACTGTTAAGTATTGGGGTGTGTGTATATATTATATATGTACTTTATCCATAGCTCATACTTTCACGTATTTTTGTATATATTGTGCAATAATTATGGGATGGGTGAAATTGGTAAAAAAAAGAGTGTAAACCATGTAAAATACATGTATACTTCTATAATATGTATATTGTATACACACTGTAAAATTTGTATAATGTGTAAAATATCCTCCATGTAAAACTTGTATAATCTTGTAAAATCCTTGGAAATTAATATTTTGTAAAATTATTGTAAAATAAAAGGTATACCATATATAAAAAAACTTTTGTAAAAAAGGCTTCTTATTTACTCTTGCATATCATTCTTGCCTTCAAAAAAAGTATCATATTGTACTTCATCCATATCCATTTCATAACATCTGCATTTCATTTGCATAGCTTGCATATGCAAAGTCGAAAGCTAGTGGGTTTTGAACCGAGGTATGAATAGGAACCGAGGATGGACTTTATTTGACCTTAATCTACTTAATTTTAGATGAACCTTATAGGAACTGGAGTTGAGACTTTTCAATTTGAGCGACTTAATTCTTTGAGTCCACAAGAATATGTTCACATGTCATCTTGATTGGTCTAAGTAGAATATTTCATACACATGCATGATTCTTTTAGATAGTGACCTAACTTGGGGTGGAATCCTCTAGCAAGAGACGCGCACGAATGGAAACATACGCAGTCACTTCGAGTGGCCAATGTGCCCCAACCTAGTCTAGTGGCATGGACGTCTAAAGACGAGAGCTATGGGTTGATATAGAGCTTCGGATGAGGGATGATTTTCTGGCACAATTTTTTCTAAGACCCCAAAATATGTATAGAAAGAAAGATTTTATATCTGTAGGGGCACAATAAGATCAACGCAGTGCAGCAATTCTTTCCACAAAATAGAAGCAGATGCATTCAAATAAAAAAAGAATAAGCTTATGTATATTGACCGCAATGGTCCAACTTTAGAGAGATTGCATATCTTCGTGGAGACTTGGCTACACCAACTGGCTTCACAAAGAGATGTGGCTACACTGGCCACACTCCATTTCTCTCCTTATTCTTCTATCTTCTTCCCCTTCGATTGTGGACACAACATGTACATAACTTAGAAGGAGATACCCTGCTCCTCGAGGAAAGCATATCTAGACTGGGGAATTTGGGTCACCTTGCTAAGAGAAGGTTGTTCTTTCTCACTTCTGATGTGGAGAGTTATATTTCACTTACACAGTACAAGTAAGATTCATAGTCATTAGAATTTGTGTATGAGGACTTGTTCTGACATGACTGTTGAGGTGACCTGAATAAAGACTCGTGGAACTTAAATGTTGTTAGGTCTTAATCCTATTCGTAATAAGGTTCCGCCAAATTAATAATCTAAAGATCGATTCGATCTCTATTTTCACCTTTTGTTCATGACCTTGGTATGGAACACAACATCATTTCACCTTTGCATTTCATTTTAATTGCTCGGGGATGAGCAAGATTTAAGTATAGGGGGTTTATAAATCTGTGATTCGTCACTCTAAAAGTTGACAATAGAGCTTCGTTCTCGAGTAGTTAGCTGTATTTCACCATTTACTCTGCATTTTTATGATTCGTGCACATAGAATTAATATCTGCATTTTAGCATGCATAATTGCATGAATAAGAGGCTAAATTCCTTTATAAAATATCACCTATATAATACCGCATTTTCTCCTTTTTTATTTATTTTCACTAACTCAGAATTGAATAAAATCAACTCTATAGTGTACAAATTACTAACACTAATAAAAGAAAAATACCAAAAAATACTAACTCGTAAAATTGCCCAATAAAACCCAAACCTTAGTTTGAGACTAAAAGCCTTAAAACATGAATATCTCTCTGATATAGTCTCTTATGAACCCTACTCACTTTTGAATTAATGTATATTTCAATTATCCACAAAATAAGACTAAATTTAAAAGAATCGGAGTCCATTTGTGAAAATTAGGGTTTGGAACCTAATTTTTCATTGTACATTTTTACTGATTTTGACTTATCATTTCATGTGCACAGTTCACTCATTTTGATTTATTTCTATTTCATTTCTTCATTTCATTTTATGCTTTAATAAAATATATAAAATTTGAAATTTGAAAAAATATCAAAAAAGCAATGAAAAAGACTAATTCTGACTTGAGCTTTCTAACTTGATCCATCTGTACATATTCCAAGTCCCTAATTTATTTTAACATTAACTCAAACCATAAAAATAAAAATATCATTTGAGTCCACTTCATTATTTCATAGCATGTTTGATTTTTGCATGCATTTATTCATCTACTAGAAAATCAAATAAAAAGTGTAAAATCAAAATTTTGATATTTTATATACATAGAATATCACCAAAAAAATCCCATCTTCCCCATATTATTTCATTTGCACCTGAATCATTCATGAACATTGTAGAGCGCATTTAGATCTATATTTTTGATTTTATACATTTTTGCATTCAAATCCCTTTGTTATTTTTATTTCTATTTATTCATGCATTTTAAACCCTGGTCAAAGTTTTAGTCAATGCATGCCTCGTGTCGCGTACTCATTTGTCCATCTCATCCCGTTAGTCAAACCCACCCTTGGTCCGGTCAACCTCTTTTGTCCCTTTCCACCCCTCATCAGGACCGTTGGATCGATCTAAGATCCACCATTTCACATTAATTCCCGGCTAAGCCCTTCTCCACCTCACGTGCCATGCACGTGACAGTCCTCAGCCCCATCTCGTGTGAAGCATGTGACCGCCTCTCTTAGCTCCTTCACGTGTTGCGCACGTGTCACCTTCCTCCTCTCGCCAGCCACCGACCTTCCACCTGCAGCACTTCACTCTGACGACTCACTGATAACTCGCTAAATACGTATCTTTATAAACACTCGTTGTAATACATGTACTTAACAAATCATGCAGAACTGAGTCGAATGTCTCTGTGAGGAGGATTAGGCTTGAATTTATAAACTTCGGAAGTCCAAGGTCGAACAAAGGGACATGAGCAATTCAGTGAATCAATTTAAATGTCAAATATTTAGCAGAGTGATTTATAGGTTAGTCATCATGAGCGGATGCACATGACACAAAAGAGATAGATTTTTAAAATATTTTTTACAACTTATATTTAATGAAGACAAAGATACACAAACAAACAATTATGACAATCACAATATAAGTAAAAAATCGACAGAAAACTTGTATTAATTACAGAAATTCCCTTTCTTGAATTAATGGTTTAAATATGAAGCAAGCAAGTGGTGATTTATGTCTCAAAAGCATTCAACAATAATTGATTCTTTAATCTAACTTTGATGCTTAATTGATAAACAAGCAATTAAATCAATTAATAACTTAATGATATTGATCAAAATAACCAAAATAAAGTCACTAAGATTCAATGTGAATATCAAATTAAATTCCTCACAAAAAGTCCTTTTTAAATTTCATTCCAAAGTCATTTAAAGCATATAGGAAATGGTCAAATTAAACATGATTTTTTGGGAAAAAAGTTTAAAATTCATGCCAACATATAGAGCATCCCAAGAGCTTTTTAACGAGACAAAATCACGCAAAACAGATCCATATTTAAAAAGTTAAAGGTCTTAAGGGCATTTTTGCAATAAAAAGATCAAGTTTTCACTACAAACAAGGATAAAATGGACTGATTTGCAATTATATTAAACTGCAGGGCTATTATGTAAATAAAACAAGAATGGAAGGACTAGAATGTAATTAAAACAAACCACAAGGGCTACAATGTAATTGTAACACAAAGGTGAAGGACTTATCTACAATAATGCCAAGTAGGAAGGTAGGAGCTGCAATATTTCCGTGTCATGGGCACGATGCGCGTGACCAGGGTAGGCTCAGAAACAAGCTTGGAATGCTGGCTTGGGTCCACGTGTCACGTTCACGAAGGCTCGCTACAAGCTTGGGGAACCGAACCTCGAGGCTTGAATCAGTGGTTCGGGTGAGAGACGTGGCATGACTAGCACCGTCGTATCTCGCCAAATTTGGGATGATCAACGGCTACTGTACGCCCTCCTTCTTTAAGCTCCTCCTTACGCGGTGGTGCGATGGTGGAGCTCCGCAAGAGTCGAGTTGCTTTTCCGTCCTCCTCTGCTTCAACTGAAGGTTGAGATTGACCCACGAAGGTGCTGCGAGGCGCCTGAAGCTTTATGGAGGTCTAAAAAGCCCTAGATGTCCAGGAGAATTGGAGTAAAATTATGAGGTCGAAGAAGCTTCTCCAATTCTGACCATTCAAGTGTACGAGCTCTCCTGCATATGTTAGTCAAGAAAGAACCAACATTCACAAGTAATTTGAGATGGTTGCTCAGTGAAGTAGAGGCTCATCGGAGGAAGTGAGCCCTAATGGGTTCCAGGCTTGGTCGAAGTCAAGGGAGAATAGAGATGAACACGTCTATGGATAAGCATATTCGTGATAGAGATAGGCACATGTGGATTAGTGATGAGAGGCGAAGAAATCTAGAAAATTGGATCGTTTAATCCATAACTGAGAAGGACTCAAAAATTGGGTGAAAACATAAGTCAAACACAATATAGAGCTTACGTTTAATTGAAGAAAAATCGATTAAGAATTGAAGAGGAATCGCTAGCCAAAATGAAGCTTGAGAGCTTCGGGTCCTCGCTTTACATTCTTGGCTGAAGAACGAAGCTCGAGCAGAGCCAAGGGAGGTCTGCGACTTGTTGATAAACCAAGGATCTCGTCTTACTTATAACGATCGTCTCACACTCAATCGTCGCCTCACACTGTCACTGGAGTTTGGAGAGGCTAGGGGACAAGTCTCTGAATGGCGGATAACGGTTGATGGAGTAGGAGAAGGGGTTTTGAGGTGGAAGCAGTTTGGTGGTTGACGAACTGAGATGGTGATTTCAACCACCACCGGTTAGGGGAAAGGAAGTTAGATGTTCTTGAGGAGTAGGCAAAGATAAAGATAGAAAGGCAGAGAGATTGGTGGTAGACATTGGTGCTGGAGTTGTCGGAGGCAGTTGCGATTATTGGGAGAAGTTGCTGATAAACGAAGCAAGGCATCGTTTGGAGAAGGTGGAGCAGGACGTTAACGATGACTGGGAGTCGTTGGATCAAAATCCAACGGTCCTGGTGGAAGGCGATCAACACAAGGAGATGCGGCCACGTGGGCAACCTTGGAGGCACCACGTGGCCCAATAGAAATTAAGAAAAAAATGAATTAATTCAAAAAGAAGTAAAAGGAAAAATAATTAGAAAAAATACAAAACATGAAAGTTGTAGATCTCGATGAGATCTACAACTTTCATGTAGAAGTCCACGAGAGAAGAGGTCATCTGTCCGTCGATATAAATTAAATACACATTAAAACAATAAAAAATGATTTCCTTTTTATTTTCTTTTATAATTATATTTTTGTATTTTTGAATTAGGTTTTATGTTAAATTATTTGTATACAATAGTATACTAATTTTTATTTGATTTTTAATGAGAAGTAAAACATAAAACAATAGCACAATAATAAGGTTATACAACATATATTAACTATCATCAGTTATTTACAACACACAAATTATTAACTAGTTTTAGTAGTCAATGAATCTTAGTGAATAGCTTAAGTTAGAGCGATAATATTATAAAATAACGTACATAAATATGATATTTATTACCCCCATACTTAAGCTAAGCTCGTTCTCGAGCTAAATAATAAATAACGAATTAGTTAAAGAGTTAGTTTAATTAGCGAGATCCCTAACATGTGCATGTGAGTATACAAGGCTTGCTTTGACCCAGAACACTAGGTTTAAGAATTCCTAAGACTCTAAGTTGATCTAAGTACTAATAAAAAGGAATTTAACTTCTCTAATTGTCAGACTCTGAGTGTACATAAATATAAGCGGTATGATTTTGTGTTGACTGCACTCATGAGAGTAGATTCTCGATATCACCAAAATTTCCTATCTAAGAGATCTCCTTAGAATACGACCCTCAACTCTAGGGAATAAATCTAGTCTTGATTCAATCCACCTTCTCTTTAGTTTGTCAGACTTTAGAGGTATAGATGGAAGGCCAGATTATGGAGGATATAGGATTGCATGCTTATTTTCACTTCCTCTCATTGGAACAAAGATTCTCTCAAGTGCCAGGAATACACCGGGATTTATCTTTTTAAAGTATCTAATATACTTGCACCCAGAATTGTGGTGCTAATAATGCAGAGCCCTTTTAGATGTACTAGACCGACTCAGAAAAGCCTAAGATTTGGTCCAAGTGGACACTTAAAGGTTGGGAGCGCTTGCCTTGAATTTAAGCTCATATGATATAGCTTTGTAATGTAATGAGCTTTTCATCATCATTTCATCAATTTTTTGTGAGGGAACATCCCTTCTTTTGGCTAGCTCCACTGCTTTTACCAAGGATTGACGCGCATTGATCAACTTATTAATTATTTGTTATTACACCCTGGCACTTTAGGTCGAAATCAAGAGATGGTACGAGAATCATGTCCCATACTTGCTGAGTTCCTGACACTCAGGTTTCATGAAGCCATCATTAATTTTATCCCATCCTCGAGCATCATATAGATCAAGTCCAAACTCAAGCCTCAAATTCTAGTTTCCTCAGTGATATCTTGACTCATCTCAATCATGACTGCGGTCATGCTTAGCGAGTGATGGTCAAATTCTTTAAAGGAGATTAAGCATGCAATATAGCATGCATATATTTTAACTAGGGAAGTGAAAATTTTTAAGTCCAACCTAATGATTAAGACAAGTTAACTTTAAATCTATGGACTCCTTAAACCAAGTGTTAAAGACCATCTCAAGCCTTCAGTGCATGGTGAAAGTGTAATTATTTTTCCATTTTTTTGAATTAAGTTAGAGAGTTAAGCAATTAATTATTCTCAATTACACCCTTAGCTTTGAAAAGATTTTTGAAAATAATTCTTTTACAAACATTGTCACATATGTATAGAAATTTTCCAAACATTTTACAAAGTTTTCAAAACAAGTAAAACCCCATTTTTTTCAAACCTCAGTAAAATATTTTTCAAAACAATATCACATAAATAGTGTTTTTCCAAATATTTTACAAATGATTTTCAAAACATATCAATCAGTATTTTCACAAACCCTGTAAAACATTTGAAAATCATGTCAAATATATATAAAGTTTTCAAACATCATTTTCGAAACATTTTTACAAAAATTAGTTCAAAAATGTAATATGATACCCGTAGCCCAAAGAGTTTAAAAAGTTTTAAAATTGTGAGCTATGTCTAAAGTATATATGTAATATATACGGTACACCCCCTTATACTTAGCTTTTGTTATGTCCTCATAGCACAAAGTGATATGAAGCCATAGATCATGCTAAATATAAGGAGATAAACAAGAGTTGAATCCAAAGGCACGAGTGGATGATGAGTAAAAAGAATAGTCAGAATAATATAGGGACTTGGGTCCCCTATACTTAAGCTGAAAATTAGTTTAAGTCAGGAAATGAAAGAAAATAGGTGACCCGAGGGGAACAATCAGAACGAAATTGGATCTCCCTATACTTAGGCTGAAAATAAGTTTAAGTATAAATAATAAGAATCTAAGGGAGGGAGGGATCATGGGCATCTGAATCTCAAGATGAATGAACCTTAAGAGATGAAAATGGAGCCTAGAGTTTTTGGGAGGTTTTAGCAGAGTCAAATAAGATCAAACAAACCCAATTATTTCACCAACACACACAATGAAGACAAAAAAATATGGTGTAATTATCTTGTCTCTTTTATAGGTGATAATCCAAAATACGAATCCATTACAAGTATGTTTAAGTAGGATTTGGGCACTATCCTATGGATGCATCCTCATCTCTCAACATATAAAATAATCCTACAAATAATGAGGGTTTATGTTCTCCCAAAACAAGATCGATTCTAGCTCCATTTTAATTAGCTCAACTCGCACTAACAGTCCTATTTTTAGAAATTCGGTCATCACTTGTATTAAATCTATGAACACATAAGTCATCGTCTACCGTCCAGTTAATCCTAAGTGATAAAACATGGATGAAGGAATCGAGAAAAGCCATGCATATATAAAATCATGATGTCATGCTCAAGAGAAATACTTACATTGACTCCATCTCTCTTCACACACATGCGAGACTGAATATTAAAACAATATATAAATATATGCAAGTCGATAAAATTTTGCACTTAATCATGCGTTCTATTAGCGAGGAGAGAATCAATTTAATTTGAGCTAGTTTGAACATTGATTATGTGTGTCTCATGAATATTCAGAGATAGTGAATCTCCTTGGATGTTGTTAGTGTATCCTAACTTACGATTCAAACACTAATAGTAATACATCATGAGTAGCTATATGAGCCGTGTGCCTAAATCCAAAGTCGAGCACTTAAGTTGAGTCCCACCCAACATGGGTGAAACAGACTCAACACACAAAAAAATAAAGTCCAAGTCCAAAATAATTACACAAATATATACAACAAAACAACAATATAATCTTTGAAATGCTTGAAGACATCTTATGTGACTTCTCTCAGAAGAATTCTCCTCTGAGCTTCCATCCTACATTATCCACGAGCTTCCTCAATGAATGGTCCTATCACAAAAAAGAATATGTAAGATACCAAAGATTAAATGGGTAAATAATGCATAAAACATAGCATTACATAATGACCAAAATAACATATCAATCAATTTAACAAGAACATAAAAACCTAAATAATCACATTAATGAAGCCGCGTTCTCAACAACGGTGCCATTTGATAACTCGCTAAATACATATCTTAATAAGCACTCATTGTAATATAGGTACTTAACAATTCATGCGTAATCGAGTCGAAGGTCTCCGCGAGGAGGACTCGTCTTGAATTTATAAACCTGAGAAGTCCAGGGTCGAACACAGGGATATGAGTAATTCAGTGAATCAATTTAACCGTCAAATATTTAGCAGAGCGATTTATAGGTTAGTCATCATGAGAGAATGTGCATGACACAAAAGAGCTAGATTTTTAAAACATTTTGTATGCAACTTATATTTAATTAAGACAAAGATGAATAAGCAAGCAATTATGACAACCACAATATAAATAAAAACTCAACAGAAAACCTGTATTAATGACAGAAATTCCCTTTATAGAATTTAGTGGTTTAAAACATGAAGCAGGAAAGTGATGATTTATGTCTCAGAAGCATTCAACAATAATTGATTCCTTAATCTAACTTTGTTTCTTAATTGATAAACAAGTAGTTAAATCAATCAATGACTTAATGATATTGATAAAAAAACTAGAATAAAGTCACTAAGATTAAGTGTGAATATCGAGTTAAATTCCTCATAAAAATAATCATTTTTCAATTTCATTCCAAAGTCATTTAAAAGAATATAAAAAAATGGACAAATTAGACATGATTTTTAAGACAAAAAGTTTAATAAATCATGTCAACATACAGAGCATCATAAGAGCTTTCCAATGAGACAAAAATCACACAAAACGGATCCATATTTAAAAAGATATTAAAGGTTTAACCTAGGGCATTTTTGCAATAAAAAGATCAAGTTTGCATTACAAATAAGGATAAAATGACTGAATTGCAATTATAATAAACTGCAGGGGTTATTATGTAAATAAAACGAGTGCAAAAGGACTAGAATGTAATTAAAACAAACTGCAAAGGTTACAATGTAATTGTTATACAAAGTGGAAGGACTTATCTACAATAATGCTAAGTAGGAAGGTAGGAGCTACAATTTTTTCGTGTCACGTGCACGATTCACATGACCAGGGTAGGCTCAGAAGCAGGCTTGGAATGCTGGCTTGAGTCCACATGTCACGTGCACAAAGGCTCGTTGCAGGCTTGGGGCATCGAACCTCGAGGCTCGAATCGATGGCTCAGGTGAGAGATGTGGCGTGAGTAGCACCGTCGGATCTCGCCAAATTTGGGACGATCGATGACTACTGTGCATCCTCCTTCTTCAAGCTCCTCCTTACGTGGTGTGTGCGATGGTGGAGCTACGGTGGGAGTCGAGTTGCTCCTCTTTCCTCCTCTGCTTCAACTGAAGGTTGAGGTTGAATGCTAAAGCTCCCGCGAAGGTGCTATAGGGCGGCTGAAGCTCGATGGAGGTCTAAAAAGCCCTAGCGGTCCAGGCGAATCAGAGTAAAATTACAAGGTCGGAGAAGCTCCTCCAATTCCGACCATTCAAGTGTGCGAGCTCTCCTGCATATGTTAGTCAAGAAAGAACCAACATTCGCGAGTAATTTTAGATGGCTGCATGATGAAGCGAAGGCTCGTCGGAGGTGGAGGAAGCGAGCCCTAATGGGTTCCAGGCTTGGTCAAAGCCTAGGGCGAATCAAGATGAACATGGTTATGGAGAAGCGGATTCGTGACGGAGATAAGCACGTGTGGATCAGTGATGAGAGGCAAAGAAATCCAGAAGATCAGATCATTTAATCCCTAACTGAGAAGGACTCAAAAATTAGGCGAAAACACAAATCAAACATGATACAAAGCTTACCTGAAATTGAAGACAAATCGATTAAGAATTGAAGAGGAATCACTAGCCAAAACGAAGCTCGAGAGCTTTGGGTCCTCGCTTTACATTCTTGGTTGAAGAATGAAGCTTGAGCAGAGCCAAGGGAGGTCTGCAACTGGTGGTAAACCAAGTATCTCGCCAGACTTGTAACGACCGTCATTGCACTCAATCGCTGCCTCACACCATTACTGGATGTTGGAGAGGCTAAGGGACAAGTCTTCGAATTGCAGATAGCGGTTGATGGAGGAGGAGAAGGGGTTTTGAGGTGGAAGTGGTTTGGTGGTTGGCAAACTCAGATGGTAGTTTCAACCACCACCACCGACTAGGGGAAAGGAAGTTATATGTTCTTGAGGAGTAGGTGAAGATGAGGATAGAAAGACAGAGATATTGGTGGTGGAAGTTGGTGCGGAAGTTGTCAGAAGCAGTTGCGATTATTGGGAGAAGTTGCTGATAAATGAAGCAACACATCATTTGGAGAAGGTGGAGCGGGAGGTTGACGATGATTGGGAGCTGTTGGATCAAAATCCAACGGTCCTAGTGGAAGGCGGTCAACGCAAGGAGATGCGACCACATGGGCGACCGTGGAGGTGCCACGTGACCCAATAGAAATTAAGAAAAAAATGAATTAATTCAAAAAAATGAAAATGAATACATAGATAAAAATTAAATACACATTAAAACAATAAAATCAAATTTCTTTTTATTTTCTTTTGTTATTATTTTTTTGTATTTTTGAATTAAGTTTTATGTTAAATTATTTATACACAATATTATACTAATTTTTATTTGATTTGTAATGAGAAATAAAACATAAAACAATAGCGCAATAATAAGGTTATGTAATATATATTGATTATCGTCAATTATTTACAACACACAAATTATTAATTAGTTTTAATAGTTAGTGAATCTTAGTGAATAGTTTAAGTTAGAGAGATAATATTATAAAATAACATAGATAAATATGAGATTTATCACCCACCTGCTCATCGTTACGCCACCGTCCAACCACCATCTCTTCTTCGTTAAGCCACTAGCTCGGAACCTTAACAAACCCTAAACCTAACTAATCTACTTCGTCCCCAAATCGTGGAACCCATCGATTCCAACAAACCTCGTCGCTTAAAACCTCAATTGGCAACCAACTCTCCCTCATCATTGTAACCTCCGAGAATCACCTTCTCGCCCCTTTTATCGCCTCCACCTTCCGTCTGCACCCACCCCCGCCTCCTGCGGTGGTTGCAACTACGTGACTCCCTCTGCCTGACCTAGTCCTTCAGCCATCCTTCCAACTGCCCCTCCCTCACCCTCTTCTCTCTCATCTTTCATGACTTTGAACTGCTGCCCTGCAACCACCAGCCGCCACTCCTCTCTCGCCCTGCCTTCAAATATCCGACAGCTGCCCCCCTTTCGCACCCTTATCTGCCACAATGAGAGATAGAGAGAAGGGCCCAACTCTTTCCCAAATGTCGGTGACAGCTTCTGGAAGTCAATGACGACCCGATCATCCTCGCGGCGAGATCTGAGGTGCTGACCCACCTCACCGCAGTCGCTTCCAGCTGCTGCCAAGCTTCGAGGTCTCCTTCCCCATCCTCTTAAGGCAAAAATCGGAGTGGAGATTCGCAGCTCTACATCCTCTGGCAAGAACCACCTCAGGTAAACCCGCTTTTCTTCCTCTCTTCTCCTTGTTCTTCTTCTTCCTCCTCTCCTTCCTACTTCATCATCTTCCTTCTCTTTTCCTATGTTACTGTGTCTTCTTCTCTTCCATTACCACAACACCTCCAACCTCTCCAACCTTCGACAACTGCCTCCACCCATCTCCCGTCGACCCATCACCTCCATCTCCTACATCTTCCTTGATTCTGAACCCATTGCCCCAGATCGACATCTACACCTCCAAAACCTCCACACTTCTTCTTCTATCTTTTCGTGACCATCCACCAACTTGCTCCATCCACCATCGAGTGGAGCTCCGTCCAGCTTTTGCTGGCAAGACCAGTCCAAGCGGTCATCTTCGACGCAGAGTAGGAAGCAGCCTTAGGTGCAGAGCTCCAGCTACCCTTCGATCAACAACGTAATACATCTGGGTTGCTCATCTTTGCCTAAATCTCAACCGTAAGATCACACTTCATTGAACGGCTTCGAATCATTCCTGAGCCAAGCACACGAGCCAGAAGCTTCGGGCGTGATCGAAGCAATAGAAAGCGGCACATGGATGTTCCGTATTCAAGCCGCCACCCAAAGCCAGGCCTAGGCCACATGCCTTTGCACGTGTCTTGGGTAAATTACAGTCTCATACCATGGGTTATTAGAACTATAAAGAGGTATAGTCACGTGCGCTGCACACATGACTTTGGACAGATTGCACCAAAGCCCCTCAACTCTCTAGAGAGTACAAAAGTGTCCTCACATGGGGTAATTTGCACAGAAACCCAAGTAGCTATGGATAATTACGTTTCAACCCCTACGAAGGTCTATTTTGCATATATTTACTTATTTTATTTGCTATGTAGTCCATTGAACTCATTTCCTTTATTCTTGTGAATTGTTTTTCCAATTTTTATGTTTTTAAAGTCGTTTTAATTCTTATTTAATTATCTATCATTTTGAACAGTTGATCATTCATTTTGGAGATATCTTTAACATTCATAAATTGAGGAGTTATATTGTTGATTTTGAGCATCTTTATTCTCTGATATTGATTCTATAGCTCATTTCTTTGGAGGAGATTAATTGGGATTATAATTTGATATTAATTGACACATTAAAGAGAGAGGGTTATGGATCGAATTATTCTTGGCTTTCTTGGTGTTCTTTACCTGCTCTGCATTTATCACCTTGTATTGACTATCATTCATCTTCATTTAAAAAAATCAAAAAAATTGTATTTGTTTCTTTATTTTATTCACCACACACCAGAACATTATTTTCTCTGCATAAAAAATATTGTAAAATCATGCATCATATTTGCTTGATCATGAATTACATCTTTTTATTAAAATCTACAAAAATCTGAAAAATACAAAAAAACATTGAAAAAATTGCTTTTCCTGAACAATCTAGCTTCTAGATGATTTGAAAATTTAACCTAAGGAGACAATGACCTCCATGAATTCGACCTTAGACTTACCCAAAAAAATTCAACCACTTTATTTTTAATTGAAAAATTAATTTAAATGATTTTTGAATAATATAAAAATGACAAATTAAAATAAGGTATTGAGCAGTTCAAGCTTTCCTAGCCTATTTTATGTGGACCTCTCACATGGTCCAAGAACCCCACGAATCCAACGCCCGGCATCTCTCCACATCAATCCAGAACCTTCCACCGCCCTTTTGTTGCCCCTTCCCCAAGCCTCGGATCGTCACTCCCCCCTCATACCACTAAAACCCCAGCACTCCCTTCGCCGCCCGTCCCCTCACCCTCACCATCCGCCTTCTCTCCTCCAACAATGGCCTCCGCGTTGATCTCGAGACTCGCCAGATCCTCCCGCGCTCCCTCTGTCCTCTACCAGGTGACCCTGATCCCTTGATCCTTGTTAACTGTCAATGCCAGTTTTCTGCACACTTTCAATATATGCATCCAGTCCATTCTGCGAAGTTCTTTTTGTCTACAAATTGCATGTTATTTAACCTCTGAATATCGAAACAAAAAACGCCAACTGAGCTGATAGTTGTTAACTATGTTTTATTGGTTGCCGTTTGGTTGGCTTGTTTGTATTAAGTCTGATGAGATTTGTATGTTTTTGGTGATTTTATTTTTTGATCAGGCATCAAGACGCTTAAATGTGCCAGGTGGAGTGCCTTTGGTTGGTTCCCAGTGGGCGACCGCGGTGACCACGCGAGCTAACCGCGGGGCCTTTTTTGGATTGAGGTGGCTGGGAGCTACGAGGTCCTTCAGGTAATTGCTGCTTTTTTTACTGTGGTGGTGAATTTGCTTCTTGCAGAATCGTGTGATTGAGTGGTATTGATTGGTCGTGTCCCAGTGAAAGGCCCGTAGGGAGCGACGTGATCGGGATAGATCTGGGCACTACTAATTCATGTGTAGCTGTGATGGAAGGCAAGGTATGATCTTTTTTAGTCAGAAGCTCCATTGATTGTTTTAATTTTGCAAGATGGTCTGTGCACGTTCACTATGGTGATGAACCTTTTAATATTAATTTGATATTTCAAACAATCTCCTTTTTTTAACACAGTAAAAGAACAGCTGAAGCAACCTTCCGGAGCAAGTTACATTCTAACCTTACTATGAATACATATGTTTGTTCAGAACCTGTGTTACCATATAGTAGAAAATGAGCTTAAAGACGGAAAATGGGTTCTTTAATCTCCTGGATGATTAAAGTGGTCCTTTTGGTGCTAAAAAAATTGTATTTAGTTGTTTGTAGTTCTTTTGGGGTTGAACATGCTCAGATTGTTATTTTTCTTTGTGAACATCAAAGTTTGAAGATAAACTTAAAACACTTGGTGGAGTATTCCTGATGCACATTGATTTTCCATGAGATATTTGGGCCATAAATGAATATTCCTCTAATCTGTGAAATGTTTTATATAAAAATGGCTTGAATACCTACCTCTTTCACCTGAGAGAAAGTGAAATAAGACCATTGTAATCAATTCCTTGTATCTCCTTCTTCAATATATACATGTCATGTAAAGAACACTTCTGTAAAGGTCTACAGGTCATGTTGACAATATTATGAAGGAGCCAATCTTACTCATAATTAAGTTTTGTCCATTTTCCACTACTCAAATCATATGGTAATGTGTTGTTAAGTTTGTCCTTTTACAATATCACTCGAATTGTAGGGTGATTGACTTGATTAACGATTTTTTTCACCAGAATCCTAAGGTGATCGAGAATGCAGAGGGTGCAAGGACAACCCCTTCTGTTGTTGCTATTAATCAGAAGAGTGAACTTCTTGTTGGCACTCCTGCAAAGAGACAGGCTGTAACTAACCCCAGCAACACCTTGTTTGGCACCAAGAGATTAATTGGTAGGAGGTTCGATGATCCTCAGACACAGAAAGAGTTAAAAATGGTTCCGTATAAAATAGTTAAGGCCCCCAATGGTGATGCATGGGTGGAGATGAATGGGCAGCAGTACTCCCCCAGCCAGATTGGTGCATTTGTCCTCACAAAGATGAAGGAGACTGCAGAATCATATCTTGGAAAATCTATATCAAAGGCAGTGGTCACTGTCCCTGCATATTTCAATGATGCCCAACGCCAAGCGACTAAGGATGCTGGGAGAATTGCTGGGTTGGAGGTCCTTAGGATCATCAACGAGCCAACTGCAGCTGCACTGTCTTATGGGATGAACAACAAAGAAGGTTTGATTGCTGTTTTCGACTTGGGAGGTGGAACCTTTGATGTCTCCATCCTTGAGATCTCCAATGGTGTCTTTGAGGTACTGTTTTAACTCGTGGAGTTGTTTAAGTTTTATGGCAATTTTCCATTAGTACTTATCTTGGTTAGTTTCTTTTTCTTTGTCGCAGGTAAAAGCCACAAATGGAGACACCTTCCTTGGTGGTGAAGACTTTGATAGTGCACTGCTTGATTATCTTGTAAATGAGTTTAAGAAGAGAGAGAACATCGATTTGTCCAAAGACAGATTAGCTTTGCAGAGGCTGCGTGAGGCTGCGGAGAAGGCCAAGGTGGAATTGTCATCTACAACCCAAACAGAAATTAATCTGCCTTTCATCACAGCAGATGCTTCTGGAGCAAAGCATTTTAATATTACCCTTACAAGGTCCAAATTTGAGGCTTTGGTGGGCCAGCTAATTGAGAGAACTAAAAATCCCTGCAAGAACTGTCTGAAAGATGCCGGTATATCCACCAAGGAGATCGATGAGGTCTTGTTGGTCGGTGGTATGAGCAGAGTTCCCAAAGTCCAAGAGGTGGTTGCAGAGATCTTTGGAAAGGTTCCCAGCAAAGGGGTGAACCCAGATGAGGCGGTGGCAATGGGAGCTGCAATTCAAGGTGGAATCCTCCGTGGGGATGTCAAGGAGCTACTTCTCCTCGATGTCACACCTTTGTCCCTTGGGATTGAAACTCTAGGAGGCATCTTCACCCGGCTCATCAACAGGAACACCACCATCCCAACAAAGAAGAGCCAAATTTTCTCAACTGCCTCTGACAATCAGAGGCAGGTCGGTGTTCGTGTCTTGCAGGGTGAACGTGAGATGGCTGCCGACAATAAGCTTCTTGGCGAGTTCCAGCTTGAAGGCATCCCTCCAGCCCCAAGAGGCATGCCTCAGATTGAGGTCACTTTTGACATCGATGCTAACGGGATTGTCAAGGTTTCTGCCAAGGACAAGGCCACTGGGAAGGAGCAGGAGATCACCATCAAGTCCTCTGGTGGGCTTTCCGATGCGGAGATAGAAAATATGGTGAAGGAGGCAGAGTTGCACTCCCAGAAGGATAAGGAGAAGAAGGCCTTGATTGACCTCAGGAATAATGCAGACACCACGATTTACAGCATTGAGAAGAGCTTGGACGAGTACAAGGACAAGATTCCTGCAGAGGTTGCAAGTGAGATTCAGAATGCTGTTGCCGACTTGAGGGCTGCAATGGAGGGGGAAGATGTCGAGAAAATCCAGGCAAAATTGGATGCCGCAAACAAGGCAGTCTCTAAGATCGGACAACATATGAACCAAGGTGGTGGTGGCGGGGCTGGATCGTCAGGCTCTAGTGAGGCAGACGAGACTCCGGAGGCTGAGTATCGTGAGTCCAAGGCTTGAGGGATTGGTAGAGCTTTAAGTAGAACCACTTTTATAGCAATTTTATCAAATTTTGGCTGCAGCATTCATGCTGCTGGGAACTTGGTTCATATCTTGTGTTACTAGTAGCGTAGGTAGGACCATAAATTTTGAATGATGGAGACCATAATTGATTAACAAGATGCCTGAGCATTTGCTTAGGGAAATGGACCAGTCTTTTCGGTGTTGTGTGGAGCACGAAATTGGGATTTCGTAAATCACATTTTGTTGCAGTCTCTTGATGCTTTGTCCAGTACAAGCGGGTTGTCACGTTAATTAATAATTGTTTGTGTTAAATCATGATCTACCTGTATAGTCTTCAGGCAGCAATAACAGTATCGATGAAATAAAGCAGCTGCAATGTGATGCTCTATGTAAACCTACAGTTTGGCTGAAAGCGTTGTCAGTATCTGGAAAAGAACACGCTGGGGGGCATGCGGAGTCAACCAAACCTTGGGTGGGATTTCTTGGTATTTCTGAAGGTTTTTGTTACGTCAAACAATTGAAACGTTGGAGTAATGGTAGTTATTACTCGTTTTATGTGAAATTGGTAAGGGTTTAGAGATGATACTTATAATTGGTTTAGTCCAGAGGCAATGGTTTTACTACTATATTCTTTGCATTTGTTAAATCCGATATTTTTTTATGGAAGATTAACTTGCAAAAAAGAGTTGTATTACTCGATATCGGTGGTGCACATAGTCAAATTCAGAGTTGATGTGGACGTAGCCTTGTTGTGAGGGTTTTTTCAAATGAGGAATCCAAAGATTTGCGATATGCTCTTGATCGGTGCCCTCAAATGGATGCCCATTAACAGGTGTAGAAGCAGTTACTAATTTTAAATGAGATTTTTAATGTTGGTTAAACTTATCATTTCAATGTTATTTGAATTTCTCAATAACGTTTAGACTATTATTTTCAATGGTGATTTTTTAAACATTTTTAATTAAAAAATTCATATTTAAATAACACATTTTATTTCATTTACAATAATAATTAGAAATAATGTGAAAGATAAATGAGCTCCAATCTTATTTTATATCAAATTATACTTATAACTTTAATAGATTTAATTTGTTTAACAAAAAAAAGTTATTTTTAACATCTGGATGGAGGGGGTAAAATGACTAGAATTAATTCTTTTAACAAAAGAGAGTGGAGAAATGTTTCAAATTAGTTCTTAAAATAAAAAACCCATCATTCTACGAATAAACCATTGAATGTTTAGTGATTATATTTATAATTATAAAATGCAATATTTAAATATTGAGCGGGGCTTATATTAAAAATTAACAATATTATATAAGTGAAATGTAATAACTAAGGAGGGGTCATGACCCCTTTAAGATATATACTAGTTCCGCACTTGCCCATTAGGGATGCAAATAGATACAAATAATATGTATCTGATCTGCTATTGTAGCCCTTTTGCACGAATTTTGACATCGGTATTCGTTTTAAACTGGGTATGGATGTAGACATTACTTTTTAATACGGTAACATTTGTATATCTATATTTGTTTTCATATACAAATATAAATGTAGATTTATTTTTAAGTATGTATAACATAATTTTATACTGTCTTTTACCATGTTTGGTATAGTTATTATGATATAAGCACATTTAGTCTATCTATGTCATGTGTATTCCATCTAATACATGTATATTTAAAGTAATATGTATAATATTTTAATATTATTCGTATGTGTTTAGTATCTATTTTTTGAGGATGTAATAACAAAGTTTTCATATTCATCAAAAGTTTTCATATTCATCATTATCGGTAACCACATCCGTATTTGTATTTTAAAATAGATAAAGATATTGCAACACCTTTATTCATATCCGTTTGGTTGCATCTCTAACCGGAACTCAATGGTGGGACTTTATTTCTCGAGCATTGCTATTGTTTTCAAAATCCACGATGCAAACATAATCAATGGCTAGACAAGCGTGTGGAATTTGAGCATCATGAATGTATGCATGAATACATAAGCACGCCTTAGTGAAGGGTGTTGAAAAGTGGTGTGGAGCAGGCTTCATTTGCCCAATTTCAGATTACAAGTGGGTGGCTCCACTTCATGTTGTCCCGAAAAAGTCGAGGAATCAGATGATCACCAACGAGAAGGGGGTAGAGATCATGACACAAGTACACACACCTTGACGTATCTGTGTAGATTATAAACACCTGAATTCCACGACCAAGAAAGATCGCTTTTCTTATATCATTGATCAAATTTTAGAGACAGTGAATGAATTATTCTATTTTCTTGAAGGGTACTCGGGCTACAATCAAGTAGCCATCGTATCTAAAGATCAGGAAAAGACCACATTTACTTGTCCATTCAACATATATGTGTTCAAATGCGTGCTATTCAGACGTTGCAATTCCTTGGGCACATTTCAGTGGTGCATGATTGTCATATTTGTTGAGATGGTTGGAGATTTTTCGGAGGTCTTCATGGACGATTTCTCAGTACATGGTGATACATTCGATTCATATTTTGCACACTTGGACTGGGTTCTTCAAAGGTGTAGGGAAGTGAATCTGGTACACTTTTGGGAGAAAAGTCACTTCATGGAAAAGGAGGATATGGTGTTGTGGTATGTCATCTCCAACAAGGGAATGGAGGTTGACTCTGTCAAGGTGGATGTGATCAAGAAACTTGATCCAGCAACCAACATTAAGTCGGTTGCTATAGGAGTTGTGTTAGGGCAGCGACAAGACGTGATTCCGTTTGCGATCCACTATGCGAGCAAAGTTTTAGATCCAACATAGAAAAATTTTACTGTAACTAAAAAGGAAATGCTCGCAATGGCATGGGACCTCGAGAAGTTCAGATATTATATATTGGGATCAAGGTGACAATGTTTACCGATCACACAACAATTCAGTATTTAATGGAAAAGGACATGAAGACGCATCTTCTTAGGTAGATTTTGTTACTCCAGGAGTTTTATTAGGAAATTAAGGATAAAACTGGAGTTAAGAATGTTGTGGATGATCATCTTTCAAGACTTGAAATAAAGAATTCATCTTACACTGAGCCAGTTAGAGAAACTTTTCCAGACGAGTCAATTTGTGTTATTGACTCACTCCCGTGGTATGCCAACATAGCGAACTACCGTTATCTCTAAGCAAGTTCCCTAGGGTTGGCCTAGGAGAAGCATTGACTGAATAAATTCAGATACAAGGATGTACCGAGAGGATCCGTTCTTTTCTTTGAAGGGCTAGAATGTGTCTGGAAAAGGGGTATTCCTCAGGAGGAATAATAGAGTGTCCTCATTCATTTTCACACCCTATAAGCAGGAGGACACCATTCAGGAAAAGGAACTGCACACAAAGTACTCCAATGTGGATTGTACTATCCGACCTTATTTCGAGATGCTATTGATTTTATATAGTCGTGAACGATTTGTCAAAGGATGAAAGGGACAATTGACTATAGAGATGAGATGCATATACAACCAGTGATTTTCTATGATGTTTTTGATGCATGGGACATAGATTTCATGGGTCCCTTTCCCAATAGCCATGGATACGAGTACATCTTGTTGGTGGTAGAACATCTGTCAAGGTGTGTGGAGGATATCCCAACATAAGCCGCAGGCAACAAGACTATTTATAAGTTTGTAAAAGATCATGTCATTTCTAGGCTCAGAGTCCCTAAAGTATTGCTTTCTGATGGGGGTAATCACTTTGTGAATAGAGACAAGAAATAATTAGCTAATGACTACGGATTTGAGCATAGAGAAACTAGTCCTTACCATCAACACTGAACAACATGGTAGAGGTTTCAAATAAGAGGGTGAAGAGTATTCTTCAAAAGTTGGTTCATCCTGATATGAAGAACTGGTCCCAACGATTGGATTAAGTTCTTGGGCCTACAAGATGGCTTACAACTCCACTTGGAACTTCACCTTTTAGGATGATTTGTGGCGAGCCATGCCATTTGTCCGTTGAGTTAATACACAATTCTGAATAGGCAATAAAACAATTGGAGTTGTCACCTAGGGAAATTTTATCGTGACCTGAACTTAAACGAACTTATGGAGATCCGAAACTAAGCGCATGACAACAGCTTGATATATAAGAACAAAATTAAGATGTGACATGACCAACAAATCAGGTGCAAGAACTTTATCCCAGGGCAAAAGGTATGGTTGTTTAACACAAAGTTGAAGATCTTCCACAAGAAAAGTCAAAATAGATGGTTCCTATAAAGTGAAGGAAGTGCACATTAATGGCAATGTAGAGATAGTTCTCACAAATTGTGTATGTTATTTCTTGGTAAATGGACATCTGTTTAAGAATTTCATCGAATCTACAGAATGATTAGTCCAAGTTGAACAGTTCGACTTCATTTAGGGTGATTATCTTGCAGATATTTCTAACTACTCTGCATGAAGCCATAGCGTGAAGATTCAAGTCTGAGCAGATTCAGTATCCTAGCAGATTCGCGTTCTTTCTTCCTAACCATTGACTTTTTTTCATGTATTCTATTCTTTCTTGTGTTTAGGATATCTCTTCTTTATATCCTGGCTCTATACTTAGGCTATTTAAAGCCTAAGCATAGAGGAGACCTAAACCCATTCTGTTTGTTCCTTGTACTCCCGGTCCCTTCTCTTTTTCTATTCTTTCTTCATACTTAGACTATTTTCAGTTTAAATATAAGGAGTCGAGCCCTTGTCTGTTCATTCTGTCTACCTCCTCCATTCTTTAGTTCCATGTTCCTTTGTACTACTTTCATACACTTAGGCTATTTCAAGCTTAAGTATAGGGGGATTGTGCTTGTTTCACTTCTCGTACTTTTCTTCCTATTTATACTTAGTGCGAGCTATGTTCTTTATTTCACTTAGTGCCATGTGGACAGATCACAATCTAAGTATAGGGGGTTGTGCGTATAATTGGATATATACTTTATTCATAGCTCGTACTTTATTCATGATTTCTAATTTATTGTGGGCTATGGGTTTGGGGATTTGAAACTTTTGACAAAGATTTGTAAAATAATTTTAAAACCTTTATAACTATGTGACATTGTTTTGGAAAAAATGATTTACACATCATTCGCAAAATGGGTACAAATTGTCTTAACATATTTTTATGTATCTACTTACAAAATTCTTTGAAAAAACAATAAAAATACTAACTAATAAGTGATTTTATCAATGACACTTTCATAATACACAAGACTTGTGGAGTTCATGATTCTTGGTTTATAGTGACACTCAATCTGAATTAATCATTCTTGGTTATTAGGGTCCTTAAAATTTAAATACTTAAACTCCCTACTTTTAAAGATATACATGCTATATTGCATGTATAATCTCTATTCTCAAAAGAATAAGACCAACACTTAACTTCTACGATCGCATCTAGTTTGTGGTGAATCATTGTTTCGCATGAGAAACTAGGGTGAGAGGTTTGAGTTTGGATCTAATTTAATGATGATCAAGGATCGGATAAGATTGAGGATTGCTTCATGAAATCTGAGTGTATGTACCTTAGCCACTATGAGAATAAGGTTCTTATATTATCTTGATTAAAACCTAAACGCAAGTGTGTGTAAAATCATTAAAATTGTTTATTAGTATGCGCCAACTTGGTAAAAACAGTGGAGCTAGC
Source organism: Ottelia alismoides (assembly GCA_037367405.1). Lineage (NCBI taxonomy): Eukaryota > Viridiplantae > Streptophyta > Magnoliopsida > Alismatales > Hydrocharitaceae > Ottelia > Ottelia alismoides. Next base: position 1,408,372 of record JAZKJV010000133.1, read on the forward strand.
CAAAAAGAAGAGAGAGAAAAGAAAAGTATATATGAAAGCTCATTCTTCAAAGATAAATTTTGAGAGCTTATGGTGAGCACTCCCAACCTATTCAAAGTGTCCACTTGGACTAGCTCAATTAGGGCATGAGTCGGACAAGTACGATAAAAGATCTCTACATCGTTAGCGATACAAGTCTGGGTATTGAAGGTCAATAAATACTCAAAAGAGACACACCTCGGTATATCCAAGAAAAACAAGTGTGGATGACTCAACTTTCTTGACGGACATACTGATTAAAACCTAAAAAATACATGTGTGTGCTAATAAGGCACTCGAGTGATCCTTGAACATATGCAAGGAGAAAAGAAATGACACAAACCTATTTCATCCATACATGGCCTATCCATCTATATTTTTAAGTCTGACAATTAAAGAGATGATGAATTGAGGCAAGACTCGCATTATTCCCTAAAGTTGAGGATTGGGTCCAAAGGAAGATTTTTCAAACTAGAACCGCGAGCGAAGCTTTGACTCTACACTTGTAAATGTAAATTACATCTAATGTCATATCCCTTATGTACACACACGCGCGCACACGCGCGCGCACACACACATACAAAGATTCTTATCATTAGAGAGGTTAAGTTCCTTTGACTAAGACTTGGTTATGCTCGGAGTTTGCGAGTCACGTAAAACTTGAGACCCGGATGTCAAGTCTTGTACATAACATGCATAGTCAGGGATTTAACTAACTTATTCATTCTTTATTTGCTCGAGGATGAGCAAAGTTTAAGTATAGGGGGAATCCTGGATTCATCATCATTATTTAGATTTATTATCCCTCTATCTTAAACTATTCATTGAACTTGACAATTAATTAAGTGTATTTAATATTTAACTCTTTATAAATAATTAAGATTGATTATTATTATAAATAAATACATATTATGCGTATTAAGGTTCTATTTATTTTATGTGTTTTCTTTAATTCAAAACCCAGTGAAAATTAAGATTAACATTGCATGTAAGATATTGTATATTACTCATTATATAAAAAATACCAAAAATAACAAAATAAATAAAGGAAGTGTTTTTATTACTCAACAACACTTACAAAATATTAACTGTATACTAATCCAAATGAAGTTTTTAGATGGGGCATAGATCATGGTATAATGGGTACCCGACCTATCATTTTTAGTGTTAAAATGAAAATAACAAGCTGAATACCCATCGACCCAGACATATTTGAATGCCCCTAGTTCCTTACAATCAAGGATACCAACTTTTAATAGCCTTTGGGTTGATTCTTAGGAGTTTCATAGAGTATATGTATACAAATTAACCAGAATTTTTGAGTGTCTCCATCAGTCTATCTTCGATTGTTTCAGCATAACGTATCATTACAATAAAATTGATTAGTTACATCATCTGATATATAAGCTAGTAATTTGATATCTTTTGCAACAGAACATTGCACAATAACTTTACCTTGATCAATCTGTAAAGGCATTTGTTCAATCGGGGATTAGAATAGATTTAAAGGCATCAAATTATTGTAACACCCTCAAATATATTCTCACATGTAATAGTGCCAAAGTATGATAGGAAGTTATAGGAGTGGAGGATTACTACTTGCCAACTTAAGCTTAAGCATTTTGAGTGGTTGTCAACAAGTTCTATTGACCTGAACCCAACAAGTTGTGATGGTTAGTTTTTCTCGATCGTTATTTGAGTATTAAGCCCGGTACATTATGAATGGATTCAGAGCGAATTTCCTCTAGTAGTGGAAATAGCTACCAAGAGCTAAAGCCACCTTTACAAAGAGATAGGAGGAAAAAACTACACGGAGCGTGCAACTGTAACTATTACTGAAAATAAGTGATAAGTCAAATTACAACAAGGACATTACAAATATAAAAGAGGGGAGGTTACAACAAACCCATAGTCCCACATATACTACTCATAAAATGTGAGAATATGTAATAAGAGTGTGGTTTTACTAGTTGATAACTTGAGCTTAAGCATTTTGGCTAATTGTTTGGGCTCGAATCTAACAAGTTAGAGATTGATTTTCAGTCTAAAGAAAAAGCTTTTTTGACGAACACCTTCCTTACAGAGCCTTTTTAAGCTTCAATTGAGAGTCAAGTGCAAAAACCAAATCGACTTCCAAGCATTGAACTCTTTTTTTATTTTAACTTCTTGAGCTTTGTTGAGGCTTGTAATAAGTAGCATCTTGCCTTTTTTTCCTTTGTTCGTCACTCTCTTTTGTTAGTGGAGATCTTAATGGACATGTGGGAAAAGATGCTTTAGGGTATGCTAGTGTTCATGGAGGACATGGTTTTGGGGAGAAATGAAGAGGGAAAAGTCATCTTGGATTTTGTAACGGTATATGATCTTTTCATAGCAAACACTCTCTTCAAGAAGAAGGATGAGCATTTAATAACTTATAAGAGTGGACCAACTAGAACACAGATAGATTACTTTGCGTTTAGGAGAAGAGATCGGTTGTGTTGTAAAGACTGCAAAGTAATTCCAGGAGAGAGTTTGACAACCCAACATCACTTGTTAGTCTTGGATGTACAAATAAAAGGGCTGGTACAGAAAAGGAGGGTTCCTAAGATCACTAAAATTAGATGGTGGAATCTTCCACTGAAGCAATCGAGCTTCAGGGAGAAGGTTTTAGAAGATTTATCTTGGGATTGTAGTGGAAGTGCAAACAAGATGTGGGAGGCAGTAGCATCTTGTATCCGAAAGGTAGCCAAAGAGATGCTAGGTGAGTCAAAGTGAGGAGCCCCAGGTCAAAAGGAGGCTTGGTGGTGGAGTGAAGGGGTGCAAGAGACGCTAAAAATTAAAAGAGCATGCTTTAAAGCTATGTCTAAGGATAGAACAGAGGAAATCATCACAAATTACAAAATAACGAAGAAGGAAGCAAAGAAGGTTGTAAGCGAAGCAAAGTCAAAAGCTTATGAAGTTTTGTATAAAAATCTCGACTCTAAAGAAGGCCAGAAGGATATATTCAGGTTGGCCAAATCAAGACAAAGAAAGACCAAAGACCTTTCTCAAGTGAGATGCATTAAGGACGAGGAAGGTCACGTGCTTGTTACTCGGAAGGATATAGAGACTAGATGAGAGCAGTACTTCCACAAACTTTTCACTGGGGAAGGAAATAGAGAGATCACTTTGGTTGATCTAGTTAGTAGTGAAAGTTACTTGAATCGTGCAAGCTATAGACGGATACAAAGAAAGGAAGTAGATGAGGCTTTGAAGGTTATGAGATCTGGGAAAGATGTAGGACAGGATGACATTCCTATAGAAGTATCGAAAGTTTTAGGTGGGCACGTTTTGACTTGGCTTACAAATCTATTCAATGGTATTTGACGAAGGAAGAAAATGCCTGAAGATTGGAGGAGGAGTATCGTGGTGCCTCTTTATAAGAATAAATGAGGCATTCAAAATTGTTCAAATTACAGAGGTATCAAGCTGATGAGCCACACTATGAAAATTTGGGAACGTGTGATCGAAAGAAGGTTGAGGCAAGTTTCCAACATAAAAGAAAATCAATTCGGATTCATGCCAGGTCGCTCAACTATTGAAGCCATCCATTTACTGAGGAGAACAATGGAGATTTATAGAGCTAAAAGGAAGAACCTCCATATGATCTTTATTGATTTGGAGAAGGCTTATGATTCAGTCCCACGAGAGATATTGTGGAGAGTTTTGGAGAAGAGACAAGTGCATGTCCCATACATTAACCTCATAAAGGACATGTATGATAGGGCTTTATCTTGTGTAAGGACCCCGTCTGGGAAGACTGGCTATTTTGACATCAACACTGGTTTACATCAAGGTTCAGCTTTGAGTCTATTTTTTTTACTTTGATTATGGACGAGTTGACAAGTCACATTCAGGATGAGTTACCTTGGTATATGTTATTTGCTGACGATATTGTGTTGATTGGCGAGACTAGAGATGGAATAAATGAGAAGGTTGAGGTCTGGAAACATGAGTTGGAGAGTAAGGATTTCGTATAAGTAGGGCTAAGACAGAATATATGGAGTGCACCTTTGATGGAAACAATGGTGAAGGAATTGAGGTGAAGATTAGTGATGATAACATCCAGAAGAGAGATTCTTTTAGATATCTAGGATCTATTTTGCAACATGATGGGGAAATTGATGGAGATGTTACTAATAGAATAAATGCAGGATGGCCAAAGTGGACATGAGCCTTTGCTGTTCTCTGTGATAAGAAAATTCCTTTAAAAATTAAAGGAAAGGTTTACAAAGCAGCCGTGAGACTTGCTATGCTCTATGGATCTGAATGTTGGCCTGTGAACCATAGACATGTGCAGAGAATGGTTGTAGCAGAAATGAAAATGCTAAGGTGGATGTATGGACACACACACGTAGAGATCAGATTCGGAATGATGCAATCAGAAAGAAAGTTGGTGTTGCTCCGATCGAGGATAAGATGCGAGAAAATCGCTTAAGATGGTTTGGTCATTTGCAAAGAAGATCAACTGATGCACCGGTTATGAGATGCGAGTGTTGGGATGTTGAGCCGGCTAAGAGAGGACAGTGACGGCCCAAGAAGTGCTGGAAAGAGACCATACGAAGGGATCTTTGTTTTGTGGATATAAGCACGGGATTGACCCAAGATAGATCTTAATGGAGGCGAAGAATCCATGTAACCGACCCTACTTAATTGTGGGAAAAGGCTTTGTTGTTGTTGTTATCACTCTCTTTTGTTTTCTTTTTCATCTATTTTTTTCTTTATATCTTGTACAAGGACTCAGAGGTAAGGGTAGGCCTAGAACCACAATATCTTTTACCATAACAACTCCATATTCCTCTTTGTATCCTAAGCTTACAATATGCCAAAATAACATGTTGCTTTTCAAAATAAAAACCAAAAATACAGTTTTGAAAACCTAAAGAGAAATCTAAGTTTCCTAATCCTAATACATGTTCAACTCCCTCGTTTCAACGATATAATTTCACATAAGTCTAATGAAAATTAAGATTCTAACAGAGGAATACGGTAACCTCAATGTTTTGTATGCTTAAAAAACATGTTTTACAAATATTCCACGTCTGGCTTCGAACTTTTTAGCGTCTTTTTTCAAGGATCGTGTCGAGGTACGCCCTCCTTGTAAGCTGCGAGAGAACGAGAGAGAGACGGCGAGATGGGGATGGGAGAGGGCTCCCTATGCGAAGGTATGGAGCGTGCTGCGTCCGTGTGTATCTTCCCCTCCATCAGGAGGTTTATTTATAGGGCGTGATGTGCCCCTCGCATAGTCCGCCCCTCTCCAACCACGCCCTACTTGCGCGCGTTTCACGCGTGTGACTCGGCCTCCACGCAACTGCCGGCTTGTGTAACCGCCGCCGACGAGTTGAGCGCGAGGTCATTTTGATATTTCTCACATCTCCCACTTGACCGAAGCGATCAAAAAAAATTCTATACTCCTACTATTCGTGTAGTATACACATGGAGATGTCTTTAGTGAGGCTCATTGTTCATGAAATACCTCTTCCCTGACTCATGCATTTCTGAGTCCCATTAAACCAACATGTTTAATGTATGTTCCTGCTGCTATTCTCTTGGTTAGAGAATCAGCCAACATGTCACTGGTAGGTATGTAGGTTACCGTGATTTCTTGCTTCCCCACTATATCTTGTATATAATGATATTGGATCTCCATGTGTTTTCCTTTAGAACTATTAGCCCCACTATTGATCAAGCTTATCGCAGCTTGATTGTCACAATACATTTCAATTGGCCCTTTGACCAATTCGAGGCTTAGATTCTCTAGAAAACGTCTGATCCACACAGCATGAGTGGTGGCCGTGCTACATGCAATGTACTCAGCTTCCTGTGTATGTCGAGATACACATCCTTGTTTCTTGCTACCCCAAGAAACAGCTGCACCACCAAATATGAACAGGTAACCTGATGTAGATTTTCTATCATCTACATCCCCTCTGAAATCGGCATCGGAGTAGCCTACCACTTCAAGCGATTCTGCTTGATATACAAGTTTCAGATGTACTGTTCCTTTCAGATATCGAAGAATCCTCTTTACAGCTTCCCAATATGCTGGACCGGGATTGCTTTGATATCTACTGACTAAGCTTACTGGATAAGCTAAATCAGGTCGAGTACACATCATTGCATACATTAAACTTCCTACCGCCTGTGCATATGGTACATCTAAAGGTTTCTGCCCCTTTCCGGGACACTGACTCTTGCTGAGTCTCTTTCCCATCACAAGTGGTGTTGGAGTTGGAGTGCTATTCTGCATTCCAAATCTCCTTAATACAATATGCAAATATCTTTCCTGACTAAGGCTCAATGTCCTTGAGTCCCTGTCTCTTGTTATTTGAATTCCAAGAACATAGGATGCTTCGCCCATGTCCTTCATCTCAAATTCATTGCTCAATTTCTGTTTGATTTCATTGAGCATCTGTATGTCATTACCTGCGAGCAGAATGTCATCTACATACAATGACATGATTGCAAACCTGTTCCCACTCTTCATGGCATACACACAGTTATCCAATTTATTTGAAACAGATCCAAATTGAATAACTTTCTCATGAAATTTGAGATACCATTGCCGTGAAGACTGCTTTAAGCCATATAATGACTTTCTTAACTTGTAAACCTTTTTCTCCTGACCTTCAACTAGAGATCCATCAGGTTGTCGCATATAAATCTCCTCCCTCAATTCTCCATTAAGGAAGGTCGTCTTCACATCCATTTGGAATAATTCCAAATTCATATATGCGACTATAGCTAAGATCATCCGAATGAATGCGAACTTAGCCACTGGAGAGTAGGTTTCCTGGAAATATATTCCAGCTTGCTGAGTATAACCTTGGCAACTAATCTGGCTTTGTATTTATCAACTGTACCATCAACTCGGTACTTTTTCTTGAATACCCACTTACATCCTATGGATTGCCTACCTTCTGGCAAATCATATAATTCCCAAACACCGTTTCGCTCGATTGAGTCCAACTCATCTCTCATGGCGGCCGACCATGATTCCGACTCAGATGAAGCCATAGCTTCATTAAAGGATATGGGATCTGTACAATCCGCGACATCCTCATCCACGGTGTAGCACGACGCCTCGCATCCATAGAAATGGTAATCTTCCATCCATGCGGGTCGTGTTCTGGGTCTCTTGTTGTCGATTATACTCGTGGGTTGTGTGGGTCCACCCAGTTCCTCTAAAGGATCATCATGTTCCATAGGTTCATTCTCTACATTTGGATGATCGATATCATCCTCAAGTTCTTGTCTAATGCTCAAGTCGTCTTCATTATCTTGTAAGACAATCAGAGGATCTGATTCCTCTACTTCATGCTCCTTTTCTTGATGAATTTCAAGAAAAGTTGCATCACGACTTTCGATCAGACCTTTAGTTTCATGGAAAACCTATACACTTTAGAATTTTCACTATATCCAATAAACTTGCACTTTAATGTCCTGAAATCTAGCTTGTCCCTAAGCTGACTCGGTACCAGAACATGTGCTACACATCCCCATTTCCGGAGATGGCCCAATTCGGGCTTTCTGCCATTCCGTATTTCATATGGCGTTGATTCTATGGACTTGGTGGGAATCCTGTTCTATATATAGTTCGCAGTCAACACTGCTTCTCCCCAGAATTTCTTGGAGAGTCCTGAGTGTGAAAGCATACACCTTACTGCATTCATCAAAGTTCGATTCTTTCTTTCTGCCACACCATTCTGTTGTGGTGTATATGGCATTGTAGTCTGCCTACGAATGCCTGCTTGAATGCAATAATCCTCAAAATCCTTTGAGGTATATTCCCCACCTCTATCTGTCCTAAGAGTCTTGATTGGTTTTCCCAATCTTGTCTCCACTTCTGTCTTATATCTCTTAAATGTTTCAAGTGCTTCCGACTTTCTTCCTAAGAGATAGACATAGGAGAATTTCGAGTAGTCATCAATGAATGTTAGAAAGTATTCCTTATTTCTATGTGTGCTGACGCTCAATGGTCCACATATGTCTGAATGGATCAAACCTAGTAACTCTGTTGACCGAATTCCGGTTGAGAAGGGTTTTCTCGTCATTTTACCGGTCAGACCGTGTTCGCAGGGCAATGTCCTTGCACCCGTGATCTTAGGCAACAAATTTGCCTTAATCATTTGATCCATCTTAGAATTTCCTGGATGACCCAGTTGCACGTGCCACAAGTCATAATCAGATAAATAACACAAGGAATAATCAGAAGCGGCATTCATTGATTCACTAAAATTTATTACAGGAAGACAGAACAGGTCATGCTCGGGCACAAACTTTCCCATCGCATAGACCTTTTTATTCTTGCCTATTGACGCACGCTTATTATAAAACCTAACTTCAAAGTCTTTCTTGAGCAGCACTGGGATAGATATCAGGTTCTGATGTATCCCCGGGGCATATAGTACATCATTCAGTACCATAATACTGTCTCCCAGGTCTAGTCTGTATGTCCCAACACCTTCCACGTCCAGGTAGGTGTTGTTCCCCATGAAGATCCTCTGTTCGCCTTTGCTCAGCTCCTTGAAGTCCACCAGTCCTCCTTTGTCTTGGCGATGTGTCTGGTCGCTCCAGAGTCGATCCACCATCCATCACTGTCTGTGATGACGGAGTTACATTCCACGACTGCCGTGAATTCCATTTTCTTCTTGCCTTTATTTTCAGACACTTTAGAATTTCTCAGCTTCTTCTTGTTGGGGCAATTGACCTTGAAATGGCCATATTTGCCACAACCGTAGCAAGAGCCGCGTGGATATTTCCCACTCTTTCCCTTGAAATTCGTCTTGGAGGGGCCTAGTCTTTTCTTTGCGTGCATGGCATTTGCTTCTTCTTCTTCCTCGACCTCAAAGATATCAGCTTTTGATCTTTGTTTGGAGAGGTCATGCTCAATCGCCAGCTGTGCAGGTAGGTCCGTCACAGACTTAATGTTGCCGTTCATTCTCAGAGATGTGGCAACCATGTCGAATGACGGAGGGAGACTTCCTAGTATGGTTGTGATCTGCATCCTCTCCGGAATTGCGCAATCAGCAGCCGCAAGATCCTTGGCCATCACGATCATCTTGTTCACGTGCTCGAGGACGCTTTCAGATTCCTTCATTCTACACGAGTTGTACTTGTGTAGAATAAGCTGGACGCTCACTTTGGATTTGGAGTGATATTTCTCCTTAACCGCGGTCCAGAGCTCGTAAGCTGATTCGCAGGTCTCAAAGACCCGAATCAGGTTCAGATCCATGTGGGTCAGCATAAAGCTCCTAGCCCTATTATCTATTTTCTCCCACTGTTCACGGGACCTAATTTCATCCACAGTTGGATTCTCAGATAAGATTGGGCCAGGTTTGTCTGTGATGGTGTGTATGCTATCGTGTAGCAGGCCATAGTAGATCTTTCTACTCCACAATTCGTAATTAGTACCATTCAGGTACTCAATTTTCCCTACCTCAGTGGCAATCATCTTGCTTGTCATTTTTGTTGATCTGTGCTGCCAGATCTTTGTATTGTCATTTTTGCTTGTCATTTTTGGGGGATGCAAGTTTAAGAAAATCAAAAATTTTGATTTTCGATTTTTTTTGTTTTATAGTCAATTTTTTCTTACTTGTTTCATTTCATTTGTACTCCGTGTCTTATATTTTCTATCTTTTTGTTACTCTTGAACTAACGCCTTGTATATAGCTCGCTTCTATTTGTGATCTTCAACTTAGGTAGAGGATCAGAGCATGAGAGAGGAGACCATTGTACTCTCACTTTTAGTTGGTTCGTGAGGAGTTAGACCAAGGAAGACAAGGAGCTTTGTAATAGCTTAGGAATCTCGTATTTAGTTTAAAGGATTTTTACCTGGCAGAACCTATAAATTTTGCCAATTACCCCTACAACTTTTGAAACAACCTAATTCCCCTCTTGACCTTGTAAACTTGCCAACTCTTACCCATGAACCCTCTGGGTAATTTGTTTGAATCCCGTGGAGGTTTTGGGGTAATTTACAGGGTCGGTGTGATAATTATGTTGTGCAAAAGGTCGTAGAGGTAATTTAAAAAGTTTATAGGATATGCAGGGTAAAATTCCATTTAGTTTAAGGAGACGATTAAGGTTTCATGAACTATTCATAGGTTAGTTCCTTTTATTATGGACATGTTTCGACCTGCAAGTGATGATCAGGGTTCTAATTTTATCCTTTCCCACATTAGAAAGTAAGTGCATTTGAAAACCTTTTCCATTTTGAAATTTGTCGGCAGATCACTAGTGTTAAAAAACCAAACAAGACATACAATCCCGCTACTTTTTGCCCACGATTCAATTTTCTATCGCATACCTGCATGTAGTGTAAACTTCCAATATTCTTTCGCATTTTGCATGTATAGTTATGGATGATAGGTATATCTTCTATCTTTGCATGCATTGTGTTTTTCATTCTATTTTGTGCGCGTCTTCTCATGTGAGTAGACTGTCATTTTATTTCTTAGGGCCTGTTTGGTTGCAGGGTTGGACATGGTTGGGTTGGGCTGGGTTGGGATGGGTCAATAGTAATCTGTGAGGAGGAAGTACTCTTGTGAATAGTAACCAGGGTTGGGCCAACCCTGCCCAACCCTGCAACCAAACAGGCCCTTAGTAAAGGAAGACATCCACGTTTAGGTTGACTTGAAGAATATCCAGAAAAAATAAGAAAAAGTTTTTCTTTTGCAACTCGAACAAAAAAACAGAAAAACGAGTTAATAAAATTTTTGGGTTGCAACCGCACATTGGAGTGCACATGTGTGAATAGAGGACTACTTATCAACCAAGTCTAGAGTAGGGGATATTGGGATCTTCTCAATACCGAGATTTGACTCATCTTACTGGTGTTATGTTTCTCACCAGGATATCAATGAAGGCCTTCGTCTTTTGTACTCTTGGATACTTGTGTGTATACTATCATTGATCGGTTTTCACACGATGATTTAGATGCAATGGAGGCTAGGTGTTATTGTAGTCACAAATTGCGGTCACCTTGATGGGGAACACCTCTGAGGAGGAGGAATCTGTGTTCGTAGGAAATTACAAGTGGACTAAGTGCTGTTTTAGGGTCCGAGTAGAATGAATATTACGAGTTATTGAGCATAATTTCGTGGTGAGCATAAGATAAAACCAGAAAGATCCAAAACAGCCAAACTCGCACGCTTTTTTCACCAGTTCCATGAAATCATGCATGTGGTTTTGACCCGGTATTCTGTTTACGGTGTGCATGTGCGCCTTTCTCTAATTTGTGCTACTTATCCTTGTCTCTCTTCGTTTCGGAAAGATGATAAAGGCCTTCGTAAGGATCTTCCATCTCTTCTACACCAACCCTTCGTCTGAAATCAATCAAACGAGTACGAACCCCTACCTTCTTCGCTTAACCTAACCCTTACTGCTCCTCTATAGACCGTGGTAGAAAAAAGGAGGAGAAAGTTCCAGGAACGACTAAGCTGCAGTGAACACAATATCAGATGAAAGAGCAAGGAAAATTCCAAGAAGAGACGGCTATGCTGCTGAACATAAGGCAAATATGTAATGGGGATGAGGATCGGTTGAGAACTGACTACTTTTTGTATTAGACCGCCGCCATCTACGCTACATATGAATTGACATCATAAATAATCCCACTCCTACATAAGTTCTATGGGGGTACAATTGAAGAACCTCACTTTCACCTGCAAGAGTTCAACCTGATTTGTGGCACAATCATCTAGGCCTAGTTAAACAACTTAGCAAAAGACTTCGTCAAATGAAAACAGAAAAAAATGAAAAAGACTTGTCTTGAACTTGCACATCCAAAATGTCGAGCCACTTTGCACGGGCTGAGTCCGAAATGTTATGTACGCCCGCTTCAACCTGCTGACATTGACATTCTCAACTGGTTTCCCAAAATAATAACTTTGTCAGGAAAATTAAATGACCAAAATACCTTTTCAGAATCGTTTCGTTAATCTCTAATATCCACTGACTGAAATCTCTTTTACGCAAAGAAATGGTTTCATTTACAGAAACATCTCTTCTAAAACTATACGTGGATTTATATACTTCACGAGACGTTGCGGACATTGTCCTCACCCCGATAGCCAACTAGTCTGAAGGCGCGATCAACTACTGACTGGTCCAAACAGATTGTTCAATCAACTGAACAATAAAATCAGACAAGTGGTTTGAGATCATGGGCGAAATGGGAACTTAAGCCCCTTCACATCAGTCAACTGAAACAGCAAAACAACCGATTAATGTCTCTATTTATCCAACTAATCCCTTAGCAGTAAAAATATGGATTGCATCTCATCATATAAAATGCTTGGGATGATCGTGAAGTTAGATGGCACAAGGATGGGGGCAGGTGCACTCATAAGTCCTGAGGTAGAACTTCTAGCAAGTCCCCGCCACAAGCTAAGTAGGGCGACACACAATTGATTCAAGAACTACAAGATGAAGCCATCTTTGTGGTGGACTGCAATATTAAAAGGCGTGCGAGTGGCCCATCAGATTTATGTAATTGTACATGGTTTATAATCAGATAGTACACATTCAGTTAAACATTGCAGTAAATTGTAATCGAAGCAGGTTGCAAAATGGAACACCCCCTAACTGCTTGGATAAACAAGTTCTGTTACTGATGCAAAAATAACAAAATTAAGCCTTTACTTTAAGCATGCACGTAAGAGAAATCCTTATGAATAAAAAAATTCAGATACAAATATACCCCATTGCATCATAAACCACAAATACAAATAATTACAATGTACACTGCAAAAATGGAAGGAACAACCCCCCCCCCCCCCCCACCCCCCACCCCCCAAATAATAATGCATAACACCACAAACGCCTGTATAGCTGATCAGGTGAGATTTAAACAAACCCCAGAAAAACTCTTATCAAAATAATTTTAATAATGTTTAATCCCGTGAACCTACTGCAAGAAGAAAAGAATCAATCACAAAGCAAAACTGAGCTAGCAGCGTCAGTGGGTTCCGGTGGCAATAGATTCTAGAGGGGCCTCAGGCTTGCTCAGAGACTCCCAGTCAAGCTTCCGTAACATTTCGATCCTTTCCGCGAGAGGTATGAAGCTAGCCTGAGGACTAACTACATCACCTTTACTGGCAATATATATCAGTGACAGACTGGGTGCCATTTCAGGGCCATGAACCTTTCCTGTAAGCAACAGCCGAAGGGGCATAAAGAGAGATTTACCCTGCAATAGACGCCACAGTTTGTATCGAATAAGATCATGAAAAAAAAGCATATATAAAATGGTATGAAATCTAAAATAACAGCACCCGCCCTTATGCAAGGTATGAGTATAGCAATTTCAAGTGCATGGATACAAAGACGAGATTAATAGAACATCTATTTGCACACAAAACCAAAACCAAACCTCCCATTATACCAGAAAAAAAGGTACTGTGGAGGGGAGTAGGGGACTGACCCTGTATCTAAAAAAAACAAAACCAAACCTTTTCGAAGTTCAAGGTTTGCCACCATTCATAGTGAAATGGTTTATCATGCATTTGTTTGATTGTACAGATTATTTTCATTCCAATAGAGCAAGAAGCAAGAAAAGAAAGTCCTCGCGAACCTCTAAAATCTTAACATATGTAAATTCCCAAATAATTGGTATCGTCCAGCCTAGAACTGCCGAAAATACAGAATCCTAAATTCTCAACCCACTTCCTCCACCACATGAACCAATTCCCTCTGAATCCATCTCGGTGGGCAGAAAACATTAAAAGGTCAACCAAAAGGAAATATAACCTGGTTAAAGAACAAGCCTAATGCAGAAACATCTGGAACACATTGCAACAAGACATGATAAAACCAATGACCAATCTAACGATGCCAAAATAGCACTGAAGTGGCCTCTATAAAGGAAAAATACAAATCCAATCATATAAGTATTATCTCCTTTTAGACTACATAAAAAAATAAGTTGCATTATAAGGAGCATTGAGTGTGATGCAATAAAATACCAGATTAAACTTGAAAAGGAAAGCGTGCTTCAGCGCGGTTCTGTAATTCTAACCATATCAGGTCTAACGAATCGTATAGAAGCGAAAGAGGGTTCCCAAACACTGAATTTAAAAATTAGTTAATCATGGGTTCACCTCCTAATCGAAGAGTTATTTTTGTTTCATAAAACTATATTGATTATGTGAACAGTAGAGGCTAAGTGCATCCACCTTACGCTTCTGTGACTTCCCAAAACTTTTCACCCATTTCTGCCATCCTGTCTGGCCTTCTTCTAGCGCTTCCTGAATCTCTCCTCCATCATAAGCACTGAGCAAGCCAGAAGCCACCTCAGGAAGCTTGTCTTCAATAACCGGCTTGGCTTCATCACTGTAAGAGTTATATAAAAATATTTCAAAAGCTGTTGCTTTGAAGCATCAGGGCCTAGTCTCACAACCATAGCAACTATCAACGATTTGCAAAAAGTGCCATAACAATTCAAAGTTCTCTGCTAATCGTCATATACATTACCGGTTAATTAATATAATGACATTTATTTTAGTCTTGAAAATATCGACCTCTGGATTTCAGTCAAATTGTAAGCATAAATACATATTAAATATTTTCTGCAAAAAATGCATGACATTTTTTCAAAAGAAAAAAAGGTGACGCACTTGCGTGGAGACACAAACCCAAAAATTTGCATGATCTTATAGTTACAAGGATTTGGCCATCATAGACAAAAGGTGTCACTTCAAAATTCAATTCAATGGGTGCTCATGCCTTAAATGCCTTGACACTTGCACCACCACTCATAATTAAACACAACCTTGATATATCAGCAAGAGAAGGCATCATTTTTTAAAAAAAGCAGAATGCCATCATAAATGTTATCTTTTTCAAATGACTGACAGCAATTCTAAAGCCCATAACTGCAGTACCACCATTCAGATGTTGAAAGCTACTTAACTGGATGTACTCAAAACCAAAAGGCAAAAAAATGATAAGAAGAATGCAGTATGTTGGTAGCATTAGGATCTTACCTTGCCAAAGTCGTGTGCAATGGATACGACAACAAGTTAGACAGTGATAAATCTGCATCAGTTACCAAATCGATTCCCCCTTTCAACAACTCAACTGCATCCTGCTCATGCATTTTACAAGGCCATTATCTCTCTATTTAGTATAACAAGACACTTTTGTTAGAGGCCCTAAATGTCGGTTTCGGTCACCATTTCGGTATCGACCAAAACAGAATTTCGACGGAATTTCGACTGGAATTTCGGTCATTTTTTGTACTAGGACCCCCATATTTCGATCATTTCGGTCGAATTTCGATTTCGACTGGATATCGATTTTCAACAGAAATTTGACCGAATTTCTGTCAAAAATCGATATCCAGTCGAAATCAAAATTCGACCGAAATGATCGAAATGATCGAAATATGGGGGTCCTAGTACAAAAAATGACCGAAATTACCGAAATTTCGGTCGAAATTCGATCGAAATTCCACCCGAAATTCTGTTTGGTCGATCACCAAAATGGTGACCGAAACCGACATCTAGTTGAATTCAAAGGGCCTGAAGTTGTCACAGGAGTAAAGGAACTCTAAACCGCAACTAGTAACCATGCAAGTGTTGATGACAAAAAAAAACGTAGAATTATTTGAATGATTAACGAAAGAGGTTTACAGAATGCATCAACTTGCCTTCACAAATGTTTCTCCAGATTCCAAGAGAATGCCTGTATGCTTCCATCGTTCTCCTATTAGCTTGGTCAACTCATCCGATGGAATGGCCCTCAAGTGTTGACCATTCATCCATCTGTAGTGAAACAGAAACAGTACATAGATGAAATTGCAGACATGACAAAATATTCCACAGTGGTTCTTTCATAACAGACTAGATTGAAAGCAAGCAAGATTTTGTTATATGAAGATTAGAAGCAAGCAAGATGTATAGGAGAAACAGCACAAATGTTGTCTTCATATATCCTGCACAGACATGGGTAAATGAACAAAACCTCCCAAGCCTACAAAAATGATCTGATTGGTGACAACTCATATAGTCATATGCGTTAAAATAGACAGACTAGCAGGACAATATTATGTACTCTAACCATTCATCCGGCCTTATCGGCTGACTAGACTGAATAGTCGGACCAGGTGACTGAATAAAATAAGCCAATTCGGTCAATAGTCGACCGGATCACATGTTGATTCCCAAATAATTGAAACTCTCCACTTGAAATCCCATTTTTTTGCTATTCAGTCTCTAGTCAGCTGACTTACATTTGCCATTAGGTCAAATCCAATAAAAGATCTAACCCGCTAAATCACTAAAACATTTCCCCACGGCAACAAAACCCACCCCCAACTATAAGTTCCCCTACCCCCCTGCGATATAAACCTAAACCTCTCCAAATTCATCACTTCCATGCCATTTAGCCCGCCGCTCTGGCCATTTGGTGATTGACAACACCCTCCGCTCCATCCATTCGGTTACCGGCATTGCCCTTTGCTCCGCTCCACCGTGTTTGGATATGCAAATCATCTAGCTTGCTTCCCTCTTGCAAATTAGGTCAGAAATTATCCTCTTGTTCATTTTCATATGCTTGATTACGGTCTATTTCACACTCATTTGATTGTATAAGAATGTAAGAATATTTCTTACACTTCTTATTCTTGATTTTCATGCTCATTATGCTTGAATTTTGTCAATTCCACAGTCATTCCATCGTTGATAATGTAAAATTTTCTTATGCTTTACTTTTATGCTTTTAATGTTTTTTTTATATTCTCTTTTTTCCCTTTCAAGGGGAGGAGAATTTCATGTTGATTTTTGTAAGAAATATATGCAAGCATCTTTTAATACTTTCTTGTGATTGTTATCATATTATTAAAATTTCAAAGTATAATCATGGGTGGAATAATATATATATGTAAATATGTAGGAATGAGTACTGGAAAATAATTTATTTATATACATTAATTAAAAATACATAACCAAATAATTCCAAATAATCACCCAAATAATGCTTATTCTCTAGAAACCATTGACTAATACTAAATACCAACTTCTGCAACATTGCTTAAGAAAGACTAGGTAAAAAGTAAGGAAGAGTTTTTTATGTAAAAAGATTAGAACCAAGCAAGATGTTTACAAGAAGCAACATGGATGTCATCTTTGTTATTTCCTACACGGAAACGTGTAGAGAAACAAAATCCCCCATGTCTACCGAAGCACTACCACTATTCGTTGGAGCCAGAACGAGGTCTTTGGAGGACTTGACGTTGGTAGCCAATGTCTTGGTGTTGGATGTTAATTGGTTATCAACAACCACCTCCGTCATTTGTTATTAGTGTTGAAGGAGCCTCAAACCCGACCTGAAAGGCTTTGGCGCTCTCGGGTGCTTTAGAGAGAAATGGCATTGTTAAAGTGTCCCAAATAATTAAAATTCTCCTCCACGTGAAATACCAAATATTTTTTTACTATTCAGTCTAGTTAGCCGCCTTAGATTTAGGTCAAATCCAATTAAGGATCCGGCCCGCTAAAGCACCAAGGGTTTAAAAATCAATATCGCACTCTATGTTGATCCCATGTTGATACGATATTTCGGCAATACATCAACGATATATCACGGAAATATTACATATATCGACGGCCATTTTAAGGAAAGGCATTTTCTTGCCATATCGCTTGATATCAATCCCATGTTGATACCGATATATCGGTGATATATCACGATATACCAAACCCTGTAAAGCACTAAAACATCTCCCCACAGTGACAACACATGCCTCCAACTAAAAGTCCCCCCATCCCCTGCTATATAAAACTAAATTTCCCCCACAATGCTTGAATTTTGATCACCTCCATGTCATTTAGGCCCTCTGTTCCAGACATTTGGTGACTAACGACATCCATTCAGTGATCAGCATCGCCCTTTGCTCTGCTCCACCACGTTCGGATCACCTAGCTTGCCTCCCTCTTGCAAGTTAGGTCGAAAATTTTCCCCTCGTTCATTTCATATGCTTGATTATGGTCTATTCCACACTCATTTCATTGTATAAGATTGTAAGAATATTTCGTATACTTCTTATTCTTGGTTTTCATGCTTATTATGCTAAAAGTTTGTCAATTCCACATTCATTTCATCATCTGATAATGTAGAAAAACTTAATATGCTTGATTTACATGCTTCGGATGCTTTTTTTTGCTATTCTCCTTTTTTCCTTTCAAGTGGAGGTGAATCTTGTATTGATTTTGTAAGAAATGTATGTAAGCATCTTTTACTACTTGCTTGTGACTGTTATCATATATTAAAATTTCAAAGTATAATCACGGATGGAATGAGTATATCTATGTAAATATGTAGGAATAATTTGTAAAAAATAATCTATATTTAAAATAATTAAAAAATGCATAGCCAAATAAATTCCGACCGCTTATTCTCTATTTAGTGACTATCAACTGAATATTGTATACCAACTTCTACAACACTGCTCAAAACAGGCTAGATAAAAAGTACGGAAGATCTTTTTTTTTGTAAAAAAATTTGAATCAAGCAAGATGTCTACATGAAGCAGCATGTTGTCACGTGGAAATCGGTAGAGGAACAAAATCCCCCACATCTACCAAAGCACTACCACTATTCGATGGAACCATAACAGGTCTCTGGAGGACTTGATGTTGGTAGCTAACACGTCAGTGTTGGATGCTAATTGGTTATCGGAAACCAGCTCCATCATTTGTTATTCTAGCTGCAAGTAATGCTGAAGGAGCCCCAGACCCAACCTGAAGGGCTTTGGTGCTCTGGATCAGGTGCTTCACGGAGAAACAACATTGTTAAAGCTTCGTAAATTGCCTAGACTGGAAGGGCTCTCGCCCAGGCATCAGTCCCTGGAAATGTTGGATGAGCGCCCCACAAAGATGAAGATGATGCTAGGCACAAGTTGAGAGCCCAAAGGAGACTTGTGAGCGTAGCACGTAAAGAGTAAGGGAGTCTTTCCTGCTCCAGCAGTGACCGCCAACCTATGTATCCTCTGCCCATTATTGCTTGTTCGTTGTTATCTAGCAAATTTATCACTATCTTGTCCAAAGACTTATTGTAAAGAGCTTGATAGTAGTAAGAACATGGGTGTCCTCTGTCCTTTTACGAAGAATGAAAACAACTAAAGACCAAAGAATGTAGTTGTTTCCATTGAACAACTTCATAAATGCACCTTGAACCACCGTTGAATTAGATAGGAAGAGAAATGCTTGGAGGGTGGGTGTACAGCATACTGACTGGCATGGGCAACTTCGCATTGCAAAAAATTATTGTCATCATCACCACTGTATATCTTTATTATTCGTATTTCTTATATAGACAAGGGTTAGAAAGTTTCTCTAGAAGAAATATGCATGATGTTGTTGAAACAGATCAACATTGGTACTGATTTCAAGGCCTGATAATGAAATACACGCAGTAGGGCAATTAGTGAGAATACAGAAGCAGGAGGTCTAAATCGTAGCATGTTGCATAGACATATCTTTTACTACGTGTGCAAAAAACCCCAACAAAATTTTTAAAATTTTGAAGAATAAGACAAATGTATATTAAATACCAGACACCCTTATTTGTATATTCTGTAATTATGTCAGATTTTTTTTCATAGCCGCTACTTCATTTCTATCTTTGAGATAAACATCTGATTTTTACTTAACAATGTTCGTAGTAAGATCATACAAAATAGGGATTTTTACCCCACGAACCTTAGAAACTTGTTAAATTGCCTCTACAGCCTTTTGCAAAAGTAATTACCTCATCGACCCCGAAAATTACCCCCCAAGAACCCCCACGAGCTTCAAACAGATTAACCGTAGGGTTCATGGGGTAAGAGTTAGCAAGTTTACGGGGTCAAGGGGGGAATTATGTTATTTCAAAGGTCGAGAAGGTAATTTACAAACTTTATATGGTTTGTGGGGGTAAAAATCCCTGCAAAATAATGAAAACCTAATGTCAAAAACGTTCAAACGCTTACCTTAACTTCGTGGAATCAAATATTGCACCACTCTTGTTGACACGATCAATAGTGAATTTCTGGACTGAAAATCAATGTAATTAAAACAATTAATGTAAAAGAACAACTTACAACTTGAATTTATATGATGGCCAATAAGGAAAATATTTTTTTGAATAAAATAAGGCAAAATATATAAAGTAATTTACAAGATCAATGCTAGAATTTCAATATTAAATTAAGGCCCCATGAATATTTTTTTGCTCAGACAAGATCCCAGTGTATAGAACAGAGCAAAGAGAAGCTTCAGTAACTTATTCCATCAGGTTGGTAAATAGATTTACTTTCTTAATAACTTATGCCGCCAATTTTTCTTCTGCATGCTTCCTCTCCACACACCTACCTTCTTCCCTGGTCATTCTTTTTCCTTCCACCAGCATATCACCCTTCTTCTTTCATATCCACCCACATGCACACTTCCTTTATTTCCCCTTCCCAAATCCCTTTGCAGCCATGTCACTCACCATGTTGCACCACACCTGCCGCATCATTCTAGCGACATGGTTTACATCTTTACACCGGGCACTGATCCACTCTATCATTAACATATTAGTGGCGCCCTGCCTCCATGCCCAGGTGTCGCTCCCCCCTGCCATCCTATGTTGACATTGCCCCACGTCCAATCCCCGGCACCCATCACACAACCTCCATGCTTAGTAGCCACATGCCGTACTTCTTACATGATGTCCTCATCCATGCAGTCCCTGCACAATTACTACATCGCCCCCCTGTCTAGGTGCCCTTGAACCGTCCCAACTCCACACTCTAGCATCTAATTTAACTGCTCCTCCACACTCTCCAAAACCTGGATGGTAGGGATGGCAGTACAAAAAAGTGGATGAAAGCGTACGGAATGAGAAAGTGGTAGACAGGGAAAGAAGAAGAATTACATAGACAGTAGAAGGAGATGTTGGATAGGAGAAATGAATGGAGGGGAAAATAGATGCGAAAATGGATTGGGGAAAGGAGGGGAAAGAGGAGGTGAGCTTGGGGACTGATGATGGGCATGAAAAACAAGAAGAGATATAGTCCTAATAAAAGGTAATCTTATATTAGTGGTCATGTGGAGGTTTTTATTTGATTGCATTAATACACAATGGTTACGGTTCAGATAGTTGCAAATAACAATATAATTTGCAATTAACACAATATGGCCGAATTTAACAGGTAGAATTCAGCTTTTAAGAAGGCAATCAAATGACGCATTGATAGTGACGGAAGGTCCAGATAAAAGGATCCTGTCAATATTCTACTATTGTATGTAATATGTAGTCACATATTTAACACCAAATCACATATGGAGAGAATGCTGAGAGCGAGTTTATCCCATATGTGGGGTCAAGTATTACTTGATTTAGTGAGAATAAGAATGACATGACAATTTTGTCTCTAAACCCATGAAATGGGGCAATGAATATGACAGTCACAAATTGTGTAAATTCACAGCATTCTTATGCTACCTCCATGGATTATAATCATCTATTTTATTCTGCACATTTCTTCACTTATTTTCACACAAAAAACTCATCTCAAATTAGAGAAAAAATTCTACAATAGATGCTCATGTATTCATGCATTGGAGGATAGCACTAACCAAGGTCTTCAATGGTAAAAAATTCATTTTCTGTGCCATCACCCCAACCTAGCATTGCAAGGTAGTTAACCATAGCCTGAGGCAAGTAGCCCATCTCCCTAAACTGTCAAAAGTGACAAAAATGAGATCTACACCTCCGGAATTCAAAAGTATAACTACCAAGTTTGATTGTTTACTTGTATGGTCTAGTACCTGGCCCACAGAAGTTGCACCATGACGTTTTGATAATTTACTCCTATCAGGTGCAAGGATTAGAGAAACGTGTGCAAAGAATGGCATGGAGAATCCCAGTGCCTGTGACAAAACATTAACTTAAAGATGATCCAATTGGATTATTAAATTGAAGACAAAATTTCAAAATGATACCTTGTAAATGAGTGCTTGGCGCAAGGTGTTTGGAAGATGCTCCTCAGCTCTGAAATCCACAGGAGAAAATTATTGTATACACGTTGAAATTTAAGAAACTGACAACAGAAATAATCAGAATGCACAGATTCACATCAAGAAAAGATGCCGCTCTCAAACATAAAGAGTTAACTATTTTCCTCTATACGAAGACTGTAGGGGGCATAGTTCATTTTCTAGCTTGACCGCAAATATCGACGATATTCAGCAACATATTGGCCCATATATCAGTGATATTCGGCTATATCACCAATACATCAGTACCATCGAGTCAGCAATATCAAAAGCCCCCTTTATATCTTTTTCGAGATCAGTGACATGTCAGTGATATATCGCCAATTAGATCAGTGATATGCCCTAAAGTAAATAATCCACATGTTTTTTTAACTAAGTCGCCCAATATGGGAATATATTTGTATTGTTTTCCCCCATTTTACCTAACTGGCAGTGAACATTTCTAAATGTTTGCGGGCAGTAAGCATTGCAGCAATATGCCCTTCAGTGAGCATTCCTCTTCTTTTATCTACTTCCTTGATATGTGGCTGACTATGAATATATGGAGTATCTTATGGATTACAAAGTCATGTACTCATACATGTCATGGGAGAATTATATAAAGTATAAAGACTCGATTAGGAGACGAAACGGAGGACATAAAGTAGGGCACACATTGATCCATCACGACACTCTTGGTTTTGATGAGTGACAAATCTTCAGCTTGTTTATGTATTAAGTATTGTATTTGTATATTATAAATTTCTGAGGCATAAAAAGGGGGGAAACACCTTAGGTGCCCGCCCCCATCAAATTAATTAATTAAAAAACTAGCATAAGAGACAAGACTCAAGGGAGTTTCCGCATTCATGGCCTCAAAGTTCGGTGAAATTCGGCCGAATTTCGGTTTCGACAAGTTACTGAAATTCGGCTGAAATGGTCAAAATGATCAAAATATAGGGGACTCTAGTATAAAAATGACCGAAATGATCGAAATTTCGGTTTTGTTTCGGTCGGTCACCGAAATGGTGACCGAAACCGACATTTAAGGCATTGTTCGTGTTAGAATAATTATGTTATTTATCTTTATTGTTTCTTGTTTCTGTAATTTGCCCATAGAGCTTTTCTCCTATATAAGAGAGCTCTAGGGCTTGATGGAATTTATCTCTGTTTATTCTCTCCACATGGTATCAGAGCGACGGTCCTAGACCGGAGCCTGTGCCCTAATCCCTTATCCCCACCTAAAGCCTCTCCGCTGCCGCCGTGGGGCCTAGATCAAAAGCGTCGCCACCGTCGCTGTGGGGCCCGGCATCTTCAGCGCGCATCGTGCGCATCGCGCATCCTCTTCCTCGCGCATCGCATAGTGCACCTGCATCCTCGTGCATCGGGTATCGCGCATCCATGCACGTACCCCAGCGTGGTTCCTGCGCTCACGGGCACGCGTAGACGTGCGTACGAAGTTCCTCCAGTCCTGAGATCTGCGCATCCACGCACGCACGAACCCTAGAGTGATTCTCTGCGTGGTTCTGATCTTTGTTGCGTGGTCCTGATCTGATCTCCAGCGGCTTGTACGGATAGCCGAACTCGTTAGAGGAACCCTCAAGGTATGGAAGGCGTTGTGGTATGAGCATGGTATTAAAAGGCTAGCCTCGAGGCGGTCGAGGCAGTCGAGGCGGAACGAGGTGGTGGTTTTTAGCCGCGAGGCATACGCCTCCGATGGAATTGATGAGGCGTACGCCTCAGAAGGTCGAGGCGGTGAGGCGGTCGAGGCGAGGCGAGACGGTCTGTGAGGCGTTTTCTGGAATTTAAAGTATTTTTTAAGGATTTAAATTGTCTTATTGGTAGTTTTAGATGCTTATAAATGTATAGTTGTCTAGGATATATATTTACAAGATGAATGGTTGGAATTTTAAGTTTGTTTATATTCAAATTAAGCATTAAACTTGTCTAATTTTTTCAAGAAATTCTTAATATTGCACTTTTAAATACATAACCCATAAAGCTTAAAGGAAAGCTAGTGTTAAGAGAGGTGACATAATGAGCAATGTAATATACCAACTAGAAAAAGCAAGATTAGATTCAAGGTATGTCAATGTTGTCATATTTTATATATTAGTCATATATCTAATCATAATTTTTTATGCACCTCAATATTTTTAACGAAAAATATACCGTCTTTGATATTTTAATGACAATTATAGCTAATGATTCTATTTTTGATTGGGTCGAAATTTAGCAAATAGGTTTATGGAATTTACATGTCCTTTATTTCACGTTCTTATCTTCATAAGTTCATCATATATTGCAATGTTATATATTATATATATGTCAATTAAGATAATTTCATCAGTAAATATATTTATTATAGTTTTTATAAGTATTTTCCTATACAAACTAAGGCTTACGTCTCGACCGCCTCGAGGCTACGCCTCGCCTCGTCTCTAGTGAAAACGCCTCGTTCCGCCTTTCGTTTTTTCAAACCTTGGGTATGAGTCTACGCCCACAACTGTCTTCATATATGTTCACGTAGACATTATCGTCTAATCGTGTAACCCCAGTTGCAGGATATTGTTGTCATCATGTCAGACAACAGGGTAGATCTTCCGTCTCTGGGTGCCTTTAAAGGTCCAGCACCCGTTGTGAAAATGGACGGCACAAACTATGAAATGTGGGCCATGCAGTTCATGAGTCTTATGCAGTGCAATGGCAAGAAGCATATCCTCACACAAGAGGAACCAGTTGAGAAGACTGTGGTTAATGCCTCATGGGAGGCTGACGATGCATATGCACGTGTATGGTTATCTGGTACGGTATCCATGGAGATAGCCAATGACATTCTGAGTCAACCCACTGCGAAGGCTATGTGGGATATCCTTGCTGCCACATATTCTCCTGCAAAGAACGAATCGAAGATCCTACAACTTCAGCATGACATTTTCACCTCAAAACAGAACGGGTGTCCTCTTCATATCCTGTATACCTCTCTGAAGGGTATGTTTGAGAAGTTACACGGGTACATTCCGTTGACAGCCACACCAGAACAGCTAAAGGCATATAGGGACTCAATGATGACAGGAGTATTTCTAGCAGCCCTTGATCAGGAGTATGATGCCGCCAGAGCACAGATTCTTACAGATGCTACCATACCTCCTATGGAGGAGGCCTACCGCGGGTTGAGTAGACTCTCCATATCTCATGGTAGATCTCAGCTATCTCAAACGTCCTCAGCCATGGCAGCATCTCGTGGCAGGGGAGGATCTCCACAGTTTCGAGGTAGGGGTGGTCGTGGCAGAGGAGGAGGTAACAGACCTCCTCGACAGCCGTGTACTTACTGTCGCAGGACAGGTCACACTGAGGAAACATGCTATTCTAAGCATGGGTTTCCTACTACTACAGCACGTGTGGCAGAGCAGACTCAGCAGGAAGGGGGTCCTTCCCATGTCCCAGATCAGAGGTTCGAGGAGTTAGTGGCGCGACTTAGAGAGATCATGCCTGGTCAGGGGCCAGCAAGTACTTCAGGATCTTCGGAATTAGCTGCATCAGCATCAGCATCCACGTCAGGTACAACATATGCTCTTACTAGTTGTTACAGAGTAGATCTATCAGAATTGATCATGGATTCTGGAGCATCTCACCATTTATGTGGTGATAAAAGGTAGTTGGATGGTTTTAGTGCAACTCAGACAGGACGATCTATGGTGATAGCTGACGGGACACACTCTCCCATTACTGGTCAGGGGGAGGTGCACTTGACCCATGCAATACGGCTTCAGAATATTCTTTATGCTCCTGATTTTTCAATGAATTTACTGTCGATTAGTCAAATCACTAGAGATTTACATTGTCGTGCCATATTTGACCCATCTGCTCTTGTGTTTCAAGGCATCTTAACAGGCAGAGTGATTGGAACTGACCGTGAGCAAGGGGGTCTCTATAGACTGGTGCAGTCTCCTTATGTTGGTGTCTCTTCTGTTCGTGCTGGATCTGTTTCTCCATACACATGGCATCTCCAGTTTGGTCATCTTCTGTTGCAAAAGATGGTTCATATCCTTCTACAGATTTCTCCCCAGTCTACTTTTCAATGCGAGGCGTGCCAGCTTGGGAAACATCATCGGTCTTCCTTTCAGAGTCGTCTAGGTCCAAGTAGTCATGGTCTGTTTGAGTTGCTCCATTTTGATATTTGGGGTCCCAGTCGTGTCCCTGATCTTCAAGGGCACAGGTTTTATCTTGTTGCTGTCAATGAATTTTCTAGGTTATCATGGGTCTTTCTTCTTAAAAATAAGTCTGATGTTGGTCATGTTATTCAGTCTTTTATTAATGAAATAAAGAATCTTTTCTCTGCTAGAGTGAAGTACATACGGTCTGACAATGCTCTAGAATTGTGTAGTACTAAACTCTCTCAATTCCTTATGTCCCATGGGATTGTGCATCAGACGTCTTGTGCATATACCTCCCAACAGAATGGGGTGGCTGAAAGAAAACATCGTCATTTGTTGGATATTACCAGAACCCTTTTGATCCAGAGCCGTGCCCCTCATTCCTATTGGGGAGATGCGGTTCTAACTGCATGTTATCTGGTTAATCGTATGCCTTCGTCAGTGTTAGGGGAGAAGATCCCGTTCTTGACTGCGTTTCCCGAGACAGATCTTTTCTCCCTTACACAACGTGTATTGGGGTCCGTTGCATTTGTTCATTGCTTCTCTACTGGTCTTGACAAGCTCTCTCCCAGAGTTGTCAAATGCGTGTTTGTGGGTTATTCCAAACCCAAAAAGGATATCGGTGTTTTGATCCAGTTCGATGACGGTACTATGTTAGTGCGGATGTCACCTTCTTTGAGTCCATTATGTATTTTTCTCCTACAGGTGATATACTTACTCACTCAGAGGACGGAGAAGATATCTATATGCCTCCTCCTCCTCCATCCGTTCCATGCTCTACTCCGACACCACCACCGCCACCGCCACCACCATTGTCTACTACGTTCTATCCTCAGGTCTATCAGCGTCGGCCCTCTGCTCATGTGCCTCCTCCATCATCCAACACGCCCGAGGTATGTACTGAACATTTGAGTTCTTCTGACGGCACGGGTGATTTGCATGCGCAGATGGATGTACAGGGTGCTGATGGTATTTCCACTCATCCAGTTGATGATCTAGATATCCCTATTGCACATCGGAGGCAGAAGCGTGCGCGGACGATGAATCCTAAATATGGGATAGAGTTTGGATCTCAGGTTTCTTTGGAGCGCTTATCTACGGACTTTCGGCAGTTTGTTGTTGGGTTATCAGCTGTAGAGATCCCACGATCATATCAGGAGGCACTACGGAGCAGTCAGTTGCGTCTAGCTACGGAGGAAGAGATGGCGGCGTTGCAATCGCGAGGTACGTGGAGTATTGTGCATCCTCCACCAGGTGCGTCGATAGTGGGCAGCAAATGGGTATTTACTGTTAAGCATCGGGCTGATGGTACAGTTGATAGATACAAAGCCAGGTTGGTTGCTCGTGGGTTCACCCAAACATATGGGGTGGACTATCAGGACACGTTTTCTCCAGTGGCACGTCACTCTACCTTACGGATCCTTATTGCAGTCGTTGTTGTACGTGATTGGCCCCTATTTCAGTTGGATGTCAAGAATGCTTTCTTGTATGGTGACTTGCAAGAGGAAGTTTATATGCAGCAGCCACCAGGGGTTGCTGCTGAGGGGGAGTCTAGTATGGTGTGCCGTCTTCATAAGGTCATATATGGCCTGAAGTAGAGTCCACGGGCTTGGTTTCAGAAGCTCTCGGAATTGATTGAACAAAAGGGCTTTGTCAGATCTACAACAGATCATACTCTCTTTGTAAAGAGAGACCAGCGAGGTATTGCGATCAACTTAGTGTATGTTGATGATATTGGTATCACTGGCAGCAATGAGCAGGGCATTCAAGCAGCCAAGGATTTTCTTGGCAAGCATTTCGTTACTAAGGACCTGGGTACACTTCGTTACTTTCTGGGATTGGAGTTTGCAAGAAATCAGCAAGGCATGGTAATGACACAAAGGAAGTATGTTACTGACCTGTTATCTGAGACAGGTATGGCAGGATGTAGACCAGCTACTACTCCTATGGATCCTAATGTTAAACTTGATGATGACTCTGAGGAGGTGGACAAGAGACGATACAGAGAACTAGTGGGGAAATTATTGTATGTTACTATTACCCGACCTGATATATCCTTTGCTGTGAGTAGGGTAAGTCAGTTCATGGAGCAACCCAGGCAGGCTCACATGAATGCTGTTTTTATGATCCTGAGATATCTGAAGTTGTCTCCAGGTGCTGATCTTCTGTTTAGAAGAGATACCTCTATATCCTTCACAGGATGTGCTGATGCAGACTATGCTAGGTGTCCTAATGATAGAAAGCCTACTTCATGCTTTATTGTATTTGTTGGCAGCTCACCAGTAGCTTGGAAGAGTAAGAAACAAACTGTCGTTGCTCGATACAGTGCAGAGTCAGAATATAGGGCAATGGCCCAAGGTAGTACTGAGTTGATGTGGGTTAAATTTGTTTTGACGGATTTAACTATTGAAGTACCTCTTCCTATGCATCTTAAATGTGATAATCAGGAAGCCTTGTTTATATCTAATGATCCAGCCTTCCATGAAAGGACAAAGCACATTGAAGTGGATTGTCACTATACACGGGACTTGATTCAAAAAGGGCTTATTGCGACATCTTATGTATCATCAGGAGATCAGATTGCAGACATGTT
Organism: Ottelia alismoides; assembly: GCA_037367405.1. Classification (NCBI taxonomy): domain Eukaryota; kingdom Viridiplantae; phylum Streptophyta; class Magnoliopsida; order Alismatales; family Hydrocharitaceae; genus Ottelia; species Ottelia alismoides. The sequence continues at coordinate 1,437,159 of JAZKJV010000133.1, forward strand.
CACCAAGGCTCTTGCTAGGGGTCCATTCCATCACTGTTGTTCCAAGCTGAGCATGATAGATATATATCCTCCAGCTTGAGGGGGAGTGTGAGAATAATTATGTTATTTATCTTTATTATTTCTGTAATTTGCCCATAGAGCTTTTCTCCTATATAAGAGAGCTCTAGGGCTTGATGGAATTTATCTATGTTTATTCTCTCCACAGTTCGCATTAATGCCAACATAAAAATGCTCAACACAGAAGACAACACCATTCAGGGCTAACCAGAGTGCGTACACTAATGCTATAAGCAAGAATCTCTTACTGTTTGGACGGAAACGGGAGTTGAAAAGAGATTTCCATAAGGACAAACATCTGAACTCCTATACACCCTAAACCACCAACCTCTAAATGTCTGATTGCCCCAATCCACGGACATTCCAGTAGATACACCTTAATCCACAAATCATGGGAGTTTCCCCCGTCAACTCCATTCTTATACACCTCGCACCCTGATCACAAAGAGGATCCTACGCCCACTCATCACCGTAGGAGAGCTGCCTCACATACACCCCCGCATACCACTTATTCACTATTCAACTGCCTCTCTAAACACATTGCATTTCTGAACCTTGCAAAAAAACTAGCAAACACAAGGGAACAATCTAACATTCCAGACCTTGGTCCGGGTCATTATCGAGGATTCTAAACCTTACAACTTGTTGGGCTAGGGCTCAAGTAAACCCGATGACCATTGCCCAAAATGCTTAAACCCAAATTGTTTAATAATTAGTAGTAGCCCCAATTACTTATAACTCATTATTACACTTTATGATTACTAGATCTGGGACTATGTTAGAGTGCTACAATCTCCTCTATGTATATATGCAACAACATCGTTGCCATATATCGTATCCCTTATTCATGGTAATAGTGGTGATTGCACACTGTAGGTAGCCCATTCCTCCTATCTCCTTAATAGAGGTGATTGCACCTTGTTGGGAAAATAATGGGAATTGTTTATCCCATGAACCCTAGGGCTCTCTTATATAAAGGAGAGACCTATGGGTAAATTACAAAATATAGACAGACGGGAATAAAATAAACTGTGAAAACAGTACATAAACATATCTCTATTCCCCCTCAAGATGGAGCATATATGTCAATCATGCTCAAATTGGATGTACACTTTTGAAAAGGTCCTCTGAGCAAAGCCTTAGTGAAAATGTCTGCAGTTTGATCTCCTGAACTAACATGCAAAGTAGAGATAAAACCTTTTTTGGATCATGTCCTGTGTGTAGTGGCAATTTACTTCGATATGTTTAGTTCTCTCATGAAAGACAGGATTGTTTGCAATAAATTAGACAGTCCGGTTATCATATTGCAACTGCATAGGAAGAGGCACATCTATATATAAGTCCGCTAGCATTGCTCGGACCCACATCATCTATGTGTTCCCTTGTGACATAGCCCTATATTATGATCCAGCACTTGACCTGGCGATCACAGTTTGCTTATTACTAGAGAACCGCCAACAAATACAGCGAAGCCTGAGGTAGACTTCCTACCCTTAGGATATCATGCATAGTCTGCATCTACACATGTTGAGATAGTAAGAGATGCTCCTTTCTTGAATAGCAATCATGCACCTGGACATGACTTTAGGTACCTCAAGATCATATAAATTGCATCCATATATACATGTCGAGGTTGCTCCATGAACCGATTGATCCGACTAACTACAAAGGAGATGTCTGGCCTAGTGATAGTGACATAGAGTAGATCTCCTACCATTTCTCTGTATCTTCTCTTCTCCATTTCCTCTGTATCATCATCATATAGCTTCATTTTAGGATTCATAGGAGTAGTAGTAGGTCGACACCCAATCAAGCATGTCTCAACTAGCATGTCTGTAACATAATTCCTTTGGATTATCATAAGACCCCGATGATTGCTGGCAAACTCTAATCCCAAAAAATATCGTAGGATGCCAAAATCCTTGGTGACAAACTGTCGACCTAGAAATTCCTTTGCCCTCTTGATCCCATACACATCATCTCCTGTAACAAGTATGGCATCAACATATATCATGATAACAACCATACCTCTGGGAGTTCTCTGTACAAACAGTGAATGATCGGGATTTGAACTCTTGAATCACTGCTTCTCAATTAGATCCGAGAGCTTCTGAAACACATGTCCTTAGAATCTACTTAAGGCCATATATTGCCTTATGAAGTCTACAAATCCGTTGACACTCCCCCTCAGCAGCAAAGCCCCGAAGGTTGTTGCATGCAACTTCTTCCTGGAGATTGCCATGCAGAAAGGTATTTTTAATATCAAGTTGAAATAAAGGCCAATCATATACCATAACAACTAAAAGAAGAACTCGTAGCGTGGAGTGGCGAGTTTGACAATAGGCGCTCTATTGGGAGCGGGGACCAAACTCCAGGTACTACACGGCATTAGAGCAGACATCTCCTCTTCCATCACCAGATGCCATCGACTATCTCTCAAGGCCTCCTGGTAATTATGTGGGATTTCCACGACCAACAGAGCAATTGCAAATCTCCTGAATTTCCTTGTCAAACGATCAAAGGAAACATGTGACGCGAGAGAATATGAGGCACATGTATGATTCTACTTTCGAAGTGCAATAGGTACATCCAGGTCATTGGGAATCTTCTCAATCAGCATGTCAGTCTCATGCAAAGATTCATGCTCAGACACATCACCAGACCAATCATTAGAAATAATATATTTAGAACAAATCTGAGGCATGATGAATGAAGGGCGATTACCATGAGCAGAAGCAGGCCGACGTGTATAGTATCATGGCAATGGAGCTAGGATTATGGGAGATGGTGGTATAGGAGGAGGTGATGGAGGTGGAGTAGGAGGTGGCGGTGGAGTTGGAACAACAAGTACAAGTGGAGGTGGTGATGGGCCTATAGGAGGAGGTGGCATGTAGACCTCATCATATGAATCTGATGAAGTCAACCGATCACCTGTAGGAGAAAAATACATCACCGACTCAAAAATGTGACATCAGTGCTAACGTAATATTTCTTGTGCAATGGATCATATCATATATATCCCTTCTATGTCCAGGAGTCCCAACAAAAACACATTTAACAACTCTAGGAGAGAGCTTGTCAAGACCTGGAGACATCTGGTGGACGAATGCGACAAGGCCAAACACACGAGGGATGAGTGAGAACAACTCCTCTGGAAATGCCATGGAGAAAGAAACTTTCTATCCCAGAACAGATGAGGGCATGCGATTCATGAGATAACATGCGGTGAGAATTGCATCACCCCATAATGAATGCGGGGCACGATTCTGAATGAGAAGAGTTCGAGTAACATCAAGTAAATGGTGATGCTTTCTCTCTACAACACCATTTGCTGAGAAGTGTAGGCACATGTTGTTTGATGAACAATCAAGGCCTTAAATGTCGATTTCGGTCACCATTTCGGTATCGACCAAAACAGAATTTCGATGGAATTTCGGTGGAATTTCGACCGAAATTTCGGTCATTTCGGTCATTTTTGTACTAGGACACCCGTATTTCGGTCATTTCGGTCGAATTTTGATTTTGACTGGATATCGATATTCGACAGAAATTCGACTGAATTTCGCTGAAATTTGAGGCCATACGAACAATGCCACGAGATTAAAAGTGAGATAGTGCACGAGTAAAGAATTCCAAAGCATTATCAGTTCTCACAAATTTGACAGAAAAGGAAAAAATATTCTGCACTTCATTGATTAAGGTTCTAATCACATCCCCAATCTCAGATTTATTTTTCAATAAAAAGATCCATGATAGACGAGAAAAATCATTAACAACAACAAGGTAAGACTTGTGTCCCTGGTGATCGGGAACATGACTCGGATCCCAAATGTCAACATAAAATAACTCAAAAGGAAAGCTACTGCCCTAATTTTGACAACTAGGAAAAACATACCGATAGTGTTGCCCCAACTGACATGCCTCGTAATGGAAGGATGAGTAAGGTGAGATCTGAGGGAGAACATGACACATCTTCTGAAGGGAAATGTGACCAACACGCATATGCGACATGGAAGGAGAGTCTGGTCCTGTAGAATGAGAGGATAGACTAGCATATAGAGTACGAACTAGTCGGTAGAGGCCTCCCTGCTCACGATGACAGTCAATCACCATGCTCGTAAGAATGTCCTGAAATACAAGAGACGACGGGTCAAAAATGGCATGACAATGCAAATCCTTCGTAATCGGGCTGATAGACAATAAATTCATAGAAAAATCAGATGCATACAACACATCCTGTAGACACATCGAAGGCGTCAAACTGATCTCCCCCTATCCTGTGATTAGGGAATTGGTACCATCGGCTATGATAATGGTTATGCCAGGAGGAACCTTTCTGTAAGCCGTAAACTGATCTCTGTCTCCACACATGTGATGTATCGCCCTGGAGTCCATAACCCATTCTGTAATATCAGATCCATGACAACTAGTAAGAGCATAAATGCTACATGAGGTAATGACTGCGGTAGAGCTACTGGCAGAGGCAGAAGCAGCAACATCTGAGTGGCTTCCTAGAGTAGGCGAGGATGTTATGGAGCTAGCAGGAGGCATAATGTCCCTCAATCGAGCTACGAGCTCATCAAACCTCTGACCCGAAAAAGTAGTAGGGGTCTGCTTGCTCCACTACATGAGCCGATGCGGGAAAATCATGCTTGAAGTAGCATGTGTGCTCTGTTTGCACTGGGGGCCGACAATAAGTGCATGGCTGACGAATACGACATCATCTACCATGAGGTCCACAACTACAAAACTGAGAAGAGCCTCCTCTACTGCAGGAGGCTACCATCGCAGAAGATGTCTGACTGGAGGCAGGAGATGAGGCAATAGTCCTACTGAGTTTGCAGAAAGCTTCCTCCATGGAAGGAATAGTAGCACCCGCCAGTATCTGTGAACGAGTCACCTCATACTCTGGGTCAAGTGCTGCAAGGAACACACCAACCATGGCGGCATTTCTGTATGCCTTCTACTGCTTAGGAGTAGAAGAGAGGGGCATGAAATTGTGGAGCTTCTCAAACATTCCACGCAAGGACGTGTATAGAGAATGAAGGAGGCGTAGGTTCTACTTAATGGTAAATATGTCGTGTTGTAGCTGCAAGATCTTCGTCTCATTCCTCGCTTGGGAATAAGTGATTACGAGGATATCCCACATTACCTTAGCGGTGGGCTGATGTAACACATTATTGGCGATCTCTCTCGTCAATGTACAAGATAGCCAAACATTGGCATAAGCATCATCTGCCTCCCACGAGGCATTGACCCCAGTTTTCTTAACCAGCCCTTCCTCGGTAAGAATATGTTTCTCACATGTAGACTTCATGAGGCTCATGAACTGCATGGTCCATAGCTCGTAATTCGTCTCTTCCATCATGAAAATTGGCGCTAGACCTCTGAAAGCGTTTGTTGCGGGGATATCGACTTTGTTCTCTCACATACTGCTGGATGAAGAAAATTAGGTTATGTAGACCAAAAGAAGTGTGTCTACACATACATACAGGGATTTAGTTGCATGTGTAGACTTAGGATGCAATCAATCACATCAACACTGAGCGAGCGGAGGCGAAATCCACAGAGGATGCCTGTAGATACCGCAGGTGATGGTCACAGACCTAACATAGGGCCGCAGGGATCACGCATGTGAGATCCGAATCCAAATAACCCGGACCTGATCAGATTATGGTCCAATTGATTCGATAAAACTATCGATCAATATTAAATCATCTAAATTAATCCAAAGAGCGCAAATTAAAATTTGTTTAGGATCAATCGATCAAAAATCGATTGCATCGTAAAACATACCATCGGAAAAGCAGTAACACGATCGAGAATCGCAAAACAAATTGAGACCATCAAAATTTTGTATCGGCAAAATAAGATCAACTAAATCGACAATTCGTCGATTGGTGGTCGTTTGACCAATTAAAATCGCAAAATTTAGTCGCAAACCAAAACTGTATCTCGATAAATTCCAATTTCATCTCAGACCAGAAGTATATGAATATTATACTAATTTTGATCGTCATTCAGAGACGGTTGAAACGAACTATTGTTCATCGGAGTCGGAAACTCGAGGTGTGAATGCGGAAGACTTTGGTATTCCAAATAAAAGAGCATCTTAACATTTATATAGGGTCGATCATGTGAGAGACAAAAACTATGAAAACACGAGAGCAGTGATTCTGGACCACTAGATTATGCTCATCTCTCTCCTCCTCCAATCAACCAGAAGAAAGATGACATAATCTGGTTCTTGAATCATTGCCTCTCAAGCTCTCATAGTTTTTGGTTCTCATAGGATCAGGCATATATATATACATATATATATATATGAAACTTACAAATGACATATTCCAACCCTTTCCACTTGGCACTCTCTCCATTTGGAGAGAAATCAAAGTCTTCTTCTCCCTTGTGTATATCGACCCCTCCCCTCTACACTTTTCTTATTTTCTTCCCCAAATCTCCTCCAATTCTCCATCGAGAGGAGCCAAGCCTCAGCCTTTTCTTGTTGCTGTCATTTGCAGTTGCCTGCTGTCCAAAGCAACTAAGGGGGAGCTGTTGTGCTCCCAGCAGCCACAAGTGCAGTTGCCCTTGTTCTGGAGTTGTTGATGCTACTTCCAGCAGATGGAAAGGCTACAGCTGCTGCCCAAAGCAGCTAATATGGTTGCAGCTGCTCCCATTGGAGCTCCAACCAAGCAGAGAAGTTGTTGTCGCTGCATCCCTTGCTGTTGCTACCCACTGCAGCAGCCAAAACTGCTCTAAAGCAACCATCTGTGGTTGTTTCCAGCAACAGGAAAAGCTGCAAAGAGCAGCTGCGAATCCTTGCTCTTGGAGTTGCTGCATGCCAAGTTTAATCTCCACAAGGTACAATACCCCCCCCCCCCCTTCCTTTCATGTAAAATTAGAAACAACTTCAAAACCCAAAGAATTGTTTTTGAAATTGGATGAAAATGGCTTGGGAATGTTGTTATGAAGATAGTTTTTGACCTCTTTTTAATGAAGAACTAATATGGAGAAGTAAATTCTACATATAATAAAGACCCAACTCATTGAAAAGGATTTGCATAATTTACCCTTTGCGATACTAGAGAATGTGCATTACTTGCGTTTATTGGGAGAGGGATGTTGTTATACCTATTACCTATTTTTAGTCCTTACACGTTTCTATTGTTTTGGCTTCCAAGATAACTTATGCTATTTTACTGCTGCCCTATTCATTTTATCAGGCATGAATGGTGAAAGTGATGCTTGGATATATTGCATTGCCTTCATCTTGCAGTGAATTGCATGATGCTACGGGATAATTTAGCTAATATGCTTAACATTGATATTTCATAAAAATTAATTTGATGGGATTTCAGAGCAAGTCAAAATCATGGAGAAAAGGCCATCTCATCTTCATTTAGGACAACTAGATCTAACATAATCCAACGCTATGATATTTCCTAAATTGTCTCTAGCAAAGTAGGTTTGAACTGAATTGATTTTCTGTAGAGGCTGTGGCATGAAATGAATGATTTTGTTTAAATAAATTATACTGAAACTTAACTATCAGTGTGAGAACACTGATGGAATATTCTGCAACTAGAGAACTAAAGTTTATCATTTTTCTGCCAGAAATTAACTAATTATGTTGTACTATCCAAAGCTTCTGAAAGCTTTTTTTATTATAAGCTTAGATCTTGATTAAGATTGGCATATCACAGCCATGGATAGTAGAAAGATTTCTCTATTTATTGATGACATGACATTACTCATTTTTTTACAGAATATTGATTTTAAAGTTGCATACCTTATATTGGTCTACTAGCATGGATATATTGTCCAAATCCCATAACGATTGCGATGATTGGACATGCTACATACATGGAGTATATTTGCATCTATCATGTGTGTGGAATGTGAATTCTTGACTTTTTTTAATCTAGAACGGGTGATTCCCCTTGTGGGCGTCACCGTCGAAAAAATTTCATTAAAAGAGTTTAGAGTATATTACCTTGAGATCCAGAAATCATAAAGCGCATTACAATGAGTCACAACATTCTCAACATAAAACCTCTGGTTATTGAAGACCAAATCGTTTCGTCAGGACCAGATGGTCCAGAGAATAGCAAATGGCTTCGAGCAATCATCATTAGAATTCGTGCCAATCGTCCGAATAGATGTCCAGAATTCCGAAGTCCCATTGCTCTCCACCCATGGTAATCCAACCTCTCTCCAGACCCGATCAGACCCCGTGCACTTGAAGAACAAATGATCTGAATCCTCCTCCGCCCCTTCACATATGTCGCACCGCATGTCCGCCAGACCCAACAATCTCCCCCTTCATGCCTTATCACAAAGACGTCCCCTTCTCAAGCACCAAAGGAAAATTTTTACTCTAGTCGGGATCTTCGCCGTCCAAACAACTCTCATGTCTTGGCACAACTCCCCATCACGTTCCTCCTCCCTCGTCCTCAACTCTTTGTAAGCCTTCTTTACCGAGAGTTTCTTGTCCGGCCACATGTAGTGGTCTCTGTCCAGCGAGAAGTCCCCAAATGGAGGAAGCTCAGTCTGCATGGAAAGGTAATCCTCCATGCGTTGATCTGAGAGATTCTCGGTAAACAGCGGCGACCACGTACCCCCATCCGCAAACTGCCAGAGCGTGGCCTCTTTCAAATCCGCCAAGGCGAAGAGGCACAGAAATCTACCTTCCAACGTGCCATCCCCAGTCCAATCATCGCGCCAGAATCTAAAAAGGTGACCATCCCCCACTTTAGGCCTAAGTCTGGGCACTAACAACGGCAAAACCTCACGGATTCCGGCCCAAAGCGGAGACTCATAACGCACTCTTCTAGCCACAAGTTCGCCTCGAACCCCATAGAGCTTTCTTATCAATCTAGCAGTCAGCGATGTAGATGGACCCCAAACACGGATCACCCACTTGGCGATGAGTGCCTTATTCATACACTCCACATCATGGACACCAAGTCCACCCTCATTGCGCCCTATGGTGATCTAATCCCAACTTACTAGGTGCATCCCTGGGCCATGTTGCTTCCCGTCGGACAAGAAGAATCTCCTCATCAATGACTCAATTTTCCTTCTAACGCCCACCAAGATCAATCTAGTAGAGTAGAAGAAGATAGGTATAACAGAGAGGACGTGCTTCAGAAGAACTAACTTTTCCCCTCTATACAAAGTGACCGGCTTTCCATCCTGCCAACCTCTGCTCCATCCTCCGCACCCCCTCATCCCAATCTGTCTTCATGAGCTTCCCAGCAACAAGAAGAAGCCCTAAATATGGGATGGGGAGATCTCTCAACGGGCAATCGGTTATCTTCGCAATTCTTAAACGCTCTGCTTCATTCAGTCCAAAGGTAATAACCGTCGACTTACTCTTGTTAATCTCCAGACCGGAAAGTTTGCCAAATATGTCCACCAGATGCTTCGCATTAGCATTCTGACTGTCAGTTCCACCCAGAAAGAGGATCGTATCGTCCACATACTGCAACAGAGGGATAGAGATGTCATCCTTACGGAACCCCTCACACCATCCCGTCTCAATAGCATGTCTGAAGAGAACCCCCAAAGCGTCCGCCATCAGGACGAACAACATAGGGGCCATCGGACACCCATGTCTCACTCCACGTTGCGGATGGAAGAAACCGCCCTCAGGTTTGTCGTTCACAAGGACAGAGTAGGAAGAGGTAGTGATGCATCTCTTCATCCAATCCACCCACATATCAGGGAAACCTCTCCTCCGTAAAGAGAGCCACATGAATCTCCAGTCGACACAATCATAAGCCTTCGTGTAGTCAACCTTCCATAGGACGCCTCTCGTCTTTGTCCTCTTCCAGTCCAAGTAGATTTCCGAAGCTATCACTAAGCCATCAGCCAGACTGACCCTGAAGCACCATCGAGTCCAGGACCCCCTTCATCCTATTTGCCAGAACCTTAACAGTTATGAGGTAGATTGCGTTGGAGAGCGCTATAGACCGAAAGTCCTCCACCTGTACGGGGGTTTCCTTCTTGGGCAGCAGTAGTGCCCGGGTGATCTTCTCGAGCCCTCTATTACCATCTCTAAACTCATTCATCACACCCAGAACCTCCTCCTTCAACATGTCATAGAACTCACGGTAGAACAACACCGGGAAGCCATCCGGACCAGGAGCACTGTCCGCGTTCAAGCCCCACACCGCTCTCGTCGCCTCTTCTTCTGAGAACGGTGCTAGCAATCCCTCCACCTGCTTGACCGACAAGGACTCTACCCAGTCCCCAACCATGCCCACCCGCTCCCTTTTTTCCTCCTTGTGGCCCCCACAAAATGTCTCTTCAAGGCACTCTCGATCGCCGCCTCCCCCGACACACGAACTCCCCCAACGTCAGTATCGTGGATGTAATTTCTTCTCCTCCGCCCGAGGCCATGGAATGGAAAAATCTCGTGTTGGCATCCCCCTCTTTAAGCCATTTCTGCCTGGATCTTTGATGCCACTTCACCTCTTCTTTTTTTGTCTTCTAGCAGAAGCTCTTCAAGAAGGCCCTGCCTCTCCTTGATTTCGTCTCGAGAAGCCCTCTCGCATCATGCAGGCCATCTAATCTAGCAACTTTGGCCTGGGCCTCTGACCTCTTCGTCATCCGTCTCGCCCTCACCTCCTTCCCGAAGGTTGTAAGAAAAGACCTCAAAGACATGAGCTTCGCTGCCAACCTCGAGATCGTCGACCCTCCGTTGTACCCCCTCTCCACTGCTCCGTCACTGCCTCCCTGAAACCCTCCTCCAGAAGCCAGCTTTGTTCAAAATGAAAGAAGAATCTGTTGCACCCTTCCTCACCCGACGACCAGAACATGGGTGCATGGTCCGAATGCGTGCGCGGAAGAGCCCAGACCCTTGAGAGGGGAAACCTCTCCGCTCCCTCCGGAGAGAGCAGAAATCTGTCCAATCTGGACCGTGATCTCACGTTACGTTAGGTAAAAGCGCAGTCCGCAGCATCAATAATTGACAAGCCCAATCTGTGAACCATCCCACGAAACTCCTCTGAACCAGGGTCCCTATCGCCTCCTCTCTGTGGTCGGTCGTCCGGGAGTAAAGTAACGTTCAGATCCCCCCCACCCCCAATGATCCATATCCCGGCCACACTCGAATTGCCCAACTGTTCAATCTCAGCCGCTAGAGTACCCCTATCCAAGGTTCGAAATCTCGATTTCGATCTCGTTTCAGTGAACTGGAATACCAAAATTTCGCCGAAATTTCGGGAAATTTCGACAATTTTGGTGGAAAAGTCGGAAAAGGCTCAAAAATCTGCTTTTTTTCAATTTTATTGTAAATTTCGATATTCCAAGTTATTAGAACAATAAATAACATACAAATACACAATTATTTCACACATATTGGTCATCTATACCCCTTATATAGACATATTGGCCATATCGGTCATATTGTTGTAACATTGTTAATACATAATAACAGAGTAATAGTCTTACAAGTTACAACAAGTGAAAATTATTAAGAACATGCACATTAATGATCAATGCAATAAAAGATTAAAATATAGTACCTGGTGACATGTTTTGTTCAGAACCAAGAGTTCCGCGGTGGATCTGAATGCCCCCCCTTCCTTGTTGTCTCTCATAACGCATCGCAGATTCAATGAACTCGTAGTAGTTCTCCCATGTCATGTACGAGTACATGGCCGTGTAATCCATCACATACTGCATGTATTGGTGGTCATCGATGCCTATGAGTATCTCGAGACGAGGATAAGTAGCACTGATCCGGTATCACGAGTGGCACAACGAGGCTGCGAACTACTGCCCCGAGATTCTCGGGACGACAACGACGGAATCGGAGAAGATCTCTGCGGAGGAGGAGGAACTGGCGTGTACTCAGGGAAGAAACCATAGCTGTCACCCCCAAAGAAGCTGCCCTAGCTCTGCTCAGGTTGGCTACCTTGGTAGTTGTCTCTGTTGTAGCTAATGTATCCCCCATACCCACTATAACCATATGAATGTGATGGAGGTGCATACTGAGGAGGAGGAGTATGAAAGTATTCCGGGAAGATGCCAAATGATCTCTCATCGTGCGACGATCTATATCCGCCCAAAGGACTTGGTGTTCCTCCGCGACATGGGCTGTCAATGTCCATGCAGCTCAAAGAACCTACAGATGATGTCAAATCGTCCATGTAGCTGTCGGTTGGACGATGGCCTCGACCGTACTCGTAATCCACAGGTCCTGGACTCGGACTTGGAACAAATTATCCGTGTGTGTTCCGTTGTCGCTCCATATATTCACGTCATGCATGTAGCCCTTCCTCAAATCTGGTATCTTGTGGTTCACGACCACTCCCTCCTAACCCACCTGAGTTTGTCGCCCCACTACCACCAGGTCCACCACGACCAACATCATCATCATCATCATCATCTCCACTGTCATCCTTTGACTTTGATTTGGATTTGGAGCTACTGGAGAAAATTTCATCAACAGTCGCATCAATCTCGCCCTCCAACAGGGTCTGTAATCCGTCCGGATCGCCAAATAGTCACGTGTGTCTGCTCCCATTTGTTGGCTTGTGTTCTCATTTGGTCTTCCACCCGGTTGATCGAGAACGGGGGCACCATTAGAATCCATCCACCTCTGGAGAACGTATTCATCAGCATCGTCATCGTACATCTTGAAAATGTATGCAAGATCAATAGGGTCTGTGTAGTCATCTTTGTCTTGTCCCTCCCTTGCATGTTTCAACTTCAGCCTCAAGTTGTAATGCACGTAGACAAGGTCATTGAGCTTCTTTTCTCCCAACCTGTTCTGTCTCTTGGAATGGATCAAATTGAACGTGCTCCAGTTCCTCTCACAACCGCCAGCAGATGCGGTTTGAGACAACAATTACACTGCCACACTTCGACGGTTAGGAGCTTCCATCCGTATAACAACCACCATTCGGCTGCAAAAAAAGAAAAAGATAGAAATCAATAGTAGGAATAAATGAACACACAAGCAATGGTTTTATTTGTCTTCGTCCCTGCTAGGAAGAGTATTGCCCCATCCATTTATCGCAGTAATCCGACCGAAGGAACCCAACGCATCCCGGAAATACTTAACCTGCACAGTGCACACATAGGTTTAAGTCGTAATCCATCTTTACGAAATTTCCTGTGACTCCAAATTTAGCTAGAAATTGAGGATTACCTCGTTCATGCACGAGATCTGTAACTTCTCGTCCTTGACGAGCTTCTCCACCACAATTTGTACGGCTGCTAGAAGGTCAGCATTTGTACCAAGTCCATTCTTGTACTGGTACTTAGGATTGAAGTAATAAGCTGGACACAAAGTCACGAACAAGCTCAATATTCAATACTCATATTCTAAATATCTATAAAAATTTTAAAAATGAAAAAAAATAGATTTTTACATAATACATACCGGCCTTGTGAAGATGTGAGAGCATCTTGGACCATCACTCGTCTATGATGTCCAGCCATGCTTTGAATCCCTTTCCAACCCTTCTCTGACATTCTCTCTCATGCATCGCATTGCCTCGTAGATGACTCACATGGTGGGCTTCTTATCGCCATCCACGATCCGCAATGCAGAAACAACTGAATCCATGATCCTCGTGACCCGAGTCACGCCATCCCAAAAGGAGATATCATTGATCAATATCTCCACCTTCCGTCATCCTTCAGTTCGAGCTTCAGGTATCTCGAACCACTCACCTTGGCAACACATGGTTTTCAAACTTATCTTATTTTGTTTGAGGCTTTCCAACGCTATAAAATTGGCTGCAAAGCGTGTGATGCCAGGCCTCACCAACTCTCCATTGCACATCCGCCTCATCAGTGCCAGCACTTTACCGTGGTTGTAAATGAATGTGGTGATCATTCGTGTTTTCTCCACCACCCTTGAGACGAGCTTCCTCTTGCTGAAATCCTTTAGGATCAAATCAATGCAATGCGCAGCACACGGTGTCCAAAAAATTCCGTAGCTGTTGAACTTCATTATTGTTTCACCAGCCTTCTTGAAGTTGCTGCCGTTATCCGTCATAATCTGCACAATGTGCTCTTTCCCAACCTCTTTTATAACGTCCTTCATCAACTTCAGCAGGTACTTGTGGTCCTTGACATGCTCAGATGCATCAACAGATTTCAAGAAGATTGTCTTCCCATCGCAGTAGACAAGGAAATTGATGATCTGCTTCCTCGTGTAGCTCGTCCACCCATCGCACATCAATGTCACCCCGTACTCTGGCCATCTCCTCCTCAACTCGACGATGTACTCATTCATCTCCTCTTTCTCCATCCCCGGATATTTGTTCATGATCTCGTAGGATGTAGGAGCCTTCACTCCCGTTCCCGTTGCAGTGATCTCATCAATGGCATGCTGCAGAAATGGCCCGCCTGCAATGTTGGCAGGAATGCTCTCCCCAAAGAAGAGCTTGTTGATGGCATTTCCCACCCTTTCTCGTGCATTGGTGAACATTTCCTTCACCGTTTTCTGTCTCGGATCCTTGCTTGCCTTGTATTGCATGGATCCGCTCCTCGTCAAGAAGGGCTCAATTCCCTTCCCCTTGCGTTTCTTGGCGGGTGGTAGTACTGGTGTGCCTTCAAAACCACTCTCACTCCCACCTGCACCATAGAAGCCGCCCCGTGCACCACCGACTTCTCTCCTCTCAAACTCGCTCCTCAATGATTCTTGTGTAGCCCTTCTGTATGCCCTCCTCTCCGCTGCAGTCTGAATGTCGGCGGGGTACACAAAGTCATCGTCGTCTGAATCAGAAATGACGTTGAATTCTTTCTCGAACATGAACTCCTTTATTTGTTCTTCGCTTCTTACCCTCTCTGTCTCCTTTTCCTTCTTTCCGTCCAAGTTGGCCTTCACCTTGTCCCTCACATCTTTGGGACAACGCGTGCACTTGGCAACATTCTTGTTATTGCCAACAAGATGTTGCTTCATCCTTGTGATCCCGCCTCCTCCCAACTTCTTTCCACAGAAATTGCATTGTGGCTTCGCCTTATTTCCATCAGGAGCAGAGGCGTACCTCCAGCCAATGTCCCCACTGAAATCGCCCCTCTGATCATCAGAACTGTCAGATCCAGATCTGGAACCAGAATGTGCCATGGTGATGATCGTCGAAATCTGCGAGGAATTTTATAACAATCACTATGTTGGCA
Organism: Ottelia alismoides; assembly: GCA_037367405.1. Lineage (NCBI taxonomy): Eukaryota > Viridiplantae > Streptophyta > Magnoliopsida > Alismatales > Hydrocharitaceae > Ottelia > Ottelia alismoides. The sequence continues at coordinate 1,452,360 of JAZKJV010000133.1, forward strand.
TACAATGCGACCGCTTATGAATATGCAAATTATTTTATGTTCTAAATTTCGGAATTATTATATATTTAATTTTTCTAACACCTAATATTCCGATTTTCAGAAAAACAACCTTAGATCTATACATTAGGGTCTTAGATCTACCAATTAGGGGACCATTTTCAAAAAAGACTACCTAAGTGAACAAAAATCTAAATATTTAATATATGATTTTCGGATTTTCTAAATTTTTAAATTTTATTAATCAAAAAAAGATCTGAATTATGATTTCTACTTCGATAAATTAAGATCCGAATTTATAACATCCCAACTCATTATCGTTCCACATTAAATCTCAAAAGCCCCAATTTCCTCTTACATAGTTTTTCTGGAGTGACTTGGTTCGAAAAGTCCCTCTCACCCATCTTAGGGGCGTAGTTCTGAAGTGTGCCTAGCCCTCTCTCAGGTCGCACTTCCACTTGGAGGGCGAGACGGAAGAGTCTCTTAGGAGACTTCCTCATCGCTTGAGCTTTGGTTATTGTTCCACGAGTAGATCCTGCGAAGAAAAGATCGTTGTTAGGTGCAGTTAAGTTGGCTACTGTTGAGTTTAGTTATAGTTGAGTTTGGTACTTTTCTTGAGGTTGTTTATTGTTCTGCCAGTAGGTCCTTGCAAGGAAAAGATCGTGAGACAAAAATCATCAATCATCAATATTTAATAAGATCCATCATCACATATGATATATCACAACTATAGAAAGGAACATAGGATTATGATACGGAAATCTTCTACACTAGAATGAAAGATACTACTACAGGAAGCTAGTGGATGTGTTGGAAACTTAGTTAGGATGCATTACACTCCACTTCATGCCTGCATAGGCATCCCAACCCTAGGGCATTCTTCACACCTTAGAGTCATAATGTGAGGTCACACTCAGACCAAGGCTACAAACTATCTATTAAGCTAGAGAATTTGACATAGACAAAGATCATATCAGAGACTCATCATCTACAATCCCAAGATCCATCAACATGAGTTTTATATGATAAAAAGATGATAACCTAAATATATATCATATAATCAATAAACAAAAATGTTATATATGGAAAGTTAAGGGTGATGGGTAAAATACGGATTCATATACAGAACAACTTGAAAAGCAATTTCCACGCAAGTAGCTTGTTAAATTTAACTATCAATACCTATCTACTTGCTTTCTTTTGAAACCACTGGATTACATAATATTTTTAATATGCAAGATTGTATTCAACATTTTATTGACATTTCTCTTGTTCCCAACATGGATGGCAGGCAAGGCACCTGCATCACAGTAGATTGACAGATGGACACTAAGCTTCTGCAGTTACTTCCGACGGTACATATATTACAGTTTTTGTACAGGATAATGTAAATACTTTTCTTTCTCTTCTGTTACATATAAATATATATGAAAAATAATGCAAATGTAAATTTGGTGACACTTGTTGTTCTGTGGCTTGTTATTTAATTTGTGAATGTCATTCCAACACGAAAAATTTTCACTAAATTTTAGGTAACCTAATGCGATCGATAGCAAATATAATGTTGTGAGTGTTGTGTAAACAGGTAACTCGGATCCCCATGCGTCACAGATGGGTATCAGAGCAATGGTACCCTGTTGCACACATTCACAGTACAAAATTCAGATCGTATTAAGTACTCGGATAGTGACAGCCCTCCGACTTGTCGCAAGTATGAGAAGCGAAAGAATGACATTCAAATTCAACAATCACGTGCCATCTTTTACAATTGATTTTCATCATATCCGAAGAAGAGAAAAGCACAGTCAACTATACTTGGGAACACCCTTCATCGTCTCGAGATTACTAGCTTCATTAGGTAAACTTGCAGAGGCCATATATCCTCCTTACCACGTCCATAGGCCAAGTGGTCAGTTGTTTGTCATTTCACCGATAGTCAGAGACTTACCGGTGCTTATTGGCAATCACGAGATGATCGCGGACAGTCTACTATTACAGCTTGACGAGTTTGATTTGATTTTAGGCATGGATTGGTTGTCAGCTCGTCATGCCTTAGTTGATTGCTTTAGGAAGACGGTTGTCTTCAGGATTCCAAACTTACCCGAGTTTACCTTTGAGGATACGTTACATGACTCCAAAATGGAGTACGTCTCAGTGTTGAGAGCTCAAAGACTTGTTGATCAGGTATGTGATTCATATATAGCATTTGTCCAAGAGACATCCGATCATGAGCCAATGACACAGGACGTCAGAGTAGCATCAGACTACCCAAATGTACTTCCTCATGATTTGCCAAGTTTACCCCCTGGAAGAGAGATTGAGTTCAAGATCACAATATTACATGATACACAACCGACCTCGATTGCTCCATATCGAATGGCACCACCTGAGTTGAGAGAGCTGAAGGTGCAGTTGCAGGAGTTACTCGACTTGGGTTTCGTGAGGTCGAGCGCTTCACTTTGGGGTGCTCCCGTTCTTTTTGTCATGAATAAGGACGGATCGATGAGATTATGCATTGATTAATAGGAGTTGAACAAGAGAACGGTGAATAACCGTTACCTCTTGCCACGCATTGATGATTTGTTCGATCAGCTACAAGGATCTTCGGTGTTCTCAAAGATCGACCTTCGATCTGGCTACCATCAGATGAGGATTCGAGAATCAGATATTCTGAAGACAGCTTTCAGTTATCGATATGGGCATTATGAGACCGTTTGTGCTCACTAAGGCCCCTGCAGCATTAATGGGCATGATGATCAGGATCTTCCGTCCATAGTTGGACAAGTTTGCAGTGGAATTCATTGACGATGTGTTGATCTATTCTCGGAATGAAAGGGATCACGTGAACGATCTGAAGATAGTCATGGACACATTGCGAGAGCACAAGTAGTATGACAAGCTGAGCAAATGTGAGTCCTGGTTATCCCAGGTCTCATTTCTTGGCATTTCATTTCTGGAGCAGGTATTGCAATTGATCCTGCGAAGACTGAGGCAGTCATGTCTTGGGAGTTGTCCAAGATAATCACTCAGATTCAGAGCTTCCTTGAACCAGCGGACTATTACAGACGCTTCATCAATAGATTTTCTCGAGTTGTTCTTCCTCTGACACGATTGACAAAGAAGGGAGTTCCTTTCATTTGGGATGATTCATGCAAGAAGGCCTTCAGGACATTGAAGGAAAGATTGACTACTGCTCCCATTCTTGCACTTCCTTCAGGCACTCAGGATTACACAATCTATACAGATGCATCAGGAAAAGGTCTAGGAACGGTTTGATGCAGCAAGGTTACGTGATTGCTTAAGCATCACGTCAGTTGAGATTGCATGAGCGAAATTACCTCACCCATGACTTGGAGTTGGCGGCAGGTGTCTTCACCTTGAACATCTGACGTCACTATCTCTATGGGGTGAATTTTGATATTTTCACGAATCAGAAGATCATGAAGTATTTTTTTTATCAGAAGGAGTTGAACATGAGACAACACAGGTGACTTGAGCTACTGAAGGATTACGACTGCACGAACTCTTGTCACCCCAGAAAGGGAAACATGGTGGTAGATGTGCTTAGCAGTAGAGCTCATGCAGAGGACACAGCAAACTGGCTATACATATGGGATATGCTCGTAGCTTTGACTGATTGGAATCCTCAGGAGAGTGGATCCATATCTACCGTCATACATCCACGATTCAACAGTCTTTGGTATCACATAATAGAAGGCCATAAGTTAAATCCTTGGATTCGAGACAAATACATGCATGCCATCAAGGATGAAATTGATGATTTTGAAGTGACAGAGTCGATTTTGTGGAAGGCTAGCAGGGTCGTACCCGACGATGAGCAGTTACGCAGAGATATTCTTAATGAAGCACATAGTTCACGATTGTCTATTCATCCTGACAGCACAAAGATGTATCATGATCAATGCCGACAATTCTGGTGGGATGGAATGAATCGTGATATGGCACAACATGTTAGCTAGGGGTGCACATGGATCGGATTGGATCGAATTTTGGCTCAATCCTTGTCCAATCCACACTTAACGGATTTTTTTATTTTTCCAATCCAATCTAATCCATTAAACATGCAAATCCAATCCAATCCGATCCATCAGATTACGGATTGGATCGGATTGGTTCGGATTTTTAATACTCACCTAAGTTAAGATTAAGTTTGAAGCACACTAGACCTTGATATTTAAATCATGATTCTAAAATTGAGATTATGGATAAAGGTAAGAAAATGATAGTTACTTTTTGGGAAGCAAAAACTACGCTTGTTACGGATATAGTACAAACAATCATTTTATAACTAAATATAAATAACATAATTGTAATCCATAGAAACCATAGAAGCATCATCTTGACTTCGACTAAAATTCAAGTTTGTATATATCAAATGGGAACTACAACTAACCCGCTTGGCTACGTATTATTGAACAGAGGACCGTACATGAAGGAGGTCTGGGACAAGAACCATGCACGATTGCGCGGTGCGGGGTCAGTTTCTTGGTTGCACATACACGAGGGACTCAGGGAGGTATGGGAGAGTCGAAGATGAGGTTTGTTTGTGCATGTGCGAGGGGAGCCTAGCTATGCGTGCGAGTGGCTGGGGATGAGGTGGGCATAGCTGAGGACGAGACGGTTAAGGTAGAGATCTGGCTACACGTGTGTAAGAGAGGTATGGGAGAGCCAAGGACGAGGTCTAGTCACGCGTAGGATGAAAGATTGGGTTGTGCATACGCGCAACTGAGGACGATGACAACATCTGACGGAGATGTGTGCGTCTAAGGGTAGAGATGTGTGCGGCACGAGTGGATGTCTTGTTTGGAAGGATCCCAAGGTTATTTAGGATTAGGTATTATTATTTTTAAGAATGGTATTTTGTTTGAAAAATTGGAAGGGCTCGAAGGACATTGTGGGTAGGTAATGCTTATTCAAAACCAACAAGTGAGGTGGGTAAGGAGGTTTCCAGCAAGTGGTGTGGAGTAAAGATTGAGTTGGAATAAATTTTAACTATAAAGGGAATAGCTTGGATATTAAATATAGCTTTCAAATAAAATTAAATATATGATTTGCTTTAATGATAAGAAATAAATTATTATATATTATTTATCAACGGATTAACGGATTGGATCTGATCGGATTTTGATAATAATCTGATCCAATACATAGTTGAACGGATTTGTAAAATTCCAATCCGATCCGATCCATTGAACTTATAAATCCAAACCGATTCAATCCAATAACAACGGATTGGATCAAATTACGGATTTTATCCGATCCATGTGCAACCCTAATGTTAGCAGATGTCTGACCTGTCAGATGGTCAAAGCTGAGAGCACAGGAGATTACCAGGGTTATTGCAGTCTCTCCCCATTCCGAAGTGGGAGTGGGAGAGTATCTCTATAGATTTTGTCACTGGACTACCGAGGACACCAGGTGGTCATGATACTATTTAGGTCATGATTGACAGGTTGACAGTCAGCCCATTTCATACCTGTCAACATGACCAACACTACATTTAGGTTGGCCAGGTTATATGTGCAGAACATCATCAAACTTCATGGTATACCACGTGAGGTAGTATCTGACAAAGACTTGAGTTTATATCTCATTACTGGCACCAGTTCATGTCAAACTACAGACAGAGCTGAAGATGAGTTCTGCATACCATCCACAGACCGACATGTAGAGCGAGCGCACTATTCGGACACTGGAGGATTTACTACGTGCATGCACTCTAGAGTGGAAAGGTTCCTGGAAGGATCGCCTACCGTTGGTAGTTTCTCGTACAACAACAGTCATCATTCCAATATCGGCATGGCACCATTCAAAGTCCTATATGGGTGGAGATGCCTCGTGCCTCTCAGTTGGCGTGAGGTAGGTGACCGCACTCTTTACTCCGTAGATCTCTTGGAGGAGATTGCGAGGGTTGTTGATCTTGTTATGCAGACCATCGGAGAAGAGACTTGATGTTTCAGGTAATCTGATCCTCTTCTTTAAATTCATTTTCAAAATATTATTCATTTAGCCATACATACTGATGAAATTCTTGTAAATACAGGTGGGGGATTAGGTGTTCCTACGAGTATCTCCCATGAAGAGAGTACAAAGATTTGGTGTTCGTAGCAAGCTGGCGTCATGATATGTTGGACCATTTGAGATCATTGCTCGTGTGGGGAAAGTGTACTATCGAGTAGCCCTTCCTTCACACTTATCAGCTATATACGATGTTTTCCACATATCAGCACGACCCTCGACACGTCATCAACTACGAGAATCTTGCGTGGAGCCCGATTAGTGCAGGTACTTGGTAGTGTTGTGAAGAAGCTTCACATCAAAGAGATTTCTCTAGTCAAGGTGTTATGGCATCGACATGACATCGAAGAGGCAACATGGAAGACTAAAGCTGACATACGATACCCGAAGCTATTTTCATGTAATTGTCAAAATAAGCCCATTTGATTATACATGTTGAAAGAATACGGTTTGTTTTTCCTTTGAGGTTTTTTATATGAGTTCAAAACCCTTTGAGGATTTTATAACGAGATGAAATTCAGATAAAACACATAATGACATTAACCCGAGTCTCAAGGACGAGATTTCCTTTGAGGTTTTTATATTTGTGACATCCGGATCCGAATAACCCGAACCTGACCCGACTATGGTCCAATTGATATGATAGAACTATCGATCAATATTAAATAATCTAAATCGATCCAGAGATCGTAAATTAAAATTCGTTTAGGATCAATCGATCAGAAATCGATTGCATCGTAAAACATGACATTGGAAAAGCCCTAACACAATCGGGAACCGCAAAACAAACATAAACAATCAGAAAATTCGTATCAACGAAATAAGATCAATGAAATCGACCGTTCATCGATCGATGGTCGTTTGACCAATTAAAATCGCAAAAATTTAGTCGCAAACCAAAACTGTATCTCGACAGATTCCAATTTCATCTCAGACCAAAAAATGAATATTATACTCATTTTGATCGTCATTTAGAGACGGTCGAAAAAAGCTATCGTTCATCGGAATTGAAGACTTGGATATGAATGCGAACGACTTTGGTATTCCAAATAACATAGAGATAGAGAATATATATATACATATAAATAAATTAATGAAATATACAACTGGCATAGTGCAGCCCTTTCCACTTGGCTCTCTCTCTCTCCATTTGACAAGAAATCAAAGTTTTCGTCTCCTTTATTTATGTCAACCCCTCCCCCTCTATTTCTTATTTTCTTCCCAAAATATCCTCCAATTCTCCGCCGAGAGGAGCCAAGCCTCATCCTTTTCTTGCTGTTTCTGCAATTTGCAGCAGCCATAGCTGATGTCCGAAGCTGATAAGGGGGAGTTGTTGTGCTCCCAACAGCAACAAGTGCAGTTGCCCTTGTTCTGGAGTTGTTGCTGCTACTTCCAGTAGTTGGAAGGGCTAGAGCTACTGCCCAAAGCAGCTGATCTGGTGCTCACATTGGAGCTCCAACCAAGCAGAGGAGTTGTTGTTGTTGCATCTGTTGCTACTGCTACCAACTGCAGCATCCGAAACTGCTCTAAAGCAACCATATCTGGTTGTTTCCAGCAATTGGAAAAACTGCAAAGAGCAGTTGTGAATCCTTGCTCTTGGAGTTGTTGCATGCCAAGTTTAATCTCCAATTTTGGAGATTTCAAGTATCCCCCCCTGCTGCCTTTCATGTGGAATTAGAAACAACTTCAAAACCCAAATTCTGAAATTGGATGAAAATGGCCTGGGAATGTTGTTATGAAGATAGTTTTGATCTCTTTTTTATGAAAAGTTAATATGGAGAACTAAATTCTACATATAATAGAGACTCAACTCATTGAAAAGGATTTTTGCATAATTTACCGATTACGATACTAAAGAATGTGCATTACTTACGGTAATTGGGAGCGAGCTGTTGTTTTACCTATTACCTCTTTTTAGTCCTTACACGTTTCTATTGTTCTGGCTTCCAAGATAAATTATGCGATGTTATTGCTGCCCTATTCATTTTATCAGGCATGAATGGTAAAAGTGGTGCTTGGATATATTAAGTTGACTTGCTCTTGCAGTGAATTGCATGATGCTATGGGATAATTTAGCTAATATGCTTAACATTGATATTTCATAAAAAAATAATTTTATGGGATTCCAGGTCAAAATCATGGAGAAAAGACCATCTCAACTTCATCTAGGACAACTAGATCTTACATAATCCAATGCTATGATATTTCCTGAATTGTCTCTAGCAAAGTAGGTTTGAATTGAATCGACTTTCTGTAGAGGCCAGGGTTTCAAATTTCGTGAAATTTCGGCGAATTTTCGATTTCAACACCCTACCGAAACCGAAATCGAAATGTCGATATATACCCTTCCTTCACAAATCTTGGCCGATTTTAGCCGAAATTGGCAAAGTTCCGACGAAATTGTTTCGTTTTTTCACCATCTCGAAACGAAATCGAAATCGAGATTTAAAACCTTGACAGAGGTTGTAGCAAGAAATGATTGATTTTGTTTAAATAAAATATACTGAAACTTAACTATCAGTGAGAGACCGATGGAATATTCTGCAACTGGAGAACTAGAGGCTTTATCATTTTTCTACAAGAAATTAACTAATTCTGCTATACTGATCTAAAGCTTCTGAAAACCTTTTTTTATTATTAGCTTAGATCTTGATTAAGATGGGCAGATCACAGCCATGGATAGTAGGAAGATTTCTTTGTTTATTGATGGCATGCCATTGGTCATTTTTTACAGAATATTTATTTTACTGTAAAAGTTGCATACCTTATATTGGTCTGTTAGCATGGATATATTGTCCAAATCCCATAACGATTGCGATGGTTGAAAATGCTAAATACGTGCAGTATATTTGCATCTATCATGTGTGTGGAATGTGAATTCTAGACTTAATTAGGCAAGTGAAATGAACTGATCAGGGGAGAGAAGCAAACCAGATATTTTTAAGATTAGGTTCATTACATATATCCAGAAACACCATGAAACTGCAAAAACATGAAGCAAGCGGTGATGTCTTAGAAGTGGTCTCTAGAACATATAGATCTAGTAATCCTCTAAAGTGAAGACCTTGAAACGCATTTTAGATGATATATCATATGAGAGCATTTAATAGTGTGCATGTACCCAAATGGTTAAACTTCTTAGGAAAAACCTACTCAAGGGATTATATTATACTTTTTTAAGGACAAATAAATATATTACAAGTTCTGGGACCTGCATAAATTATTGGGTGCATTCTCGGGTAATTTATTGTTAATCAAGAATGATCATAGTCAAGTACTAACTACTCTTTACAAGTGAAGATCACGGGTAGGAGATTTATAATTCGAATTCTGTTCCATTTCCCATGAAATAAGTTGAATATTAACTTCAGATCAATTATGATCTCATGAGAAAAGTATAGGTGTAGTTTCATTAATGGACAAACCACTTGGCACTGGAAAGTTGGAGCTAGAGTCATTGACCTATGCTATCAATTTGCAACTTTTATCACTATCAATTACATATGAACCAAATATATACATGTGCCATAACGATCGGTATTGTGACATATTCTTATATAATTCAAATAACCCACTTCTAGATAGTTAGTGGTATAAATTGCTCAAATATTGAATTATCCAGAAATCCTAGTGCTTTACCGGGTAAAATGGCGTATGTGAACTACATTATTCTGAAATCTTTGAGATAATTGGTTGTTGTGAATCAGTGGTAATAGTTAATCGTTCCAGTCATGGTGACCCTTACACCTGACTATGCGAGGATGTGGTGACCCTCGACTGGACGGGAGGTGGGAAGCACAATTAGGGCAGCGGCCGCCTTGTGTGCGGGTCTAGGATCCCAGTCCTTTGTACGGTTTTACACGAGTTCACAGTGTTTTTACGATTTGTTGGATCCAGGTTTTTGACCAGTTCCGTTGACCCTGTTTCAGTAGGGTACCTAGGCATGAGGCAGGTTTTCGAGCTCTTTTTGCCTGTACCGGTCAGGTCGGTTTTTCTGGAGTTAGTCCGAAAAGTCTCTTCCACCCATCTCGGGGGCGTAGTTCTGGAGTGTGCCTAGCCCTCTCCTGGACCGCACTTCCACTGGAGGGCGAGACGGAAGAGTCTCTTAGGAGGCTTCCTCGCTACTTGAGTTTTAGTTATTGTTTCCCCAGTAGGTCCTGGCGCAGAAAAGATTGTTTTATGTGCAGTTGAGTTGGCTACTGTTGAGTTTAGTTGAGTTTAGTACTGTTCCTCCGTATATCCTAGCAAGGAAAAGATCGTGAAACAGAATTCATCAATCATTAATATTTAATAAGATCCATCATCACATATGATATCTCACAATAATAGAAAGGAACAAAGGATTGTGGTGCAGAAATTTTCTACACTAGAATGAGAGATACTACTAGATGAAGCTAGTGGACGTGTTGGGAACTTAGGATGCATTACACTCCATCGCATGCCTAGAAAAGCACCCCAACCCTAGGGCATTATTCACACCTTAGAGTCATAGTGTGAGGTCACACTCAAACCAAGACCACAGTCTATCCAGTAAGCTTGAGAATTTAACATAGACAAAGATCATATCAGAGACTCATCATCTACAATACCAAGACCAGTGTTGTAAAAGTCGCCCGACTGGCCTGACTAGTAGGTCCGACTAGTCTAGTCAGTGAGGTGACCGACTGAGTACCGACTAATTCCGATTATACACACTAGTCGACCATTTTTTTGCCTTTAGATACCATATTTTTTATATGTTTTGCTTTTTATAAGCAAACTCATTATAATATGCTTAGTATTTTATTTAAATTCAATAACTTTTTTATTTTATTATGATAGTATAAAATGTACAAAATCTATGTAAATATATGTATAAAAATGAGTTATATATTTAAAATAATCATAAAATTCAAAGCCGATTAAAGTCCGACTAAATCCGATTAGTAATCCGACTGCCGATTAATACTTAGTGACCCGGCCGATCGAGTACCGACTACCGACTTTTGCAACCTTGCCAAGATCCATCAACATGAGTTTTATATGATAAAAAGATGATAACCTACATATAGGTCATATAATCAATACAAAAAAATGTTATATATGGAAAGTTAAAGGGTGATGGGTAAACAGAGGATTCATATACAAAACAACTTGAAAACCAATTTCCACGCAAGTAGCTTGTTAAATTTAACTATCAATATCTATCTACTTGCTTTCTTTTGAAACCACTGGATTACCTATTATTTTTAATATGTTATAATGTATTCAACAATATTTGTTGGCATTTCTCTTGTTCCCAACATGAATGGCATGCAAGGCATCTGCATCACAGTAGATTGACAGCTGGATGCTGAGCTTCCGCAGTTACTTTCAACGGTACACATGTTATAGCTTTTGTACATGATAATGTAAATACTTTCCTTTCTCTTCTGTTACATGTAAATATATATGAAAATTAATGCAAATGTGAATTAGGTGACACTTGTTGTTAGCTTGTTATCTAAATTGTGAATGTCATTCCAATGCAAAAAATTTTCCCTAAATTTCAGGTAACCTAATGTGATCGATAGCGAATATAATGTTGCGAGTGGTGTCTAAACGGATAAACCGGATCCCGAGGCGTCACAACGTGTGACGGCAAAAGGTACCGATGGCGGTGGTCGCAGCACACGGAGGTCGTCAGTGGCGAAGAGAGAGAGTATCCCGCACCAGTGGTGAAGCTGAGAGGAGGGCTCGACGATAGCGTCGACGGTGCTGCGAGGGGGTTGGAAGGTGGCGATTAGAGTTAGGTATGAGAGCTCCAATCTAAGATTATCACTCTGATACCATGTTGGGAAAAGAATGAAAATTGTTTATCCCATGAACCCTAAAGTCTCTTTTATATAGAGGAGAAGCTTATGGGTAAATTACATAATATAGTCAGAAATAAAATAAACTGACAAAACAATACATAAACATATCTCTACATACCTCTTGGATAGTTTTTCCACTAATCCACTCTGATACCATTTGTAACGTCCTGAACCTCAATCTGGTTGTTATCGTAAATAACTAACCCCTACAACTTGTTGAGCTTGGGGCCAATTGGATCCAATGACTATCGCCGAAAATGCTTAAGCCTAAGTTTTTTAGCAGTCATCTCTGCTACTTATAACTCATTATCACACTTTATGATTACTAGATGTTGGACTATGTAGGGTGATACAAACAAGGTCCACTCCCTCCCCCGTTCCTCCCTCGAAGACGATCGGCAACGAATATAGTGGCATTCAAGTCACCCTCCACCATCCACCAAAACTTGAGAAAAGGGTAGCAAACCATCAGCAACTCATCACACAAATCAGCAATAGCGAGAGGCCCATATGGTCCATAAACAATAAAGAAAAAAGTTGCATGCCATCTGACCATGAGTGCAGCACTGCCAATAGCGAATGCCACACCTCCACGACTTCTACAAGCTCCATAAGATCACCTCCACCTCACAAAAATACCCCACGATGCTCCAATCGAGGGAACCGCCCCAAACTTAGAAAGTTGTGAGTCAGCAACCTACCTCTGGGTGAGAGGATCACATCTCTCCAACTGTATTCCTTGAAAACTGACCATGTCTGCCCTCCACTCATTAAGTAGGAATCCCACCATCCTCTGCTTATCCGGCTGCCCTAGACCTCAGACATTCTGGGAGATGCACCTCATCCTCCAACCATGATGGTTGCCCCTGCCAACTCAACCCCCATACACCTCACAATCTAGTTAACAAAAAGGATCCTCAACTTGCTCATCACCGTAAGAGACATGCCTAACCACCTAGGGCGTCTCATTCACCATGTGCCTCTTCCCTTAAAACACATGCTAGACTCTCTAATGTATTATCTCCCAAGGCTCCCTCTCGCTACCCCCTTTTTGGGTCCCCGACACAACACTCCATAACCCTTCCGAAAAATCGATTACATGATCGCCCTGCATAATACCATTGCCAAACAAATGAGTGAGTGCATGTTGCACCTTCAGGGTCAGTGTTGTAACCACCTCCCATGCACGCCCCTGCAGAGACAAACTAGCCAACTCAACACCACTCATTCCTCCAACTAAAACTAACAACTATGCATCAATTAAGTTAATGGACTGAAATGATGTGGCAGGATACAAAGAGTCGAACGATGCGCAACCAAACCACACCTCGACAGCCCACTCCCAATGCCAAAAACAAAGCCAAATTCTATATGTCCATCTCCTAATTGTTCCACTCATGAGGTGGAAAAGGAAAGACTCTTCAGCTTCTCCGATTCATGTGTTGTGTATGGCGTACAATGCTCCTTCACCCCAGTCGTTGTCACTGCCACCATCGACTACAGTCACCAGAATAACAGACATAGTTAGAGGCAACACAGTGCATCCAACTCGCAACTTCAGAAGCAAAAGGACCTCCCGAACAAGGCCCTAAAACTCCGCCACAAGGTCAAACAACTCACTCCGACATTGCCGGCACATGCCACCATCACCACATCCTCCAACTGGGAGAGCACCTCCCTCATGGTTGCAAAACTAATAAAATAGATCCGGATGCCCTCATAGGAAAAGGGCCCAAAGTGATACACACCCAAAATAAGCCTAAATTTGCTAAATCCTCATATCAAATACTATAAAATTGAAATGAGACATGCAATGCTCTATGGCAATGGGCATTGGGATGATCCAAGGAGCATGTAGTCATACAAGAAGACCCGAATTCACAACAAGAGTATTAGGAAAGGTGTGCCTTTATAAGATCTAAGCCCAAAAATGACCCAAACTAAATGACTCAAAAGCAAGGAATTTATGTAGATGACCTGATGCAGTGTGCAATAAAGAATTAGGGTAAATTAAGATATTTGTTTGTTCAATTTTTCCCAATTAGGTTTTTCGCCAGATTAATTAGAGTCTAATTAAATTAGAGTCTAATTAAATTAGAGTCAAGTTAATTTTATTTATGGTTAATTGAGTCCGTTAAAATTTTTATTTCTATCTAAATAAAGAGATTGCATGTGATCTCCAATCAATTAGTTAGCTTACTAGATCAATTAGTTAGTCGATTAGTGATATCTTTTTTAATGGTTAAGGGGGGGAGGGGGGGTTGAACCTTGGTCTTTATAGTGGGAGTTCACAGCTTCTACCACCAGACCATAAGGTGGTTTCGGTTAGAGATATTTCGAGTCCAATTAGGGATTTTAGGATTTGATTTTTTTTGTTGTTTTTCTATTTTGTAATCCCACTCCTCGTATTTAAAACATATGGTAGGCAATATAATAGTCAATCCAGAGTGATAAAAAATTGAGATTTACTCCCCTCTCTTTCCTCTCCCTTCACGTCTCCATGGTTCTTCCATAAATCCCCTGCATCCGACAAGTCTTTCTTCTCCCTCTCTCAAAGGAGAATGACGTCTTCACTTTCACCCGCTCCTTCCCATCAACAGTTAACTATAGCACAGTCGACGCCTCTCGTGAAATGACTCATGATGCCTCACCTCATTAAGATCTAGAAACAACGCATCCTCAGAAAAACCAGACCAGCTCCTTGCTTTTTTATGTGGAATGATTGAGCACCTCTCGGGAAGCCATAAGGAGAACATGCCTCTGTCCCAATCGATCTGTGGAAGCAGCAGTACCAACTCGGACTCTACCTATTCATGTTAACAACTCGGATGCTAAGACCCGACGGAGTAGCCCGACCTTATTTTCCACTATCATTTTTTTTCTATCGTTATATTTCTCTTCAGCATCAATTGACATCATAGCATGGTGTTCAAATTGTTCTCACAATTTTATGATCTTTCCGGATGATCAAGGGGATACATCATAAAAAATTACAATTGCAATGTCGACTGGCATACGAGAAGACGACGAATCGTTCAGAAGAATGGCTTCATTGATGTTGTCGTCTCGCAACCTAAGTCCACAACTCAGTTGTTGGGATAATTTGGAAGAATTATGGTATCATAAGTCTGATGAACTTTTGCAAATCGAACAAAAAATATCTCAAGCAGTTGGACTAATTTCATCAATTAGTATCCTCAACAAGTTACAGCGGGTTGTCAATACATAGCTTTCTCAGTATCAACAATTAAATTTCAGCATTACCAAATAATAAGCTTCTCCTAACAAGTCAATGGCGTATTTTTACAAAAAAAAGCTAAAATAAAAATTTCCCATTTCTGCCTGACTATCTCTTCCACAGCCTTTTCAGTCATGATCCTCTAGGGTTTAGTACAATCGGCATTTGTTATCTAAAAAGAGATATTAACCTGGAAATGCTTTCAAAAATCAAATGAAAATCAAACATGGTATTGTAATATAGATGATTTTGAAAGAAAAATCACCTTATAACATGTGATATACGCATTGTGGCATCATCAACAGTCACACAGAAGTTATAAACAGGCTGTCCATTGCTTCTCAAGATGACAAAATCCCCAAGTGTGTCCAAGCTCCAACTAACCTTCACGACACTAACAACTCAAATAAAGATGCAAATGCAAGCATATCACCAACAATAAGAAATAAATAACTATACGCGAGCAACCATGTCCAAGAGTTGGTGCCAAGAAATAGACTTCTTGTAACCATGCATTTACACTAATTCATGATACTATTTGAAATAGGGTCTTACCTCACCACGAATGAGATCGTCGACCTTTATCACACCTTCTTTAGGCACACGGAAACGATATGTGTAAGGTGTCCCCTTATCAAGCTCCTTGTTTATTTCATTATCTGTTGCAGTTGCCCATTTTCCTGTATAAACTGGTGGCAGCTGCTTCAATTTTGCGATCTCTTTCATTTGCTCTAATTCCTATATATGAGAACGATCATTAAGTATTCACACCCAAATGATGTTTTGCTTTCACATACAGACAAGTTCCTTGATAATAATTGGCCTCATAGTTTCGCTAATTTGATATGTGAGAAGGTGCTAATTTTTTTAAAAAAATTGGGCTGTAGAACGGCCTCCGTGACCATATGGTCAAGCAACCGCTTCCGGCGGTTGCGGCGAGGTTGGGTCTCATGGAGACCCCAACCGCAAGGGCGTGAAGGTAGGGGGCAGACGTTGCGAGGGCTTACGTCCTATAAAAACCTCCCACGCGGAGGGAAATGCAACCATCGACAAAATATCACTCTGCAGGAGTCCCATTCTGAACCATACCCAACATCTCTTTCCCTCTCTCTCATTCTCTCCAAGCAAGACATTCGGCGGCATACCTGTATATAAAAGATACCAAAAAAGAAGTTTTTTTTAAAATTAAAGTGGGAGGGCATTCACGTTAGTACAAGCTTCGTTGTATAACACAAATTAAAAGGGAGGGAGTTCATTAACATTCAATCTCTAATGAGATTCAGTTAATTCTCTGACTAACAAGTAGTTGGATTAGAAAAAGAGGAAAATGTGTTTTAGTTCTTAAGTTGCTCTAAGTTGTATGCAATTAAGTTGAAATTGTTACATAACCTTCTTAAAATCCTTTTTGTTAAAAAAAGTACTTCTTTTAATTCTTTAAAAAAATTACTTGTTGTTTGTGTATATTTAATCCTTTAAAATCAAGAATATGTTAAAATTTAATTATCATTCAATCATAGTAGAGCATTGTTGTTAAATTTATATTGTTAATTAATCGATTAAGAACATAAAGTTTACTAAGTTTATATTAAGAATAGATGTGATAGTTTAATCAATTAACTTCAATTTTTGTAGAAGTGACAGTTAAATCATAGAATTTTTTGACACGATATTTACTTTAACATGTTGATGGTAGGAAATACATCAAGAAAACGGAGTTTTTTATCTCTGATTTGCTTAATTAAAAAAGGAGGATCAAGTATTACTTATCATTGAATTGAAATTGATATTGTTCATTGATTGGATTAGAAGTTTGTTTTAACATTCAAAGCTTATCATCAAATTGAAATACATCTTCGTCTCTTTTTACCTAATTAATTGTTTTATACTCATTAAGTGTCAAAATTGTTTTATTTGTCTATCTGCTTATTACTTACTATCATAAACTACAATATAGCAAAGAAGGTTGTAAGCGAAGCTAAGTCAAAAGCTTAAGAAGTTTTATACAAAAACTTCGACTCTAAGGAGGGCCAGAAGGATATATTCAAGTTGGCCAGAGCAAGAGAAAGAAAGAAGAAAGACCTTTCTCAAGTGAGATGCATTAAGGATGAGGAAGGTCATGTGCTTGTTACCCATAAGGATATAGAGACTAGATGGAAGCAGTATTTCCATAAGCTTTCCAGTGGGGAAGGAAATAGAGAGATCGCTCTGAGTAATCTAGATCGTGCAAGCTATAGACGAATACAAAGAAAGGGAGTAGAGGAGGCTTTGAAAGTTACGAGACCTGGGAAAGGTGTAGGACCGAATGATATTCCTATAGAAGTATAGAGAGTTTTAGGTGAGCATGGTTTGACTTGGCTTACAAATTTATTCAATGTTATTGGCAAAGCAAGAAAATTCCTGAAGATTGGAGGAGAAGTATCGTGGTGCCTCTTTATAAGAACAAATGGGAGATTCAAAATTGTTTAATTAGAGAGGTATCGACCGGATGAGTCACACTGAAAATATGGGAACGTGTGATCAAAAGAAGGTTGAGGCAAGTTTCCAAAGTAAAAGAAAACCAATTCGGATTCATGTCAGGTCGCTGAGAACAATGGAGATTTATAGAGCTAAAAGGAAAAACCTCCCTATGATTTTTACTGATTTGGAGAAGGCTTATGATTCTGTCTCACGTAAGATATTGTGGAGAGTTTTGGAGAAGAAACGCGTACATGTCCTATACATTAACCTCACAAAGGATATGTATGATAGGACTTTATCTTGTGTAAGGATCTAGTCTGGAAAAAATGACTATTTTGACATCAACATTGGCTTACATCAAGGTTGAACATTAAGTCCATTTATTTTTACTTTGATTATGGACGAGTTAACAAGTCACAAACAGGATGAGATATCTTGGTGTATATTATTTGATGATGATATTGTGTCGATTGATGAGAGACTAGAAATGGATTGAAAGAGAAGCTTGAGGTCGCATGCATTGGAGGCTAAAGGGATTCGTATACGTAGAGCGAACACTAAATATATAGAGTGCACTTTTGATGGAAGCAATGATGAAAGAATCGAAGTGAAGATTGATGACGATAACATTCAGAAGAGAGATTTTTTTAGATACTTGGGATCTATTTTGCAACATGATGGGGATAATGATGGAGATGTTACTAATAGAATAAATTCACGATGGCTAAAATGGAGAGGAGTCTCTGTATAAGAAAATTCCTTTGAAAATCAAAAGAAAGTTTTACAAAGCAGAAGTGAGACATGTTATGCTCTATGGATCTGAATATTGGCCTGTGAACCATAGACATGTGTAGAGAATAGCAGTAGCAGAAATGAATTTTTTTTGACATGCAAGAGGGTGAGCTCCCGAGTCGGGAGTCACCACAAATTGTATTAATATTTGAAAATAAATGTTATATTACAAAGATGTCCAAAAACTATATAAGACCCTGCAGTGGGAAACAACATTCTCCCAGTAAAATCTTTGATTTTTGAATATCACGTCATTCCGCCCCAAGCAAATGGCCCGTATCACCCTGTAGCAGAAATGAAAATGATAAGGTGGTTGTGTGGACACACACGTAAAGACGGATTCAGAATGATGCAATCAAAATGAAAGTTAGTGTAGCTCTGATTGAGGTTAAGATGTGAGAAAACCGCTTAAGGTGGTTTGGCCATTAACAAAGGAGGTCAGCTGATGTACCGATTAGGAGATGCAAGTTTTGGGATGTTGAGCTGCAGCTGGCTAAGAGAGAGCGAGGAAGGCCCAAGTGTTGGAATGAGGTTATACGAAGGGGTCGTAGTTTTTTGAATCTAAACCTGAGAATGACCCAAGATAGATATGAATGGAGGCAAAGAATCCATGTAGCCGACCCTACTTAATGTTGGAAAAGGCTTTGTTGTTGTTGGCGTTGTATATGCTTATTACTTAAGTTCATTTTTTGGAAGAAAAAAACTTATTTCTTATTCCTATTAAATTTCTTAATCCCATACCAACCTTACATTTATTTCATTAGATCCAATATGACACAATATAATTGTTACTGAGGTGGAGAAAATTGAGTACCTTAATTGTACTAGTTATGAGTTGTGGAGTAGAAAGATCTACTATGACCTGCTACACGAAAACATACACTCCATAATAGATAAACTCAATCCTACCTTATCTGAGAATCCAACCATAGAGAAATTAGGTCCCGTGAACAGTGGGAGAAAACATATAACATGGCTAGGAGCTTTATGTTGACTCAGATGCAGTTGAATCTGATTCGGATCTTCGAGACATGCAAATCAACGTATGAGCTCTGGACTGCAGTTAAGGAGAAATATCACTCCAAGTCGGAAGTGAGCGTCAAGCTTCTTCTAAAAAAATATGATTAGTGTAGAATGAAGGAATCTGAAAGCATCCTCTAGCACATGAATAAGATGATCGTGATAGCCAAGGACCTAGGGGTTGTTGAATGTGCAACTCCGAAGAGGATGCAAATAGAAACCATTCTAGGAAGTATCTCACCATCATTCAACATTGTTGGGAAAAATCAAAAGAGTTGTTTATTCCATAAACCCTAGGCTCTCTTATATAGGAGAGTAGCATGAATCATATCTCGTATATAGTGACAGTCAACCTCAATGTGCTTGGTTCGTTCATGAAATGCTGGGTTATTAGCAATAAATATAGCAGCTTGATTGTCGCAATCCAAATCCATAGGAAGTGGGACTTCTACATATAGGTCTGTAAGAACAGCTTTCACCCACATCATTTCTGTACTAACCTGGGCCATAGCCCTATATTCAGACTCAGCACTGGATCTGGCTACAACAGTTTGCTTCTTGCTTCTCCATGAGACAAGAGAGTTTCCTACATATACAGCAAATCCAGTGGTGGATTTCCTACCATTAGGACATCCTGCATAGTCTGCGTCTACGCATGCTGAAATAGCGATCTCCTTGTCTTTCTTGAACAATAAACCTGCACCTGGAGATGATTTAAGATACCTGAGTATCATATGTATAGCATACATATGTACTTGATGTGATTGCTCCATGAACTGGCTTACCCGACTAACAGCAAAAGAAATAACGGGTCTGGTAGTGGTAACGTAAAGAAGTTTTCCTACCAGTTCTCTGTATCTTCTCCTATCCACCTATAAAAACCTCAAAGGGAGTCTCGTCCTCGAGACTCGGGTCAAGGTCACTTTGTGTCTTGTTTGGATCTTATTTGGCCATAAAAACCTCAAAGAATTTTGTACCCATAAAAACCTCAAAGGGAAAACAAGCCGTGTTCTTTCAATGTATATAATTAAATGGGCTTGTTTTGACAATTACCTGAAAGAGTTGTGGGTATCGTGCCCGCATATCCACTTTTGTCTTCCATGTTGCCTCTTTGACATCATGTCGGTGACATAGCACCTTTATTAGAAGAATCTCTTTGTTGCGAAGCTTTTTTTTTACAACACTATCGAGTATTTGTACTAACCTTCTCTTTGTAAATCAAATTTGACTCCACGTCAAGGTTCTCATAGCTGATGACGTGGTGAAGGTCGTACTTGTAATTCCTTAAATTGATAGGTGTAGAGAAAGGGTTACTCGATAGACCACCTTACACATACGATTAAAAATTTCAAATAATCCAACGTATCGTGGTGTCAACTTGCTATGAGCACTAAATCTCTGTACTCCCTTCAGAGATCGCCATATCGCGATATATCGTCGATATATCGGATATCGACATGAGAAAATGCCTTGGTGGATACCGGGTTTCGGCGATATGCGTCGATATATCGCCGATATATCGGCGATATATCGGTATCGACATTGTATTGAAACGATATCGATACCGATATTTCCTTCCTTGACTCCCTTTATGGGAGATACTCATAGAAACACTCAATCTCCTTCTTGTGTTTTCAGGAATTCCATCAATATGAAGGATTAAGTTAAATATTGATAAGTTATTATTTGAATCGATTAAGAGAAGAGGATCGGATTACATGAAACTCCAAATTTCTTTTCTGACGGTCTGCATAGCTCTTCTAGCAGCTCTGAGTCATCAGAAGCCTTCCCCTTACAAGATCGATCAACAGTTCTCGTAGCCCCTTCCCAAAGAGATCTACAGAGTAAAATGTATGTTCACCTACCTTACGCCAACTGATAGGTGCGAGACATCTCCGCCCGTATAGGGCTTCGAATGATGTCATACCAATACTGGAATAATGACTGTCGTTGTGTGGGAGTTCTTCCAATGACAGGTGGTCCTTCCAAGATCATTTCTACTCTAGAGTACATGCACATAGCAAATTCTCAAGTATCTGAATAACACATAGTATCGTATGCAGAACTCATCTTCAGCTCTGTCTGTGGTGTTGACATAAGCCGGTACTAGTAGTGAGATATAAACCTCGAGTCTCCATCAAACACTACCTCATGTGGTATATCATAAAATTTGATAATATTTTTTTTTGCACATGTAATCTAGCCAGTCTAGATGGAGTGTAGGTCATGTTGATATGTATGAAATGGACTGACTTGGCCAATCTGTCAACAACATCCCAATAGCATCGTGACCACCTATTGTCTTTACTAGTCCCGTGACAAAATCCATAGAAGTGTTCTTCCACTTTTATTCGAAAAAGGGGAGAGACTGTAACAACCATGGTGGTCTCTTATGTTCTGCCTTGACCATCTGATAGATCACGCACTTGCTAACACGACATGTTGCATCTCGCTTCATTCCGTGCTGCCAGAATGTAAACCTAGATCCTGGTACATCTTTGTGCTACCAAGAAGAATAGACAATCGTGAATTGTGTGCCTTATCAAGAATATCTCTGCGCAACTACTCATTGTTGGGCGCAATTACCCAGCCAACCTTCCACAAAATAGACTTAGTCCTCACAAAATCATCACGTTTGTCCTTGATGACACGCATGCATCTGTCTAAAATTCAAGGATATGTCCTATATCCTTCTACTATGCAATCCCAAAGACTGTTGAATCGCGGAGGTATGACAGTAGATGAGGACGCACTCTTATGAGGATGTCAATTAGTCAAGGTTACGAGTATATCTCATGTATATAGCTAGTTTGCCGTATGTGTGTGAGCTTTCCTGCTAAGCACATCTAGCCACCATGTTCCTTTACCAGAATGGTAAGACATTGTCTCATGTTTATCTCCTTCTGAACAAACGCGTTCCTCAAATTCTTACGATCTACGAAAATCTTGAAATTCACCTTGTAGAGATAGTGGCGTCAGATCTTTCAAAGCAAGACAAATTGTTGTCAATTCTAAGTCACGGACATGGGTAATTCCGCTCATACGACCTTAATTGATGTGATGCATAAACATGCACATGACTTGGCTGCATCAGAACCACTCTTAAACATTCATTTGAAGCATTTGTATATACTGTATAATCTTGAATGTTTGAAGAAAGTGCAAGAATGGGCACATTTGTTAATCTTTCTTTTAATGTCCTTTAAGGTCAATGAAAGGAACTCTCATCTGTGTCAAAATGACTCATGGAAAGCCACAGACGAAGCATCTATAATAACTATCTAGTTCAGGAAAGCTTCGAATTCGAGTGACTGTCTTGGAATATTCCCAAGACATAACTTCTTCAATGTTCGTAGGGTCAACTGGCATACCTGCTCCAGAAATGACATGTCCAAGGAATGAGGTTTTGGATAACCATAACTCACATTTGTTCAGCTTAACATACTACTTATGCTTTTGAATGTTGTCTTCCGAATATCCAACTCTTGAATCCTCAGCTAATGGTAGCCAGATCAGAGATCGATCTTTGAAAATACCAAAGATCCATGTAGCTGATTGAACGAGTCATCAAAGTATGACAGAGGATAATGGTTCTTCACCGTTTCTTGTTCAGTTGTATGAAATCAATGCTTAATGGCATTGATCCATCCTTCTTTCTGATAAAAGAACGGGAGCACTCCAAGGTGTAGTGCTCGACCTTCCGAAACTTAAGTCAAGTAACTCATGTAGCTGCACCTAAAAGAACTGAGCCACTGAGACGGGTGAGAGAGACTCTCTAGAAAAGTCGCTCTAAAAGAAAAACCGGCCCGACCGATACGGGCTAACGAGCTCAAAAAACTAAAACCAAGGGTCCTCCAGCCTAGGTACCCTAAAGAACAAGGGTCAGCGGAACTGGTCTTTAAAAGAAAGCATGTAGATCCCAAAGAGGCGTAAAAACTGCGAGCGCTCGCGAAAAAACCGAGAAAAAGACTGGGATCCTAGACCCGCGCACGAAGCGACCGCTGCCCTAACTGGGCTTCCTAATCTTCCGCCCAGCTGAGGGTCACCGCCCCCTCGCACAGTCAAGCGTAAAGGTTAGCATGACTGGCACTTTTAATTACTAGTCATCATTGAATCATCATCACTAACTTAATTTCTCATCCTCTCTTGAACTCTGATGTAGTCAACTTTACAGATCTAGGTATCTTGTTGATAATTATATTGAATAGTGATTCATACTTTAGTGATTTTGAATGATTGATCACAAAGATCTTCAGTCATTGATCATAGATGATCTCATCAATTGGCGGCTTGCTTATTAATCTAGATTTATGAAAATATCTCAATGAACTCCTTTTTCAAACCACGAGATCATAAGTTGTTTATTAGAAATGAATTTAAAATTTAATTTAATGTAGAAATTTTACTTTTGTTATTTAACTCGTAATTTAGTGGGAAGACTCTTAATCTAATTTTTATAAGTCTCTTGTATGAAAATACGCTAATATAATGAACAAAAGATGAAAAGATGGTCGATGCAATCCTTCCTGGCACTGCAAAATTTCACCCTGAATCTTCTCTTCCACTAGATCTCAAGTCATTCTAATAATGCTAACATATTGAGATTATTATTTACTTATCCACCGTAGCCATCTTTCGATTCTTTATCACTATTACTAAGAGATATTGAGAAACCCTCCCAATTGTATGTATCAAACTCCCAGCCAAGAGTTATACCCCTTTAGCTACTTTGTATCTTCCTACCCTTGCTAAAAAAAATATGTCGGGTTAATTACGCGATCTTGATATCATTAAGCTGGATCATAGTTAAATTCTTTATCTTTCGTCATTTTCAATAGGTTGAAATAGACCTTCTGTGATTGTTCTCGAGATTAAGAATCCAAATAAGTTCATAATAATATATTTAACAGATTTCAGAATACTTAATATTGAAAATAATCTCCTGATTATGTCATAAAATGGAATATGCTCCAGCGGTATAGATATTGTGCATCAAAAACCATGAAAAAAAATGTGGCAGATTCTTAAGTTGACTATACTCTGAAGAGAAGAATTTTGCTTGCATTGTGCAGATTTGTCTAATGTTTAAAATGAAGCAGAGTACCCAACCTTTAGTTGAATACTGCTATGCTAGGAATTCTAGTTTTAAAATGCTAAATTCTTACACACATGTTTGTATATGTGCAACACATGGACTGTTCAGATATGCATTGATTGTTGATCTTTTTCTTCCGGATCTAGAATCTCCATATGAGGTCGTGTTGTTACAAAGGATTACCACATCAAAGATTTCTTCTAGTTAGGAGGTACATATTAAGTTGAGTATATTATTTATATTATTTCATACACCTAAGAAAGGTGAGACCACCTCTGCCATGGTTGCTTCTTCTAGGAGGGACAGATTAGGTCCACTCATGCCCACAACCGTGATTGTTTTACATCGAGATGAGCCACATATTATTTTACTTTTCTAGATGTAGTGGTCATAGAGAAGATTGTTGCTGGTTAAAGCATAATAAACTTGTAGCTCATCAAACAGTCTTTTGAGATGTTGATGATATCATGATTCTATGTATACCATCTCAAGAGATAAGTATGATGACCTTTTTTATAGGCTTCATTAGTGTTGTATATCCTTACATTAAACTCTAGTTCCAATGACCCTTGTGCAGAACATGATATCACTGCCTTTTCCGACCCTCATGTATATCTCACAATGGTTTAAATGTTCTTGGGAATCATTTGTACTTCTATTATTAGTATTAAGATGTTATTTATGTATTCACATCATATTAACCAGGAATATACAATTAGAATTTAGATGAAAGTGCAATCTATCTTCTGCCACATGCAATACACAAGTATTATAGAGTCAAATTTCCATGGCTTTAGATTACCACAAGACCCTTGTTCCCAACATGTTATAATATATGGTAACCCAGTTATAGCATATCTAGAATATACAACTCTCAAGCAACCTATTACTATCAAAATGTGTAAAGACCATGCATGGAAAGCAGCAAGATAGGGGAAAAGATTGTACCTTTGATCCTTTAAGTTTGGAAGGATTTTGTGGCTTTATCTAACATACAACAATAGATAAAATACCTGATGGATAGCAACATAAAAAAAAACTGAATTAGAAACTTCAACATTGACTTTAATGAGAACAAAGAGGAGAGAGATATGTACCTTTGAATATCTCCACATTGGAGATCCAAACTTGCTTGCAACATCCTTTTCTTGACAGGAGCTTCAGTTCATTCAGATCCGGATGTTACACCACCTCATCAGTATCAACATCATATAATTTCATGCTTGGATCCATAGGTGTAATGGCAGGTCGGCATCCAAGCATTCTTGTTTCACTTAGCAAGTCAGTGACATATTTCCTCTGGGTCATCACAAGTCCATGTGGATTTCTGGCGAACTCCAGTCCCAGAAAATATCTAAGGACTCCAAGATCCTTGGTGAAAAATTCACGACCCAGCATTTCTTTCGCCCTCTGAATTCCATCGTCACCTGTAATCAGGATATCATCTACGTACACCATAATTGCAATCATAACTTTGGATGTTTTCTGTATAAAAAGGGAATGATTTGTATTAGAACGTTTATACCCCTGTCTTTCAAACAAGTCTGAAAGCTTCTGGAACCAAGCTCCAGGGCTCTGCTTAAGGCCATAGATGGCCTTATGAAGTCTACACACCTTTGAGTACTCCCCCTCAACAGCAAAACCGGGTGGTTGTTGCATGTAGACTTCCTCTTGCAAATCAGCATATAGAAATGCATTATTAACATCTAACTGAAACAATGGCCAATCTCGAATAACCGCAACAGAGAGAAGGATCCGTAAGGTGGAATGACGAGCAACAGGTAAGAATGTGTCAAGATAATCCACCCCATATGTCTATGTAAACCCACGGGCAACCAGGCGTGCCTTGTATCTGTCAATACTGCCATCTGCATTTTGCTTAACTGTGAACACCCACTTTCAGCTCATTGTAGACACACCGGTAGGTGCAGGGACAAGGCTCTAAGTACCTCTTGATTGAAGAGCAACCATCTCTTCTTCCATAGCTAAGCGCCATCGACTGTCCTTCAATGCATCTTGGTAATTCCGTGGAATGTCCACGGCAGATAGTGCAATAGCAAAACTCCAGAATTCACCAGATAAACGATCAAAAGTAACCGTGGATGCTATAGGATATGACACGCAACTACGCTTCTGTTTCCGAAGCGCAATAGGTAGATCCAAATCAATGGCATCCTCATATGTCCCATGTAACACAGCCTGCTCAGGTAAACCATTAGATCCATCATTAGAAATTATATTCTCAAGACATACCTCATGTGAGCTAGATGATAAGCGGTGACCATGAGCAAAAGCAGCACGACAGGTATAGTGGTGTGGCAATGGTGGAACAGGAACTGTAACATGAGGTGCAGGTGGTGTAGGTAGTGGTGGTGATGGTGGTAAAGGTGTAGATAGTGGTGGTGGTGATGGTAGCATGTATATGCCTTCATCAGTGTCTGAGGACACCAACCGATCTCCTGTAGGAGAGAAGTACATAACAGACTCAAAAAAGGTGACATCGGCACTAACATAATATTTCTTGCGCAACGGATCATAACACATGTAGCCTTTTTGTGTCCTGGAGTACCCGACGAAAACACACTTGACAGCTCTAGGAGAGAGCTTGTCAATACCTGGAGACAACTGGTGGATAAAGGCAACCGAACCAAACACACGTGGCGTAAGTGAGAACAATTCCTTTTCAGGAAAAACCAAAGAAAGGAATCTTCTCACCTAAGACAGACGACGGCATGCGATTAATGAGATAGCATGCCGTTAGTACAACATCGCACCAGAAAGAATGAGGAGCACGACTATGTATGAGAAGCGTCCTGGTGACATCAAGTAAATGACGATGTTTCCTTTCTGCAACTCCATTTTGTTGGGAAGTATAGGCACAGGATGTTTGGTGGATAATTCATTGGGTAGAAAAATAATTTGAGAGAGTATAGTATTAGTATAAAATTCCAAGGCATTATCACTTCTCACAATTTTTACAGACGCAGAAAAGACATTACGAACTTCATTTATGAAATTTATGATAATATTCCCAGCTTCAGATTTTTTCTTTAATAAAAAGACCCAAGACATACGAGAAAAATCATCAACAATGACAATATAAAACATGTGTCCCTGATGATCAGGAACACGACTAGGATCTCAAATGTCAACATGAAACAACTCAAAATTGGAGCTACTGCTCCGACTCTGACGACTGGGAAAGGTAGACCGATGATGCTTTCCCAACCAGTGTTGTTAAGGCGCGCGCCTAGGCGGCCGCCTAGGCGCCCAGGCGCCCCAAGCCGTGCGCCTAGAAAGCATGCCTTGCTTTCATAAAAAATGGCGCACGCCTTCGGTCGCCTGGGTGTCAAGGTACGCCTGGGTGCCGCCTAGGCGACTTTTTTTTATGCGTATTACACATATATCGCATTGTCAAAATGCGATATACATAATGCATTTACAAATTGCGATATACATAACGCATTTTCAAATTGCAATATACATGTCGCATATTGGAAATGCGATATACCCGTTCGACCCTGTATTACCCCACCGCATTCGACCCGACCTTCATTACCCTGTTTAGCAGAGAAACCCCTTGTATCGTCCCTGTCTCCTCCGCAGTCGCCTCTCTACCTCCTCCAGCAGGCTCCCTCCTCCTCCGACGGCCTCCATCCTCTTCCGACGTCCTCCCGAGTCCCTACCTCCTCCAATGGACGCCCTCTTCCTCCAACGGCCTCCTTCCTCCTCCAATGGCCTCCCTACCTCCTCCAACGGCCTCCCTCCTCCTCCAATGATCTCCCTCCTCCTCCAGCGACCTCCCTACCTCCTCCAGTGGCCTCCTTCCTCCCTGCGTTCTCTAGCTCTCCGATTGTAGAATGACTTCAATTGAATCCTTGGATGGGGATGCCATTCCTAATCCCACTACTACACCAACCCCATCTACTGTACAAAGGCCTGGAGAAATTGATCCCCGCTTCACCGACAAGATGAATGATCCATGCTTGAAAGCGGCGTCGAAGGATCCCGGTTGGAAGTACTCTTTTTGGCCGAATACACTAGACAAGAATAAGGTGCAATGTGCATTGTGCGGCCACATTACTAATGGTGGAATCAAAAATGCAGAAAGAACACTTGATTGGTGGTTATCGAGATGTATCTATGTGGCCAAAAGCCACTGTGGAGATTAAGAAAGAGATGGCTGACTTCAAAAATCGTAACAAGAAGAGGAAGATAGTCGTTGATTACAGATATAGTAGAGATGATTCAAACATTCGAGATGTAAATGATGGTGATCATGGTGAACATGTTGTCATCTTGGATGACTCACATCCTACGGCTACAACAGGTAAAAACGTTAAATCTGGTTCTGGTTCATGTTCTGCAAATAGGCCACCTGTACGGAAGGATCCACACGGCAAGGGTCCTATGGACTCGTTTAGTTCTGCTAGCCCATGGGAGGTTGTGGCACAAATGAAGGCAGCAAGGGCTCGTGGTGAAGCACAACAAACTACAATTGAGTTTTCTTTAAAAAAGGATGCTACACAGGTGGCATATGATGCCATAGCTGAGCTATTCTATACAGGTGGCATCCCTTTTAATGTTGCACAATGAGAAGCTTTTGAGGTGGCAGTGGAGGCTATTGTCCAAGCTGGGAGAGGATTTGTTCCTCCATCTTATCACCAATTGCGAAAGCCCCTACTTGAAAGATTATATGCAAGGACCAAAGATTTGCAGGTGAAGCATGAAAGCCATTGGAGGACATATGGATGCACGATTATGTGTGATGCATGGACTGATAAACGACAACGAAGTCTGATTAACTTCCTTGTTAATTTTCCAGAAGGGTCATTTTTTATTTATGCAAAGAATGCAACATCCGATGTACACACCGGGGAGTATGTGTTCAAATTGATAGATGAGGCCGTGGAGATGGTGGGCGAGGAGAACGTTGTACAAGTTGTCACCGACAATGCAAGCAATTTTGTTTTAGCAGGAAAGCTACTGATGGAGAAGAGGAAAAACCTCTTTTGGACTCCATGTGCTGCACACTGCTTGGATTTGATGCTTGAGGATATTTCCAAGTTACAGAAATTTGCAGGAGTTGTCAAGAGGGCCAGAAAAGTTACAACGTATATTTACCAGCATATTCGGTTGCATGATGCGTTTCTACAATTCAGTGAGGATCACCAAGAGCTGTCTAGAAGCGGAGTTACCCGCTTTGCTACCAACTACTTGACCCTTACTAGTTTGCTCAAGCAAAGGAAAGCTTTGGCGTCTTTGTTTATTTCTGAGGTGTGGAACACTAGTTCTTGGTCGAAGACACAGGATGGGAAATATGTCTATGAAACTGTGATGGCGAATGCTTTTTGGGAAAAAATTGAAGATTATCTTAGAGTTGTGCAACCCATCGTTATTGTTTTGCGTTTAGTGGATGCTGACGAGAAGCCGCCCATAGGATACATTGCTAGGGCTTTTGACACTGCAAGGAAATGATTATTGAAAACTTTGGCAGGAAGGAAACAGATTACATGCCTATTCTACAAATTATTGATTCTCGCTGGGATAATCAGATGGCTCGTCCTTTGTATGGTGCAGGATGTTTCTTGAATCCTGCATTTTATTATAAAGTGAAGGACAACAATGAGGCATTGATGGGAAGGTATGAAGATGATTTCATATTTTGCCTTGAGAGGATGGTTGATGATCCCGATCAACAAGACGTGATATGCTCTGAAATGGAGGTCTACAAAGGAGCTCGTGGTATGTTTGGCAGGGCAATTGCTATTAGACAAAGGGAAAAAAAACACCATGTAAGTTACATTTTATTATTTATATTGAATGATTTATTGGTAACATGTGTTTACATTGTATACTTATTGTTTAGTGGAATGGTGGGATACTTATGGAAGTCTCACCCCCGCTCTGAAGCGGGTGGCAAAGCGTATTTTGGGACTATGTTGCACATCTTCCTCATGTGAACGCAATTGAAGTGCTTTTGACTTTGTATGTATCAAAAACACCTATAAATTTACAAATATAAATGCCAACTTTATACTTGTAAATTTACATAATACTTGAATAAATGTGCAGATCCACATAAAGAGGAGGAATAAGTTGGAGGTTGATAGACTTTCCAAGCTTGTTTACATCCAATACAACAAGCAACTTGAGGAGAGATTCAAAAATAGGAGGCTCGGGAATTTAGCAAAAGATTTTGATCATATTGCTCTTTCAGAGTTAGATTGGTCAAGTGAATGGATGACAGGTCTTTACGTGGAACCAGAGGTTGTACCGGGGCTTACACTGAGGGTCATTGATGAAGCATTATGTGCTTCTCAAGCATATGAAGGTTCTCGTCCTAGAAGGAGTCAACCACAAGCACAACCAAGCACTTCAGCACGTGGTGGTCTTCGTGGTCGTGGTCGTCGTGGTACTCGTCGTGCACATGTGATTAGGCGACAATATGTACCTCCACATGTTCCGGACGATGAGGAGGAAGAAGACAAGGAGGATGATTGGATGAATCTAAATGATGATGGCCAAGAGCAAGATGAAGGACATGAAGAAGAAACTAACCTGTGTGATGATGATGATTGAAGCATTGCTGTATTAGATTATTATCTTTCAGTCTTTGAAATGTTGTGTTATGCCAAACAATTTGTCTGTATTTTTAGTACATTTTCCACCTTTTTTTTGCCAAACAATTTGTCTGTATGCCAAACATAGCTTGTTTAATTATCTATGTTCTGATTCCTTTATGTGTTGTGATTCTTAATACTTGTGATTAATCACTAATGTTTGGTTAAATGATATTTATTACTCTAACACTCTAGTTACTATGTATTTATAAATACAAAAGGTCGTGACAGAAAAATAAATTCAATACTCACTGTATTTTTTCTTAAAAAATATATTAATTGATGTCACATCTCCAAAATGCGACATGCGCTTAAAAAATAAAAAATGATATCGCATTTGAGACATGCGACATCCATTTTCTTTAAATAATTATATGTCGCATGTCTCAAATGCGATACATAGGTCACATTTTGTTAGACGCCTAGGCGCGCCTAGGCGTCCAGGATGAACGCCTTGTCACATTGCCGCCTTAATAACCATGTTCCCAACTGACAAGCCTCACATTGACAGGACGTGTGAGGCGAAACCTGGGGTAAAACACGACATAGTTTCTGAAGCGGTAGATGACCGAAGCGCAGGTGCCACAGGAATGGTGAGACAGGTCCAGCAGGAAGAGAGGAGATTTCGGCATATGGAGTCCGAACAAGGCGATACAATCCACCCTGCTCACAGCCACGCCCAATCACGTTGCCCGTAAGGATGTCCTGAAAAATGAGAGACGATGGATCAAAAATTGCTCGACAATGTAAATCCTTTGTAATCTGGCTAATGGATAACAAATTCATAGAAAAATCAGGTGCATGCAATACATTATTGAGATGCGTAGATGGTGTCCGGCTAATCTCCCCCTGACCAGTAATTGGGGAGTGCATCCCATTAGCAATAACCACAGTGCGTCCTGGAGGAACCTGTCGGTAGGATGTAAGTAGACCTCTATCTCCACACAGATGATGTATAGCACCAGAGTCCATAATCCACTCTATAGTATCATATCCACTACTGCTAGTGAGTGCATAAGTACTACCTGAGGTACTAGTGAACGCAGAAGCATCAACATCAAAATGACTCTCGAAGGCAAGGCCTTAAATGTCGGTTTCGGTCACCATTTCGCTATCGACCAAAACAGAATTTCGATGGAATTTCGACCGAAATTTCGGTCATTTCGGTCATTTTTTGTACTAGCACCCCCATATTTCGATCATTTCGGTCATTTCGGTCGAATTTCGATTTCGACTGGATATCGATATTCGACAGAAATTCGACCGAATTTCGCTGAAATTTGAGGCCATGCTCGAAGGCTGGTGATGATGTAACAAGACCAGATAGAGGGATAATACCCCTCAAACGAGCTACAAGATCATCAAAGCGTTGATCCAAAGAAGAAGCAGATGGAGGTTCAATCTGTTCACCTACTCGTGCAGAAGCAGGAAATCCATGCTTGGAGTAGCATGTGTCCTCGGTATGTCCAGAACGATGACAGAAAGTGCATGGTTGGCGAACACGACTCCCTCTGCCCCGAGGTCTACGACCACGAAACTGATGATGACCCCCGCGACCTTGAGATGCTACCATTGTTGAGGCGGTCTGATTGGCAGTAGATGAAGGAACAGTAATATGACTCAGTCTGTGAAAGGCTTCCTCCATAGAAGGAATAGTGGAATCTGCCAAGATCTGGGAATGTGTTGCCTCGTACTCTGGATCAAGGGCTGCCAGGAATACACCGATCATAGTGGCATTCTTGTAGGTCTTCTGCTACTAAGAAGTAGATGTGAGAGGCGTGAAGCTATAGAGCTTCTCGAACATTCCACGTAAAGACGTGTATAACGAGTGTAGAGGCCGTCCATTCTGCTTGATTGTAAAGATGTCATGCTGGAGTTGCAGAATCTTCGTCGCATTCTTTGCCTGTGAATAGGTAGCAGCAAGAATATCCCACATTGCTTTTGCAGTGGGATGATGGATAATATCATTTGCAATCTCAATTGCTATCGTTCCTGATAGCCAAACCTTGGCGTATGCATCATCCGCCTCCAATAAGACGTTAACCCCAGTCTTCTCAGCGGGCTCTTCCTCAGAAAGAATGTGTTTCTTACCGGTAGAC
This sequence comes from Ottelia alismoides, assembly GCA_037367405.1. Lineage (NCBI taxonomy): Eukaryota > Viridiplantae > Streptophyta > Magnoliopsida > Alismatales > Hydrocharitaceae > Ottelia > Ottelia alismoides. Next base: position 1,485,554 of record JAZKJV010000133.1, read on the forward strand.
TTCATCATACTCATGAATTGCATTGCCCACAGTTCATAATTTGGCACGTCCATCTTCACAATAGGCGCAGGACTTCTGAAGGCGCCTGTGGATGGAATATCGGCCTTGCTTTCTGACATAATGATAATAGAAGACTAGGATTGTAGACTGGATATATTGTTGTCTACACTGACATTCACAGATTCAGTTGCATGTGTAGACTCAAGCAACCAAACCCATAAGGAAGAAGGTTCGACGAGAACCTATGTAACGGCCCCGGCAAGAGAGGGCCTAAGCTGTGATAGCTTAGGCAGTACGGAAGCCTAAGAGGAGGCGCGACATGTGGCGCAATACGAGGAGGCCCGAGGAGAGGGGCGACGCGCAGAGAGGAGCGGCGCGCGGAGAGAGGCGACGCACGGAGAGAGGCGGTGCGCGGAGATGGGCGACCTGAGAAAAGAGGTGACACGCGGAAGGGGTGGGGCATGCAGAGAGGGGCTTGCGGTGGGGTTAGGGATAGGGTACATGAGCTCTGGTCTAGGACCGCCGCTCTGATACCATGTTGGGAAAAATCAAAAGAGTTGTTTATTCCATAAACCCTAGGCTCTCTTATATAGGAGGGTAGCCTATGGGTAAATTACATAAAGAGTCCATAAGGATAAAGAAAATATGAAACGGTACAAATAACATAAAATATATCTCTAAAAACATGGTTACCACATCTCTGAGGATGAACGGCAATATCAAGCATGTGAAGGACCTACATGCACAGTTGGCAATTGGGCAAGATCTCTCAAAGCAAAAATTGAAATTCGAGATCTTTGAGATTGAGGAGGAAGAAGAAGCTAATGCGGTGCATGTAAACAAAAGATTATGACCCTCCAAAATGAATTTCAATGGAAAAGGTGAGAAATACCCGCGTGGTTTCTGCTACGATTGCTGGAAATATGACTATTTCAAGGTCAATTACCCCAACAAGAATAAATCGGAAAATTCTAAAGTTCATGAAAATAAATGAAAGAAGAAAATTGAATTCGCAGCTGCCGTGGAGTGCAACTGCAGTCACTGACTGTGACGGATGCTGGATTGATTCTGCTGCAATCCGCCACATTATCAAAACAAAGGAGGTGCTGGTGAACTTTAAAGAGTTGAAGAAAGGTTAATAAAGGATCTTCATGGGAATCAATACCTATTTGGATGTAGAACGTGTTGAGACATATAGGCTTGACTTGGGCGATAGTATAATAGTACTGTAAGATGTACTATATGCTCTAGGAGTACGCCAGAACCTCATATATGTTCCAATTCTACTCAAAAAAGATTCTAAAGTTCATTTTTATAATAAGTGTGTATCCATAGGAAAGGAAAGAATAAGATCTATGTCATGGGAAAGTTTGTACCCGAGCATAACCTATTATATCTTCCTGTAATAAGTTCTAGTGAATCAATTAATGTGGTTTCTGAGTACTCTATGTGTTGTTTATCAAATTATGATTTATGACACATGAGACTGGGTCATCCAGGAAATTCCGAAATGGATCAAATCAGTGTTGTCAAAAGCCCTCTAGGCGCTCGCCTAGGTGCCCAGGCGAGGCGAGGCCTTAGCGCCTTGCCTCCTTCCAGGCGAGGCGTTTTGCGTCAGGCGCAACTCAAGCGAGTGCCTGTCTTGAGGCTTTGGGTGCTCAAGGCGAGCGCCTAGATCAAAAGTAGGGCTTTTTGCCTATTTCTTTAGATTTTTATCCATGATTAGGTTGTTATATTAGTATTATATTAGATATATATTAGTTCTAAGTATCATTAACACATACTTATACATATGAACACACATGTATATGTAATTCAAGGCCTTAAATGTCGGTTTCGGTCACCATTTCGGTATCGACCAAAACAGAATTTCGATGGAATTTCGGTGGAATTTCGACCGAAATTTCGGTCATTTCGATCATTTTTTGTACTAGGACCCCCATATTTCGGTCATTTCAGTCATTTCGGTCGAATTTCGGTCCGAATTTCGCTGAAATTTGAGGCCATGATGTAATTTACACACACTTCCATTGCATATATGTGTACATGACATTCATATTTTAGTTCTAAATACTACATATACTTTTGACTAAAAAAACCATATACATATAAATAGACAAAACACACATGTATAAATAGAGATACAAACACATGTATACATAGGCATGCACATACACTTGTACAAAGACATATGCATGTATACAAATATCTACACATACAGACACACGTGAATACATACACAAATACAAATATTTAATACGCATATGCATGCATACACAAGTAAAAGGCATACATTACTATACATATTAATAAATAGTGGATTGATCGTAAAATATAATTTGGTGATAGCATATACACACACATATATATACATACACATACATATGAGTATACATATACCAATGTACACATACACATTTATATACATGCTCGTAATCACACCCACAAATATAGTCGATTGGTCTTAGATTGAAATATAAGTTATACATACATATATTTATAATTACACATACATATATATACATACATACATGTACACATACATATTTATATACGCACATTTGAGCACACACACAAATATATTAGATTGGTATTAGATTGAAATATAAGTTATACACATGGCCTTAAATGTCGGTTTCGGTCACCATTTCGGTATCGACCAAAACAGAATTTCAATGGAATTTCGGTGGAATTTCGATCGAAATTTCGGTCATTTCGGACATTTTTTGTACTAGGACCCCCATATTTCAATCATTTCGGTCTTTTCGGTCGAATTTCGGTTTCGACTGGATATCGATATTCGACAGAAATTCGACCGAATTTCGCTGAAATTTGAGGCCATGGTTATACAAACATATATTTAGAATTACACATACATACACATGTGTGTATGTGCACATATCATTTGGACTCACGCATAATTTATTTATTTTTATATAAGGCGCCTTGCTTTTCTCATGCGAGCGCCTAGGTGAGCGTCTAGCGCCTCAGGCGTTTTGCACCTCTAGCGCTTTGGAGTGCCTATCGCTTTTAACTACACTGGATCAAATGATTAAATCTGATCTTTTACCTAAGATTACAGATGCAAGGACATTGCCATGTAAACATTCACTGACCGGTAAAATGAAGAGAAAATATTTTTTGATGAGATTTCGATCAAAGGAATTATTAGGATTGATCCATTTAGACATATGTAGAACATTAAGCGTCAGTACATTGATGATTATTCTAAGTTCTCTTATATCTATCTCTTAGGAAAAAATGTAGAAGCCTTTGAAACATTTAAGAGATACAAGACAAAAGTAGAAACAAAATTGGAAAATCAACTAAGACCCTTAGGACTGATAGAGGTGGAGAATATACCTCAAAGGAGTTTGAGGAGTATTGTATTCAAACAGGTATTTATAGGCAGACTACGATTCCTTATACACCATAACAAAATGGTATAGCTGAAAGAAAGAATAGAACATTGATGAATGCAGTAAGGTGTATGTTGTCACACTCAGGTCTACCAAAGAAATTTTGGGAAGAAGCAGTGTTGACTGCTAATTACATACAAAATAGAATTCTCACCAAGCCAGTAGAATCAACGTCGTATGAAATTTGGAATGGCATGAAACCCGAGTTGGGCCATCTCCAAAAATGTGGATGTGTTGCATATGCCTTGTTACCAAGTCAACTTCGAGATAAGCTAGACTTCAAGGTATTAACGTAAAAATTTGTTGGATATAGTGAACAATCTAAGGGATATAGGGTCTTCCATGAATCAAAGGTTCTAAATGAATCAAAAGTTCTAATCGAAAGTTGTGATGCAACCTTTCTTGAAAATTATCAAGAGAATGAGCATGAAGTAAAGAACAAGATCCCCTAATTATCCTAGAGGATAATGAAGACAACTTAGATTAGTTAATGATATAGATTATCAACACCTAGATAATGAACATATGAACAATGATGATCCTTTAAAGCAAATGGACGAATCCACGCAACCCATGAGTATAATCGACAATAAGAAACCCAGGTCATAGCACATATGGATGGAAGATTATCATTTCTATAGGTGTGAAACACCGTTTTACACTGTAGATGAGGATGTAACAAATTGTACAAATCTCACATCTCTTGACGAAGCAATAGCTTCGAATGTGTCGGAATCATAGACGGTCGCCATGAGGGATGAGCTGGACTGAATTGAACGAAACATTGTATGGGAGTTGTGTGATTTGCCCCAAGGTAGGCAATCCATAGGATGTAAGTGGGTATTGAAGAAAACGTACCAAGTTGATGGTATTGTTGATAAATACAAAGCAAGATTAGTTGTCAAGGGTTACACTCAGCAAGCTGGAATATATTTCCAAGAAACTTACTCTCTGGTTGCTAAGCTTGCATCAATTCAAATGATATTAGCTATAGTCGCATATATGCATTTGGAATTATTTCAAATGGATGTGAAGACAACCTTCCTTAATGGAGAATTAAAAGAAAAGATTTATATGCGACAACCTAATGGATTTCAGGTGAAAGATTAGGAGAAAAGGATTTATAAGTTAAGAAAGTCGTTATATGGCTCAAAACAATCTTCACGATAACGGTATCTCACGTTTCATGAGAAAATTATCCAATTTTGATTTATTGCAAATAAGTTGGATAATTGTGCATATCATGAAGAGTGTGAGCAAGTTTGCTATTATGTCAATGTACATAGGTAACATTCTACTCGTGGGTAATGACATAGGAAAGCTCAATGAAATCAAAAAGAAATTGAGCAGTGAATTTGAGATGAAGGACATGGATGAGGCATCCTATATTCTAAAAATTCAAATTACAAGAGATGGAGATTCAAGGAAATTGAGTCTTAGTCAAGAAAAATATTAGCATACTGTATGAAGATATCTGAAATGCATAATAGCACTCCAGCTCATACACCGATTGTGCTTGGAAAGAGACTTAGTAAGAGACAATGTCCTGGAAAAGGACAGAAATCTTTTGAAGTTTCATATGGACAAGAGGTGGGAAGTCTGACGTATGCAATGATGCGCACTCGATCCGACTTGGCTTATCCAGTTTGCTTAGTTAGCAGATATCAAAGTAATCCCGGACCAGTACATTGGGAAGCCGTTAAGAGGATTTTTCGATATCTAAAATTAACCGTACATCTAAGACGAGTGTATCAAGTCGAATCACTTAAAGTAGTGGGATACCGATGCAGATTTCAAAGGGGATGTGAATGATAGAAATCTACATCGGGGTACCATTTCATGTTCGGTGGAGCAGTCGTTTCTTAGGGTAGCAAGAAATAATGATGTGTATCTAGACATACATAGGAGGCAGAATACATTGCATGTAGCAAGATTAGCACTTATGCGATTTGGATTAAACGTTTTTTGAAAAACTTAAGCTTTGAATTGGTTAAAGGTCCAGTTGAAATGTATTGTGATAATCAAGTTGGAATAAGCTTGATCAATAGTGATACTAATAGTTCTAAAAGAAAGCACATTGAAATCCATATCACTATATACAAGATATAGTGGTTAAATAAGAAATAACGGTAACATATATATATGCAAGTGATATGATGGCTGATTCCCTAACTAAGGGAATGGTAGCTAGTACATACATTAAACATGTTGGTTAATGAGACTCAGGAATGCATGAGTTAAGGAAGAGGTTTTCATGAATAATGAACCTAATTGCAAACATCTTTATGTACTCCATGAATAGTGGGAGTGTAAAAGCTTTGACCGCTACGGTCAAGTGGGAGATGTAAAACGGCCTCCGTGACCGTGTGGTCAAGCAACCACCTCCGACGATTGCGGCGAAGCCGGGTCTCACGGAGACCCCAACCGCAAGGGCGTAAAGGAAGGGGACGGATGTTACGAGGACTTACATCCTATAAAAACCTCCCACACTGAGGGGAATGCAACCATCGACGGAATCTCGCTCTACATGACCCCCTTCCAATCCATACCCAACATCTCTTTCCCTCTCTCGTTCTCTCCAAGCAATACATTCGGTGGCATACCTAATTCTCAGACACAGGTCACTTAGAAACAATGCCTATGTGAGGGGAAAATCTATGCAAGTTCCGAGGCAAGAGTAAAGTTGGTATTTGGTTCTGAGAAAAAAAAGTTGATTCTGCTCAATTTAATTTCAGGGTTCCGCTGACATTACGTTTTGAAGAATCTAGTATAAATTGGCACAATTGAATTTGTTCGTGAAAAAAATGGATCAGGATTTTAGCATCCTATTTATACATACCTCGTTAGAGCAGAAACATCTATAGACATAGCCAGAGTCCAGTAATTTTTCTGCATACTGCTTGTATAATTCATTCCGTTCTGACTGACGATAAGGTCCAAACTCCCCCCCAACACCTGGACCTGGAATTGTTACAAACATTGTAGTAGTTAGACACGGCAGAATGCAGATATTAGCCTCTACAGAGAACAAAAATTGCAGGGGTGAGCGTGGACACATAAAACATCTCTTTCCTAAAAGCTAATTTCTAAGAGATCATGTACACTTCAACCGAACTATGTATTAAAGAAATCCGGGCTTGTGTACCTTCATCCCACTCAAGACCAAGCCAAGAAAGGTCCTGTATCAAGGCTTCCTCGGATTTCTTAGTCGATCTCTCCAAGTCTGTATCCTCAATTCGTAAAATAAACTTCCCACTCTTGGACCTGCAGTGCAGAGAAAAAAGTTTTGTGAATATCTGGCACGGAACAAGCAAAAATATCTCATTTATCACCATATACGAAAGAAAAATAAAAATATTATGATCCCCACAACCTCCTCCAAATTCAATCCTACATGTCGGAATCTATGCCAGTTTCCTTTCAGTTCTATGGGTGTGGTACCAATAATGTTCATTATGTCGGCACATTGCCTTTTCATAGTTCCAGCCCGTTTCAGAAAATAAGGACATGAATCAAAAGAACTTCTAGTTTCCATTAGAGCATTCTTTTTGAAGCCACCAGCCAGCGGCATATGTACTGAGAGGAGAATCTCACTTCGAGATAGACAGTCATAAAGATAACTTAGTTTAGAATCCACTTAATGGTCCGGTGTTACACACAGTGGGCTATGACTCCAAGGACCAGGGTTCAACCCCACCCTCCTCCCCTTAACTATTAAAAAAAACTTAGTCTGTTCATATGAGTCATCTTGATTCTTAGAGAGATGAAAGGACTGTCAAGCAAGACCCGAGCATCTCCCCTAAACATTACAAAATGGGATCTTAACATAATGGTCCTTTAAATCTTTTGAAATTACATGACATTTGTAATTATACAGTGACACTGTAAACTTGCTTTGTCTTATACCATGGCCCATGCCCTGAGTTGATCTCAACACGATAAAGAGACACTTTTTTTTTACAAAATCCAAGAGTAGTAGTTCATCTTCCACCCCCACCCACCACCTCCAACATGCCAACTCACTTGATGGTTTTAGTTGCAGCTCCAGCTTGAACTCTAAACCCCACAAGGCAGAATCTGGGGGCTTAAGAAGGATGAGGTTGAGGGTCCTACGAACTTTGGTCCAAAGTTCAAGGCCCTACGAAAATAAGGCCTCAGGACCTCCGCCCCATCCATGTGGTGCACTCATCGTTGACCAGCCCTATCTTGGAGGGGAGGAGAAGAGAGAGTCAAAGACCAAGCTCGTTTATGACAAGATCATATCTTCAATGCGGAGGTTGATACTTTCGAGAGGTGCAGGCTACAGGGACCACAATTACTGCAACTCCACGAGTCATCTAAGGGCGCACGAGTCACTGTTGTCAAGGTGCCTTATGAGAGGCCACCTTAGGGATCCGTCTATTGACCGGCAGAATGAGCTAATTAGGATGCTCGGGGGATGTGTCGAGGATGTGGTTGTGTGGACAGAGTGGAGTTCTTCAGTGAGGCCAAGATGAACACCCTGATGGAGGACATCTGAGTGTTTGTAGTCAGAACCCTACTAAGTACTAATGATGTGTTTACCAATTGTATTCTATATTGATGAATCCAAGGCCCAAAGGCAAACATAGCATAATCAGGAAGACATAAGCTATCCTCGTCAAAACCAGTAAGTGGAGCCGGCGATTAACTAGCCTATTTAATCATTTCTTGAAACAAGTTGTCATCAACCCCAACCATTGCAACACCGATCTCTTTAGTTGCTTTAAGGATCCCAAAGTATCACTCCTATCATCACATTAATGTAAGTGATATAATTTTTGGAAGGAAAAAGGGTGTGAACCTGTAAAGAGAGCACCCAAAAAACTTTTTATATTCACAAGTTAAAATCAAAATTACAAAGACTTAGATTCGTGAAGAATCTTGGCTTAATCCAGTATATTCTCTGTATAAAATTACTTATCTTTCAAAATAACACAATTCCGCGCAAACCAAAGTGCTCAAAGGATAACCATTGCATGAATCCTATCAGCAATCAAGACAGCCCCAAACGGCCCAACAGATTCCCAGAATATATGAACACTCTCTGCAAAGAGACCAGCAAGACCAACCTCCACCTAGATATCCCTCGATGTAGGGCAAGAGAGGAAAATGTGGAATATACCCTCCATCCCCACAGCACAATGCTAGTAAGAATTATCAGTCCCCTGGAAAAAGTTGGCCTTTCGGACACCAGTCATCACCTAGCCTCTCCCAAACAGCATGTTAGAGTGTGATTTAGATGAGTAGTTGGATCTCTTTAGATCCAATTACACTGCCCATGTTTAGTCTCGTATTGCCTATTGATGGGACTCCATAGTGTTGGTGGAGCTATATATAGAATTCCACACTCCACACCCCTTGTAATATTTGGGTATTCTAATCATTATATGAAAAGGCACGTCTTGAGGTAGTCGAGGCATATGCCTCGAGGCGAGGTGCTCCATTTTAGCCCTGAAGCGCACACCTCAGACTCCTTTGGCGAGGTGCCCGTCTCACTCAGTCGAGACAGTCGAGGTGACATGAGGTGTTAGCTGAGGCCTTAGTTGAAGCGTTTTTAAGGATTTTGGATGTTTTTATTAAGGATTCTTATTATTATATTGGTAGTTTCACATGTTTATAGAGGTCTAGTTGTTTAGGATATATTTATACAAGGTGAATGCTTAAATTTGGTTTATTCCGTGTTTGTAAGCATGTTCAATTATCTCAATAACTCTTAGAATTACACCAGTAAACATACAACTCAGCAAATCTCATATGCAAGCAAATCCAAATACCCATATAAAGAAAAACTTCGAGACAGGGGCGCTGCCATTGGATGGAAATTTAGTAGAAGATATATAGAGTTATGGATCTTTTATATAACTTTTCTTTTGTCGTCCTATCTCTATAATTTCATCATATATTGCAGTGCTATATATGTTAGATAGTATATAATTTTATTAGTGTATATTTTATTCTAGTTTTTATGAGTATCTTACTTTATAAACTGAGCCTTACGCTTCTATCGCCTAGAGGACATGCCCCGCCTCACTTCCAGAGAAAACAACTCCTTTCGCTTTTCGCTTTTCTAAATATTGATTTTAATAGAAGACATAACATCTTGTAGCTTTCTCCTGTAGTTTTATCCCACTCCTTGTGTAGTAGGACTCCATGTAAATAAATGTTTCATTCTTGTCTTTTGATTCCGCAATTCTATTTTATATTTGTTGAGAGTTAATTTATATTTGCTTTGTTTCATCTGAAAAGGAGATCAGGTGATGTACCATTTAGAAGATGTGAGATTTGAGACGTTGAGCATGTCAAGAGAGGGTGAGGAAGGCCTAAGAAGTGTTAGAAGGGGACTATTCGAAGAGATATTATTTATTTGGATCTAAGCCTAAAAATGGCCCAAAATAGATCTGAATGGATGCAAAGAATAAATGTAGCCGACCCTAGTTAGTGTGGGACAAGGCTTTGTTGTTGTTGTTGCTTATTTATTTCATCTCTATTATGTACTTTTACCTCTAGGGTTTCTCCTCTCTATATAAGAGAGCTTTACGACCCTCATAATAAACAAGTCATTATTTTCCCCATGCATGGTAGCAGAGTGGCGGTCCTAGATCATAGGTCTAAAGCCCTTGCATCCCACCCCACCTGCCGAACCCCTCTCGCTCATGTCTCCCTCGTTCTCGGCCATGGTGTCTCACCACCACTGGACTATGTGTGCCACGCAGCAACCTTGTCGTCGTTGCCACCCGAATCGCGGATTAATACTGCCTTAGCAGCTCCATCAACGCCCTAGAGATAGTCAACAGCTGCTTTGTTGACATAACAGCTCAACAGCAAGATCCTCGCATCATCGAGCCACATTTCTTGAGTTTTGCATGCTCTGAGCCATCGTGTAAAGGTCCAACTGCTTCCCTAGCCGCGTCTAACGATCCTGCATCTCCATACAGCTCCTCGATGTGAAATCAGTGTCCCTATATCATCTGATTTTAAACTTATGTTGGTGATTTCAAACCTATAAATCACCCCATCCATCCGAGAGCACCGCCAAAGTTGATAGGAATGATTGTGGCATGAGTCTGCACACACATCGGCTCCCATGTATGATTGCGTAGACACCTTCAAATTGGTATGTATCCCCAGTCGTGTTCTTTCCCGGCTTCATTACCATTATTCATGTCAGAGGACAAGGCTGACTTACCTCCTCCGGCACCTTCAAAGGTCTAGTGCCCATTGCTAAGATGGATGGGACCAATTATGAGTTATGGTCTATCAGTCTATGTAATTCATGAGCCTTATGTAGTGCAACAATAAGAGCACATTCAAGCCGACTGACGAAACCGGGGTAAATGCTTCTTGGAAGCAAGATGGTGCTATACACGCATTTGGCTATTTGGTACTCTCACCACAAAGAAAGGCAATGATAATTTAGCCCACTACCAAGACAACGCGGGGCATCCTCGCTCCCACATATTCTCAGGCGAGGAACGAGACGAAGATCCTGCAGCTCCAGTATGACATTTTCACAACCAAAGTGGCCCTCCTCTTCTCGATTTCTACTCGTCACTCAAGGGCATGTTTGAGAAGCTTTACAGCTTCATGCCTCTGACTACTTCTCCAAAGTAGCAGAAGGTATACAGGAACGTCACAATGGTTGGAGTATTTCTGGCAACACTTGACCCTGAGCACGATGGTGCATGGAGTCAGCTACTCACAAGTCTTTCAATGATCTTGTCTCTCGTCTGAGGGAGATTATGACTCACGTTGTCGACTCCATTGATGCTCCTTCGGCCCTTTTGACATTGATGCCTCTACCTCTGCCAGTACCTTGGTATAGCTTATGCTCTTGCTACTTCTCACATGGCAGATATTTCAGCGTGGATTATGAACTCCAGTGCATTCTCACCATCTATGCAGAGACAAAGCATAGCTCACTTCATACAAATTAATACATCCAGGCAGATCTGTTGTCATTACAGATGCGACACATTCCCCTATTACATGATAGAGGGAGATCCATTTGATACCATCTATTTGTCTAAAGAATGTGCTACATGCACCTGATTTCTCTATGAACTTGTTATCTTTTTTAGCCAAAAAGGGAGAAAACATGCTAAAGGGTCCGCCCAGATATATTAAAAGAGAGTTAAAAGAAATACTTACAAAAGCTAAGACTCGGGGAGAGTCCGAGCATGAGAGATTACATTTTTCAATAAAAAAATGTAAGGCAAAGAGTGCACCGTTTCTAGCTAACTACAACGCATAAATAGTTGTTATCAAAAGAAGAATATCCTCTCTAGGTTGATTCTTTGTTGCGTGTAAAGAGTCCCAAAATGCATCAAAACTATGAAGGTTCAACCAGTCAAGGCCAAGCTCCAACCAAATAGGGGAAGACTTCTCACAACATCAACAACAACAAAGTATTTTCCCACATTAAGTAGGGTCGGATACACGGATTTTTTGCCTCCATTCAAATCTATCTTTGGACAATCTCAGGCTTAGGTCCAAAAAAATTAAGATCCCTTCGTACAGTCTCATTCCAACACTTCTTTTGCCTTCTTTGACCTCTCTTAGCTGGTTCAACATCCCAAAACTCGCATCTCCTAACTGGTCAAAACTTCTCACAAAGAAAGAAAAGATGCTCTATAGCTTCAATGTGCACACCGCACAAGGGACAAGAGCTAGGGACATTTGCAAAGATTCTTTTTTTTGAAGCCAGAAAAGGAGAAGACACTCATAGGTGTTCGCCCCATAAGTATATTAAAACCAGAAAATAAAAGGAACAAGGAGCACAAAAAAAGAAAAAGAAAAAGGGGCGCTCTACGCAAGCCAGGAGCGCGACATGCCCAAAGCACGAATACGGGCGTTCTCTACATAAAAGATTCTTGAGCAACGGTCTCTCGTCAAAATCCGGTTTCTTCCCAATAGGCACATGAAAATGATAACTCTGCTTGGTAACTTGCTTCTCCAGATAAGATTACAGTCATGGATCATGAAGTCAGTAAATGACGATGGGGATCGGTCCACCGCTCTGTAAACTCACTTCACTGAGAACATGTTGTTTTTCCACACCCAATGATCCTTTACTCGAAAAGGGTCATCCACCTGACTCGGAGACTCCAAAAGAAGAAGAAACTCTTCGACTCAAGGTTTTAAAAACCGAAACGAACCGGTCGGTTGAACCGGTTAAACCAAGAACCGGAGGAAAAACGGTCCAACCATCTGGTTTTTATTCAGATTATAAAAATAAATCAAAACCGGTCAAAATCCGGTTGGACCTCTTAAACATGGTTGAACCAATTAAACCAAACCATCGGTTCAACCATTTAATTTTTGACAAAAAATAATTTTCAATAAATCAAAAAAATACAAACTTTTTCAGAAATATTCATAATCTAGTCTCATTCTAACCTATATTATAGTATCTTTTTACCTCTTCTCCTTTACATGTGCCAATGACTCATTATCGCTTGTCCATTCCTGCCATATGAGCATTGTCTCTCTTCTCACATTGTGCATGAGGTTGTCCACTTATGACAATAACAAACGAAGAAGACATTGTCATAGTCATACTATGAGAAGCAATAAATTAACAACATTTGCCGTTAATTAGAATTTAAATAGTTTTCAAAATATTAATTTTTTACATCACGTATGTGTATTTATATAAATTTTACAAATTATGATTATTATGCACTTTTGAGTTTTTTAAGAAGATTTATACCCTAACTTTTAAGCAATTTTACTTGTGCTCCTGTATTTTCTTAAAAAAATCACAATATCATCCTTGTATTGGTATAAAATGGGAGCACAAGTGTAGTAATAAAAGTTCACTACTATTGATTTTGTAAAAATATATGGGACACATGCAATTGTATTGAAAATAGGGGTACAAGTCTTATTAGAAAAACTTGGAAGGACAAGAGTAGACAAATTCTCAAAGGATATGATGTAACATTTTTCGTATTAATTTGTATGATATACCGGTCTAATTCGATTTGACCCGATTGAACCGTACGAACCAAACCAACAATACAACGGTTCAGTCTTTTCCGGTTTCTTTGAGCTGTTGATGTCATCACCGGTTCGACCGATCGGTCCTACTAGTCCGACCATAATAACAAAACCGATACATGCCTGGTTTGATGTCCGGTTCGGTTTTTAAAACCTTGCTTCGACTCATTGGTCTGAAAAATCTGATAAAAAGGCATTCAACTCCTATTGTTCCAGCAATCTGCCACGCGCACCACACGGTCTGCAGTCAAAGCATAGAGGTGCGAAAAATGGGTCGAAATGGGGCCAAAACCTATCCAGTTGTGTGCACAAAAAGCAAAGCAGTTACCATTACCAAGTACAGGGCGAAAACGAGCAGAAAACTATTACATCACCAACTGTATTCCTTTCCGCAATGTAGATGGAAAGAAGCTCTAGTGGTATGGTAAAGAGTCTTGGGCTCTGATGACATTTAGATCTAACGGATGAGTCTACAGCATAGGTCTTTCACTTCTTCCCCAAATCATGTTGATTCATTTGATAAGCAAAGCCCCATTCATTGTATCTAGATGAGAAATCCCAAGATCGTATGCCGTCTTAGAGAGTGTAATTGTCTCTTGATATACTAAATGAACTCCCGACCCATCATAACTCGACTTGCCTCATAGAAATCTCCGCATGATCATCTCCAACCTGCGACGAACACCAGAAGGTAGAAAGCACGCAGACATAAAGAACACCGGGATTGTCGAGAGTACCACTTTAACTAGTACTAGTCGACCTCCGCGTGATAAGAAGGTAGCCCCCCTTCCTGACAGTTTTTTCTCCATCTTATTAATAATAGGGAGCCAATCCTATAACAGAAGTTTGTTACTAGTCAGTTGGAGACCAAGATAACATATTGGTAGAGATCCATAGTTCATGCCCAACTCCTCACTACATGCCAAGGCCTCACTATCTAAAAGCCCAAATGGAATAAACACTGATTAGTTATGGTTAAGTATCATCCCTAAAAGCTCCCCAAAGATCTCAAGAGTTATGGCCGTCCCTCTAGATTCCTCTCGACTGCCTTCAATAACGAAAATAATGCCATCTGCATTATGTAACAGAGGAGCGTGGATATCTCCAGTAGAGTATCCTAATGTGAACCCCCGTTACAGTACTTGGTTAACCATACAAGATAGGACATCAACTGCAATAATAAAAAACATAGGAATAATGAGGCAACCATGTCTAATGCCTAGTTGCGACTAAAAGAAACCAACCTCAGGGTGATTACTGATCAGCACTGAATAGGATGTTATGGTGATGCAACGCTTCATCCAAGATATCCAAGTGTCTGAGCAACCCTGTTTTGTCAGTGCAACCTAAAGAAAACGATAGTCAAATGTATCATAAGCTTTGGAAAATTTTGCCATAGGATGCCTTTTATGCATCGTCTCTTCTAATTAGCAATGATCTAGATGGCCATATCCAAGATATCACTCATCTGTCTCCCCGATATAAATGCTGACTGGAGCAGCGAAATGATGTGATCCACACCCCAATTTAGTCTAGTTGCAAGTACATGCTATTATCAGGTAAATTGCATTGTAGAGCGCAATCGAATGATAGCCTTCCAATCTTTCAGATGGCTCCTTGGGGAGGAGAAAATTGAGGGTTTTTAGCCTTTCAAAACCAGTGTTGCCTTCAGCCAATTCTTCTACAACTCATGTAGAAGACGAAGTGCGAAAGTGTAATATCATAAATAAATATAGAACATGGAAGAACATCGGATTTTACGTGGAACCCTACTCTGTGAGAGCGGATGAAACCATGGGAGAAAGCCTCTGACAGGTCAGATACTCTGTTATCCCTTTCTTTCATCTATTATTGGTGGTATAGGGCTTCTTACATAGCCCCACCATTAAGACTAAGTCTCACTCACAATAGATGCGGGACTAAACCTGTGGATGTGATAGTCAGACCTTGTAGGGATACAATTAACCATCTATACATGTGACACATACTCTAGCACTCCCCGTGAAGCTAGAGCATGCAATACTCAACTTGGACAAATAGAAAGAAATCGCTCTCTCACACAATACATGACACTATGAACAATATCAATTCAACGCAAACTCTACTGATTGCAAGTTTATGACGGTGCTTCTCATGTCATGCTGGTGAGGAGGAATAGAAGGGTTGGAGTGTGAATTGAACCAGGTCTACTTGTCGAAGAACATGTGCTTTGTAATGCATTTGTCAGAGTCAATGAAACTGAATCGAGTTTCTCCAACTCTATAAAGGGCCAAACTTGAGAAAGATGTGGAAAAATCCTCGTCGGAGTCTACGGATGCTGGAGAATGGAGTCTCAAAGTCTTCTCGTCGAAGAAATTGGTCCCTCCCATACTGGTTCAGAGAATGGGATCTTTACTTTCGAGTCCATATGGATCACATGAAAACCCTGAGTCCAAATCAAATATGTGGACCTCTCAAATAATGATCACATATATGTACGCATCAAACTAGTACAATCCAAAATCTAGACGTCTGAATCTGAACTGGAGAGTATGAATCTGTCCTATAGAACTCTACATAATACTCCCCCTTTCTCCCATACTGGTCAGAAATAGATGACATCGACCAAGTTAGAAGAAGACATGAAGATGAGAACCCAAAATCAGATAAGGCTATCTCTCCTTTTTTGACTTTTTCTCTTTTTCAAAATACTTTTTTCTTTCGTACGGCTTCTTTTTTGTATTGTTATCCATTTTTCACTCACAAAATTCCCTTTTTTAATAACGATAGCCCAAATTATGCCCAAAAAACAACCCATTTTTTTATTTTCTTTTTTTATGTCGCGGCCCATGAATTGTAGCTCCTTATTTGCTTCTCTTATTTTTTAAATACAGTAGCATCACTTTCGGCCATTAAATGTTGGGCCCCAAAAAACCAACCATCCCCTTTTTTAATAACAGCATTAGGTCCCTCCCTTTTAAGCCCAATCAGGCTTTTAAAAGAATAAAGGGGCTTCCCCCATCATTCCCGCATGCGAGGGTGTTGAATAACTAGGGTTCTCCATTGGGGAGAACCCATCGACGCTGCCAATCGAGGATACTGGAGGTGCATGCATTGTGCAAGGGATGGTTCTAGGGAGGGGCTTCGCCGCCGCCTAGAGGTTGGGGAACACTAGTTGCCTCCTTGGAAGGAGATGCACATGGAGTAGGGCTCCCAGAGGAACCCAACACTACTGCTAGGGTTCAAGGTGGTTGTCGCCAACGAATCAGAGCCTTCTGTGTGGCATGCATGCAGGGTTCAAAAAGAACCCATTATTCTTCTTTTTTTAATGAACTGGGATGATGTTTTTTTGATAAAGGGCTCCTAAGAAGATTGTGGGCGGGAGCAAGTACTTGCTTGACATCACGGATGTAGCCTATCTTAATCTTTTGTAGGGCATGCTGAAACCGTGCACTTCAATTCTGGAATGCTTTGAACTCGAATTGGAGATTGACTTGAAAATTAGAGTTCCAATTGAAACCTAGTTGATCGGAACCGCTGCATGGAACGTGGATCTAAAGATTGTGCACGTTCCTGAATAGAATGTCTTCAGAATAAATAATAACCAGGATCAAAAATCGAATAATCAAACCACTCCGATCGTCGACAGTGGTTGCTGAGGTAAATTCCTAAGTAGTACCTTGGGATTACAAAAATCCCTGCGTACTATAGAAAGTTTTTTTACTTCAGTACTACAGAAGTATCGCATTTACAGAATGTGATACTAAAGAAAGTATTTTTACTTCAGTACTACAGATGTATCGTATTTATAAAATGCGATATCTATGGCGCATTCCGCTTATGCTATATGCGTTAGTCCCTGGAAACTTAAACCCTTCTCATCTACAGTTCGTCACTTCCGCCCGTGCTTGAATTCCTCGCAAACACTCCCAACTTCTGTGTAGCCCTCCGTACAACTCCCATGTCGAACATTACCCTCTCATCTTGCATCGAATCTGTCGCCCTCTCGTCGTGTGTCGCGCGACAGTGAGTGAACTTCGTGCAGTGCACCACCTCCCCTGTCGTGCTCTCGTTTGCTTCTCGAAGACCTTGGTACAATAATTATTCTCTTAGGGTGTTAGGTTTGGATATAACCAAAACTTTTTTTTTCAATTTTGTGCTCTTGTGATTTTGGGTTATTATTTATGTACTTATAAATCCAGTGCCCCCATGTGTTAGGTCGGAATGGAGTCGATTTATTGCATGTTCCATTTGAAGGGTTCTATTAGTTATTCCTCGACGGTCAATGTGTGTGGTTTTGGGTTAATACTGACTATGACCTAGGATGAGTTGTTGAATCTTGTCCATCGAAAGTTCAACTTGGATAAGAACAACCTAAACTCTCACATCGCATTCCACGCAAGACAGGCGAAGAGCCCACGCTGACGTCCATCATGGATGATGATGATGTACAATGAGTTTTTGTGTATGCCAGGACTATTGTGAAATCAGCACCTATTGATATTCTAATTGAGGGTCAATCGGGTTCGTATGTGGTGCCGAATGTTGTTGATGCGGACGATCACCTCCCTTCAGGTCCTTCCGTTGTTCGTCGCACCAGTGACCCCATATCGCAGCCAACAACAGTTTACGAATGGCTCATGAGTAATGTGCTCTTAAGAAAGGTTCGTCATGTCTTGGACGATGTCATCCCTAGTGTAACAGACAATGAGTTGGACAAGGACAATGATCATGAGGTTAAGATAATGTTGTAAATGAGCAGATGGGAACAGATGAACCCATTCCCCAAGAAATTGTTCCTAGTTTAACATTTTTTTGGGTCAGAGGATATGAAACACATGCAATATATGAGAATGATATTCGAAAGAAGTCTGGGCTCGACGGTCTTGGTGATGAACTTTGAAAGGGCAGAACCTTCAAGTGTAAAGATGATTTGATTTATGTTGTGAAGAAACATCACATCATTGCACACTACAACTTCGTAGTTAAAGAATCCGCCACCTAGATCTGGTCTATTTTTTGCATCAGTCAATCGAAAGGATGTGTTTGGTATCTACGTGGTCATTACAAGAAATTTAATGGCATGTGGGTGATCTCTAAGATCGTCGGCCCATACACTTGCATAAACCCAACTATTAATCAGGATCATCGTCAATTGGATTGTAATTTCATGGCTAGAACAATGCTATCCCTAGTGAAGGATGACCCCATTATTCGGACGTCGACCTGTAGAACTCATGTTCACGAGATGTACAATTACTGGGTGAAGAAAAAAAGAGCATGGGAAGCTCAGAGAAAAGTAATTGGAATAATATTCGGTGATTGGAAGAAGTCTTATGCCGAGATGTCGTATCTTCTGCAAAGCATTGAAGGTTGCCATACCGAGGACTGAAATAAATATCGAACATGTCGAACACTTCGAGACGCAGAAACCACATTGTCGTAGATTTCAATGATGCGTTTGGGTGTTCGTCCCTTGCATTGAAGCATTCAAATTTTGCAAGCAATTGATAAGTTTTGATGGGACTCATTTGTACGGTGAGTACAAGCAGAAATTGTTGATTGTTTGTGGGACGTATTGAGATAAACATCACATTCCTCTTGCCTTCGAGATTGTTGATGAGGAATCTAGCCTATGTGGAAGCGGTTCCTTCTGTTGTTTCACATCAGAGTAATTAGGGTGTGTGAAGGGCCAATATGTATCTTTTTTTACCGTCATCCTGGTATAAAATCCGCAATGAGTGATGTTGATGTTGATTTATTAGAATTGATCACATACTGATGCTTTTGTTCAAGGCATGTCACAAGCAACTTCAATAATATTTTTAAGAATGGCTCTATAAAAGTGTTGGTACAGGGTGTCGCACTTCAAACGACTACTAGGAAGTTTGCGTACTTCATGAGGAAATTGCAGAAACGGAACCTGGATGCAGGTAAATGGTTTTCCACTCATGATTATCGCAGGGAGCAATGGAATTTAGCCTTTGATGGCGGCTATAGATTTGGGCAGATGACTACAAATCTAAGTGAAAGTTACAATGTGATTCTTAAGGATGTCCGATGTTTGCCTATTGTTGCACTAATCGAGAAGACCTTTTATAATTGTGTCTTATACTTCAACGAGAGAGCGGATGAGGCTACCACTGCACTCGTAACATGTCAAAAATTCACGCATCTCGCCGTAGCAGAACTACATCGGTGGAGTGCATCTGCAAATGAACATATTGTAACCCGCATATAAAGACAGCCAAACATATTATTTGAGGTTTTGAGCGATGCCTGACGTACAAAGTTTGGGATTCGAGGAAATGGTATACGGTAAACTTAAGGCAACGATCATGTACATGTAATAAATGGTAAATTTTTCGCATCCCATGTTCTCACGTTATCGATGTCATTTCGCAATGTCGGTCAGAGATTGGCACGAATGTTGGTGATTAGTACACATGGGAGAATCAAGTAAAGGTTTGCGAATGGAAGTTTTTTCAATTGGTGACCGAGATGGGTGGCCTCCATTGGAGTACCTAGAATTATGTCCCGATAAACTACGCAAGCGTAAGAAGGGTTGTCCACGGTCAACCAGGATTCACAATGAAATGAATGTTAGGAATGTCCTGCAATAAAATATATGTTCATTGCGTGGTATACTGGATCATATCAATTATTGTTGTCCAAATAAAAATACATGGGCTTCCGCCAAGGCCCTAAATGTCAGTTTCGGTCACCATTTCGGTGATCGACCGAAACGGAATTTCGGTCGGTCGAATTTCGATGGAATTTCGATCGAAATTTTGGTCATTTTTTGTACTAGGACCCCCATATTTCGGTCATTTCTGTCGAACTTCGATTTCGATCGGATATCGATATTCGACAGAAATTCGACTGAATTTCGTTGAAATTTGAGGCCATGGCTTCCGCTTCTCAAGCATCCACATCTAATGCACAACAACCTTCAACAAGGAATAAAAATAAGTGTGGTATATGTTGAGGTGAAGGTCACAACAAATGAAAATGTCTTGGTTTGAGTTTTTTTTCTTTTTTTAGGGGCATTATGTTGATAAAATATTTCCTTGTAATATTTATGCCTTCTTTAATGCTTTTTAACTTGATGGTTGTTACTTGTAGATGGATCCCGGACCTCTTGATCCATCAGTTTTGACCCAGCAGAAGTGGCATCGTTCGCGTCATGTTTGGGCTGAGGATGTAAGTCATTTAATAATTTTCTGTTACTAATTACATTTCCTCATATATCTTGTCACCTTTCAAATTGCAGGCATCATCATGGTTGTGTTATCGTCGACACAAAACACATGTGTATCGCATCCCTTTAGATGAACGCATCCTTCCTTACGTAGCTCGGGCTGGGTTTGAAGATGTTACAAAGTTAGATTCTATCACACTGGATTGGCATTTGATTATAGCTTTGGTGGAGCGTTGGCGGCCAAAGACACACACTTTCCACATGGTCAGTAGAGAGATGACTATTACATTACAGGATGTGGCTTTCAACTTGGGTCTGCGGATCGATGGACCAGTGGTGATAGGAGAGACCACCCCTGGTGCGACGTAAGCTGACACTTGCGAGCAGCTTCTAGGTGCCCGTCCCCTATTGTCCGAGATAGTATGCAGCATGGTATTGGCGAACTGATTATATATGCATTTTACAATGTTGCCACCAGATTTTGATGAGGTGGTCTTGCAGAGGCATACACGAGCTTACATTTTGCAACTTTTGGGGGGTGTTCTATTTACCGATGAGTCAGAGTAACTCATTTCTCTAATTACACTGACACATCTGCGTGACATGCAGTACTCTAGGACGCTGAGCTGGGGATCAGCAGTTCTTACTTTCCTCTACAGGCATCTGTGTTTTGCAGCGGATATGGCGACCGAGGAGATCGACTACTCAGTAATATTACTTCAGTTATGAGCTTGGGAGTATTTTCCACACATTGCTCCATTGATCACGAAGAGACCGTAGTGGCACGGTCAACCGTTGGGAGTTCGATGGGCTGTTGCATTCGTGCATCGTCGACAATCAACGCACGTCGTGAGATCGTATCGTGACGCATTCAACATGCAATCACCTGAGCAGGTAAATACACGGTGACATATTCATTCAATTTTCTTTAAATAATTGTCTTTAAATTATATATGGATTTCCCATGAAGGTAATGTGGATGCCATATGAGGATGATGGACTCGCATATCTACCTGAATATTGTCTCGAGGGGTAGAATAATTGAAGGACACATGTGTCGTTGATTTACTTCCACATCATGGAATATTATTTTTCGGACCGCATTCTTCGCCAGTTTGGTGGTCGTCAGGGCATTCCAGCTATGTGCAATACCTACGAGGAGCTTCACACCAGACTTGAGGTTAAAACTACACATTGATTGGAGGGTTCAACATGACCTGAAAATACGTGAGTGGGATGCACGACAAGATCGAGTTGTTACCTAGACTAATCAAATGGGATTAGTGTAACTCCAGACTATGAATTGGTATAAAAGAACTACGAGGAGATTTGTGAGTCGACTAGTTACTGCTTTGGCAAGCAACATAAGAATAACTACTGCATATTATCTTAAGCTTTTACATGAGCATTTATTGAATGGATTCTTTTTTTATCATACAGATGTCCAGGTGGGACCTCATTTACGAGACAAGACACCAAGAGTATCGAGAGATAGCAATTCAGGCTAAGGCAGAAATGGAGCAATGGTTGGCTTTCCAATTTGCTGATGCGATGACAATACATGAGGAGCGTGCTGACTAGGCTCAGGCAGAAGCTAGAGGAGGAAGGGCACGAGGGAGAGGAAGAGGCAGGGCTAGAGCGCGTGATCCAGCTATCGTACCAATGGTAGAGGAAGAACCAAATGTTCCATATATGGAATGTGCACCATCCCCGGATTTGGACCAAGAGCTGCTAGATTATGTCTTGGAGACCCAATTCATCACACCAGATGTCGCGTCGCTAACTGAAGAAATGCAAACACCACAAGCACCGATGAGGATGGGAGTTGATGTAAGGGGTACTCAACCCATTTACTACACACTTATACCACCACTGATGTCGATCTTCGAGGACGACGGTGCTGGAACATCCCAGATATCAATGATTGATGAGGGCAGTTGTTTACAACCTGTTGAGCCACGGAGACATTGAGGATATTTCAACGGAGAAGGAGGCGATAGAGAGACAGCGACATTGAGGATATTTCAACGGAGAAGGAGGCGATAGAGGGACAGTTGTAATGCAGAATGCTAATTTTTGGGGATTGTAAAACTTTATGTGATGCTCTTTCTATTTCTTAAGAGATTGTTGTAACTTTATGAACATAATGAAATTATAATGTTGTTTGGGGGTTTGGAGTCTATTTTCTGTGTATTTTGTTGGACTTCTATTTCATATCGGATGAGAGTTCAACAAAAACTATACATATGATTTAATAAGGATTTGAACATAAGATAAACAACCTGGAAATGATGTTTTCCAGGGAGTTGTGCAGATATCGCATATAAGAGATGTGATATAAGTACATCTGTTTATTTCCAGGAAGTTTTTTGCATGCCGCATAACGGCTATGCGATATAGGTGTATATCATATAAGCAGAATGCATCATAGATATCGCATTCTGTAAATGCAATACATCTGTAGTACTGAAGTAAAAGAAACTTTCTATAGTATCGCATTCTGAAAATGCGATGCTTCTGTAGTACTGAAATAAAAAAACTTTTTGTAGTACCAAGGGATTTTTGTAATCCCGAGGTACTACTTAGGAATTTGCCTCAATGGTTGCTACACAAACCGTGTTGAGCAAAAATTCCTGAACTCAAACAGATCTTCAACAATAAATCTTCAAGAACAAATCCATGCTCTGAATCTTCAAGAACACTTAGAATCGTACCGGCTCTTATACCATGTAGAAAACGATAGTGCGGAAGCATATCTGAGATAAAGAAACATAGACATGGAAGAACAACGGGATTTTCTGTGGAACTAGAAGTGGGCACTATACGGGTCCACCCATATAGCTCAACCAAACCATTGAAAATGAGTCAGAATGATCTGGGTCATTTTGGTTTGTTTCAGGTTGGATCCAAACCAAATTTCGTTAATGGGTATTAGGTTGGTTGGTGGGTCTAATATCTTTCACCCAACCCACCCAAATAACCCAAACTACTTCTTTGGATGACCAAAGGTTTAATATTACCCAACTCAACCGATATACACTTAATATATAATGTCAAGAATTCGAAACTCCTATATATTTCTACTGTACAACTCGCATACTCCAATCCAATTATCCAAGTTATCAACTCGTTAACCAGAGCTCTCACCGGGGAGGGATGGAGAGCGGCTGGACGTGGAGAGCGAAGGGAGCGATCGGGGCTGGTGGGAAAAAGATGGAGAGCGCGGCGAGCGCGGCTGGAGAGGGTAACAACGAGCGGGGAAGATCGAAGGGAAGGCGATGGGGAGCGAGAGAAGCGCTGGAAAAAGGAAAGATGATCCTCGACATAGGCTTGGGAGGGTGCAACGACGGGAAGGACGAATGGTCCTTGGTGTCTCACAAGAAGCTAGGTCGCCGGTGCTTCCGCTGCGGTGAGAGGTGCCACGGCGCTTCGGTTTTCCGCTTTCCCCCTAGGTGCTTCTCGTGCGGTAACGTTGGTTATCGCCAAGCTGTTTGCATGGCCACGGCGGCGGAGCCAGTTGCTCGGAGGGCGTCTATCGTTGGTCCCTGCCTGAATCGTCACTCAGCTGTAGTGACTCGTGGGGGGCCTTCCTTTACGGAGGTGGTTAAGAACGTGAAAGAGGGAGAAGGCGTCGTGCTCGGTGGAAAAATGGACGTTTTTTATGGGAAGGCTAAACAACCTTACGTTTCCCATGGTGGAGATGGACTTGCTTACGGCGGGAATACTAACGAAGACTCTTCGAAGCTGCATGTGGCAATTGGCCACTCGGGTTTTGGCAATATTGACCTGATGAAGGTCTCCTCCCATATTCGTTGTTTTTTTGGTCCGATGTTTGCGGGGGACGTCGTTCTGCTTGATGACAAATGCTGTTGCGCTCGAGGGTTATCGGAACCTCAGCTAGATCGGCTTCTTCGGAATGGGGACGTGGGAAATGTTGTTTGGAGAAGACCGCGCTTTGCGGATGGAGGATGCTCGAGAATGGAAACCTGCATGGCTACGGTCAGGGGTGTTCCTTTTCTCTCCCGATCGCTTTCTTGCCTCCGGGGAGCGCTGGGCCATTAGGGTTTTGTTCGTCAAGTTCTTGATGATGCACTTCGGCCAGGCTCCGTGGTGGAGGAGACGAAGATATTGCTCGATTGTTCAAGGTCCTTTCTTGACAAGCTTGGCGGCCGAAGCATTTTCGCCGATATGAAAGTGGGGCGCTTCTCTTTCCCGGTCGAGCTTACGGTTGACGAGCCGCCGCCTCCGCCGGAGGTCGCGTGGCCGAAGGAGTTTTCGATGTCGGAGCCAGACGAAAGTTCAACGGACGCGTTGGACTCATCGTTGGCGGTTGATCTTCCGAGGCACCCCCTCAGCAGAAAGGTCGCGGGTTATGATGGCTCGCGGCGTTTCGAGATGTCTACTCAACCGTCGGGTCCGCTTTCAAGATCATTCTCTTTGCATGGTGACGTGTTCGACAATCTTCTCATATCGTCCTCGAAGGGGCCGTTCGCGGATCTTTCTTCAAGCATCCGGAGTCGGATCGTGGTTTCGAACCCTCTGTCGGGCGACTTGGGTGGATCTTGGATTGGCTCGGATCCGTTTGGAAGCTCTCTGGGTCTGGACGCTTCGCATCTTTTCGGCCCTATTTCGAGCTCGGGTCGACACTTGCGTTTGCACCCGCAGGATCGCCCGACATCGATGCAGGGGAACGCCCTTTTTCGAAAGCCACTGCTCTCCGTTGAATTTCAAGGGGAAGACTTTTCACGGCTGCTGATACACCCTTCCAGCTCCTCTACGGTCTCGGAGATCAGCGACGAGCGAGCCTTATTGGCTGACCATGTCCAGTCTCATGAAGCGGCGGTCGGTTCTAAAGACAGAAAAAGCGGCAAAAGATACAGGAGAAGACCAAAGGCAAGATCGGCTCAGATGGGGTCCGCTCAATGTCCTCCTTTCAAGGTCAGTGTGGCGGCGGCGGCAAGAGTTGCTCTATTGCATGGGGCCTTCGAAGGTTCCAAATGAAGGTTCTCTCCTGGAACAGCCGCGGCCTTGGAGATAAAGATAAGCGCAAAATTATGGGCTCTAGGATCTCTGAATGGGATTGCGATATTGTCTTTCTTAAGGAGACGAAGCTTCCCTCCTTGGCGGATGGTCTGTGGCGTTCGTGCATGGCTGGGGGACTTGATCATTTCAGAATTCTGGACGCCTCGGGGATGTCGGGCGGCTTGTTGGTGGCTTGGCGATCGGCGTCTTGGTCTCTCATCTCGGAAACTCATGATCGGCACATCCTGACGGTGATTTTGGTGAACTCTTCCTCCTCTGAGCATCTTGCGGTGTCTTGCGTCTATGGACCTTGCGACGGTGGTTTGAGGGGGGAGCTTTGGGAGGATATGTTGGAAGCTGGGAGGGTGATTGGAAGGACCCCTTGGCTGATGGGGGGCGACTTCAACGTCACTTTGTTATCCTCTGATAGACCTGGGGGGAGGGGTGGGCAGGATATCAGCTCCGAGAAGTTTATTGATACCATTGATTTGATGGGCCTCGACATGTTGGATGCCGGCGATGTGAAATACACTTGGAGGAACTCGAAGGCGCGCTCGAGACTTGACCGCTTCTTTGCCTCCAATGAGCTGATGGAGGCTTTTCCCTTGGCGTCGGTGATGGCCAAGCCGAGATCCTGCTCTGATCATTGCCCTATCCTTTGGTGCTCTAGGATGACCCCGACCCAAAGGGGGCTTTTTCGTTACGAGAAATGCTGGCTTATGGAGGATGGCTTCAGGGAGGTGGTGACTTCACACTGGTTGGGAACGACGCCTACTGGATCAGATGCTAATAGATTTTCCCAGAAACTTTCCTCTCTGCGGGGCAGGCTGGCGGTGTTCAAAAGGGAAACGAGGGTTGCTAGGTGTGTGGCCAGAAAGAGTGCGGAGGAGGTTGTTCGGGTGCTTGACGCCCTGGAGGACGAGAGAGGTCTTAGCACTCTCGAACAAGAGGAGCGTTTGGCGGCGCAGAGAATTGTTGCTGTTGAGGATAAGAAACGAGTGACGGAGTGGCGTCAGCGATCGAGGACCTCTTGGCTTAAAGAGGGGGATGTGAATACCGCTTATTTCCATCGTATCGCTAGTGGTAGACGCAGATCCAATGCTCTTCGTTCCATCACTATTGATGGGGTCACAAGTGAGGGTAACAGGGATATGGGCTACGCGATAGCAAATCATTCCAGGGACAAGATTGCTTCCAAGATTACGCGGAGATGGAGATGGTTGGGTCGCAGCTCCAGGCTCGTGGAGCCCCCCTCCTCGGATATTCTTGTCCGTGATGTCACCCTTGAGGAGATTAAGGATGTTATCTGGGATCTAAACTTGGACGCCGCACTTGGCCCTGATGGCTTTCCGGTTTCTTTTTATAGAAACTTTTGGGACCTCGTTGGACCCGAGGTGCTTGAGGTGATGATAGAATTCTGCCATGGGAACCTGGGTTTTGACCGTATTAACAAGGCGCTACTTGTGCTGATCCCCAAGGGCTTGGCGCCGAGCTCGATCGGGGACTATCACCCAATTGCTATTTCAAATGCCCTCTATCTCATTGTGGCAAAGGTCCTTGCTTCTAAGCTGGTTAATGTCCTTGGCGGATTGGATTCTCCGGGCCAATCCGCTTTCATTCCGGGTCATCAGATCTCAGATTGCACAACTCTTGCATCTGAAATTATTGCTGATTGGCGGAGAAGGGGAACGAGCGGAATCTTGTGGAAGGTGGACTTTGCCAAGGCTTTCGATAGCCTTGATTGGAGATTCTTATGGTCGGCTTTGAGGAGATTGCGCTTCCCTGATGCGTGGATTTCGTGGATGAGGCGCCGCATCTCCACAGCGTCTTTTTCGGTGCTTATCAATGGCAGACCGGAGGGGGGTTGGATCCAACCTCGCAAAGGTGTGCGGCAGGGGTGCCCCCTTGCACCTATGCTTTTTTCATTCTGGCGGCGGACGTAATGGCGGATATGGCGGAGGGGGTGGTTCATCATGGCCTATCTCGTGGCTACTCCAGGGGCGAACTGCGGATTCCTATTATCCAGTATGCGGACGACACTCTCTTTCTCATTGAGGGGGGGTCGAGGAGGCTATCGGCATGGCGACGGCGCTTGATGTTTTCTCTGAGTTGTCGGGCTTATGCAAGAATGACAACAAATCTCTTTTTGTCCCCTTTGGTGCAGCGGTGAGTATGGTGGATGGTTTGACGGCGGCCTTGGCGTCTGCGCGTGATGCCCTACCGATTGACTACATGGGTATGCCTCTGACGCTGGGGAGGGCGCGGCTACGTGATTGGCTGAGAGTGGTGGAGAAGGTGGAATCGAAGTTGGCGCGCTGGAAGGCTTCTATCTTATCGAAAGGAGGTAGGCTGGTTCTACTCAAGGCCGTTCTGTCTGCCATCCCCATTTATTTCCTTGCTTCTCGCAAGATTCCGAAGGGGATCCGCGCGAGGCTGGAGAAAAAGATGTGCGGCTTTTTATGGGGCAACGGGACTACTGGGCGAGGGGGGATCCACCTGGTGAGCTGGGAGGATATCCGACGCACGAAGGTTTTGGGGGTCTGGGGGTCAGATCTTTGGAGCAAATGAATGAGGTTCTCTTGCTTAAATGGGCTAGCAGAGTTTGGGGCCCGGGAGATGATCTTGTTTGTCTGACGATCCGCGAGATTTATGGTGTGAAGGGGGTGCCGCGATCGCAGCAAATCTGTAGCGTGGCGATTACGCCTTTCTGGAGGGGCGTTATGAGGTCTTTTCTGAAGAATTTATCACTGTTCAAGCCGGTTCTGGGGGCGGAAATGACTTTGCTTTTTGGGAGGACGATTGGTCGGGGGCGGGAGCCTTGTGTTCTCGCTTTCCTCGTCTTTTTGCCCTGGCGAATGATAGGATGTGCTCGGTGGCAAATTGTTGGGCTGATGGTTCTTGGTGCCCTACCTTCTCCGCCAATTTCTCGGGCAGAAGATTTGATGATTTCCTTGAGCTCCTTGAGACCGTGAAGAATGTCGAAGCTCCAAGAGGGGGCGGAGACCATTAATGCTGGCGAGCTGGGCCTTTCTCGGTGAAGGGGGCTTACGATGCAATCTCTAGACCGCCACTGGCAAACTCGGAGTCCTTGATCAGAGATTGTGCTGCCATTTGGGCCCTAGGTCTTCCGGAAAGAGTGGGGATTTTCCTTTGGCTCCTTAGGAGGAAGAGACTCATGACGCACGACCGGTGCGTCAAACTTCTTGGTATCATTGCGAACAAATGCGTAATCTGTGACAGTGCCATCGAAACTGTGGATCACCTTTTCTTTGCTTGCCTTGTGGTTTCTCAGGCTTGGCTGGATACGGGGATTACTTGGTGCTGCTTTGAGGGGTTCCAGGCGTTCTGGAATTAGCTCTACATGAATAGGGGAAGACCGAGGAAGGATCCTATGCTGCCCATGGCCTTCCTCTGGGCGATATGGCGTGGCAGAAATGATTTACTTTTCTCCAGACAAAGATTTTATAAGGAAAACGTCATTATCTTCGCAAATAGGCTGGTTGAGGACTGGGTGCTGTAATGCTTTTATAAGGGAGGGTTAAATGTTGTAATGCTTTTGTAAAGCTTTGGCTTTTGGTTTTTGTTTGGAATAAATTTTGATGAGGAGGGTACCGCTGAGTACTACACCCTAACCTGCGGACTTTCAAAAAAAACAACTCGTTAACCAACCTTATCTCGCTAAACAATATTTCAATTGTTATTATGTGTTGTATTCAATGTATTTTTTTCTATCATCTTTAATTTGATCAATACATATTTTAAATAGCTGAGAGCATGCATTATTACCACACAACTATACTCAAATCCCAATCCACTTCAGGTGACATAAATTGTTCTTGAAAATCCCTTAGCCTTAATTGAACAATTCCATATCAACTTGAACATATCCCAACCTTCTTCATCCATGTCGACCTTAATTCCTCCAACCTTCTTTTCTATCGAGCTTGATACATGCTTACTTTGGCATCTTTTTCATACATCAATGGACTCGTCACTACTTGACCTTCAATTAACAAGACTTTTCACCTAAAAATCTCAACCAATCTAATTCGGTCGGGTGATGAGTGTCATTTTTTCAACCCAAATCGAATTCAACACAAACCGAATAACCCATAGAAACCAATCGAATGTCCACTCCTATGTGGAACCCTACTCCGTAAGGAGCGGGATGAAACCACGAGAGAAGGCCTCTCAACAGGATGGATACTATGTTATTCCTTTCTATAATTTGTTACAGGTGGTGTAGGGCTCCTTATACAGCCCCACTAGTAAGACTAAGTCTCACTCATCTAACAATTCCTACCACCTTGCTTCCCACCAAGGACTGGAACCCCTTGAAGAAGTAAACTAAGAACCCATTTAGGCCAAGTGCACCATCTTCATTCAAACTCTAGACCGTTGTTTTAACCTCCTCCATGATAAAAGATTGAAACTAGATGGCTCGCACGTTGCTCCGGTAGTCATGATTGAGTGAATCATATTATGACGGCGTCTCCCACTAGCTACCCTACGGAAATATGCAGTATTGGTGTCACCCTCTTTGAGCATGTGTAACGATCTTCTATTAAATCAAGTCTTTTGTTTCAACCCGATGTGCTCTTCTAGCATCATGGATCTCCCTCTTGAACAGACAAAGTCTGACACGCAGAGAAATCGACTTCTTTGCCTAACATGTGGTTGTTGTACCTGAACCCTCTGTAGAAGACCAGTGGCCCGAGACCAACTCTCTAAAATTCTTCTCTTGAAGCCAAACACGCTCAAATCTAAAGAAACCCCGTAGCAATGTTACCTCCCCAGAATCCATGACCAGGGGGTGTGGTATGATCTAGAACAAGGTCTAGACGAGGATGCAGACAGAGGAAACAACTCAAGAAGCTACGAGGATGCCAAGAATCGATCAATACGCGAGTGATAGCCGAAATTCGTCCAAGTGTATCTAGTATATCTTGTGTCAATCATCTCAAGATCGAGGTCATCAATCAAACTCAGTGAAATCCTCGAAACTAAAATCCTGACCTCCTTGCAACCTACGACGATCATAAGAGAAGCGAAACATTGAAGTCACCCCCGATGAGCCAAGCCATACCAGAGTATCGATTTCTTGCATCACCAAGATCCTCCCAGAGCTCAGATCTTCACTTAGCCGGGCATGGACCATAACCACATAAAACGACCAAATGCAAGCTCAACCTACAAATTTCCAGCTACACAGTCAACACATGTCTGTCCATGACTTCTGAGGTGCAGAGAAGAGAGAATCTTTCAAAGCAATGACCATGCCCCCCTCACCACCACCACCACCCGTAGCATCAATACAACAATACCTCCAACAGTGAACCAGCACCCAAGGAGTTCCACGTGGAACTAAAACCAGAAGAAAGTTTTGTTTCTTACATCATAACAATATCACATCTCCAATCCTTCAAATGCGTACCAACTGATCTACGCTTTTTGGGTCATCCAGACCTTTCAGATTCAACATTAAGATCTTCATTCAGGAAACTGGCTTGCGCCCAAGGTTGAGACCACACCTGCCACTTGGGCAACTTGTGATTTAAGGGTTGAGACAATCAAGGGCACATTCCTACTGCAGGTGTTCTTCTGTTTCTGTAGCACTTCATCTTCCCTCCATTCGCCCTTCTCAAAACTAAACCGGTTGAGGAGTATTCTGGCAAGATGATTCTCACGACAGTCTCGCTTGATCCAGCATAGAAGTCCAAGTTGGAAAAATAATCTAATTAACAGATACAACTTCCAGAGGCTCCAAAGTGGGATTGAGATTATCTAACCTCAAAATATTATTTTCGGCAATTGGGCATTTAGTAGCAGCTTTGCATTCAACAAGAGCCAACGTGGTAGCAGGGAACGGTGAAGCCTCGATCTGATCCAAAAAAAGGTTCTGCCACAGCAAGCAGAACGTGTTCTGCTGAAGGCCAAGAAGATCCCGAAGAAACACGGCTTTCAAGGGTAAGATAGCAAGAACATAGAGCAGCTTGGTTGGGTTACCAGAGGGCTACTTGGTTGGATACATGGGAGACAATATCGATCTTCTCAAGCGAACCATTATCGGGTTCCATTCGTGAACCTCTGACAGGTTCGATTAGTGAACTGTTATTGGGTTCCATTTGTGAGCCGATATCTGGTTCCAATTGCGAACCGTTATCAGGTTCCTTTTGTGAATTGCTGGACGGCCCATCATAACTAGGGCTGCTAATTGAACTGAATCATTCGAATTCGATTAGGATTCATTCGATAAAAATTCAGAAAAAGTTCAATCCGAAACCAAATGTATTGAATTTGAATTTAACTTGTGGATTCGTTTCCCAAATGAATCGAATCTGAATTAACCTGAATTCGTTCGATAATAATTCGATTTGATTCGATATTTATATACATATGTATATATGTATATATGTATGTATCCATATATTCATATACACACACATTACTTACATATACATACATATAACACATACATATTTACATATATACATGTAACCACTCTGTGTCGATTATGATCTTTTCTGAATATTCTTGTCCAAGGAATTATAACATAATTACAACAAAAGGCTGACATGCATTTATTCGAATTCATTTGTAAGTAAATAGATATAAAAAAGTATGTGAATATGTATTAAAAAGTTACTACGTTTAATTCACATTAAAGTTTTAGCATTTGCATTATATTGCTAAGCATAACATATGTAAGCAACTAAAGATACTCTCAAACCAACTTACTATAGTGAAAAAGTGGTCAATGTTAAACTTATAATCATATCTAGGCTCCATTGATATCATGTCCAGCATTCATCGCTATGATTTCCATACTCTCACACAGTCACGCTACACCGACTTGACTTTCTAATGCATGGCATGTATATGCAACATTAGGCCCTCCAAATGAGACCCAACCTCTTTCCTTTCCTCTTTACAACTAAATTCAAGTGGTTTGACTGCAAAATATGTTATAAGTTAGAGACGTGGGCCCTTCATACATCAGCTATACAAAATATCTAAGTTCCTATCTTTACTTCTTATTTTAGCCTAGTGACAATAGCTTAGGTATGATTACTATGTATAAGTACAATAATCAATCTTAGTGTGATATTTTTTGAAATTTTGAGGCATTAAGAGAATGTAAAGCACTCTAAGCCATATCTAATTTAATATGTATATATATGTATGTATAATACTGTTAGTTAAAGAATAAATATTGAATATAAAAATGAGTAAAAAATATTAGTCATAAAATCTAATAGGAAATATCAAATGTTTAAGATTGTTATTCTAAATCCCCATCCACACATTTATTTCATATTCCCACATTCCTTACACTGTCTTTTTCATTCCCCCTTTCATTATCTACCAAAGAGCCTAAAGACCCATGGTAGATGACGGTGGCCTTCTCCTAACACATGGAGATGGTGGTTTTAATATTTCGAGTTCCTCCTTAACATTTACCGTGATTCAAAATTTATCTAGATATATCTCCTTTGCTTTTTTTGTTGTTTTGATTTTCCTTACATGGCAATCTATGATGATTATCATTGTCAAGGCGATATTTATCATTAAATGAGTATTATACAAATTCTTCTCACCATAATGTCAGTTGTTCTTTTGTACATCAAAAATTCATGTATTTCATTTTCGTGACTTAGTTTCTTGATATTGGAGATCCTTACGAAGTTTTTTGATATCGAAGATCTTCAAACTTAATGAAGAGATTTTATATTGCTAAGTTATTTTTTACTATTCCCATCGTTTCAGATAATAATATTAATTTGCATCAAATTTATATATAAGTTTGATCTTGTCTTGCTTTAACATACAATGATAATTATAACGTGTTCAGCTTTTTCGTCAATGATATTCTGTCTCGTTGATAGGTTCATATAATTGTATTGCATTCATACATTTCTTCATCATAGAAAAAGAGTATACTTAGATTGTAAAAGACACGTAATAATTGTAAAAATTAAGTACTTTTATCCATTGTATTGTATTGGTTTGATATTTTTCTTGATTTTATAGTTTTTTTCAACTTATACTAATAATATACTTTCAAAATTAGACTTATAGAATAAAATATTTATATTATATTATTCTTCATATAATTTTATTTTTATAAGCTCTAAAACATCAATTAACATTTCAAATTCAAAATAAAATGAATCGAATTTGAATATTTGAAAGTCAAAATAAATTGAATCTGAATTTAAGTTAGTAAATTCGTTTGAAATTCGATTCGAGTTCGGATTCGAAACTTTTATAATGAATTGAATCAGAATCCTGGTAGATTCGAAGGTATTCGATTCGATTAGCACCCCTAATCATAACCAGAGTTGGGTTCTAATAGCAGCAGCATAGCGGATCCAGGAGAAGATCTGGTCTATATTCTTGATAAATCAGACTTGTGAATCGAATCTATGAAGGGGCTCCGCCTTAGAGAATAGAGACAACCCTGAGCCAAACACTGTGTCCAGAAGAACCATAAGCTCCAAGAGGACAGTTATTTTTTTTACTAAAAAAAGAGGGGGACCTCCCGAGGTGGGAGTCACCACGTCGCCGAATTCAAGAACCATAAGCTCCAAGAGGACAGTTGCACCCAACTAGAAAGGAAACCCCCGAAGGAGTAGAGCCGGCCTTCTAGCTCTAGCAAGTTTTGGGCTTTTTTAAAATTTTGAATTGTCAAATCCCTATAAATCCACTTCCAAGATTGTTGTTTCCTTGAAAGGCTCCGTGATTGATGTTGCTGGAGTTGCCGTAAAGAACGCCGCACCAAGGTCCTCCACCTTTAGTGTGGAGGCCGAGCTCGCTGCCATCTGAGCAGAGTCTGGAATTTGATTCTCTCTTTCTTTATTTTTATTGTTCTAAGAACAAGTAATTCCGCTATTATATGGCGATATATACTTTCCACTAGAAACTAGTGGAGGCAATGGAGAGACCCATTGTGAACAACTGGAAACAT
Source organism: Ottelia alismoides (assembly GCA_037367405.1). Classification (NCBI taxonomy): domain Eukaryota; kingdom Viridiplantae; phylum Streptophyta; class Magnoliopsida; order Alismatales; family Hydrocharitaceae; genus Ottelia; species Ottelia alismoides. The sequence continues at coordinate 1,520,163 of JAZKJV010000133.1, forward strand.
GAGTGCCCTACCTTCATCGAACAAATGTTGACTGTGCCTAGAAAACTCTTGCACTCTAGAACTGCAATCATGACCAAAGGATCAGAGCCTGGTAAATGACCGTTGGCGAGGATCTTGGTGACCAAGCCAAGCTCTCTAAGGATATCTCTTATGCTTCAATGATACAGGAGAGAACGAGACTACATAGATTTGTGCTACCTTCACGTTGTGGTTGATGCTTCGCATCGCCCTTCTGGTCCTAGTCTAATAACCTCTCAACTTCTAAAGAAGATAAACCCCTAGCACAACACTTATTCTCATCGAGGAGCACATCATATCCCGAAAACGAGGGACCCAGGCTTTGTCGTAAATTCGCAACAGTCGAGCAGATTTCTTGTTTTGAATCAATAAACTAACCAATTAAGATGACGTTCTTCTCGGAAAACCTCTCAGTGACCACCGCATCATCTGATCACATTGAGGAAGCAACCCAAACTCATACATTGCCTTGTCTTCACAGCATGGGGAGGCTCTAGATTTCGACTGCTCTTTAGTGCTCTCAAACAAGAAGATCTTATGTGATCTATCTCTCCGCAGCCAAAGCATCATGCAGTCGGAGCACACAACAGCCCTATGGCTGCAACTCCCGTACCGATAGCAACGTTGTCCACATTTGCGATGAGAGACAAACATCTATCCCGACTCATCCCTCACATCTTCTTGCTTGGTGGCTCTCTCTCTCTCTCTCTCCTCACCATGGGTGGTAGCCCTCCACTCCTTGCACCACCCACCTCAAACGCTCTCTTTTCCGTCGAGCGCTCTCCAACCTCTCCACCTAGTCTACTTCATATCTCAAGTTTTTATGTACTTCCCATTTATTAGTCAGATTACTAAGAATTTGCATTGTCGTGCCATATTTGACCACTCCTCTCTTGTGCTTCAGGATATACTAACGGGTAGGGTGATTGAACGTGGTCACGAGCAAGGAGGTCTCTACAAACCAATCCAGTCTCCTTATGTAGTCGCTTCTTTCATTTCTTGTAGGCCAGTCTCTAGTACAAGGCATCTTCGGTTCAATCATCTTCCTCTATAGGAGTTGAGTAGAGTCCTCACGCAGATCCCTTCTCGGTCTACCTTTCAGTGTAAGGCTCACCAACTTGGGAAGCATAACTGGTCTAGTTGTCCTGATCGCCAGACTCTTAGTAACAATTCTTTATTTGAGTTAGTTCATTTTGATATTTGGGGTCCCAGTCATGTTTCTGACCACTAGAAGCACATGTTGACATGTTCTATCGTATAGTTGTTGATGATTATTCTAGACTTTCTTGGATTTTTTCTTATGAAAAACAAGTCTGAGGCTGGGTTTCCCATTCAAACTTTTATTAATGAAATAATAAACATTTTTTCCGTTGTTGTTAAGCATGTCCGCCCTGACAATTTCTTGGAGTTTTGCACCATCTGGTTTTGTTTTTCAGGTAGCAAGTTCATGCAGCAGTCACCTGGGTTTGTTGTTGGGGGGTCAGAAGATATGTAAGGTGATTTATAGCCTTAAGCAGAATCCTGAAGCATGGTTCTAGAAGCTCTCAAACTTAATAGTGTGGTAGGGCTTCACAGGATCGACTGCATATCACTCACTCTTTGTATGCACGACTCAGAGAGGTATTGTCATCATTCTGGTTTATGTTGATTACATAATTGTTACAGGTGATGATTTGCAAGGCATCGGTGAGGTTATGGTGTTCTTTGGACATTGGTTTGTCACCAAGGACCTTAGTAAACTATAATACTTCCTTGGGCTTGATTCTTGAGTTTTTCAGGAACTCGCAGGTTTGGTGATGACACAGAGGAAGTATGTTACGGATCTTCTCCTAGAGACAAGGATGGCAGACTGCAGACCTGTCACTACTCCCATGGACTAAATACGTTGAGGTAGATTGCCACTACACATGAGATATGATATAGAAGGGCTTTATCTCTACTTCCCACATCAGCTCAAGGGAACAAACAACAAATGCGTTCACTAAGGCCCTTGCCAAGGGGTCGTTACAAAGATGTTGTTCCGGGATGAGCATGGTCGACGTCTATGTTCCATCGTGAGGAGTGTTGAGAGTTATTTTGTATTTGCTTATTTATTTACTTTCTAATATGTATTTTCCCTCTAATGTTTCGCCTCTCTATATAAGAGAGCCTTATAGCCCTCATAATAAACAAGTCATTATTTTTCCTACATAATATTTTCGCATGGTATCAAAGCAAGTCGCCAAAGGATTGATTGTTGATATTCAATTTAACTTTAATTTTTTTAATTCCAAGCTCTCAAAGTTTGTAATGGGGGTGTACTTTGTTCCCAAAGTTGTAGATGGCGTAGGACACAAGCTGTTCGAAATGAAACATGCAAAATTTTACTTTGATCAACCTACTGTGCAACAAGAGGATGCATGTAGATTTTTATTTCAAGATGGTGTGAGGTCACAAGGAATTCAAGATGAAAGCTAGCAGTTCCAGTGTGTCCCTCAAAACGTATCTTCCGCAAAGCAACAAAGCACGTACCATCACAAACAAGGCGATGACAATAAACCTATTGCACATGGAGAAGTAGGAAACAATAGTGGGTTCCTCGTAGAACCCTACTGAAGATGACCACCACCACGATGGGTTATCTATGACAGTAGTAACAAAGACTACTTGAGCATTGCCACATCGATTCAATGGGGAGAAAACAAGGACGGTGTTGGAGTCTTTGGCGGCAGCAACATGACGTTCTTCTCGGAAAGCGTCCCAATGACCACCGCACCATATGATCGCGTTGAGGAACGCAACCCAAAATCGGGCATTGCCTTGTCTTGACAACATGGGGAGGCTCTAGATTTCGACCGCTCTCCAGTGCTTTCAAACAAGCAAATCTTCTGACTTATCTCTCTGCAGCCAAAGCATCATGGAAGCAGAGCACACACGACAGCCCTATGGTTGAAGCTCCAACACCGATAGCAACGTTGGCCACATTTATGATGATAGACAAACGTCTATCCTGACTCATCCCTCACATCTTCTTGCTTGGTGGTTCTCCTCTCTCTCTCTCTCTCTTCTCGTCATGGGTTGTAGCCCTCCTCCACTCCTTGCACCGCCCACCTCAAATGCTCTCTCGTCGAGCGCTACCCATCCTCTCCACCTAGTCAAATTACTTTATCTCAAGTTTTTATGAGCTTCTTATTTATTAGTCAGATTACCGAGGATGTGTATTGTTGTGCCATATTTGACCCCTCTCTCTTGTGTTTTAGGATATACTAACGGGTAGGGTAATTGAACGTGGTCGTGAGCAAGGGGGTCTCTACAAACCAGTCTAGTCTCCTTATGCAAGCACTTCTTCCATTCCTTCCGAGCCAGGCTCCAGTACAAGGCATCTTCGATTTGATCACCTTCCTCTATAGGAGTTGGGTAGAGTCATCTCGCAGATCCCTTCTCGGTCTACCTTTCAGTGCGATGCTCACCAACTTGGAAGCATCACTGATCTAGTTATCCTGATCGTCAGACTCTTAGTAGCAGTTCTTTATTTGAGTTAGTTTATTTTGATATTTGAGGTCCCGATCATGTATGTGACCACTAGAGGCGCATGTTAACAGGTTCTATCTTATAGCTATTGATGATTATTTTAGACTTTCTTGGGTTTTCCTTATGAAAAACAAGTCTGGGGCTGGGTCTGTCATTCAAACTTTTATTAATGAAATAATAAACATTTTTTCTATTGTTGTTGTTAAGCACGTCCGCTTTGACAATGCCTTGGAGTTTAGCACCATCTGGGTTTGTTGTTGAGGTACCAACTTCATGCAACAGTCAACTGGGTTTGTTGCTGAGGGGGAGTGTCAGAAGATACGTAAGGCGATTTATGGCCTTAAGTAGAATCTCGGAGCATGGTTCCAGAAGCTCTCGAATTTAATAGTGCAGCAGGGCTTCACGAGATCAATTGCATATCACTCACTCTTTGTATACACGACTCAGAAAGGTATTGTTATCATTCTGGTTTGTGTTGATTACATAATTGTTACAGGAGATGACTTGCAAGGCATCAACAAGGTTAAGGCATTCTTTGGACATCGGTTTGTTACCAAGGACATTGGTAAAATACAATAGTTCCTTGGGATTGACCCTTGAGTTTGCCAGGAACCCGCAGATCTGGTGATGACACAGAGGAAGTATGTTACAGATGTTCTCCTAGAGAAAAGGATGGCAGACTACATACCTCCCACTACTCCCATGGACCAAACACGTTGAGGTAAATTACCACTACATATGAGATATGATACAGAAGGGCCTTATCTCTACTTCCCACATCATCTAAAGGGAACATGCAACAAATATGTTCACTAAGGCCCTCGCCAGGGGTCGTTACAAAGGCGTTGTTCCAGGCTGAGCATGGTTGAAATCTATGTACCATCTTGAGGAGTGTAGAGAGTTATTTTGTATTTGCTTATTTATTTCAATTCTATTATGTATTTGCTCTCTAGTGTTTCTCCTATCTATATAAGAGCGCCTTATGGCCCTCATAATAAACAAGTCATTATTTTTCCTAGACAATATTTTCACATAGTAACAGAGCAAGTCGCTTGAGGATTGATTATTGATATTCAATTTAACTTTAATTTTGATTTTAATTCCAAGTTCTCGAAGTTTGTGGTAGGGGGTACTTTGTTCCCAAAGCTGCAGATGGTGTAGGACACAAGCTGTTCGAAATGAAGCATGCATAGTTTTACTTTGATCAGCCTATTGCGCAAGGAGAGGATGCCTACAGATTTTCATTTCAAGATGGTGTGAGGTCACAAGGAATTCAAGATGAAAGCTAGCAGTTCCAGCGTGCCCCTCAAAGCACATCTTCTGCAAAGCAACAAAGCGCATACCATCACAAACCCGACGGCGACAATAAACATATTGCACGAGGAGAAGTAGGAAACAATGGGTTCCCCGTAGGATCCTACCAAAAATGACCACCACCACAATGGGTTATCTATGACAGCAATAACAAAGGCTGCTTGAGCGTCCCACATCGATTCGATGGGGGAGAAAACAAGGATGTTGTTGGAGCCTTTTGTGGCAGCAACGATGCAAGGTAGCTCGAGCATCGCCACCTCGATTGGAAATCCATAAGTGCCAAAAACGTGAAGAAGGTATAGGGGTGATGAGGCTGCTTGAGCTGATGCGGTACTAATGACAGCTCGGAAGAATGAACGGCAACGATGTCAGGTGCAAGTGCAACTACGCTGCGTGGGGGAGATGGGGGAACCGTAGCTGAAAAAGAAGCAAAGATTTGGGTTCTCCCCTATTGTTTGTTATATAGGCATGTGTTATGTCCCCGTGGCACAAGTTGGAGTGAAGACCTTGTACTCAGCATAGTTGAGTGATAAGAATACGAAGTCCACTCACCCCCTATACTTAGGCTTTTAAGGGCCTAAACATAGCAGAAGAGCAAGAAATGAGGCGGTCGAGGGTGAAAAGAAAGAATAGAAGTGAGGTATACACAATGATGTCGGTCACCCTATACTTAGGTTTAGGTCAGCCTAATTATGGACGAGTACTCACATGTGACGGTACGATTAGATCCGAGATGGATATACAAATGAGCGGATGATATGGAGATCAAGAAGGCTTGTGGTGAACCTTCTTACGGGATTGGGGTGGGGGAGAATACTCAAAAGAATCATTGTCGAAACTATCCTCATAGTTAGAGCAATGTAACATCCGGTTCCCAGTCAAATTCGAACCCGACCCGGATAGCGTCCGATTAACCCAATAAAGTTGTTGGTCCATGTTAAATAACCTAAAACGATCAATTGATCGTGAATCAATAGTCGTACAGGCGAAATCGATCAAAAATCGATCGCACTGTAATGTGTGCCGTGAAAAAGCCGCGATGCAAATTCGGAAACCGCGAAATAAACCAAGACCGACATAAAATCCGATTCCACGAAACAAAACCAACAGAATTGACCATTCGTCAATCGGAGGTCATTTGATATTTTTAAATGGCAAAATTTAATTATAAACAAAAATCGTATCTCGAAAATCTCGGGCATAAAAACCCGATTGGAAGTATATCAATATTTATACTCATCGTTCAGAGATGGTCAAATCGAGATATTGTCCGTCGAAATTCGAGGTTCGATGTGCGAATACGATCAATTTTAAGTATGCCAAATAAGGAGAGAATTTGGTTTAAAAAAATAATATTAAAAAAGAAATCCAGCAGCCTCCACTTGCAATTCTTCTCTATTTCCACTTGGGCATTTTAGCCCCCTCCAAGTGGCTCCCAATAACTTTACACATGTCAACAATCATGCATACTCTCTTTGAATATATAAACCACAAAGCCCTTTCTTATTCCCTAAATTTTTCTCCCTTTCTCTCAAGCTTCTCCACCGAAGGAGTCCCAACTCCTTCCTTTTCTTGCTACAGCCACAACGGCTGTTCCTGGAGGTTTCATGTTGCTGTCCAAGCAACTGGAGCCTCTCCTGGAGCCATTTGCGACCTTATTCAGGTGTTAGAGTTGCTGCTTCTTCAACCTAATGGAGGCTACTGCATATCAAAGTAGCTGAAGGCCCTGGAGCTACTCCATCAGCCCCTATAGTTGCAACCAAACCTTAGAACTATATTTGCATGCAAGATCAAACCTAGTTGATCTCTAATTTGTAGAGATTCAAGGTACAATCCTCACTCATTCTTTGCTGCCATACATGTTGTAATTATTTTTTTTTACAACCAAAGGAATGCCACAATGTGATAGTTACGTGGGAAATGGAAGTGGCGATAACAAAGTTGACCTGTTGTAGAGATCAGTAATAAGAAATATTTTTGAATCCAAGAATATGTAATATTCTGGTGGAACTTAAATCGGCTTTATATAAAAAATAAATAAATATGCAAGGATACATATAAAATGATTTCATGAATTATTATCACAATACATGTGCGTGGAAATACATCTACCTAAAATGGTATATGTGACTTATAAGAAGTCCTGTAGAAGTTAATTGTTGAGGAAATACTTGAAGAATAGTTTTTTTTAGAATATACAGTCCTAACAATGAATGCACTGACCTTTATAATCATACTTCTAGTAAAGATCCGTATAGTTATTAGCCTCAGCAATCCAAACTGCATGCTAAATCCTACCTTCTTATTTTTTGTCTTATATTCTCAGATGAGAAATTATCACTCTGACTTGGTTGCCAGTTTTATCGTGTACCACATGAAAATCTAATCAGTTTTACGTCAACCATAACAAAGCCATATTTATTTTAGTTTTGTCAGAACCCAGTAAGCTTGTATTACTAGAGTGGACAAATTGTAATGCTAGATTTAAATATGGAAATTGTGCATCGAATAGGAAAATTCGAGAGGTTTTATATGTTAAAACTCCTATGATCATGTCATATGATCATGTCATTTGTAATTATGAATGAGCATTGATTAACCAAGCAAACACGGCCTCTATAGTAAATAAATATAAGATTTATGCTATACCTATCTATTCCCCCTATACTGATGGCAAAACGGAACTTTTCTGTGAGGGTATTTCATAATTGACATTTATAAGCTATCAATCTTCTCCATTACAGTGCATAATTCCAGAAGACCTCGTAGGTCGGCATAACAAATCTCTGGTATTAATTTTTCTTAAATACATTCTTTTACTTTAAGTGAGATGTTAATTTGATGACAATGACTGAATTTTATATTGGATCTTAAATCTAAAAAAAATTGCCAACACTGTGCCTAGGTCAATTAGCAAATGTGATGTGGATATACTATTTTACTACACGAGAACATACTATTAATCAACGTGAATGGTGACTATGTGACACATTGCAGTTTCTGATATTTCTTTGGTATATCACACCCATCTTACTAATGAAATTGTTGTACAACCATCTTGCCATGGTAGGAAAACCATTGAGATCTGTCTTTTCTTACCAGGCTTTGCAATCGAACTAACCAGGAGAAAATAATATAAAGAAAGATGCCTTTACCTTAAATGTTATCACTAGCATTACAAGGATCACAACTGCTTTGACCTAAAGTTTGATGAGTATCAATAATGACAGTCATAGTGCCGGTCAGGTGACTCTTACACCTGACCGTGCGATGGCGCGGTGACCCTCAGTTAGGAAGCCCAGTTAGAGCAGTGGCCGCCAAGTGCGTGGGTCTAGGATCCTAGTCCTTTCCTCAGTTTTCACGCGAGCTCGCAGTGTTTTGACGCCTCTTTGAGATCCCGGCTTTTGACCAGTTCCGTTAACCCTCAGTATTAGAATACCCATGCGGGGGATCCTCGATTTTCAGTTTTACGCACGAGCTCGTTCGCCCGTACTAGTCGGGTCGTTTTCTAGAGCGACTTTTTCGGAAAGTCTCTCTCACCCATCTATGGGGCGTAGTTTTGAAGTAGACATTTCCCTCTATTGGATCGCACTTCCAATTAGAGGACGAGACGGAAGAGCCTTTTTGTAGGCTACCTCACCGCTTGAGTTTTGTTCTTTCGCCAACAGACTTGGCGATTCTACATTCATATCATCTTTGTCTACATCTAAGTCATCCAGGGTTACATCTGAGACAGTTACAGTTGAGAGTTGGAGGAATTACATTCAAAGTTGAGTTGGTTTGAAATGACTATAATAAAATTTGATTTAAAATAATATGACTATAATAATATGAGAATATATATACACACACCCATACACTTATGAACAATCAATTACAATATAAATATGTTATATATAGGAAATGTTGGGATAATGGGTGAGTATGGGACGTGCATGCAAACAAATTGAAAACCCTTTTTACATACGCAAGTAGAAATAAATATTAATTGTTCCTGCCTTTCTACTTGCTTGCTGTTGAACATATAAATGCCTGCTTATTTTTATAAGTTTTTGGGAGGTACCAGCGCCCGCTGACGCCTCTTCTTCCTAACATGTTTTGGCAGGCAAAGAGCCTACAGCACTGTAGTAGCTGTTGATGACTTCTGGTGACCGTGTATATACCAGACGGTACGCTCTTTTGTTGCAACTTTTATACTGTTATATTATAGATGTTACACTTCAGTCTGATGTTGGGATATGTGAACGTACCGTCAACTTTATGTACATGTTGTAAAATTATATATGAAAATTAATGAAAAGAAAAGTTGGTGGCTCTTGTTGGTGTGTTGTTATGTAGTGATACAATATTTCTTGAATGTGAATGTCATTTGTAGCTTCAACGCGAAAAATTTTCCTTGATTTTCAATACATTGTACGATGGCATGCGAATGTATTAGTGCAAACGTGTGTAAACGGGTCTCCGGATCCGAGGGGGTTCACAAGCAATAATCAGAAGCAGAGGATTTCCAAACAGTGTCAACTAATGGCAAGTATCCTTTGATGACAATTGTCTTTATTGCACTTATTTGATGTACCACTTCAGAACCGGACGAGGAACTGGATGAGGAATCCTCATAAATCACTTGGTTCTTTAGATCGAAGGTGACGTTCTTAGTCGACTTATCTACACATGAAGTATGGAGAGAAAAAGGAGATTGAAGCATCTTTAGAGGTTTAGGAGAACATCTCAAGATATCGATACTCTTCTTCTTCTTATCGAAAAAATTGACTAGACGATGCAATCGTGGGCTTGGTGTGGGCCTGGGTTCTGTGGGTGATTTCTTTGGGTACAAGAGGCGGATCCTGAAAAGATTCAAAAATCTTTTTTATTACTGTCGACTCAAAAATTGGACTACTCAAATAATTGTGACGGTCCAATTCCACATAAGCTCTTGTATCTGGGTTCATCATAAGAGCAGTAACAGGGTGGGAGGTGTGGGTCTATATGGAGGTGTAAGGAGAATCAAAGGTATGTCTAACAACCGGTATGTTGCGACCCTTAATCTCGGGCAGTCGGATCCTCCCATATCCGAATCTGGTTACTCAGCAATAATTTATTCAGCAATCACAACTAACATTCAGAAACAGACTGCAAATAAAAATACTCAGAAGGAAGTATTTCAACACTTTGTCATTCACAAAATAAAGTTTACATGATCCATTGTCCCACTACAAACCTTTACATGTACATCAGTTTGAAGGAAATACATAGAAATATTTTTTTTGAGGCTCAAAATACACAGAAATATTACTAACTACCTTACAAAGAAAAGCTACTGTGGCTGGCTGGATGTCTAGTATGTAAGCTGGATGGATTTTTTAAAGTCTTTGCGATGGTTCACCGATACCTGTTGGGTTTTCCATAAATCATACAATAAAAATTAGCGAATGCTAAGTAACGAAGAAGAGAAAAGCAAACAAATTGTGTAATTTTGCAAAACTTGTTATCACAAAAGGTTTCATTCCTTCTCGTTAATTTAAGTCCTATTCCTTTTCTATTCTACGTTAGGGATTAGTCCAGGGGAACCCCACCATTCTTGGACTCCGAAGCTGTGGACACTTCGAGATTAGAGATTGCGTTGATCTTGGTAACCTTATGTCACCGCACGTCGCCTCAACCAATCCTCCAATACTACCCTGACAATTTCTTGTTCTTTTATTAATCAGGGTCTCAACTCTCAGCCTGGAAAACAAATGAGCACACCGTCGTCGAGGACTCGGTTGCTTAAAACTTCATGCTAACATTATAACCTAGCGGCTTAAATACATGTTGTCATGACCCAGCCGCTATTGAACCACCCGTGTCTCCACATGGCACGACCACATCTTCCGTCGTTCAACCCGAATATATTGGCTCCCGATACCGCGCATTGCAAATCATTCATTTCGTATGCACTTATCATAACAGGGCAACCATTCACCACATAGTTAGGGAAACGCCAATACGGGTTCCTTCCGACAAACCTACAGGTTGCATGCCCGACCTATAATTCTACTCTCAGTCATCCTTAACGTGACTCACGACCCTTTTCAGGATCCAACTCAAAACACATCAATTCCCATGATGTAATTCCTCAATTCAGCCTTATATTTGCATAATTATAAAATACTGAGAATAGACTTACATATATATTAATTCATATATTTATATACTCATAATTATGCTCATTTTAACTTCCAAACCCTAACTTTCCAAGACACTGCATCAATTCGATGCTTTGACTTTATTTTAGTTGGAATCACAAAGCAACTTTTCATATTTTCTCAAAAATAACCAAATTAGGGTTCTTCGTAGTAAAGAACATAAAATCAGAAATTTCAACGATCTCATATGAAAACCCAACAGAAAAGAAAGGATTTCATTATCTAATCGAGCTCTCTCTCACGTATGCAATGCTTTATTGTGTTTCGTTTTCAGAAAGGATGATTTAAGGCTCCTAAAATGATCGAATTTCATTTTCGTATCAAAAACGCTAAAAACGTGTCAAGAACGTGAAGAACGAACGAAGAACACGAATAACGCCAACAACATATTTTCTCTTGAAACTTCGGCAGAGCTTCCCCTTATATGGGGTGATATTTCTAGTAAAAATTTTGGTAGAGTTTCCCCTTATATCGGAACATATTTCAAAATAAAAACAAAAAGAGTTTCCTCTATAAAATCAATCGTGAGGAAAACAACAGCAAAACTGAAAGAATATACCCAAACAACAAGAGATGAAGAATCGGTAAACACCACGAATCTTATGTGAGTGAATGTGTGACAAATCACAGCGTTCACTGACGTGCATAGCCGCCCGCACCTAACTAGGGTATTACACAGATTTCTCCATCAAAATAACTATAAAAGCATAATTGAAAGAATAGAAATATAAATGATGGAGAATCGGTAGACACCACGCATCTTAGATGAGTGAATGTGTGACGAATCACAGGATTCACTGACGTGCATAGCCGCCCGCACCTAAGTAGGGTGTTACACAGATTTCTTCTCGAACCACAACAGAAAACGAATCGCAAAGAAAGATAAATCAAGAACAAAGCTTGGAAGAAATGAGGATGAATTGAAATCCTAGCTTACGAAAAAACTAAGAGAGGATCATACCTTTATCCTCCTCGTTCTCCCGGTAGCGCTTCGCTAGCGCTCCTCCCTCACCTCTCACTCCTCCTCCCGGACTCACAACCCTAGCCCTTGGGTGGTGGTGGTAGTGGAAATCGTAGAGAATGAATGGGTAGGGGGGTATTTATAGGCTCCAGAAAAACCACTAACCATGGTTAGAAAAACATGGTTTAGACATTAACCATGGTTTAGAGTCCCATGGTTTTGGCCCATGGTTTTGGCCAAAACTTATCCCAAACTTGGGGATTAAGTTAGAACCATGGCCTTAAATTTCGCCGAAATTCGCCGAATTTCGGTCGAATTTCGGTTTCGGTAGGTGACCGAAATTCGACCGAAATGGCTATATCGGTCGAAATTTGGGGGGTCTAGTTCAAAAAACCACCGAAATGGCCGAAATTTCGGTCGAATTTCGACCGAATTTCGGCCGAAATTTCGTTTCGGTCCCTCACCGAAACGAAACCGAAATCCGACTTTTAAGGCCTTGGTTAGAACATTCCAGATGATTCTAGATCCGCTAATGACGCTTAATTAACACTAATCGTGATTAACTTTCACTAATCGCGATTTAACTTTCGCGGTTTACGCTTATCTTTTGCTAACTATTGATTAGTGTTGCTAATGATCATTAGCGATTTTCAATCCGTCATTAGTTTCTTTAATCACACTTAATTAGTCTTAATGAAAGTCATTATGGGTTAATGACTTCTTAACTCTCTTTACTTCTCTTTCTTCCGAAAATCATAACAAATCGAAACGAAGTCCGATTCACACGAAACAAATTCCGTTGGTTTTCTCTTGACGAGTCGGATCTTATGATATAGGATCTGAGAGATGCCAAGTTCATGGCTTTACATGGTATCTCAGGTGTGGAACCAAGAATAAGACCTTCCTCAGTAGGGGAAGAAGTGAAGAGAGGATTCCTCTGCGACCGACTAAACCCTAAGGGAGTCTTATTGGTTTATTGTGGGTTATGGTTGTCGAGATCCTTGTTGGTTGCCTTAGGGTCGGGTGTGTTCTCATAGATCAGGTTATGTGTGTTTGGGCCTAGTGCTGGAAACCTAATGTCCTTCATCTCACAATCAATTACCGCCTTAGCGAAGGCTAAAACGGGTTCAATAAGATAATTGGAGATCAGGATAACTCCCCATGGTGCTATGTATCAATGACCGTAAAATCTACCTCTAGATGAGCACCTTGGAAAGTGATGATAACGGAAATAGTTCCTCTCGCTCGTTTGATAGTTCGATCGTCAAGCTGAATGATTTGTCTCATCTTCTTAATAGGTCCAAGTCCAAGTTCATAGAAGACGTTGGTCGGAAGGATGTTCATTGGGGAGTCATCATCAATCCGAGCATGGGTAAAGAGGGTATCTCTTTGTGCACATTCAACCCTATGTAGTTGCTTCACTCTGCGGCTCTTAATTTTCCTTAACACCAAGGAGGAGACCATGGATACAATATGTTTTTCAACTCTAGATCTCTCGTTGTCTGACCTCTTAATCATCAATTTCTTCTTCACAAATTCTTTGGGTCAGAGCAGTATTCCATGGCATTGATTAGGGGAAGTTCACGAATGATCGTTTTGACAAAATCCTCCCCTTGAGAAGGACCTAAGTAATCATCCAACTCCATCCTGCCCTTAAATTTTATTGGATTTTCTTATTTTCATTTTTAGTGGATTTTGGGATTTCCCATTTTTTGGTTTCTTCAATGCGATTAGGTAGATGTACAGACATTGACTGGGAATGTGAGGGGTTAGTAGTAGGGGGAGGTGGGTGTAACTCCAGTTGTACATGAGGTGTTGGTGCATTAGTGTCATTTCGGTCCTCGAAATCATCTCCACTTGAATACACATCTATACCCAGTTTAGCGCATTCTATCTTTTCTCTTTCCAATGCTTCTATGAATTCATTCATCAATGCTTTCATGTTTCTTTTGATTTGAGAGTATTCATCCTCATGTGTTCTCTTGGGAAGATTAATGGAATGAGTGGGATGCTACTGTTGAGAGGTTAAGGATCCATACTCAGCGGACCAAGACCAAGACGTAGATATGCAATTTTGGGATGAATATGGGTCTCTGCTAGGAAAGTCAGAGCCTCATAGTTTGATGTCCACCGATAGGAGGAAGGTGAAGCAGGATCCTGGGTCCACTCTTCTGTGTATGAAGGCTTATTGAGTGGAGGGTAAGAGGGCTGGTAAGACTCAATCCAAGGAGGATGGATATAGGGTTCGGGCCATCAAATGGCGTTGTTGTCGAGGAATGGAGTATTTTTAGGAGTTTAGATTAATTTTATAATTAATTATTGTGATTTTAATTTTGTGTAAAATTTCTTCTACGTTTATCTTATTTTTCTTGTATTTCTTTATTAATTCAGATACTAACCACATTTTCTCTCTTCGTAGATCTAGCTCAGAACATTTCAAAGAAAAAAATCCAAGGAGGTGCGAGGAGAAGAATTAGATTTTTGTGGGAGAGCTTGGTTTATTTTTGCATTTTTTTCGGGGCTCTCTGAACCCTAATCTCTGTAATAACTAGAACTAAACTCTTTGGCATGTGTCGGATATGTTTCAACCCATTCTGTGTGGTTGGAGCCAGACTTGCGTAGATATTAGGTTTACGCGCGCAGATATTTATTTTTTATTGTGCTCGTAATTTCTAAGCCGCACATTTTCACTAACTTATACGCAATAGTATATCGTTTCTACTTAACCAAAAAGTAAACTCAATTTCTTCCCGCTAATAGAATTATCTGTCTAAGGTGGCTTTTCTCTGTGCATAATCATTTAGTGTAAATTTTAATTACTTGTCTTGCATCCCGTATGGAGAACGCGGGGAATCACTGTAAGTCTTCTTCTTATCATTCATCATTGATTTCACGTTTGCATCAGCTTTTTCGATCCTCTCCACCTCAGTTTTATAACTTAGGATTTCAAAGGGAATCGAGGCTGCTCGTTAGGCATATGATTTTTGTGTTGATCAAAGACTCAAGTGACAACCTTAGATTAAAATCGGGACTGCTAAACAAGGTGGCTGTAAATAAATATGAATAAAATTAACCTTATGTCTAGTGGAAAGCAACCCATACGTAGGAGAATATCGATCACTTAGGGTAGAGCCCAAAACCTATTCTCCGCGTACCTTTGATTCTCAAATAGTGGTTTGGCACTAACTAAAATTGAAAAGATAATTGGCTGGACTCTTACGGTCTTCACTACGTTGAGTCAGTGAAATCAGGGTTTGCTTGTATGCATGTGTTGTTTGTCTTATGTCTGTTTCGCTCCATGTTCGTATCATCTTCTTCGTCCTCTCTTCCTTTCCACCAAGTATTCCCGATCTACCTCGTACCCGAAGTCCACTCCATATCACTCATATCCCAAAGTCGAAACCTCTACTGACTTAATCGCTTCTTCGCACTCCTCACCTTCTACACGTTCTTATCCTCTTGATACATCTACCTACCAGTCTAGCACACCCTCCACCCAAATGTTTGCTAGTCATTATGACATATACCATGGACAAACAACCGCTGAGAATGATAATTGGTCAAACTACTTGGGTCAAGAATACATCTATACACCTTTGACCCAAAAACTTCCTTCAGACGATCAAACAAAGAGGCGTGAACCCGATATCCATCCTCCTTGGATTGAGTCTCACCAACCCTCTTACCCTCCGCTCAATAAGCCCTCATGCACAGAAGAGTGGACCCAGGATCCTGATTCACCTTCCCCATATCGATGGACATCAAATTATGAGGCTCCGACTTTCCCAGCCAGAGACCCATATTCATCCCAAGATTGCATATCTACGTCTAGGTCTGCTGAGTATGGAACCTCAACCTCTCAGCAGTATCATCCCACTCATTCCATTAATCTTCCCAAGAAAACACAGGAGGAAGATCCTTAAGAGGAGCCCTGATCACATCTCTCCTATCAACTGAACCCCTACGGTGGGCCCTAAAGAGGGGCCCGTGACCACAACTAGAGCCGAAGAACCATGAGTCGAAATGAGAGCATTGCTCCCACGAGTAAACCATCGACAACATTTAACCTACTAAAAGATCTAACTCTAAATGGGGATCCTAATCAACATGTGCACCCATATCTGAGTCCTCATTAAAATCCTGACATTACACACCTCTTCAAATCTCATCAAATAGGGAAATGGCAAACAATTAGGCCTTGTTCGCTTGAGGGATACATGGCATGTATGCCTCCTTATCCCGCAAAAGTTATATCCCTCTAAAGATTGTAAATATTTGAGTTCTGAAGTCAACATGAGCGATATGGTTTGAAACTCTATCCCTCCATCATTAATCTTTCCCACCACGAAAATAGAAATAACTAACGCTTATCTTACAATTTTATCTAAAATAATTAACTTCTATCACGTATCCATTCTTATCCAACCGAACAAAGAATAGCTAATAACGATCATTTGTCCCTTTTTATCCCATAAATCATATCCCTGCAAATGAATAAAAATGAGAGATACAATAGCTTAATCCCTCCTTATCCCCTATGTCGTATTCCGCTACTAAACGAGCCCTAAGGGCTCGTTTGGTTACCATGTTACCCCGAGGTACCATGATTTACCCCCTACATTCCTGAGTTGAAATTTCATCACATAATCAATGTGACATTACATCACATTTCTCATTCCAACCCTCCTAACCATCCAAACAGTTATTATTCACAAGAGGTTGCTCCAACCCAACACAATCCAGCTACCAAACGAGCCTTTAGAGTTCCAAATCATGCCTTCTGAAGAGATTGATAATGAATGCCCTACCCCCACCCATTTAATCTAGCCCACATCAACGGCACAAAATCTGGCACCACCTCCACCACCACCTGGCCCTCGTAACTTCGACACAACATCCGGTGTCGCCTCCTTGCATGTCCGCTTGCTCACCTCCGCCCATAACGTGCTGCAGAAAGCTGATTCCACCACCGGGACATCAATGAGGAACCATGTGCAGCCAATAAGTAGGGGCAAAGTAGCAAACATCAGCTGCATAGCTCCCAAAACCTCCACCACCATATCTAGGTGTGATATGAACCTCATGCCATCATTAGTCACTGTGACTAGGTTACCAGCCAATGAGGGAAATTTTTGCATCGATGCTAGAACAACGGCCATATCAAAAAAATAGGTTAACACCATAATTAAAGTCTAGTAGCCCAATTTCTCCTTGCAAGAGATGATACTCCAACATCGAGAGCCCACACACAGATTAATCTATCATTTAGAAGTACCACATCACCCTAAAAACAATCTCCATCAATTTAAGTGGTATATAGAAATGCATACCCACTTCTTTTCAAGTGTATATTGCATGTTCCTTTGATTTGTGCTATTAATGATTACATTTATCTCCTCATGTGTCACATTCAAATAGATTGCGGAGATTCTCGATGAGATACAGACAAGTAAAAGAAATCATTCATCAAAATTCTTGCTATAATGACCATTTTGTAATTTGCTCTATGTTAGAATTATTATATTACAATTATGTTTGTAACCCTTCGAGTTCTATAACCCCTCAGGGGTATTTATATATTTTTCCTCTTGTACTCTCTAGGGTTTTCTCTATATATAAGAGACCCTAGCCCTATGGAATAGGCATTCCATTTGTCTCTCTTCTCCACATGGTATCAGAGCAACGATCCTAGATCAGGGTTCTGACCTAAGATCCCCACCGCCACCTTCAAGCCTCGCAAAAGCCTGTGCGGATCCTTTTCCCTGAATTAAGGCCCCGCGCAAGGCCCTGCAGCAGCCCTCCCGCTAACGCTACCCTGCGCTTTCAGGACCTCCTACAAAGGTCGTCAGCCCCACAGCTATCACCCTCCACCGGTATCGTAGGCCCTTTAGAGATCCAAAACTCATCACGACTGCTTCCAAGAATTCAGATCAGCTATCCATTGAGAGTTTTTTTCCAGCCCTTCTTCAAGGGCAAACGTGAGTTCTAGGGCATTTTTTAGCTCTTATATGCATCCTTAGTTGATCACGGGATCTTTTTTTTGAAATCCATAAATGAGGGGGGATACACTCGATAGTGCACGCCCCAAGCCTTTATTGAAGAGTAACAGAAGAAAAAAGAAGAAAGGGGAGGTTACAACCAGACGTCGTTACAAAGGCCCATTACAACACCCAATCCTCCACCAAACGCTTAGCAAAGAACCACACGTTTTCCTTATAGAATCTTTGGCCTGAGAAAAGCAAATCATTCCTACCCCTCCAGATCGCCCACAAAATGGCCACCGGATGAAGAATCTCCACCTTCGGCCTATCCTTGTTTGACCGAAGCGCGTCCCAGAAGGTCTGGAAACCGTCCATGCAGCACCAGTCCAAGCCAGTCCCCTGCCAAACTTGAATCACCACGGGACAAAGGAAGAAGAGGTGTTCCACGGATTCGATCGATTCATTGCAAAGCAAGCATCTGTCTGAGATGGAGCGCAAAAGCCTCGCACATCGGTCCCTCGTCATCAGTCTTTGTCTCCTAAGCAGCCAAAGAAAGAAACCAATTCTATCCGGAAGCCTGAGAGCCCAAAGAAAAGCACAATCCCGGCTAAGCATCTCCGAAAGCAACGGCGGTGGCCGAGAGATAGCCCCGAAGGCCTTCTTGACCGAGAAAGCCCCCCCCTCCAAGACCAGTGATCCCGGCCCCCCGAAGGTCGCCTCACCTCCCTCACAGCATCGAACAAAACCAAGAAATCCTCCAACCTCTGGTCCGAAAAGTTCGTCGAGAAGGTGGGGCACCAATTACCATCAACCCAACAGTCTGCAACCAAACAAAATTTGTCATCAGCCAAGGCATACAACCGAGGGAAGCGCAAGCAAAGGGTCCCCCCCCCCGTCCAGTCATCCGTCCAAAAGGAGAAAGAATCTCCCCCACCAAGGGCCGGCCTAAAAAGCGCAATATTCTTCAAGAAGACCTCCACAACCCTCCTCCAAAAACGTGTGGGTGAGGCAATACGAGGGACCTGCGAAGGCAGCGTCCCCCTCCCTACGCCATAGATCCGATGAATCACATCACAGCAGAGATCATCCCCCGGCCCCCATATCCTAGTAGCCCACTTAAGGAGCAAAGCGTCGTTCATTTGGTCCAGCGACTTCCCCCAACCCTCCCTGATCCTTCCTGCACGTAATATCCTCCCACCCAACCAGGTGGATCCCTCTCGACCCACCCTTCTGCTTTCCCCATAAAAAGGCACGCATCCTCTTCTCAATCTGGGCTCTGATCCCCTTAGGCATTCGCCGATTAGAAAAAAATAGATCGGGATGGACGCAATGACCGCCTTTAAAAGAACTAGCCGACCCCCTCTCAACAAGATCGCGGACTTCCACCCAGCCAACCTCTCCTCCACCTTCTCCGCCACCCTCAGCCAGTCTCTCGTCCGCGTTCTGTCCAAGGTCAAGGACATCCCCAAATAGTCCATTGGTAATCAAGAGCACAATATTATGGCACAATGGCGCCTTCTTCTACCGAGACAAAGCCCTTGGCCACGAATATTATGGCACAAGGCACTACTATCAAACTCAACGGCACAGAAAATTACATGCTCTGATCTCGATCTTTTATGGTGTTCATTGGTGGTCATAGGAAACTCTACGTATTGACTAAAGATCCTTTAGATGAAAAGGACAAAGAGTACGACAACTGGCAGACTGATAACTATTTGGTTATCAACTGGATGACCAACAATGTTGAGGCTCACATTACCTCAAATCTTCTTTACAAAAATACGGCCAAGGAAATGTGGGAGGATCTCGAGCAAACATACTCCCAGAAGACGACGAAGTCACGCCTTGCAGACATTTACAGGCGAATCTGGTCGGCATCTCAGGGTGATTCCACTCTCATCGAGTAGTACAGGCATCTATCCAGCCTGCACGAGGAGCTTGCAATATTCCAGCCCTCATGTTGCACCAAACAGATACAAGAGCGTTCTGACTGGAAGGTATACCGCTTCCTTGATGGCCTGCATTTTAGATACCATGCAACGAAGGAGCAATTTCTTATGTGAGTCACACTGCCAACAATGAAGGCCATCTTTGGCCAACTTGAGGAGCTCGAGACATCTGTTGCCCGGCCTCCCGTCTTACCTTCAAAAGAGAACTTTGCATTCATCGCCTCATATGGACGAGGAGGCAGATACGGCTCACAAGGGGGACGCGGTAGTGATCCAAGTCGTGGTCGTGGACGGGAACCTGGACAAGGCCGTGACTTTGACCGTGGTCGTGGTCGGGACCCTACTGCCCCATGCACTCACTGTGGTAGGTGGAACCACCCGACTGAACGATGCTGCCAAAAGTTTGGCGTACCTTCTTATCACGTCAATAATGCTTATGAGGATGCCTGTGATGTGGAAGAGGCATCGCCTATCTCCAGTGGCAAGACTGTTCATCTTAATGATGCAGATTACTCCCATCTTATGCAGATCCTTCAAACTCCATGGCCTACCACCACTAGTAACACTACAACTGCTGCTTTGGCTACTCCTTCAGGTACAATAGCCAACTCTGCTATTACTCCTACTCCAGCTTGGATTATTGATTCCGACGCCTCTACTCATCTCACTAGAGAAGGCAGTCTACTCACCTCTTCCATACCATCTACCTTTGTGAAGTCAGTTTGAGTCGCTAATGGGGCTCAATCACAGATTACTAATGTCGGAACTATGGAATTCTCTTCCAAGCTCTGACTTTCGAGGGTTCACTGTGCTCCTATTTTCCTCTTAGCATGCTGTCAATTCACAAGCTTTGTGTTGATCTTCATTGTCGTGTGATATTTGATGAGTCTTGTTGCTTTTTCAAGACATTCGGACGAGGCAGATTTTTTGTAAGGGGGCATGAGAAGAACGGCCTATATTACCTTGGCATACCCTCAGACTCTAATTTTGTTGGTGTTGCGTCTATCTCCGAAGATTCGCTCCTATGGCATTTGCGCCTTAGGCATCCCTGCCAAGGCCATCTCCATGATGTTTCATGAACTCTCTACTCTGAAGCCCTTTCAGAGCGAGGCATGTGAGTTTGGGAAACACCATCGAACTTCGTTTCATGTTCGTACTGAGTCTCGTAGTACTGATGCTTTTCATCTTGTTCATTGTGATGTTTGGGGACCTTGTCCGATCCGCACATTAAGTGGTCATCACTATTTTATAGTTTTTATTGATGATTATAATCGATCTTCTTGGGTATATCTTTTTGAGGCTAAAAACAGGGGGATACACTCATTGGTGTTCGCCCCAAAATTTATTTATTTATTTAAAGGACGAAAAAACGGGGAAAGACAAAAAGAAACAGGAACAAAGACAAACAAGTACAGATCCCAATCATCAACCAACCTCACGGACTGTATCCCCACATTTTCCTTGTAGAATCTTTGCCCAGAAAAGAGGACCGCATTCCTGCCCAGTCACAGGGCTCACAGAGTGGCAACGGGACTGAGAAGCTCCCGCTGTGCTCTGCGCTTGTTGGCAACCAACGAGCCGCAAAAGGAAGCCAAGTCCGCCGTGCACAACCAAGCCATCCTTGCCTCACCCCAAACCAGAATCGCTTTGGGGCATTTGAAGAACAGGTGTTCAATGGACTCAACCGCCTCCTCGCACAAGAGGTGCCTATCAGAGACGGAGCCCAGCAGTCTAGCACACCGGTCCCTCCTCATCAACCTTTGCCTACGGAACAACCACAGGAAGAAGCCAATCCGCTCAGGGAGGCCTAGAGTCCAAAAAAAGGCGGAATCACGAACCAAAACCTCCGAGCGTGACGGGGGAGGCCTGCAAATCGCTCCAAACGCCTTCCTAGCCGAGAAAGGGCTCATACGCCATCCCCAATGATCCCTTCCTACCGATGGACGACCCATCTCCTTGATAGAATCCAGCATCGAAAGAAATTCCTCGAGCCTCTGGTCCGAGAAATTAGAGGAGAAGGCGGGAACCAGTTACCATCCGACCAGCAAGACGCAACTAACGCATTCTTATCAGCCGCTAGAGCATATAGGCGAGGGAACCGCGTGCACAATACCCCCCCCCCCCCGTCCAATCATCAGTCCAGAAGGCGAAGCACCGGCCTAAACAGAGAGATATGCCGGGAGAAGACCTGCATCATCCCCTTCCAGAACGGCGTGGGAGACCCCACACGAGTAACAGGGCTCGGCGGCGCACCGCCGACACCGTATATTTTCTACAGAAATCCTCCCCAGGGCCCCATATTCTACTTGTCCATTTAAGAAGCAAAGTCTCGTTCATTTGATCTAGCCTCCGGACCCCCAGTCCCCCCTCCTTCTTGGGGAGCGCAATTACATCCCACTCAACAAGGTGGATCCCCCCCAATTCTTCCACATGCTTGCCCCATAGGAACCTACGCATTAGCTTCTCAAGACGGCTACGAACCCCCTTCGGCAAGCGGCGATTGGACAAGAAGTAAACAGGAATGGAGGAAAGAACCGCCTTTAAGAGGACCAAACGCCCCCCTCTGGAGAGAATGGCCCACTTCCAGCCCGCCAGCCTCGCCTCCAGCTTCTCAACAACCTTGAGCCAATCCCACGGCTCCGTTCTTCCCACTGTCAAGGGCATCCCTAGATAGTCAATCGGAAGGGAGCCGCAATCCGATCCTAAAGCTTGGCCACAATCGTCAGCCTCCTCCATTGAAAGGCCGAATGGGATGACCTTTGATTTATCTGCATTCTTGAAGAGACCGGACAGTTCACTGAAAAGATACAGGGCCACGGACATGCCGGAGGCCTCCGTAGCGCCCCCCTCAATGAAGAAGATAGTATCATCTGCGTATTGCAATAGCGGGATCAACGAGCCATCCCTGGAGTAACCGGCTGAGAATCCGCAATCAACCACACGGTACACAATGTGCGCCAGGACATCCGCAGCAATGACAAACAGTAGGGGAGCAAGGGGGCAGCCTTGGTGCATGCCCCTACGCGGCTGGAAGAAGCCTCCCTTCGGGCGGCCATTCACCATGACCGAGAAAGAAGACGTCACACAACGTTTCATCCATGATATCCACAGTTCCGGGAATCCTCTCCTCCGCAAGACCGACCAAAGGAACTTCCAATCTAAACTATCATAAGCTTTTGCAAAATCTACTTTCCATAAAACACCTCGTTCGTCCCTTCTCTTCTAGTCTGCAATGATTTCCGATGCAAGAGTAAGATGGTCTGAGATTTGCCTACCCTGTATAAAAGCAGACTGGAGCGGGGAAATAATAGTGTCAAGAACCCAGCTGAGCCGCACGGCAAACACCTTCGCCACAATCAGGTAGAGTGCGTTAGAGAGAGCAATGGGGCGGAAGTCCTCGATACGTTCCGTCGGCGTGGATTTAGGAAGGAGAACGAGCAGGGACTTATTTATCCTCTCGAAGCCAGCATTGCCCTCACAAAACTCGGAGATGACGTCCAGAACCTCGCTGCCCACGAGATCCCAAAAATCTCTATAGAAAGCCACAGGGAAGCCATCAGGGCCCGGAGACCCATCCGTGTTCAAGTTCCAAACAGCATCCTTAACTTCCTCCAAGGAGACACCAAGTGTCAGCTCAGCACACATCGAGGGCGGCAAAGATGTAGCCCCAAGCCTCGTCCACCTCCAAAGCATGGGTATTGTCCTCGCCGAGAATTCCCTAAAGTGGTCGACAATCGCTTTCCCCATTTGTCTGTCACCATCCACGCGCACACCATTGACCGTAATCGATCTTAGAGCATTTGATCGACGCCTCCCGTTGGTAATGCAATGGAAAAACGTCGTGTTAGCGTCCCCCTCCCTAAGCCAAGCACTTCTAGATCTTTGTCTCCATTCAATGACGCGCTTAAGGTCCTCCGACGCGATTATTTTTTGAGCCAGCGAGCGAGTGGCCAGCTCATCCTTCGATAGCTCCCTAAGATCCTCCTGAGCATCCAGTCTAGTAACCACCTCCTCAGCCTCCAGCCTAGTAGCACATCTGGCAGCCCTGGAGTCCTTCTTGAAGGAGCCTAGCCTCGTGCGCAGGGACCCGAGCTTCTGAACAAACCTAGACGCAGTCGAGCCAGATACCTCCACATTGGACCATTGCGAAACCATCATTTCTCTAAAATTTTCCTCCAGCAACCAACTCTTCTCATATCTAAAGAGACTCCTCTGCGTAGGGGGATCACCGGAGTCCCATAGGATTGGTGTGTGGTCGGACAAAGCACGCGGGCGAGCCATGACAAAGGATAGCGCAAAACAATCAAGAAGCTCGGCCGAAACCAAAAATCTATCAATTCGAGAGAGAGTTGGAACTCCTCCAAGTGTAGGCCAGATCCCCTGCATCCATGACCTCCAGGGCCAACGAGTCAACAACGTCAGCAAAATCATCAGAACCCGGGTCCTGACTACCCCTGAAACGTAGTCTGTCCGTTGTTCGAAGAGTAACATTGAAAT
This sequence comes from Ottelia alismoides, assembly GCA_037367405.1. Taxonomy (NCBI): domain Eukaryota; kingdom Viridiplantae; phylum Streptophyta; class Magnoliopsida; order Alismatales; family Hydrocharitaceae; genus Ottelia; species Ottelia alismoides. Next base: position 1,544,581 of record JAZKJV010000133.1, read on the forward strand.
CACCCCCTATGATCCAAGGGATACCCGCGAAGGCTCTACTCGCCTCGTGCAGGTCCTTCCACAACTCCCTTCGCAGAATATGATAACAAGGGTCGTAAACACACGAGACCGCAAGTGGCGTGAAGGAATCAGCACATACCAAGAGAACCGAAAGAACGTGTCTCCCCCGCAGCACCGAGCTAAACGCCAAGGCTGATGATCTCCACGCCACCAGCATCCCTCCAGATGCGCCTACGGCATCCAGAGCTCTAAATTCATCAATTCCTCCAGCACCAAAAGACTTCCACACAACATCAGAGACGGAATGAAGCTTCGTCTCCTGCAGCATTAACACATCACAGCACCACTCAATGAAGCGTGAGCCAAGGATCCTCCTCTTGTCCAACTCCCCGAGCCCCCGAACGTTGCAGGAGAGAATCTTCATTTAGAACAAGATTGTTGTCCCTGAATGGGGATCACCCCAGAGGCCTCCGCAATGGATGTCTTTAGGGCTGAGCACGGCTGTGGCTCGAATTGCGTAGGCCGAGATCTATTCCGGCCCCCGTATCTCTTACCGGACCTTTTGTCAACAAACCCTTCAGCAGGACGAGCACCACCCACCTCATGGCGGGGCAAAAGTGAAGTAGCAGAAGGTAGAGCGTGTCGAGATTGCCCATCCAGGACGGCAGCCAAGGCCGGATGAGTATCGGCGGAAGGCGAAGCGGAATTGCGCGAAGAGCCCCCATCAGATGACACGGGGGCGTCGGAGAAGCACGGCGACTCAGGGGGGATGTCTGCAGCCGTGTTCCAGCACCCACGAAGAGGAAGCACCCAACCACCCGTTGACGAATGAGTCAGGCACCGCATCGGATCAAAGAGGCCCAACGCGGATGAGAAAAACTGATTAGGTAGGGACTCCGAGAGGCCCATACCGCCCGACAAGAGAGCAGTAATTGGGCTTGAAACCCCCAGGGGCCGACCCGCCAAAGGATCCGAGCGAGCAGCCAGAAGTCCGGGATCCGAAGCCAGAGACAAAGAGAGAGGCGGTGAAAAGAGAGCAAGTACCAACTTTGCCACCTCAGCAGACAAAGAGAAATTTTGGGTGACTAGGCACATGACCCGAGGAGACACCCCCCAAGGTCGCACCGTATCATCCTCGCGAGTCGATCCATGCAACGTGCCCCTCGAAAACCCCACCGCCAACGCAGAAGGGGAAACGACATCAGGCAGCATCGGGACCTCCGGCGGAGGAGGGGGCTCGACGATCTGCATCTCTACCCTGAAGCTGAACCGGCCAACATCCACGGACGCGAAGAATACCGGACCATCTAGACCAGCCAACAACGCCTTGGGTATATCTAATAAAGAAGCGTTCAGAGATTAACCAAATTGTCAGAAATTTCTTTCAATATGTTAAATCTTACTTTTCTAACATTGTTAAGATCATTCATACTGACAATGCTCTTGAGTTAAACCAACATGACTTGACCTCATTCCTTGCATCTCATGGAACTGTTCACCAAACATTGATGCAGCGCGATCTCGAATTATAGGGCCGAATTTATTTAATTAATTAGTGGTCAATTTTATTTACGTTTTTAAGTTGTCATAATTGTCTAATTAAATAATTGAGATCGCCTGTGATCTCAACATTTATTCGTAGATTTAATTTTGGTCAAGAGTCTAATTATAGTAATTAGAGGTCAATTTGAATTTTAAAATTAGTCAGAGTCCAATTAAGATAAGTTGGTTGTCAATTTTAATTTGTTTACTATTTTTGTAACCCCATCTCTCCCATATAAAGATATGGTAGTCCAATGTTTTTAGTCAGTGAAGTGATAATTAAAGTTGAGATTTTTATCTCTCTCTCCTTCCTCCTCTCCCTCTCTCTCCACGCGATCTCCGCGGTTCTCCTCCTTCAACCTCTCGTATTCCCGGCGAGTTCTCTTCTCAACCCATCTATTTTCTCTTCTCAACCCCTCTCTTTCTTCTACCAAAAATCCACCAAAAAATTGTTATTTTCGATGTCGCGCGATTTCAATCCGCATCAATTGGTATCATAGCATGGATATTGAATCGTTCCTACGATTCAACGATCCCGTTGCATATTGGCGTTTGAAGCTTGATCTCAACCGCATATCTCATGGCCCGCAGTCTCGTTCGCGTCAACGAAAGTTCAAAAAGCGTCTTATGGCATCCCTGAAGGTTCAAGCATGGCTGGACGCGCTAACTGACGAAGATCTCGTCATCCACGATGAAAAACCTGTTGCCGCGAAATTTGACGAAGAAATCATCGCCGAAGAAGACAAAACGACCGTTGTCCGGGTCGTTTTAGAAAAAAAGAACGATGAAACGCTTGCTGAACAGGTACTTTCAGATTCGCCAAACTCCCCGAGATCGACATCCGCCTCCTCCACAGCCCTCGGGCGGACTCCACCCACCATCCTCGCACCCTCCTACCCCCTCCCGTGTGCACCCAACGCTCCTAGCCCTCCGGCCACCCCTGCGCATCACCACCCGCACCCCCTCTCGGACCCGCAATCCCCCTGTGCATTACCGCCTACTCCTCTTCCCCTGCCTCCCCCATACCGCTCGGCCTCGCCATCTGTGACCTACCCTTTTCCCTACAGGCCAAGCCACTACCCCCGCACCGCCGCCCCCAAACCCAATCCGAACCACCTGCGCCTCCGCTCCCCTCTCCCTCCCGCAGACCTCCCCAAGACCCCACTCCCCCTCCCCAGGACCCCACTCCTCCTCCCGCTACCCCGCGACCCTTCCCTCGCCACCCCCCCTCCCCACAGCAGCCACCGCCCCAAGGCGATAAACCCCTGGCGCCGTTGCCTCTCCCCAACCCTCCCACGCGCGCCGCCTCCTCCCCCCATCTCCCCTCGCCGTTTCTTCCCTCCAGGTTCCCACGCCCCAGCCACTCCCTCTTCCCCATCACCCCTTTCCCCACGGCCCTTCATCCTTCCCCGCGCCGCACCTCCCTGCCTCCTATACTCCAGCCGCTTCCGAAACCCCGTCAGCACCCCGCGACACCACCCTCGCTGGCCGCGACCTCTTCAGCGCCCCGCAGTGACGCGCCTCCCGCGCGAAGTCCCGATTGGCCCCCGCCTCCCCGCAGGACCGCACCAGCCGTCGAGCAGCCGCCGCCCTTGGCCTCGCCATATGCGCGAGGATGGGGAGCCAACCCTAACGGAGGGCCCGAAATCTATGGGATGCCAATCCCACGACGTGTGGGGTTGGAGATTAATTGGGCAGATTTGCAAAAGAAGCCCTCATGAAACCCCTAGTTACAGCAAGGTCAAAAGCAATATGAAAGAAGAGAAGAATGAAGGGGTACAAAAATTGCGCCCACACCCCTGGCGGCGGAAATATTTAAAAAAGAGGGCTGTAATTAGGAAATCAGGGGATTTTCCTTATCCAAATAGGACTAGGACCTTGAGCTTGCCCTATAAAAGGACCCCATGGCTTCATTCCTTAGACACATCCCCTCTTCTCCTCTCCTTGTGCCATTGCTTCACTATGGATTCTCCAAGGGCCATATTATTCATGCCACATCAATTTTTCCATTATCACAATAAGGACGCAAAATTCCCGGAGACGCTGCCGTTTACGCCACACATGTTCTTCCACGACGAAAGCCGCGCCCGACTGTGGAGCCCGCCATTCGCCCCATACCAGTTCTTCCAGAAGACGGCGGACCATGCAGATTCGACCTCCAAGCCTACATCAAGCAATTCGTCGGGAGACGAATTTTTTAAAGCGGCGGAGAGTTGATGCAGCGCGATCTCGAATTATAGGGCCGGATTTATTTAATTAATTAGTGGTCAATTTTGATCTCGTGCATGCTATAGACGAATGCAAAGAAAAGAAGTAGAGGAGGCTTTGAAGGTTATGAGACCTGGGAAAGATGTTGGACCGGATGACATCCCTGTAGAAGTATGGAAAGTTTTAGGTGAGCGTGGTTTGACTTGGCTTACGAATCTATTCAATGTTATTTGGCGAAGCAAGAAAATGCCTGAAGATTGGAGGAGGAGTATCGTGGTGCCTCTTTATAAGAACAAAGGAGACATTCAAAATTGTTCAAATTACAGAGGTATCAAGCTGATGAGTCACACTATGAAAATTTGGGAACGTGTGATCGAAAGAAAGTTGAGGTAAGTTTCCCAAGTAAAAGAAAACCAATTCGGATTCATGCCAGGTCGCTCAACTATTGAAGCCACCCATTTGCTGAGGAGTACAATGGATATTTATAGAGCTAAAAGGAAGAATCTCCATATGATCTTTATTGATTTGGAGAAGGCTTATGATTCCGTCCCACGAGAGATACTGTGGAGAGTTTTGGAGAAGAGACAAGTACCTGTCCTATACATTAATCTCATAAAGGATATGTATGATAGGGCTTTATCTTGTGTAAGGACCCCGACGGGGAAGACTGACTATTTTGATATCAACATTGGTTTACATCAAGGTTCAGCTTTGAGTCCATTTCTTTTTACTTTGATTATGGATGAGTTGACAAGTCACATTCAGGATGAGTTACCTTGGTGTATGTTATTTGCTGATGATATTGTGTTGATTGACGAGACTATGGAGGGAGTAAATGAGAAGCTTGAGGTTTGGAGACATGCATTGGAGACTAAAGGTTTTCGTATAAGTAGGGCTAAGACGGAATATATGGAATGCACCTTTGATGGAAGCAATGGTGAAGGAATAGAGGTGAAGATTGGTGATGATAACATTCATAAGAGAGATTCTTTTAGATATCTGGGATCTATTTTGCAACATGATGGAGAAATTGATGGAGATGTTACTAATAGAATAAATGCAGGCTGGCTAAAGTGGAGAGGAACCTCCGCTGTTCTCTGTGATAAGAAAATTCCTTTAAAGATTAGAGGAAAGTTTTACAAAGCAGCTGTGAGACCTGCTATGCTTTATGGTTCTGAATGCTGGCCTGTGAACCATAGACATGTGCAGAGAATGGTTGTAGCAGAAATGAAAATGCTAAGATGGATGTGTGGACATACACGTAAAGATCGGATTCGGAATGATGCAATCAGAAAAAAAGTTGGTGTAGCTCCGATCGAGGATAAGATGCGAGAAAACCGCTTAAAATGGTTTGGTCATTTGCAAAGAAGGTCAACTGATGCACCGGTTAGGAGATGCGAGTGTTTGGATGTTGAGCCGGCTAAGAGAGGGCGAGGACGGCCCAAGAAGTGTTGGAAAGAGACTATACGAAGGGATCTTAGTTTTTTGGATATAAGTCCGAGATTGACCCAAGATAGATCTGAATGGAGGCGAAGAATCCATGTAGCCGACCCTACTTAATTGTGGGAAAAGGCTTTGTTGTTGTTGTTGTTGAATTAGTGGTCAATTTTATTTACGTTTTTAAGTTGTCATAATTGTCTAATTAAATAATTGAGATCGCATGTGATCTCAACGTTTCTCCGCCGATATTCCACCGCCCCAAATATTTTTAAATTCGATACGCGCGCCAAATTCGAATCTGCATCATTTGGTATCAGAGCATGGCCTACAGATCATCCTCACGATCTGAGACTGACGATCCGTCCCGACACTCGCACCGGCATGCATCAAGGCATCATCGTTCATCCGAGCAAACGCGACGGGCCATCTCCACCATCGACGCCTGCTACAAGGAGACGGAGCACATGATACGTGATTTGCAAACCAACTTCCAGTCCATGTTTCGAGATCTAATGGCTAACTTTGAGATCCAACCGTCGAAGCCGCGGCCGCAAGTTTTAACGAAGAAAACATCGCTGCGAATGAAAATTCAGCCGCTGTCCAGGAGATCCCAGATCTGATTCCGCCCCCGGAATCGATTCCGCTGCCCCCTCAGGCTATTCCGACACCGCCCAAACCATCCCAGGTAACCCCCCTACCCTCCTCACCCGGCCGTTCCCCCAAAACTCCACCTCCGACCCTCCTCGTATCCCCTGCGACGTCCACCACAGCCCCCGACCCCCCAGCGGCACCCCTATCCCCGCCCCCTCTCGCGCATCACCACCCTTCCCTTTTCCCCGACCCATCCATCCCCAGGCACCCCCTCCCTTCCACGCGACTGCCGCCAAACCCGATTCCCTACCCATCCCACGAAACCAACTCCCCTCCGAGCCGCCCACGCCTCCACTTCCCGAGCTCCATTCCTCCGCACGTCAGCAGCTCACCCCTCCCGCCGGCACCTCCTCTTCCTCCCGGCTCCAACCCGCGCCGCCGCCTCTTCCCCCTCGCCGCACCGCCGCCTCCGCCAACCGCTCCTCACCTCCCCGCGCACTCGCCATCGCCCCCGCACCTCCGACTCGCCGCCCTCCCGCCCACAGATCGCACGCGCCATCGCCGCCTCCATTCCTTCCCCGCCCCCTCTCCTCACCTACGCTACCATTGTCCCTACGCGCAGGTATTCTGCAAAAAGGAGAGCCCTCGACCCCAGCATCACTCCAAACTGTCCTCCTCAAGCGGTCGTATCTGTCGCCCTCGCTGGAAAAGTCGAAGCCCTAATCCTAGGGTTTGGCGTCGCCGAACACGACAGGAGAGAGGAATCCCACGTCGGTCTCCTGTTTTGCCTCCCACGAAGAGGCGATCCCATAAAATTTGGGATTTAAACTTGATTTGGGCCCCATTTCTTTCCTTCTCCCCTAAGAAAAGGAGTAAGGAGATAATTTGGGAATTTTGCAGAAAACTACCGCCCAACAAAATCTTTTCCTTAAAGATTAAGGTTGGAGGGGACTTCAGTGGAGATATTTTAACTGAATGGGTAGAACAATTGCCATCACGCGCTCAGGTGGAGAAAAATTACAAGCGTAACATGGAATATGATCAAACTCGGGGATATTCGCTCAACCAATCTGGATGGAATTCTCCATCAACATCGAAGATCAACAATTCGTCGGGAGACGAATTTTTAAAAGCGGAGGAGAATTGATGCAGCGTGGACCCAAAATATAGGGCCACCTATTTATTAAATTATGGTAGTGAATTTTATTTCCGTTTTTTAGGTTGTCGCAATTTTAATTAAACAACTAAGATCGCATGTGATCTCAACAATTATTCGTAGATTTGATTTTGGTCAATTAATTAGTTAGAGTCTAATTAGGATAATTAGGGGTCAATTTTAAATTTGTCGGAGTTAAATTAGGATAAGTTTGTTTCCAATTTGTATTTAGTTTCTATTTTTGTAAAATCATCCCTCTTATATAAAGGGATGAGGGTCCAATGTTTTAGTGAGTCAAGTATTAAGAAAATTTTGAGATTTTATCTCTCTCTCCTTCCTCCTCTCCCTTTCTCTCCACGCGATCTCCGCGGTTCTCCTCCTCCAACCTCTCGTTACCGACGAGATTTATTCTTCTCAACCCCTCTCTTTTCTTCTACCAAAAATCCACCATAAAAAAATTCAATTTTATCCGCGCGCCAATTTTTAATCCGCATCAAACATCGTGTCCATATACCTCACAACAGAATGGTATAGCTGAGAGGAAACTCAGACATTTACTAAATATTGCCAGATCTCTTCTTAGTCAAATGAGTATTCCTAAACAATATTGGGGAGATGCTATCCTTACTGCAGTTTATCTCATCAACCGTGTTCCTTCATCTGTTCTCAAAGGAGCAACTCCATTTTCCTTACTTTACCCTACTGGGTCTCCTTTTCCCATACCTCTGCGAATTTTTGGTTGTATTGCCTTTGTTCATAACTTTCATGCAGCTGACAAATTATCCTCACGTGCCATCAAATGCATCTTTCTTGGGTACTCTCGTACCCAGAAAGGCTATCGCTGCTATGATCATGTTGGACGCCGATACTATGTGTCTGTTGATGTCACCTTCTTTGAGCAAACAAGTTATTTCACACAGACTGTGAGTAACATTCCTCTGGACCTCCCTCCTCCATCAATCGTCTATACTCGCCAACGTACCTCTATACCTTCTACACCAGTGTCTGTACGTTTGTCTGTCCCTTTTATGCATGATGATATGACCACTTCGAGTGCTCCCACCACTGATGTCTCGGATGTACCTGGAGAGCTTCTTATAGCTCTACACAAGCAAAAAAGGAAATGTACGTATCACCCCTATTTCACATTTTACTTCTACAGATGGTTTATCTAGCTATGACAAGAGATTTGCAGATGCTCTGAATGCTATTACCATTCCAAGAAATCATTTCAGTGCAATGCAGGATGATGATTGGCGACAGGCCATGGATGAGGAGATGGATGCACTTACCTCCCGGGGCACGTGGGATCTTGTGCCGTGCCCCTTGGGAGTTCGCCATGTGGCTTGTCGATGGGTCTTCACGACCAAACAGTCGTCTGATGGTTCTATTGACAGGTTGAAAGCCGGACGTGCTGCCAAAAGTTTCACACAAACCTTTGGAGTTGATTATTTTGAGACCTTCTCGCCTGTTGCCAGAATGGGATCAATACATACCATTCTCTCTGTTGTTGCCAACAAGGCTTGGCACATTTATCAACTTGATGTGAAGAACGCCTTTTTTATGGTGATCTTAAGGAGGAGGTCTACATGATGCAATCGCCGGGGTATGTAGCCGAGGGGGAGCATGTATATCGACTACGCAAGGCCATTTATGGCCTGAGGCAGAGCCCAAGGGCATGGTTTGACAGGCTCACTACGGAGATCAACACACTTGGTTTTCAGAGGACCATGGCCTCAAATTTCAGCGAAATTCGGTCGAATTTCTATCGAATATCGATATCCAGTCGAAACCGAAATTCGACCGAAATGATCGAAATAACCGAAATATGGGGGTCCTAGTACAAAAAATGATCGAAATGACCGAAATTTCGGTCGAAATTCCACCGAAATTCCATCGAAATTCTGTTTTGGTCGGTACCGAAATGGTGACCGAAACCGACATTTAAGGCCTTGCAGAGGACAATATCTGACTACTTTGTCTTTGTTTGACGATAGTCTACTGGCATGATCATCCTTGTTGTCTATGTTAATGATATGGTTATCACAGGAGATGATGTAGATGGTATTCAGGAGACCAAGACCTTCCTCCAGAAGTTCTTTGCCACGAAAAATCCCGGCCAACTTCATTATTTTCTTGGCATCGAAGTAATACGTACTACAGAGGGGCTCCATCTTTCACAGAGAAAGTATTGCCTCGATATTCTGACTGAGGCAGAACTTCTTGGATGCAAGCCATCTGGCGTCCCTGCAGAAGTGAGAAAATATTCAGCATTTACTAATCCAGATTTTAAGGATGCAATACAGAAGCTTAGTGGGAAAATTACTCTATCTCACTGTTACTAGGCCAGATATATCATGTTGTGAGCAGAGCCATGTCAACATATGGGGAAGCCTCTTTACAGTCACTGGCATGGTGTTCTTTTGATCCTTCGATATTTGAAGGAATCTCTCGGATGTGGACTTTTCTATGGGGTGAATGGGCACACTAATATCTCCGCCTATACAGATTCTGACTATGCTAGCTCTCTTGAGGACCGCCAATCCACTACAGGATACGCCATGTTTGTTGGGAATAACCTTGTCACTTGGTGAAGCAAGAAGCAGACAGTGGTATCCAGATCCAGTCATGGTATTAAAAGACGCGCCTCGAGGCGGTCGAGGCGTACGCCTCGAGGCGAGGCGGGCCTTTTTAGCCCCGAAGCGTACGCCTCGGCCTTGTCCAGTGAGGCGTGCGCCTCGAGTGGCTGAGGCGTAGCCTCGAGGCGTTCCGTCTCAAGGCGGTCGAGGCGTTTTTGTTTTTTTTAAGATTTCTTGTATGATTTTAATAGTTACATGGTGGTTTGAGAAGCTTATAAATATATACTTGTTTAGGATAATGATTATACAAGTTAAATGCCTAAATCTGATGTTTCTTTCGTACCCATAACTCCACATTTACTATTAATTATGTGTAACTATTTCAGCAAACTGCTTCATATTTACTATTAATTATGTCTAACTATTAATTTATGCAAAATGTATGCTTAAATGTGGCCTCTTTCATATCCATATGCTTGAATTTGACCTCTTTCATATTCATATTTACCATTAACATGCCAAATTATTTTAGTGAACGCTTACTATTACATCCTTAAACATATAAAAATGTGTATACGAATTTGAATCCTCATAAAAGAAAAAATTTTTGGGACGGGGGCGCTGCCCCCTGCACCCCCGCAAGGGGGGGCCAACCTGGGCTCCCCCTAGCCCCCTCAGGCTCGCTGACCGGGCAGCGAGACCCCCGTTCCGGTAGGGTATGGTGCAACAGGGGGGATGCATACAACCGTTCTTCATCTGGGTATAGTAGAACATATAGTTAGGATTCAAATCATATGATTCATATCAACAACTTGGATATTTATAATGACAACTATAGCCAATCCCTTTTGGATAATTTTTTAGTGATAGTTATAAGTTATAGCCAATGATTTTCTTTTTATTAGGTAGAAATTTAGAAAGGTTTATGGCATTGAGTCATTGACATATCCTTTTTTCATGTTCTTATCTTCATAATATCATCATATATTACATTGTTATATACTATATGTTTGTCAGATTATATTATTTCATCAATAAAGATATGTATTATATATTTTATAATTATTTTTCTATACAAAACTGAGGCTTACGCCTCGACTGCCTCGAGGCTACGCCTCGCCTCGCTTCCAGGGAAAACGCCTCGTTCCGCCTTTAGTTTTTTCAAACCTTGGATCCAGTGCGAAAGCAAAATACAGGGCAATGGCCCATGCCACATGTGAGATCACATGACTTGTTTCTTTCCTAACAGAACTTGGCACGTCAGTCGCCACTCCTGTACCCTTATACTGTGACAACAAGTCTGCCACGTGAGAGAAGGATGGGAAGCGGAGTGGGACGCGGAGTGCGCTGGGAGAGCGACGTGCGTAGGGAGCGTTGGGGTCGTACGGCTGATGGGACCGGACGGTCTACTCGTGTGGGACGTGTGGCTGCTTCTCGAGGGAGGTTTGGTGAACGGTGGGCTCCTGTTCTGCGGAGGGCGTGGAGACCTAAGGTGCGGGGCTCCTCTTTAGCGAGGGAGGGCCGCGCTTTCTCGCGGTCTCTCGGTGCTATGGCGGACGTCGGAGAAGATGGCTGGACCCGGGTTTCCCATGCAAAACCGGGTAAGCGTTGTTTCAGATGTGATTCTAAGGGGCATTCTGCGTCCGAGTGTTCTCTTCCGCCGCGTTGCTTTCTTTGTGGTAAGATTGGTCATAGGAGGGCCTCCTGCTGGGCTTCTCTGACCCCTTCGGGGACGCGGCGGCATGCTCAACCACTTTCGGGATGCGATCCTCGTCGGCTTGGTGCTCGCGACTCCCGCTCTTTCGCTCAGGTGGTGGCGGATACTGGCCCTTCTCCACCTGTGCATGGTGTCGTTGGCGAGGCTCAGGGAGGGGGTTCCTCGGCTCCGCCTTTCTCTTCTCGTGTTTCGGACTTGCCTGGTTCCAAGGTGGAGGGAGCTGACCCTCAGGATGCCCCGGTGGTTGGGGAGCCATTGCGGGCGGCTCCTTCGTCTTCTTCGGGGAGGGCTGATCCTGCCGTGAACATTTTTGACGCGGGGGCGGAGGGCTCGTCCTCTCGCTCGGGCCCGCCATCTGCTGCTTCGGTGCTAGTTGGGGTGCTCCGGTCTCGTTCAGTTGATTGGGAAGCTGTTCGTGCTGCTACTCTGGGCTTCCTGGGTCCTGACTTTGGAGGGGACTTCATCTCCCTCGATGCGGTGCGCTGCTGTGTTAGGGGTCTCTCCCTGGATCTGCGGGAGAGACTCATCCACTGCCAGGATATCGTTGGTGTCCAGTGGCGGGGGGTGCGGGTCTCTGACGGTGGGGTCTTCTCGACGGAGGTCCGGGTGGCTATGGTGAAGGGGGTGCCCTTCTTGTCTCGGACGGTGCACGCTCTCTCCAAGGCGTTCTCCAGCTGGGGCCAAGTCCTTCAGATCATTGATGATGGCCTCGCTCCAGGTGCTGATTGGCGGTATTGCAGCGTCATGGTGGAAGCTCCGGCAGCGTTCTTTGCGGATTTGGCGGGGAAGACCCGTGTTGATAAGCTATCTTTGGGACGATGGACTTTCTCCCTGGAGCTCTCTCTCTCTCCACCGCCGGTGACGCCGGTGGCGCCTTCTCTGGTGGCCGATCGGCGGGAATATGCCGCCGCGTCTCCGGCGATGCATGCGAAAGACGGTTCATCTCCTTCTCGCCACGTGGCTCGTCCTGGGGATGTCTCCGATGCGGCGTCGTGCATGTTCCTTACCTCACGTGCGGGTGGGGCGCCTCTTCGGTTCCCGCATGATTGGGGGAATTCCAATGACTTGGTGGCGGTTCAGTTGCCAGAAGTCGCTTTGCCTTCTGATGCTGTTATTCTCGACATTGATACTTTTTCCTCAGATGTTTCTTTTATGTCGGCGGATTTATTGCAAGTGGGCTCCTCTCAGGTCAGATCGTTCATTCCTTGTGACCCTATGGTTAACTCGATTTGGGCCCCACTTCAGGTCTCCTCGGAGCAGCCCCTATCGGATCCGGTCTCGGGTACGGATCTCCCCCTCGGCTCGGAGCATTTTTTCTCCGCTGCTAATATGCCTTGCCCTTGCCCTATTCGAGCAGTACCTTTTTCTGGTTTCATGGAAGGCTCACTCTCACCTCCTTCGCCGGTGTCCCGTCCGATGCTCCTCTTCTCCGACTTTGCTTATCAGACGTCAGCCGGTGGGGATGCTGTGCTCTTCCACCCGGTTGATATGGGCCAGCCCCGCTCGCAGGACAATTTGAATCCCTTTATCTCTGACTTCGGCGAGGAGCCTCCCATTTCTCCTGAGGCTTCTGTGGTGATAGGACTGTCTCCCTCTTCTCGCTATGGCCAAAGTTACTCCAGGAGGCGTTTTCTTTTCTCAAGCTCTGATGTGGTCTCTACTTGCCAAGCTCTGCGTGATGCGGTTGCTGAGGCGGCGGGCCTTCATCCCTCTGGGGTTTGATTGCCTCTCTCGTATCTGGTGCTTTTTGGGCCTCAGGCATTTTGGGGGGATATATTTTTTGTTTTAATGAAGATCGTGTCCTGGAATGTTCGTGGCTTGGGCGATGCGGATCGCAGGCGCATTTTGGGCTCCCGTCTCGTTGAATGGTCTTGTGATGTGGCCTTCATACAGGAGACGAAGCTTCAGGCGATGGATGACTCTCTCTGGCGTTCTTTTGGGGCTGGTCAGCTTGATGATTACCGTGCGCTGGACGCCGTGGGTGCTCGGGGTGGTGCCATTTTGGCTTGGCGTTCGTCCCGCTTTTCGCTTTCTTCTTGTAGGCTGGGGCGACATTCGATATCGGTGATGTTAATTTGTGGACGGACTAATAGCTGCTTGGCTTTTTCTTGTGTTTATGCCCCTATATGTCATATTGCCCGTCGTGAATTGTGGGATGACTTGCGGGAGGATGCTGCTGCATTTGGTGAAGTTCCTTGGCTGATTGGCGGGGATTTTAATGTTACTTTGCATGCTCAGGATCGCCCACGTGGGCGCGGTGGACTCGATCCGGGATCTGCGGATTTTTTGGAGATTCTGAATGCTTTGGCTCTTGAATCGTTGGTTCCTAACGACATTTCATTCACTTGGCGGAATAGCTCCTCGCGTTCGCGGATCGATCGGTTTTTGGCGAATAACTCTCTAATGGAATGTTTTCCTTTATGTTTTGTTGCATCGAGACCGCGCTCTTTTTCTGATCATAACCCCATCTTCTGGTCGAACGGGGAGGAGAACCGTCCGCACTCTATGTTCCGCTTTGAAAGGTCTTGGCTCCTGGAGCCTGGCTTCCGTGATATGGTTCGTCAGCATTGGTCTCAACTCTATCCTTCTGGTAGTGCCGCCCGTCGCTTTGATTTCAAAATTTCATCCCTCAGAAGGATGCTGGCGTCTTTTAAAAGGGCCTCTCGCTCAGCTCGCATTGCCACCCGGGTGGAGGCTGAGGAAGTGATTTTGCGGTTCGACCGTATTGAGAACGATCGTGATCTCAATCATGACGAGTTGTTGGCTCGTGCTAATGCCCTGGACAGGGTCAGGCTGGAGGATCGTAAGCGTGTGATTGAATGGCGCCAACGTTCTCGGTTGCGCTGGTTAAAGGAGGGTAACGCGAATTCGGCGTTCTTTCACAGGGTTGCTTCGGGTCGCCGGCGATCTAATTTTATCTCTTCTATGCTCATCAATGATTCTCAGGTTCAGGGGGAGCGGGAGTTGGGTGTCGCTGTCTCGGACTATTTTAAGGAGTGGTATGGGCGCAGGTCATCGCGCCTTTGGCGGTGGTCGGGGAGGGGAGCTGCGATGCTCCCTCAGGCGGATGCTAATATCCTTTCTCGTCAGATTTCTATGGAGGAATTGAAAGAGGCGGTCTGGTCTCTTAACTCTGATGCGGCCCCCGGGCCTGATGGCTTCCCCGTGTTCTTCTATAAGGAATTTTGGGATATTCTCTCTCAGGACGTCTTGGCGGTCGCTCACGATTTTTGTGCTGGTAATAACGACTTCAACAAGCTCAACAAATCTATTATTGCTCTCATTCCAAAGTCCCCCTCTGCCACCCGGATTGAGGATTTCAGGCCTATTTCCATTTCAAATGCTATATATCTTATCATTGCTAAGGTTTTGGCGCGCCGATTGGCCCCGCTTCTTGATTCGCTTATCTCGCCCTCCCAGGCGGCTTTTATTAAGGGCAGACAAATTGGTGATTGTTATGCGGTGGCGTCCGAAATCATTCATGCTTGGCACAAGCGCGGCACTAGGGGAATCCTGTGGAAAATCGACTTTTCTAAGGCCTATGACTCTATTGATTGGCGTTTTTTATGGTCTGTACTTAAGAGACGGGGATTCCCCCCGTTATGGATTTCCTGGGTGCGCCGGTGTGTTTCCACGGCATCTCTGTCGGTTATGCTCAATGGACGTTTGGCGGGGGGTTTCTTCCAGCCCCGCCGGGGTATTCGGCAGGGATGTCCCCTCGCCCCCTTGCTTTTTGTCTTGGCCGCGGACGTTCTCTCCACTATGGTTAACAACGTGGTTGCAGCTGGCCTGTCTCGTGGTTGCTCGCTGGGGCCCCTTTCTTTGCCGATTATTCAGTTCGCGGATGATACAATTTGTTTTATTGAAGGCGACGAGTCGAATATTGCGGGTATGGCGACTACCTTGGAGCTCTATAGCGAGGCTTCTGGGCTTCTCATCAATAATAATAAGTCCTCCATGGTCCCCTTTTCTCTTTCCACGGCGGAGGTTGATGCTTGCTCCAGGATCTTGCGCTGTACGGTGGGTGCTCTTCCCCTGGACTATCTTGGGCTTCCGTTGTCTATTGGCCGGGCTCGCTTGCGGGATTGGCAGCCGTTGTTGGATCGCATGGCTGCCCGCTTGGCTGGCTGGCGTGCCGCTCTCCTCTCTCGGGGCGGGCGCCTGGTTCTCCTCAAATCGGTCCTCTCTTCTCTGCCTATCTACTTCCTTTCTGTGAAGGGGATGCCTAAGGGGATTCGTCGGCGTTTGGATTCTTGTATGCGGACTTTTCTTTGGGGCAAGAAGGGGTCTGTGCGTAGCGGCGTTCCCTTGGTTGCTTGGGATGATGTGACTCGGCCTAAGAAGGAGGGCGGGTTGGCGGTGAGGAGATTGGATATCGTGAATGAGGCTTTTCTTCTTAAATGGGTCTCTCGTCTTTGCGGGCCGGAGGATAATTTGTTGCTTAACTTCTTAAGAATGGTTGTTGGGTTCGACCGATGTCTGGCGCTGGGTACGGATGTGCGCTTTTTGGCATCTGCCTCTCACTTCTCTCGTGATATTGGTAACGTTTTGGCCCGCAACCGTGCTCGTTTTGTCAGGAAGTTGGGCGATGGCTCCCTCACTCATTTTTGGGGCGATGATTGGACCGGAAGGGGGCCTCTTAAGGATACCTTCCCTCGGTTATTCGCGTTGGTTGATGACCCTGACGCGAGGGTGAGTTCTTATTGGGATGGTGCTGCTTGGGGGCCTACCTTTGTGGCCAACCTCTCTGATCAACGGCAATTGGAGTTTATGGCTCTTTTGGAGATCCTTGAGGTCTCGCCCTCACCCTTGGGGGGTCGTGATCACCTCTGCTGTAAGGATGGTCCTTTCTCTGTTCGCGCTGCTTACATGTCCCTTCTTCCGGCATTGGTTGTGGTTGATGATTTGCTGCTCCGGGATTGTCAATTCTTTTGGGGACTCCGGGTTCCTGAGCGGATTGGCATCTTCCTCTGGTTATTCCGTCGTGGGCGACTCCTTACACGCAACAGGTGTGCCGCTCTTTTCCCTTCGGCTTCGCCTACTTGTGGTCTGTGCAACCTGGATGTTGAGACTATTGACCACCTCTTCTTCCGCTGCGGCTATTCGCGTGCCATTTGGGCGGACCTGCCTTGGCTTGACGTTTCGGACTCCGCTTCCTTCTGTGATTGCTTGGTTCGCTCGGGAGCTAGGTGTAGGAACGACATCCTCTCTGTTGTCGCTCGGTTGTGGTGCATTTGGACTTCTAGGAATGAGGCGCTGTTTTCTGGCCAGAGATTCTACTCGGAAAATGTCCTCATTTCTGCTTCTCGGTTGGTCGGTGACTGGTCTGTTGTTTAATTGTTTCTTGGGGTGTCGGGGTATCGGTTTGTGATACCGTCCGATCTTGGTTGAGCTCTTTCTTTTCCTCTTTCCCTTTGCTTCCACCCACTGTAAGTCTCTCTTTTTCCCTTTACTTTTCTATTAATAAATCTGGGGCGAGCACCATCGAGTGCGTCCCCCGTTTTTTGAGTTTCAAAAAAAAAACAAGTCTGCCACGTACATCGCCACCAATCTAGTTTTCCATGAGCGGACAAAACACATTGAAGTTGATTGCTATTTTATTCGTGATGCAGTACGAGGAGGACGAATCAGCACTCCACACATCTCCACTGAACTTCAACTTGCAGACATCCTCACAAAGGTTCTTCCAAGGAAGCGCCTCATGTACTTAGTTAGTATCCAAGTTGGGCATGATCGACAGATATGCTCCAACTTGAGGGGGAGTGTTAGAATTATTATAGAATTATGTTTGTAACCCTTCGGGTTCCGTAACCCTTAACCCTTCAGGTTCCGTAACCTTTAACCCTTTGGGTTCTGTAATCCCTCAGGGGTATTTATGTATTTTTACTCTTGTACTCTTTAGGGCTTTCTCTCTATATAAGAGACCCTAACCCTATGGAATAGACATCTCATTTGGTGGGCCCATAACCCACAGGTCCCAGGATCGAAACCTGGCTCTGAAAGAAATCACTCATCAAAATTCTTGCTATAAAGACCATTTTGTAATTTGCTCTCTTTATAATTAATGAATGATTCATGTTGTGATGTATCTTGTAGGCTTGTGCAATAGATGGTTTGCTTTATATCGATATGTTAGTGTTTATAGGTTGACCACTTCTTATTTCATGTTGCTACCAAACCAAGTTGACGACTACATTTGGGCTCAATGAGGTTCCTTTAATGGGTCGATACATGCAATGCTTATGTGAGTATTCTATGCCAAGCATACATAGAGCCCAAATGTAGAAACTTGGATCTTGCAATTGGTAATAACATCATTCCTAATAAAGGACAACTTCCTCTGCTTAAAACCTAATCGCATCCTCCTCTGCAAGCAGTTTTTTTTAACTTGATGGGATGAACCTCCAATAGAGATCCATTCAAGACTCTTCCAAGGATTTGAACCATGGTCTCCTTTGTGGCAAACACCCACCGCTACCAACCTACCATACACCGTGGTGTCTCTGCCTCGCAGTTGCCACTATTGTAGAATAGACATCATGGATATGCTTGGATTTCTTTAACCACCTTTCTCACAGCTTAATATCATAGTTCCCATGTTCACTGTGTTTTCGTGGTGAAATGCTGGAAGAGGACCTCGCAAGGTTACCAACCAAGGCGTGCAAGAACACCCTAAAGACTGGGTAGCAGACAACACATGTGTCTGTGTCCATGCATTACCAGTGTCACCGTAGGCAGCATTAAGGATCTCCCCTCCTGAAGATTGGACATGTTGATAATGTACCCGAGAGCGACTTTATTGCGCTCGTGGATTGGAGCAAGTTTAGGATGAATTCGAAGGAGCAATTTTGTGATACGGCGACAATAAATATGCGGTTGTTGCAGTTAATGCTGATGACGGCCATCGCGAGATGAAGGAGAGAGGAATAGGAGAAGGTGGAAGAGGATTCAAGGCATGCTATTCACAGATTTGATGTACCCTCGAAGGCAAAGAAGGGATTCTTTAACTAACAGCCAAATGGATGGATGTTAACACACGAGGGTTATTGTCTCAGAGTTAGCAAGATTACAAGGTCACGGTGTAATTACAGAGATTTCAGGGGTTGTCGTGTAATTGTGAAGGATTTTAGAGACCTTGGTGTAAAATTCCCTTACAAGATTAAGTTCTCGACCATGTCCTACGCCAGAGTTAGGTTATTTTTTATATAGCATACAAAAGCAGCTGAATGGGGAGAAAATACCTGATCCAAGGTAGTTTCCATCAACAAAAACAGACAAAAGTACAAATCTTACATTAACCCTTAATCCATCTCCCATTTGTCCTTTCAGTTCGAAGCAACGGCTAAGAGCACGAGAAGTGGCACGACAACCTACAATTCACTGAATCCAACACTCGTAATCAATCACATAGCTTGGATATTGCCACCTTCCCACGCGCCAAAGCCTCTTAAGCTATAAGAACACGATTCCCACGCCAAACCACCTCCTTTTTCTCCACAAAAACGCAATGTAGCACGAACGAAAATCCCGGGCTTTTCTCGCCCCAGAAACAAGGACTCGCAATAGAAAAAAACAAGGTTACAAGTAAAAACCTGGCGAACAAGTAGTTGAAGAGCGCCGTCCTCGCGCCGCCAACGTGGAGATTCCCGGTGGGCGATGGGGCGAAACGCACGCGCACCTCCCCGTCGCTGGCCGCAGCGGCGGCAGAGACGCGGGAGGACCGGTGGCGGAAACGCAGGAAGGGCCTTCGGGAGGGGAAGGGCAAGAGGATGTGCGGGGAGAGCTCCGGGGAAACCCTAATTCTTAACAGCGGGGATCCGGCAAGGGAGGCCATCGGCGAGTGTTCTCTTGAGCGCGAATGGGAGAGAAGATGGAGTTTTATGTTATCTGATATGATGTGGGAGAGTGCGGGAGAAGTCCAGCGGCTGATCCGGATGGAGCATTTGGATAATTTCTTGATGGGTTGCATCTCCTTTAGTATTCGAGGATGTGATGTGGCATTTACCGGAGACGGAATGAAATTTAGATTCGGACTGTTTTTTTTGGTTTTTATCACTTGTGCCCCTCCAAGATATGACAATATCAGTTATGCCCTTATCTTTTTGGTAATATCAGTTGTGCCCCTCACTTCTTTCTCCGTCATCACTTGTGCCCTTCCGTCAGATTGGCCGTCAAAAAATTAAAATAACCATGGCTTATTCAAACCATGGTGTGGTTAAGAAGGGTATTATGGTCAGAACAAAATCAAGGGTGAAGGAGGGGCTTGAGGGAGGAGCTCGGGGCAGACCGCGATGGAGGGAGGGGGAGGCCCAGGGGGTGGGAGCGGTGGGGAACAGGGGACGGGGCGGGACAGGGAGCGGCGTGGGGAGCATGGGGCGGGGCAGGGGGCGGCACTAGGAGCACGGGGAAGGGCAAGGGGCGACGCGGGGAGCACGGGGCAGGGCAGGGGGTGGCGCGGGGAGCATGGGGAGGTGGCGGCCCAAGGGACATGGGATGGCACGGGGAGGGGAGGGGGAGCAGGGCAGCGCGGGGGAGGGGAGGGGGCGGCCTAGGGGACACGGGGCGGCGCGAGGAGGGGAGGGGGAGCAGGGCGACGCGGGGGCGGGGACGAGAGGGGGAGCAGGGCGGCGCGGGGGTGGGGAGGGGGCGGCCCAGGGGACGCGGGGCGGCATGGGGAGGGGAGGGGCGGCCTAGGGGAGCACGGGGCGGCGCGGGGGAGGGGAGGGGGCGGCCCAGGACGATTTCACCGAGATTAATTCAAGTAGAAATCATGCCTCATTTGACTTATCAACTTGAGAATAAATTACATGAGTGTTGTCTTGCCCAGGCTAAAGAAACAAATAGTTGCACCTACTAATGTAGATACTTGTGTTGTTCTGCATAGCCCATCTTCTCTCTCTCCCCTATCCCACTCTCCATGTCGTCACCATATTAACACACATTAGTATCAATATCAACACACATAAATATAAATAATATGATTAATAAATGAAGATATATTGATGCTTTCGTTGTGGGATTTTTTTAAATAATTATTAAAAAAATCGTAATTAATTAAATAAGCATCAAGGGAAAAAAATAGGTACCTATCGGCACCTCAGGTGCCGATTTGGGGCGCCCCCTCCAAATCGGCACCTCAGGTGCCGATTTGGGCGATACCCGTTGGCCTCCTCTCCAAATCGGCACCTCAGGTGACGATTTGGGAGGCGGCCAACGGCTATGGCCCAAATCGGCACCTGAGGTGCCGATTTGGGAGAGGGCCGTTGGAAATTTGCCAACGGTCCCCTCCTCCCCAAATGTTATATATAACCCCCCCCCCCCCTCATTTCATCCTCCTCACAATTTCCCCCTCTCCCTCTCCTTCTTCATCATCTCCCCATTCATTCTCTCTGGTTCACTCTTTCTGTATTCTGAAGTGCGATTGCTGCTCTCGATCTAGTAATCTTATTCAAGTAAGAATAAGATTTCTTTGTTTGTAGATTTTGTTCTGCTTTTTTTGCAGGGTTTTGTTTGTGAGGACGCTATATCAGTGAGGACGCTATATTATTAACTTTTGGATAACATTTCTTGTAGAAGACACGCATCTTTCAGGTAATTTTATTCAATATTTTTTATTAAATTTAACAAGTAATTAGTTGTGCAAAATTGATGCTTAGTTAAAACATATTTCAAAATTGATGCTTAGTTAAAATATATTTCAAAATTGATGCTTAGTTAAATTTAACAAGTAATATGTTTTTTTAATGTCACTCACATTAGACATTTTATGAAGAGATTTTTGTAATAGTTATTTAAATCGAAATTAATTAAGTAGGGGACAGTAGACATTTTATTAGGAGATTTTTGTAATAATAATTAAAAAATTTGAAATTAATTAAGGACAGTAGACATTTATTATGAGATTTTTGTAATAATTATTAAAAAAAATTGAAATTAATTAAATAGGGGACACAACACATTACATTAGCATTTCATTTATTTAAATTTAAAAGTACACATATACATGTTAAAATTACTGTCATTTAGATTTGGAATCGAGCGCCGAGAGGGTCTCTATACAGCGCTGGCAGGACTCACTGTGGTGAGCACCGATGAGCCCCCAAGACCGGACTTTTGGATTCCATTTCTGAGTGATTAGTATACCAATTGAATTATTGATTATTAAAGATAACATCCGACTGAAATGTTAATTAAACTAATTGTTACATCTGATTATTAAGTAATTATTTTGTGTAATTAAACTAATTAAATCATTATTTTATTCGTATAGATGGCCTCCAACACCGCTCATGTATTAATATATTGGGGAGGATCGATTGATGTCTCTGATGACCACGTAGAATATATTTGGGGCAAGAAACGGATGGTTACATTACCATGCCAATTAACTTACATTGGCTTATTGTCTCGAGTTTCCGAAGTCACTGATCTCCCGCTCGACAAGTATATACTTACATTAACTTGTAAGTGGTTGTATGAGGGATCAACTTTCTTTGCAGTACCGATTGACGGTGATGAATCAGCATTAGCAATGTTGAGTTCAATCGTCGATGTGAGATTTATCCATCTTTTCGTACAAGCTACTCCCTTTAATATGGAAAATATGCCGTCATCTTCGAGGTAAAATTATTCACATTCAAATTATATAACATTTTCACCATTTATATATAAACTGACAAAAATTTAAATAAATCAGGCTAACAAATAAGACCATGTTTGAGGATATCGAAGGGCCATCACAAGTAAATGTAGAAGATGACTTAGTGACAGAAATATCTAAAGAAAATGAGGAGTCTGAAAATGACGAGTCCGAAAATGAGACTCAAACATTAGAAGAAAATGAGGAATCTGAAAATGACGAGCCAGAAAATGATACTCAAACATTAGAAGAAAATATTGGTGGTAATACTTGTCATGATTTTGGATATGGTTCGCTAGTTCTAGCTGTAGGTAATGAGGAAAGGGGGAACTCATATTCTGCTAATAACGATGATGCTGAAGAAGAACCGATGGAGGAGTTGCCGAACGTTTTTGATCATGAAATCGCAGAAGCAGAAGATGTAGTATTTGTAGAGAGTCAATCAGAATCCACCGATGATTCCGGATTAAGTTATTGGTTAGGTAGGAGTTATAAATCGAAAAGGGATCTTTAATACGATTTACAGAAGTGGAGCATGGAAAATCATGTGCAATACAAACCCAATGCGTCAAACAAGAATATTTTCACAGTTGTTTGTATTTATGATGATTGTGGGTGGCGTTTACATGCATCAGAAAGAAAATCGTGAGGAGATTGGTATGTTTCAGGATATAGGGGGAAGCACACATGCAGAAATCCTGTCCTTTTAGTAAAACATCGTCAATGCACCTCTATTTTTGTAGCGCAGTATATTTTATCTTCCTTTAAAGCAAAGGTTAGTATGACCCCAGGAGCGATAATGTACAAGATAAAGGATGAGTTGAAAACTGAAATCAACTACATGACAGCTTGGAATGCTAGACGTCGTGCAGTGGATATAGTTTATGGAAATGAGGTTGAATCATATCGTGATCTCCGGAGATTCATTCGTGCTTTAGAAAGACATAACCCTGGCACATATACGTGGTTCAAGACAGTGAAAGGCCAAAACGCCAGCACTATACATTTTCAGAGAGTGTTTGTAGCATTTGCAGTGTGTCGTAGAGCGTTCAGATTTTGTCGACCTGTTTTGTCTATTGACGGCACACATTTATATGGAAGATACACCGGTCATATGTACGTAGCTACAACAATTGACGCCAATAATGGCCTTTTTCCGTTGGCATTTGCCATTGTTGAAAAGAACGAGAACATTTCGACATGGGGCTGGTTTTTGAATTTATTAAAACAAATTATCGATCGTCGGGACATTTGTTTTATAAGTGATCGATTTCCTGGTTTGAAGAATACTGTACATGGTTTATTTCCACCGGAAGAGGGATTCACGCATCGTCATTGTCTCAGACACATGCGTGCAAACATGCAGAGAGTCGGTCATAGAAATCGTACAGTTCTAACCCGATTCTACGCTGCTGGACAAGAACCATGTCAGAACAAGTTCAACAGTATGATGCGTGAAATTTTTATTCTAGATAGAAGTGCTTTCGAGTGGATCGGATCTCAGGACAATGGAGATCAGAGATATTGGGCATTAAGTTTAGATGATGGACATCGTTATGGACATATGACAACCAATTAATCTGAAAGTTTTAATGGTGCCTTTAAAGGAGCACGTGGTTTGCCAATTATTTCTCTCATCCTAACAGTATTCATTAGAATAAATGGTTATTTCAATGATCGTCGTGAGGAATCAGAAGGAATGACTACATATTTGACTAAAAAATATGAAGAGTTGTTAGATAAACAAACCAGGGAGGCAAGAGCATGTCACGTTGAAAGATATTCGTTAACTCAGTTTCAAGTCCGCGACGTGATGGATTTGCACATGAAGTCAATCTAAATGGCCGAGAAAGTGAGTGCATGTGCGGGTTCATGAAGATGAAAGACTTCGTATGTCCACATGTTACTGCCGCAGCTGCAAATACTCGTACTCACGTAGATAACTACGATCTATGTTCGCAGTACTTCTCCAGCGATTATTACCGTCAGGCATACAACTCCTACTTTCATCCCATACCTGATAGACATTATTGGGGAGAAGAAGATGCTATTGTTATGTTACCTCCAAAAATGGGAAAGAGAAATGCCGGAAGACCTGTGCAGGGAAGAATTAGAAATGAAATGGACGAAATGTGCGTCCGACCGAAATTATGTAGAATCTGCAAGCAACCAGGACGTAATAGATTAAGTTGTCCACGCAGAACATATGCACACTTGCATTTGTAAGGGTAATTTAATTTCATTTTTAATATATCATTTTCCTATTAATTTTATTGTTATTTTTTCATGACATTTATAATTATTAATGTAGATGGCACAGATGGATAGGCTTCCTGGACCAGTAGATACCTCAGTATTGTATATGCAGAATGACCATCGATTATCACAACCCACTAGTTCGGTAAGTACTTTTTATAATTTTTAAAATTTACTAGTTCGGTAATAATGTTTCTCATTTTTTTATTCAATATATTTTACATATTCGATTTGTAGAGCATAATGAGTTACTTAACTCCATTTCTGACAAGAAGAGTAGCGTAGTAGAACGATTAATAGAAGCGTCGGGTTTTTCATGTGTGGTGAACATGCGAAGAGTCCAAATGGATCCATCATTACTGACCAGCTTACTAGAGAGATGGAGACCTGAGACACACACATTTCACCTACGCTTAGGAGAGGCTACTATTACTCTTCAGGATATGGGATTAATTAGTGGTTTAAAGGTTGATGGTCTACCTGTAACTGGTCCGGATTCTCCGCCTGGTGGATGGGATGCAGAGTGCATGAGTTTGTTAGGAGTAGTACCCACTCGGATAAAGAGTGGAAAGGTGAAGCTGTCTTGGATACGCGACGTCTTCTTTAAGACAGAACATCCGTTGCAAGGTATTGATGACAAACAACAAGCGACCCGTGTGGTTAGAGCACTCATATTTTATCATATAGGATGTAGTGTACTTGCAGACAACAGCGGAGATATGGTGCCTCTAAGGTATGCGTTAATGATTGACTGTATTACATTAGTAATAGTTGTTGTATTCTTAGATTTGATTAATTTTTTAGGTACCTATTACACTTACGTGAACTGCATGAATGTGCTCAACTGGCTTGGGGTGCTGCTGCTTTGGCGCATATGTATTCAGAACTCGATAGGGGTGCAAAGATTGGCACGTCTAGGATTTATGGTTTCTTCTCAATTTTACAGGTAAGCAGAGTACCCCTACATGTCTCAATTTGGTTTATTTTCATCTTCTAATATTTTTAATTATAGGTTTGGGCATGGGAACATGTACATATTGGACGGCCAATAGTACGTGCTGGTGCTCAGATAACTGGAGGTTCATTAGCGTTGAAGTGGATAGGAGTGCGCAGTTTTAAAGAGAACGTGCATACGGCAACATTAGCATTCTATCGTAACGAGCTCGATACACAAGAACCTCATCAGGTATAAAAACTTTAATACTCATATTAATTTTAAATTATTGTAAACTACAATATCTAATTTTTTTTACTAAAATACATATGATTTGGACACCATACGCTGAAGTTGAGATATCACAATTGCATCCTATCTGCAGAAGTGGACAACCTGTATGGATGAGTCGTGTTCCTCTTATTTGTTACGATCTTGTAGTGATGCACCTACCTGATCGTGTGATGCGACAATTTGGGATGCGTCAGCACCTTCCTGTTTCTGTGGAGAGGATAAATGCTATATCTAGACGTAACAAAACCCGAAGTGGGGACATCCTAAATTGGGCCACTATACATCGACAGTACGTGGATCGTTGGGCTGATAGGGAAGCCGCAGTTGTTCATTAGCACCCGGATTCCGATACCGATCTTTATATGCAATGGTATTGGAATATAACAAGAAGATGGATCCAAACACAGATTCCTACTCCTGTAGTAGCTTACCGACCACACGGACCAATGGAAAGACGTCTGGTATGTATAAAAACTCTACTTATTCTACTGAGATTCAATTAAATTATTCTTAATATATTTGTAAATGGACTAGGTGGATGCGATTATACAAGGAAGAAATAGTATGGAACAACTTAGACGATCAACAGACTTACCTACCGACATGAGGACGACAGTCGAAAATACAATTAGCATGTTCGATGAAACACTCAACATGTTCTCCTTGATGTATCCCTTCCATCAATATGAGCATCAACAATTCATGCCATCACAGGAGCATCATACTTCGGGAGCATCAGGTTTTGTATTTTTTTCTTACAAATGTAAACTAATTTTGTATCTTAAAATCGTGAATTTAAAAATTTCTATGTTGTAAATTGTACAGGAAGGGAGTACACGGAATATGGTGGGGAGGGGACGCAACCACCACCGATGTTTGCTAGTTCAGGTTTTAGTTATTTGTTTATGTATAGTTAACTCGTATCCATATATCGATTTTTAGACATATAAATACAGCTCCTCATAAAATATAGCAGGACTCGGTGAGCAGGCATTTTCCCAGGGTCAGACAATGGAGGAGTCAATATTTGGCACCTCAGGAATGACGTCTGCAGGATATGGCGGGCAAGGGTACTCATCAGGTCATCAAGGACTCGCATCTCAATATGACCAAACTGGATTTGGAGCTTCAGGTAATAAAATGGATAAATTAAATAACTAATTTTTATCTTATGTATTATTTTCTAAAAGATGAATATCTGATTCTTGCAGGATATGGAGAAGCTTTTAGCCAATCCCAATTTGCAGGATCATCATTTGCTGGTCCTTCGAGTCAGGGATACAGCGGACAGGAAGTTCCACCAATTCAACCAGTATTCGTATCTACAGGTAAAATTGTACTTAATTTATTACATTGCATTTTCCTCTTACTTATTAGGTAATTTATGTGACATATAATGTAATTAACATATTTCAGGTATGAGCTATATCGAGTATGGCTTTAGAGGGTCTCAAATCGGTGAAGCCGGATTTAGAGGTTCAGGTATAAATATATTATAGAATATACGAACTCATTTCAATACGTTATGTTTAAATTATATGATACTTATAACAATGAAAATGTCTCAATCTTGTAGGACCATCGCTTGTTGGACCTTCGAGTCAATTTGACTCCGGACCCTCTCAGCTCATACCGTCTACTCAATACAGTTCAGGAGATTTGCAGTCGCAGATATTTGATAGTGTTCGGCAAATGGAGGTAATTGATTTTGATAGACAGTTGTTTGGTATATCCACGATACCACAACAACGTCCGGAGCTGCCTCGAAGACCTTCTCCTGGAGTAAGGACCACTGAGCCTCCTCCATCAGAGCCGCCTCGCCATTCAACAAGTGTACGAACGTCAAGGAATCAGGAATCACAAACAATCGAACCGCCACGGAAGTCGTCAGCTAGACCGCATCCTCCAGGGCACGTTCCAACGCATTCAGAACAAATGTCCAAACAGAAGAAGAAGAAGACAACACATGAGGAGACTCACAAAAAATTGGGAGATGGAGGGAAAGGAAACGACAAGGGAGGTGGTGCAGGAGGTGGAGGAGGAGGTCTGAAGGGATTTCTGAAGATATGGAAAGTTTAAGTTATTGTAAATTTTTTCTTATTATTTGTAAACTCATATTTCTTCTCTTATGAATTTAATAAAATACTTGTAATTTTTTTTAAATTAATTCATGGGAAGTTGTACCTTGTTGAGTTCACATATATCAATGGTAAATGATGTTGTTCACACTCTCAATTTCTTTATATTTGCTACAATATTGTTGACATGTCAATTATAAATATTCTAAGTATGTATCAATAATGAAGAATATACTAAAAAAATAAAGATATACTTAACATTTTACAATAACGTTATCGGGAAGAAGATGAGAGCACGAAGCTCTACTCATAGATCAAAAATAGTGTGATGAAGGAAAATATTGATAGCTTATTAAATTTATTTTATTCTTTAAATTTATTTATGTAATCCCTCAAATGTACTCAAATGAACATAAATATAATTGTAGAATAATATTTTGTAAAATTATTTACATAATTCCTATAAATATTTTCCAATTATTCATATCTAAGGAACATAAAAATAATTTATAATCTCCGGCAGTACTGAAATTGAATAACAATATTAAAGGGGTTTGTTTTGTAAAATTCCCATCCCAAATCAGCACCTGAGGTGCCGATTTGGCGCCTCTGCCCAAATCAGCACCTGAGGTGCCGATTTGGAGGGGGCGCCCCAAATCGGCACCTGAGGTGCCGATAGGTACTTATTTTTTTAATTTTTTTCCCTTGATGCTTATTTAATTAATTACGATTTTTTTAATAATTATTTAAAAAAAATCCCCTTTCGTTGTTTCATGTGAAGAAGACGATGATTGTGGAATTGTATCTTTTTATAGATACATTAATTCTTATATTCAAGTTTACAAAACCTAACCAAATCACCGCATGTGATATACATGAAGATGGTGATTTTAGACATTTATCTACGAATAAGGCAATTTACAACATATTAAGAAATTAAGGCATCTACTTATACACTAATTAACCTAAGTTTATTTAACCATCCATGCAATCATTAATCGGAACTTAAATTCGACATGATATGAGCTAACATGTAAGTCTTTCAACCATCCGTGTAGATTTTAAAAAAATTGAAACATGCTAATGTTACTCATTGCAGTCGTAAAATTAACAACTACTCAATTTTTGCACTAGAATTATGATTGTCAATACATCACGAAGTAATGCAATGATATATACATATCATTGATATTGCACATGCGAGGGCTATCTATAACATCATCATCTCGAAAAAAGGGTATAAATGCAAATTGTTCAAAGGATTTTTTTCTACAAATTCTCCCTTCCAATTCACATTTAAGGAGTCGTTTTGGGCTTTATGCCCATTCCAACACCTCATGTACCACAAAAAAAATGTTTATGAAATAACCGCCTGTGCTCTCTCCTCCTTCCCCCTCTAGCGAACTCCACTGCCTTTGTTATCCCGCATAGCCCCAACAGGTCAGCCTCTAGCGAGCTTTTGGACCCCCAGTCTGTCCACCCTTAACTCCTGAAGGTCGGGGGTCTTGATTTTGGCCATCACTCACCTCCTCCTTCGTCACCAGATTTGCCTGCCACTTCCGTTTTGAAAAACTAGTTGCCGTCTCCGCCTCCCTCTCCGCTTCGACGAACCCATCACCACCTCTGCTTCCGCCACAATGACGTCCGGCTCCACCGTTGCTTTTGCTCGACAATGTCCTCCCGGCTCGGCCTTTGCTTCCGCTTCTCCCCCACCACGGTGATCAGTTTTGTGTCTCTAGGGTGTATTTGGATAGTGGGTTTAGGTGGGTTAAACTGGTTGCAGGTAACCTATTTTTGGGTTTTGGTGTTTGGATAGAGGGTTAAACTGGGGGTGGGTTAGAAGTGTGTTTATTGTGATATGATTGTATTGGAGTTTTAAAAAGTGAGTAGTTATTGTGATGTGATTGTATTGGAGTTTGAAAAAGTGAGTAGAAGTGGAGTAGTTTATAATTTTTATATGATATGATGGTATAGTATATTACTTTTTGATGCAATTGATGATGGAGAATTGATTTATTTATTTTTTTTAAAAGATAAAAAGTGGGACCCACATGGAGGGAGAAAATATGGGGTAAGGGGGTAAACCACCCCAAGGGAGGTTTACCCCATTAGCCGAACAACCCCTTATGTTTTTTTATTTGTTCTTTGCTTTCTTATTTCTTCCTCCTCCACCATCTTGTTGTACTTTCCATGATAAACAGATCATCCAATCTTGTAAGTTCCTACAATGGTTAAATGGAAAGACCCGTTTCGAGGGAGTTTCCTTAAAAAAACACCTCATGTAACAAAATATATCTAAATATATCTATTATTTTAAATAAGAGATCTTAATGACTATTTATATAATTAAGATCAAATTTGAATTTTTTAGAAGGTCTTGATATTGGAATATAATAAATTTATTTACCTCTAAAAAAAATCTGTCGGCCTGATTGCTGTTACACGTCCGAGGATCAAAATATGTAATATTGACAACAGTCCGAATCTATCGACACCCTTTTTCCTTAAAAAAGGATTTTTATCACTTGTGCCCCTTCGAGATATCACAATATCAGTTATGCCCATATCTTTTTGGTAATATCAGTTGTGCCCCTCACTTCTTGTCGTTTTATCAGTTGTGCCCCTTAGGTTAGTTGCCGTCCATCCACAGTGCAAACGGACGTTAACTTTGAGGACATAAGCGGAATTATTTTTTAAAAAAAGGTTCAGTGGTCATTTTGACACCATCTTCCTCATCATCTTCTTCTTCCTCCTCTTCCCCCGTCCTCTTCCTCCTCCTCCAACCTCCTACTCCTCCCTCTCCGCCCCAGCCTGCCGCAGCTCCTCCCCAAGCTTGTGTGGTTTTTTTGTGATTTTCTATGCAAGATAAAGTGTAACATAGTGTTGCAAAATGATATGTAAATACAACCACAAAAGCTCTAGAATAAAATGCAGAACAAGTACTAGAGTCTAAGCAAATCTAGCGTCTCTTCAACAGATCACGACATGATGCATTTACATAATAATGATCAAGTGTATCAGTGCGCATAAGTTCCTTAACAATTCAATTCAACTAACATATCAAGGATTAAAATTACTTAAACCTAGCAGATAATCATATTGTCAAATCCTATATAAATCAAGCTTTAATTGGGATATTTATTTGCATAATGGATAATTGTGCAATTTTTAGCAAATTAAACGATCCAATAAAGTCAAGGAACTTCTATGTCTGATAATTAATATCAGTAACATCCAATCAAGGTATATTGTATGCCATATTAAAATCACCAAACAAGCTTTAAAACGACACAATTTCATTTAAATCATAGGTATCTAACAAAAGTTATACATAAAAATAGTACAAGGGCCTAAATGCAAATTTAACAAATTAACAGCTAATTTAAAAACATAGAAGAGGGGCTTAACTGCAAATATGATAACCTAGAGAGAGTTCTATGCAACTTTTCCATGCTTGTTGGTCCTTCTTTGTAATTCCAGAAAGCCAGAGGGGCCTTCCTACGATTTTATCCTTCCCCGCGAGGAGGGCATGATGAGCCCAAGTTACGGCAGCTCCGGATGAAGGGAGAATAGGGGCAGGACATGTGGCAAATGTTGAGGAAAGGCTTGGCAACAATTATGGGGAAGGCATGAGCAAGTACTGCAAAATACCCACCCATGTGCTTCAAGCACGCGATAGACCTCGGCTCAGTCGAAGGCACAACACAAACACTCCACTTGGCATGCGAAGAAAGCTCTGGTAAGGACCGGGACTCTCGAGACATGTGGCGTGGACTGAAGCTCATAACGGGATCCAACATCATTTGATCGAGCTAGATCCTACAATCCAAATCTCAGTAGAAATGAACAACAGCGATGGAATTGCGGTGATGATCTGATAATGGAAACCCCTTTGCAGTTGGGTGATGACGATGCAAAGGGGATTGTTATCTGATGGTTATAGATCGGGTTGTGTGGACCATTGGATCATGATCGAGGGGTTTGATCCAACAGTGGATGCATGACACCCTCCTCAGAGCTCCTCTGTACGAGGTGGCGATGGATGGAAGCTTTGAAGGGGCTCCTCAAGCTCTAGCTTGGTATTATGATGATGTTGGTGGTCCTAGAAGCTCGACGAGGATCTAACGGGGTAGGCAGAAGTGGGTTAGAGTTGCGATGGTGCCTAGAGCAATCTGTAGGTGATATCTCGTCAAATAAGAGAGGGCATACTAGAGTGGTGCATCAATCTTTGGTCAATGATGCATAAGGGCTCCTGCAGACGTTAGTAGCACGAGCAGGGTGAGATGGATATGGATGGGGGTTCCTAATTTGGTGAAGGACTAGTGGGTTCTCCTCTCATGTAAGGGAGGGGGATTGGTTCGATGGCAAAGAGGTTTCAGTGGAGAGAGGATGGGGTCAATTTGAATCAAGAAAGCAGAGGCGTATGAGCTACGACGAAGGTGAATAGTGGGTGTATGTAAATGGAGTGATTACAACGTTAAAGAGAAAATAGAAGAAAATAATGAAAGTGACAGAGGAAAAAGAAGGAAGACTGCCTGGAGACGACGAAGGAATTGCTTGGGGAATCGAGGCACAAATGATCTCAATGGCCTTTGCTCGGGGTTTGGGCAATTTGAACTGAGCTCAAGCAGCACCTAGGAAGGGTATGAATCCAGAGACGAAACCAGAATTTTATCTTTGGGGGGACTAGATTGAGGTAATATCCAGACCATGCAAAGATTTTACAAACATATTACATAATTGTTTGCTCAATGAAATTCTAAAAATATATCAAAAAAATCAAATTGCATAAACGTTTTAATTAAAATAATGAATTAAAATTCACGTATAAAAAATATCTTGAACTAAACGTAGACTTTGTGCACATCTTCTGATCAACCATGTCACATATTGATTCACATCAAACCTAAATTTTAGATCAAATTTTAAAAAATGAAGAGAAATGTTTTTGTGCTTACCTAAAATGAATTTACTTAAAGCGTGCATGACGTAACTTTAAGTCATATTCATCAATAATTGAATATGTTGGGAATTTCTCTGTAACTTCTTTCCAAATGCATATCAAAAGACAACTTCTAAGAAAATCTTCTTCCATCTTATCATGAAGTCTGGATTTTACGATCTTCATTGTCAAAAATGCTCTTTCTGTTGTTGCGGTCGAAATAGGAAAGATCAAAACGAGGTGGATTAACCTACTAATCAAATAATAAATTCAAGCCTTATATGTTTCTTCTAACTTCTGATAAAGTTCTACCATATTTGAAATATTTTTTAGAATAAGCATCAATTGGTTGTCTAATAATAGAATTTCTTAATTTGTAAAATATGAAGGGTAAAATTCTTTTGCTAATCTCCATATATCATCTTTATTAAATAATTTGTAACCATTCATAGGGTCCAAAGATGCACTGAGAGTAGGAAGATTAGTAGCATCTTTATTAAATCGATTAGTAATCTTCGATAATTGAGAATTAATAACTGGATTAAATAAGTCCAGTCTATAATGATGCAATAATGTATTTTCTTGCACTTTCCACAATTCTTTGTTCAACTTCGAGAGTAATAAGAATTCAAATTTGGCATATTGATGCTTTAATAAATATAGGAGATGGAGTTGTGGACGGTGGTTGGGGTGGGGCGGGGGGGTCAATGCGAAGGACATTGGGTTAAACCTGACATCGGAGTAGAAACGATGGTAGGAAGGGCATTGTTGTGGGACTTGTCGGGATTGAGAGGAACAACCATAATGTTGGCATTGGGACAGTTCAAGATGGGGTACAGTTTGGCGGCGGGTAGAAGGATGAGGGTGGGAAGAACAAAGAACAAGATGAAGAAGATAAAAAAATTACACATGTACCCTTATTCTCCCTTTCCAATTACGCTTGTATCCATGCGATAATTGTATTTGCAGAATCTAGAAGGGTGGTGCAAGAGGGGGGAAACCTTTGATTTTTATGTTTGATATGACTTTAAATGCATAGAAAGTTATTGTTAGACCTTATACAATACATATGTTGCAACCTTTGGGTGTCTATATATATTTTTGTTGATCATGATCTCAATTATTTTTGATATTTCACCGATTAGATCCATAAATGTAGTTTTGCTAGGAGAATATTTTTCCACATTTTCAAATGATCACATCTTTTAATTATTTTAATCATTTTATTGTTTATCAAAAATGACTGTGATATTTGACATCTTGCACTACATTTCTATTTGTAAATATTATATTTTCCATATTTAGATCTAAGAATGTCTAAGAAAATAATTTCTTCATTTTTCAAAAGAAGATAGATGTACCTCTAATGATCTTAATGAAGATGAATGTCCTCTTGCCAAGATTCCGTGAGTATAAATTATTAATATAAATGATAATTTAGTAGAAAGAGATACAAGATTACGTTAGCTGATTTGGGAATATCCATTGAAAAAGAGAGAAGATATGACTCAAACTTATATTAGCATGTAGCCTTATCTATATGTTATTGAAAGTTATCTGTATAACAATAGTGGAAAGCAACGTCGACAATTTCAAGCAGCTTGGTTTAAAAAATATTTATGATTAAAATATTATCCTTCCAAATATGCAGTCTATTGCTTTTATTGTTATCTTTTCTCTGGTAAATCCAATACCAAGTATGGTATGAATGTCTTCGCTATTGCCGGATTTCGCAATTGGAAGAAAAATAATGATGGAAAAATTTGTTCCCTGCTATATCATATTGGAGGCCAGGGATCAACACATAATCTGAATGAAGAGCGTATGAGAAATTTAATAAACAAATTATAGCATACTGGACATGTATTTCAAAGAGAATATGACAGGCAGATCAAAGAAAATCAATTGAGATTAAAGACTACTGTTGATGTTGTACGATGGTTGGCTTTTCAAGCATACACATTTAGAGGCAATGGCGAAAGATCTTGTTCAAAAAATCACGGGAATTTTATTGAACTGATAAAACATATTTCTTCTTATAATGAAGAAGTGGATAAGGTTGTCTTAGAAAATGCACGAAGAAATGCTAAATATGCTTCACCTGATGTTCAGAAGTAAATTCTTCAAATTATATCCCATAAAACATAGTGTTACATTCGTGAAGAGATAGGATATGCAACTTTTTGCACAATAACTGATGAAGCTATAGATAAAGCAAAGAGAGAACCGATAGCAATTGTTCTTAGATTTGTAGACAAACAATGTATTTTACATGAACGCTTCTTTAATATAGTCGACATTACTGATACAAAAGCATCTACATTGAAAGATGGATTATTCAGAATTCTATTATAGAGTAATCTTGATTATAGAATAATAAGAGGTCAAGATTATGATGGAGCTAGCAACATGTAAGGATAATGGAATGGGTTGCAGGCCATGATTGTGAGAGATAACAAATATGCATATTATATCCATTGCTTAGCTCATCGGCTTCAATTAACTCTTGTTACAGCTTCGAGAGAAGTGATTCATATCCATAATTTTTTCATTAAATTGACAATTATTGTTAACATTATTAATGCATCCACTAAAGATCATGATGAATTAGAAGCCACTCAAGCTGGTGACATTTCGTATCTTCTTTCAGTAAATGAAATCCAAACAAACACATGAAATAATCATATTGGCACTCTACTACATACTGGTGAAACTCGATGGAGTTCGCATTATAGATCTATATGTAACTTTATAAAAATGCATAGCACTGTGTGAAAAGTACTTCTGGCTATTGTTGATGGAGGTGATACTTATTGGCAGCGTGGAGAGGCAGATGAAGCTTATGAGGCCATGATGTCATTTGAGTTTATTCTTATCTTACGTATAATACACCGTTCATTACAAAATATTATCACCCGATTTTTTTGTAACAAAAGTATGTCTAATGTATTCTAGCCATGATTAGCTTATAAATGTTTAACAATTGAACTTTCAAAAGTTAACTATATAAAATTTTATATCAATTCAGCCATCGATATATATCTAATATTTTGATAACCATAAATATTTTACATGCCTAATAATTTAAACTTTTTGATTCATCATACAATGATTTCGACCATGAAAATTTAACTAATTACCTTTATAATGAATGTCTTAACAATTTAATATTTCAATGCAAATCCTTCAAAAAAGTATGTCTTTTCTAAATTTTACAATGTAAATAGTCAAGTATCATGGTTAATGAATGCATACAATTAATGTTTGAGAATAAACATCCATGCAATAGATAATGTAGGAAGAGAAAGCATAGATAGTACCTGGATTGCCGGAGACGCTGATGATGGTTGATAGAGGAAAAAATAATCGGAGGACTTCTACGCTTTTCCACGCAGAACAATGGTTTGGATTGGTTGGACTTGGGAGGAGTATTCTTGGGTTTTTTTTGTGATTTGATCTACCTGTTATATATAGCGATGGGGCTTTTCAGACATTTTTTACTGCATATTGCAGTTGTACTGTCATCACGTCATGCACAAGATTGAAGCTTTCGTTTTTGCCTTTTGGATAATAGCGCATTACCTGATATGGCTGGTGAGATTAAAGCTTCCGTTTTTGCCTTTTGGATAATAACATGTTACCTAATATGGTGGGAGTTTGAGGAATCTTGGGGGGCTACCCCCACCCCCTTTGGTGCAAGTGTCACACGATCTATGGCTCCCCTAATGTCACTTAGTGGAAGAAGGGTCTAGGCTCAACCTGAGATAGTGGTGGATATGGGGTAATGTTCAGGTGAGGGTTGGTTTTGAAGGTGGAGTTCGGTGAGTGGAGTGCATGGGCTGGAGGTTATGAGCGAGTGGAGTGGGAAGCGAGTGTATGAGGTAGTGGGTTTTAATCAGGTGTTTAGCGAGGGAGAGGATTCGATTGTGTAGTTGGAAGCTCGAATGGACGTGTGGCTGACTTGAAAAATATCGATAAAGAGATGTGGAGATTGTAGGAGAGACAAGCTAGGGAAGAAGGAGATGCCCCCAGTTGTTCGACCAACTGGGAAACAAGCACATGGATGGACTTCATGCGGTGATGCTAGAGGCGAGCAGGTGTGAGCACGTTGGTCATCGAATATGGAGACCTAAAGGTCTATAATAAGGTGAGAATAGAAGTAAATTGGTCGCTAGATCAAAAGATCCAACGAATGAGGAGGTAGGCAATGGAAGAGAAGAGGGTGGGTTGCATGGTGTGCCTCGAGACTACCACGTGGTCCAATAGAAAACAATCTGAAAAATAAAAGTAAAAGATAAATAAAAAAGGAAAATTAACGACCTTGAAATAAAAAGTTCCTTCACGAAAGTTGTTCGTCTTGATGAGATCTACAATTTCCAGGAAGGAATCAAAACCAAAAGGCCTCACATGTACAATTTAATACTTTTGGATGTGATATAGTGTAATAAACACATGTTTTATATTTTGATATTTTTTTATTTTTTCATTTGAACTCTATTTAACAAACACTTATTTATGTATTACACTAATTTTTAGTAGTTTTCGATAAATAAAAAAACCAAAGGAAAAAATAAGAGGACACATATGTACAATATATAAGCATATATACTTATATAAAAGAGGTCTTTTATTAAGGGATTTAGTATTAAGTGTTTATTTAAGCAATTTAGGGGGTCTATTGAGCTGTTTAACTGGGTA
Source organism: Ottelia alismoides (assembly GCA_037367405.1). Classification (NCBI taxonomy): domain Eukaryota; kingdom Viridiplantae; phylum Streptophyta; class Magnoliopsida; order Alismatales; family Hydrocharitaceae; genus Ottelia; species Ottelia alismoides. The sequence goes on from JAZKJV010000133.1 coordinate 1,581,655, forward strand.
TTTAAGCTATGATTGAGAAAAATAAAGTAGGTGAATCATGGATTCATCACCCGTATACTTAATTCTTGGTCGCCCCCGAGCAAACAATTATTTGATGTGAAATCTTAGGTTGGATCCCCAACAGTGCAAGTAGTGGGACAAAAGCCATTGATCATGCTACGAGTTTCGCAAGACTCCCAAAATCTAAGCCACTATCAACTCCCATTCAAAAGGAACTCAACTTCTCCAGGTCTTCAGTCTCTCTATGTGTACATAGTAGGTATGACATTATGTTTTGATTACAGTAAACAAGTGTACAATTTGTGTTTCGTCCAAGGTCCTACTCTAAGAGTTTCGCTTAGAAACCCAATCCTCAACTCTAGTTTCACAGTAAGGTTTCACCTCGATCCACCATCTCTTTGGTTGCCCGATTAAAAAATGTCACGTGAAATGCCAATAATAGAATGAGTAGGATTGTCTCTTATTTTACTTTCCTCGCATTAGACAAGGGATCACTCGTGTGCTAAACAAGCACGTGCATACACGTACGCACGCAGACATACACACACATAGAGAGAGAGAGATTTGGTGTGGATTAACACCCTTGTCATGGAGTTCGAACCGTATGCACTTGTTTTTCTAAGATTGCACTGGGGTGCGCCTTTGCGAGTACTAATGTATACTTCCACATCCAGTCTTGTACAATTTATTATTTCAAAAAAAAGGTATACCCTCAAATTTATTGAAAAAGTTTACAACACAGAGCATTACATAAAAGTAAATATAAGATTTTACAAAAGCGTACAAATTTACAAACTTTTATCCATATACCCCATTATTTAATTACAAAAAGATCGTGAAAGTACGAGTTATGGGTAAAGTATATATGTAATATACACCCTCCCATAATTAGCCTGCGTTATGTCACCATGGTACAGAGTAAGAGGCAGACATAACTCGTATTAAGTGTCGACGAGTGAAAAGAATAGAAGATGATCAAGCCTTACATACTTAGACTCTGGTCAGCCAAAGTATACAAGAAGTAAAAAATGAGACATGCAATGGTATGTGAAGAACAAAGAATAGAAGTGGATGTATACACAATTGGCATTGACCCCCATACTTAGGCCCTTGTCAACCTAAGTATGAGAAAGAATACAAGCATATGGGATCGATGTGGTGGATAGGATGTGCAAAAAGAAGAAAAGAAGAAGAAGAGAAGAAGTTAATGTCTTGAGATTTGACCGGTGGCTGCAAAGAGGACTGTTATAAGGTATCACGCGTGGTCCGTTGGTATAGCCTTTGACTCTGAATCAGACATGAATGCAAATTCCTCAACATATGCCAACTGATCATCTGGTTCTAGTATGTGCCTTAGCAATTGCCCATTTAATAAAAATGTATGTGCACAATTTGTGAATTCAAAAATCTCTATGCAACCATTCTCGTGCACAACACGAACAAGGTATGAGACCATCCACTTGGACTTGAGTTTGCCTTAGTCAACTTTACATTAAATATTCATATCTTTTGACAGGGGAGAAAGATATTTTTACTGATATACTTATCTTGCCAATGTTTCCCTCTATCTTTAAAAATCATGTCGTTGTCATATGCTTTGTTTGTAATTTCCACTAGCTCATTCATATCCATTTCTCTTTGTTTCCTACCCTTGATGATTGTTCCAATTGACCTTTTTTATTTCCCATTCTGATTTATGAATCAACTTCATAGGCAAATGGCATGTCTTCCCGAAAAACCATCCTGGGCGTCTTGTAATCCATCCTATAAGCCCAAGAACTTGATCCAAAAGTTGAGAGCAATCCTTCCTATATAAGAGGACGAGCTTCTGTAGAATGCTCTTAACCTCCTTGTTTGACGCATATATCATACCATGTGGGTAGTAAGGACTTGCAACACGATGCTCGACGTTGTAGTCCTTAACAAGCTTCTTCATATCAGGATTCACGAAATAGCTACTCCCATCAGAAATCAGTCACTTGGGGATCCCGGACTTAGAAATGATGTGCTCTCTCACAAACTTACAGACACTTTTGTTGTCTGTGACTCAGGTCCAGATAGCCTCCACCCACCTTGACAAGTAGTCCACCACGAGAAGGATGTATGGCTACCAAGGAACAACGCCATGAAGTTGATGCCCCAAGCAGCAAAACATCATTAATGATTACTGGATTCATCAACATCTCATATTTGGAACCAATAATCATTCCAATTCTTTGACATATTGGACACTAATTCAAAAATATTTAAGCATCGAGAAAAAAAGTTGGCTAGTAGAAGCCAAATTTCAATACCTTCTACATGGTTCTCTTCTCGGAGTGGTTTCTCCTACCTCCAAGGTATGACAATAAGTAAGGACACTCTCACATTACTCTTGAGGACTATAACTCCTCCATACAACAATCAAATCCCTCAAAGAAGAGGAATGGATTCTACTTGTAGTTCCTCGAATCCAACTTAAGCCGGTCTATGCGACTCTTGGGTCAACCCTAGGGAACTTTCCTATAAGCAAGATAATTAACCATATTTTCATACCATGGGAGAGATTTGATAAAAAAATTGATTCATCAAGGGAGGAGTCTCGGATTGGTGTAAAGTTAGATTATTCTAAATGCCCGAGATATGAGAGGAGATCAACAACTACATTCTTTACTCTAAGTTTATCCTTAATCTGAAATAAAAAAACATGGAGTAGGAAAATCCATCTCAATAGGCATGCCTTCATGTCATTTTCCATCAAATAATGTTATGCAATGTGGTCAGTGAAAACAACTACCTTGGATCGCATAAGATGGGACCTGAACTTTCCAAGACGAATACCAACGTAAGCATCTCCTTTTCTATAATTACGTAGTTACGCTAAGTAGGGCCAAACACTTTGCTTGCATAGTATACTGCAATAGGAACACCGCATGCCCTCTGTCCTAACACGACCCCTACATTAAAATCAAAAGCATCGCTCATGATCTCAGAAGGTGGATACCAATATGGGGCCTATAGAATAGGGGTGTAAATGACAATTCCCTTCAAGTGCTCAAAGGCCTCAATACACTTGTGATCTTTAATGAACTCTTTGTATTTACCTCAAAGTTTAGTTATTGGTTGGGCAATCTTGGAAAAGTTCTTGATGAATCTCTTATAGAGGCCAACAAGCTCGAGGAACAAACCACGACTTTTTCAGGATAATTAGCGACCGGATTTTCCTAATTACTTCTACCTTGGTAGGGTGACCTCCATTCCTCTTTTGGTGATGACGTGCCCCAACACAATGCCCTGTGTTACCATAAAATGACTTTTCTTCCATAAGAGAACTATATTTACATCACAATGTCTCTTTAGGACTCGGTCCAAATGCCTAAGCAAGGAGTCAAAGGTAGTCCTCGTACATCGAGGATTCATCCACAAAAACTTCCAGGAAGTCACCAATCATCGTGGTAGAAACCATGATCATACACATTTGAAAGGCACGTAGAGCATTACATATCTCAAAGGACATGCTCCTGTAAGCATATGCAGCGAAGGGACATGTGAACGGTGCCTTTCCTTAGTACTCAATAGCGATGCCTACTTGATTATAACTTTAGTACCCATCCAAAAAGCAAAAGAACTCTTTCCTTACCAATCTGTCCAAGATGTAATCACTGAAAGGGATGGGAAAGTAGTCTTCATTTGTCGCAGCTTCAGGAGTCTATAATCCATACATACATGCCATGACATGGGTACTCGTGATGTGTTCTCCTCTCAATACTCGTTGGCAACAATATGAATGCCCAACTTTTCTGGACTACATGAAGGGGTACCACTCACCTGGAGTGAAAATGAGATAAATAAGACTTATGATGCATCATTTCTCAACTTCCTTCTTCGCTACCTCTCACATATTTGGATTCAGCCTACACTTAAACTCGTAGGAGGGATTATCATTCTCTTTTAGATAGATATGGTACTGAAAAAAGCACGAGGATCGAGGTACCAAAGTCTGATCTCGGAGGGCATGCAACGTCCAACTATCGGACGAGGCATTCATTGTATCGACCACTCTCTCATCATAGTAGACACCCAATCCAAGCATGACAACTTCAACAAATATCCAACTATGATGATTAAGCAATATGGAAGAGTGAGATAAATTTTATAACACCCTCCAAAATATGTATAATAGACAAGTAGTAGGAGTCAAACTACATAGAGCACATGAGGTAGAGCAAAGGTGAATAGACTACTTGGGGTTTCAATTTATGCTTATTTTTATTTTTTATTTTTGCGGATTTTAAATTTTCAATCTTGGAAATAAATTATATGTGAATATAAAGAGAATAAATATACATATTTTTGTTATAGTTTTATGATTTTATTTACACATATAAATAATCACATGTATATATCTTATAGGTATAATATACCTATATTATATTGTATTATTTATTTTAATACATTTTTAGATGTTTACATTTGTTTTCATGTTGTTGGTATGTTTTATATATTATATACAATTATTTAAAAAAAGAGGGTAAAAATATAAAATATAAAAATATTAATTCTATATACAAATATACAATACAATGGTACGTCAGAAAGCTGTCTTTTGTATCTTAACTTAATTGTAATGAACCCACCTTCATTAGATAGATAATATAACTAGAAATACAATGGAGGTGAGTTTGTTTTAATTTGAGTTCATTTGGAGAAGATGTTGATCATTGAAGTTTGGTTTGCAACCTTTTCATCTGTATGTACAAGTCGTATTGTGCATAATTTTAATGACTATCATTTTTATAATTTTCTTTACATCATTATGTACAAGTTTCATATTGAATAATTTATTGTTTGAGACGTGTAATAAGAAGAATAAAATTGTGTAAAAATAGTTATTTTTAGTATATAGAATTAGAGTTTTTGAACTATGTATTAGCCCTTATCTCTCCCAGTTTATTCCTTATCGACCAACTCAATATTGACTTGATCTCGAGGTTTAAGACCATTTAGTATATGTGATAATTTCATTTAATTTTTTTTCTTATTTCTTTATTCTGTAATTTGGGTTTTTAATACATGTATTTCTGTATTAATTACATATGAATATTGAGTGTTAATTTGTACATATTAGTTGTATTTATTGGTGTTTTGTTAGGGATTTAAATACAAAACGGAAGAATAAATAAAGATGAACGACTATTCATTAATACCAAATGTCATTCTTATAATAGTATTTTAACATGTTTCACAGTGGGCAGATCTCAAATGACTAGTCTTAGTTCAATCATCCTATTTACAATGAAATCATTTGTTATTCTTACGCATTTTGATCTGGAAAGCATTAGTTCTATGACAGTTCCATCCACCTAATACTTTGAAAAAAGCAAAAAGACACATGCCATCACATCTCCTCAACGTACTCTTGAAGGGTTCATATTTGGGATATTGATCGATCTATCAGTAATACTATATTGGTCACCAGGATTGGATGATGCCGATGCCTAGATTGATGGGTTATGATGGACATATACCTTAGACGTCTTATCATATCCTTATGATTGAAGATGAGTAGTAGTTAAACTTGTTTATGCGTGTTAGTAACATGAATTAGAAACAATCATAATTTACCATTGAATATTTACGAAACATAGATGTGATTGAAAGAGTGAAAGATGCTTACTTGTCAGCATAGGCTTCAACATTGTGGTTTGTTCTCAACAGGTTAACTGTGTGAATTCAACAACTTGTAACAGTTAATTCTTTTACATAACTTTGGTCGCAGCACGATATGTTACATTGGTGGGAGAGACTAATATGAATCATGCAGTAAGTTAACCAAGTCAGATATGCTCACATTAGATATGATGATGTTCTCTCCTTTGTTAAAATTTAGAATCATGACTTATACGGAGCTGATAGAGATGTCCCCTCTCTCTTCAAGCCTGGGTACTCCCCAAAACTCGATCCAATCACACACTTGTTTGCTGGGAATCGAGTGAGGGGTTACACCCCCATTCTGTGTTCAAGTTTGAGAAGACCTGATTGTTGGATGATGGCTTTAGTGAGATGGTTGTAGAGCTTTGGAGGACATTGCAAATAGTGGGGTCAATGGCTAAGAGGTTGGCACGGAAGATTTGGGGTATGAGGGGGATGTTAATGAAGCATAGTAGGGACACATGGCAGAAGCGGGGAAAACGTTATTTGGTGGCTAAGGTGGAGATTGCACCTTTGGATGGTGTAGAGGACGGGCACGATCTTACTGTAGAGGAGCAATTAGCAAGAAGTGAGCAGTAAAGGCTTGTGGATGTGGAAGACAAGTGAAAGGAGGTCGAGTGGCAGCAATGCTAAAGGTAGACATGGGTGAAATAGGGTGATTCAAAGACAAAGTTCTTCCACGCGGTTGCTAGTGGGAGGAGGAGGAAAATTTTGATTCACGATCTGTAGGTCGGGAGAGAAAGGTTCAGGGGAAGGGGGTGTTTAAAGCAACTTTTGCGGATCATTTCTGGTAGTTTAGTAAGTGGTTGTTCTCTATAGGGGCCAGATGGACTGGTAGATTTGCCCAAATTTTGAGGGTGGAATAGAGGGGGATGATTTGTTCAGATTTCTCAAGAGAAGAGGTGCGACAGAACATTTTCGATCTTAAAGCGGATGGATGTCTAGGGCCAGATGGTTTATCTATCTTTTTCTACACGGAGTTCTAGGATGTGGTGTAGGAGGATGTCATAGCTTTGTATGAGAGTTTATGGATACGAACTAGAGCTTGGACAAGTTGAACACGTCCTTGATCTTCTTGCTTCTGAAGAAGGAAGGGGGAGAGAGGGTGGACGAGTTTAGACCCATTGCATTGTCAAATGCTATCTACCTTATCGTAAACCTAAGATCCTACCCAACAAACTCAAGGGTGTTCTTGATAATCTCATTTTGCTAGCTTAGATGGATTTCATTCTTGATCATCAAATGTTGGTATGGTTGTGGAAATTATTTCTGATTGGAAAAGAAGGGGAGCATCGTGATTTCATTGGAGGTGGACTTCTCGAAGGCGTATGACAGTATAAGTTGTAGCTTCATCTGTGCATCTTTAGTTCAGAAGGGTTTTCTGGATGTTTTGTTTGATTAGATGAAGAGGTGTCTTACCACTTCTGCGTGTTTGGTATTGGTTAACGGGAGGAAGGAGGGTGGTTTCTTTCAGCCACAACAGAGGGTTAAGCAAGTGTATCCTTTTGATCACTTGCTTTGTGTTCTGGCCGCAGATGTGATGGCGCTTATTGCACGCTTGAGATGGAGGGAGATTGTTTTTAGGGGGGGCTATACTAGGGAGGACGTCTCGATCCCTTTGTTGCAATATGCTGATAATATCAGTTTTTTCATTGAGGATGGAGCGTCAGAGTGCAGGGAAGTAAGGGTTGTTTTGGATATCTTTGGGGAGGTCTCGGGTTTGAAGGTTAAAGGGGCAAAGTCTGATTTTTGTCCCATTTAACCTTCCTACAGAGGATGTTTCAATATATATGGAGATTCTGAGGACAACATAGAAGGACCTTACTCTCAGCTATCTTGGTATGCCGCTATTGTGTGGGAGAACTCGGCAAGTGGATTGGCAGCATGGTGGAGAAGTTGGAGAAGAAGCTCGTAGGGTGGAAGGCTTTTTCTCTCGAGGGTAGGGTGGTCGGTTCTAATAAAAGCGGTACTTTAATCCATTTTGGTCTTTTTTACATTTATGAGGGTGCTTCCAATTGGTGTTCGTAAGTGGATGGAGGCTTTGATGTGTCGGTTCTTCTGGTCATCGACTCCATAGGGTATAGGATTTGCTTTGGTTGATTGGGAGTTGTTGACAACATTAACCATGGAAGGTGGCTTGGGTGTGCGATGTTTGAGTGATATGAATAAGGCTCTACTCGTGAAGTAGGTGTTGAGAATTTGGGGTGCTGAAAATGATTTGTTGACAAGGTTGAATAGATCGATCTATGGAGTGTCCTCCAGCTTGTACATCTGTAATAATGTTGTGTCCTCGCTGGCCATTTTCTAGAGATGTTTGCTCGATCCTTCTGGATGCAGTGTCCTCATTGCAACCAGATTTGGGGGATGGTATGGGTTTTCATTTTTGGAAGGATGATTGGTCAGAGGAAGGTGTGTCATGTGATCAATACCCTAGGCTTCTTTGCACTGGCCCATGACAAAGAAGCCACTGTGGCAGATGTTTGGGTGGGGGTTCTTGGTTGGAAGAGCTGCCTAATGGGAGGGATTCGTGGCGTTGGAGAGATAGAGTGTTCTCGGTCAAGAAGGCCTATGGTGTTATTTTTTATCTTGCGTTGGCAAGAACTGAGGAGCCCGCTCAGGATTGTGCTAGAATGTGGAAGTGGGAGATCCGTACTCTGATACGGATTGTCTTTTGGCTGCTGAGGAGAGGGAAAATCATGACTGGTGTTAGAAGAGCTAGGTTATTTCCGGGGGCGAAGGAGACCTGCAGTGGATGTGGAGAAGCAGCAGAAGATATTGATCGCATTTTCCTTCAGTGCCCTGGGACTAGGGAGGCGGGAGAATTATTGATTTTCCAGGTATTCAGTGGGGTGATGTGGAGTCCTTCTGGAATTCTTTTGGCAGTGATTGGACTGGGTCGGTCGACGATAGAAAAAAGATCTATGCACTTATTTGGGCAAATATGGCTGGTTAGAAATTGTGTCATCTTCAATGATGGCATATTTTATTTTGAGAATATTCTTAAGCATGCCAAAAGCTCCGGTGGAAATTTAGTGCTTGTGAAGTTAATTTTTTTACCTATTAATATATATTTTTTTGTATGTATCTCTAATGGAGGTTCATCCTATAGATTCTAAAAAAATTAAAATTCAGTATTATTAAGTTGTCCTAATTATAAAGATTACTTTATCTTGATATATTATCTCTCTGCGAGTGTTCTAAGATCTGTGGTATAGCGTCTCTTGACATATTATCTGAAGCAAATTGGTTGATTTCATAAAATATTCTGCATCTTCATTTGTCAGATATTAACACTTTTTCCAACCTGCAGCTGCTCCCATGGTTTTGCTTTGTCAAGGTAGAAGGCTCAAGCTACATTTTGGACCAGAAGCAAATATCATTATATATCATGAAAAAAGAGATCACCTACTCGTTTACAGAAGTCGTATAATGCGCCAGGCTTGTAAAGGCATATACACGAACACATGAATCATGTCGATGGTCAGCTATGAGAAGCAGGGTTGCAAGATGGAATGAACCTGCAAAATTTGTATGGCTTAGAAGAAACATGAAGTTGGGATTTCTGTAACCCAAGGATTAGCATGCCAGGAAGAACAAGAACAAGTACCCCATTCTCTCACAAATGAATCAGTAGCGTGGGAGAAACCATTGTTTATGCATAATACCACGGGGACCACAGAGGCACTCTTTCCTATGTGATGGTCATTGCCAGGAATTGTCCAGAGACTTAACGGAGACAGCGGGTGCGGGGGAGGAGGGGGGGGGGGGGGGTGTGTGGATTTTGGCCCCCCGTCTCCCAAGGGGAGCTAAGTTAGCTCCACCTGCCTCATTTTATCCATTTTTTATTTTTTTAAATTTTATTCCGTGAATATTCATCACTATATCCTTATATTATGTCAAAAATTCGTGTGACAGAGACTCCTACAACCTTCATCCAGACAGTCATTTTTTAACGGTCCCAAGATTTTTTAAATCGACTCTATCTGGATGGAGGTCGTAGGAGTCTCTGTTCTCATGAAATTTGAATGACATAATATATGGATATAATAATGAATTTACACGGTTTTTATTTTCAAAAAAATAAAAAGATATGCGAAAAATATGATGGGGGAGCTAAGTTAGCCCCCAAGGGGGGCATATATATTTTACCCTTATATTATATTATTATAATATAATATAATTTAGATATAAAACAATTAAGTATAAATAAGAATAAGTTGTACATAATGGTCCCCCCATCTCCCATTTACAAGTTGTATAGATATGGATATATCCGTATATGATCCGCCATTGTATCCATGTCATAGATTTTTACATCCATATCTGCACGTGTTTTTAAATGGATACATATACCGATATGATATTTATATCAACAAAAATCTTTATTCCTATTATATATCCATTTTATATATAAATAGAGTTGTACATTTATTTTTAACTTTATATAAAATAATTATGTAACTTCTTTTGTCATATTTGGTATAATTGTTATGATTTAAGCATATTTAGAATATTTATATCATTTGCATTCCATCCAATACATGTATATTTAAGCTAATATAGAGTATTTATAGTATTATTCCTATGTGATCGGTATCCATTTTATATCGATATCCATTTTTTTACGGATATGGTAATATATTTTTCATCCGTCAATATCTTTATATGCATCATATTCATATTTAAAAATAGATAAGGATATTGGAACACATATATCCATATCAGTATCCGTTTGTCAGTATCCATAATCCCTACCATCTTCCAATAACAAATTATAATATGACATGAATGCATTAATCTAATTATCAACATTTGTAAGTTTTACGTTACTACATGTTACACATAACCCCAATAACAAAATAACTATATAGTGATCTTTTTTAATTCATCATTATATAGTCCCTTTTTAAATTGTTAAATGGTATGTATTATTTCGTTGTGAATTATCTTTTTTGAGCCATAATTTAATGTTGAGGGCTAGCGTACGATAAAGTACAAACACGAGAGGGTAAACAATTCAGATGAGATACATAAATATAAAAAAATATGAACCAATCCGTAATCCGATGGATTGGATTGATCTGGATTCAGATATTTTATGGATTGAGCTGGATTGGGAAAATTTTAAATCCGTTAAGGATGTATTGGACATGGATTAAGCTAAAATCCGATCCAATCCGATCCATGTGCACCCCTACCTAACATGCAATATTATACGAATTTGGTACATATATATATATATATATATCCTTTACATTCCTACATTAGGAGCGATATAATATTTCTTGGTATAACTTAATATTGTGTTGATGAAAGTGTATTTTGATTTAAAGAATTTTGTAACGATCTTTTTATCAATACAATATTTATTGGGATATTTATGTAAAACTGTAATTTTACAAGAGTATCTTTGTGAAATACTCTTGTAAAAACATTTTAACAATTATAATGAGAAATAGTAATAAAGATAAATTTCATATGAGAAGAATGAGACTGCCCCAAGTGCCTATGTTCGATTTTTCTCCAAATTTTTTAATTTTTTTGACAAATTCTACCATATATTTTCATCACTATATCTCTCTAATATGTCAATCCAATTTTGTTAGAAATAGAGACTCATATACCCTCCATCTAGAACAAGTAATTTTAATGGTCTTAAAATTGATGTAATTGACCTGTTCTGGATGGAGAGCATATGAGGCCATATTTCTGAGGAATTGAAATGACATATTATGAATATAGTGATGAAATTATCTGGTAGAATTTTTCAAAAAAATTAAAAAAAATTGGAGAAAAATAGGACAGGTGCAGCTTGTGTATATAGTCTCAACCACATTTTTCTCATTATATATAATCTCAATAATTTACCCTCCAAGTAGAAATTCCTAGCTTCGTCCCTGCGTGTGAAACAAACCTTGTTAGCAGAACAGATCTTTAATTGCACATGATACCATTTTTCGTTGATCTTACGATATAGAATGCACATGCTACGGATTGGTAGTACATGAGTCGAATCACTTTTTAAACTGGCACGCCAGTTTCTGGTGGCGTGCTGGTTCAGATCGTCTATAATACTGACACTTGACGCTGGGCTGTCAAAAGAATAACGACCCTTTCGATGATTAGGCACAAATTGTAATGTTCATCAGTACAATGATTTGAATGTCTTAACTTATGCCATGATGATACGGATATGTTATTGGGATGAAAACAGATACGGCCATATTGGGATGAATCCGCTTATCGTATTCGAAAAATTAACAAATATTCATATCCGAATATTAATCAAATACATATATGGATCGTAAAAAATTTTCGGATACAAACACGGATATGGTAATGACTTAAATATCCAGATCCATATATCCGAATACAATATTTAATTTTGTTATATATATATATATAAGTTAATATAACATAAGCCACAACTCCACATTATTATATTAGTATTATGGGAAAAATGGGGCTGCCCCCACCTCATTTTTCACAAATTTTTTTTATTTTTTTGGAAAAATATCACCATGTATATTCATCCATATATCCCTCCTATATGTCATTCGTCAAAAACATAGACTCCTACGGCCTCCATCCAGACGTCATTTTTTTAACGGTCGCAGGATTTTTTAAATCGACCATGTCTAGATGGAGGCCGTAGGAGTCTTCGTTTCTGACGAAATTCGAATGGCATATAGGAGGGATATAGGGGTGAATATACATGGCGATATTTTTTCAAAAAAATAAAAAAAATTGGCCAAAAATGGGGCGGGGCAGCCCCATCAACTCCTAGTATTATACATTATATAATACCATATATTAATGATTTTAATAGACTTCTGTTCGTTTGGTGTTAAATCAAATGAAAGTTACGAAATCATATCTCCCTTTTTACTTCCGATCAAGAACGCAGGTCGCCTCGCCGCTCCATTTTATCATGATATAGTTTATTTATATTTCATAGCTATTTTATTAAATCACAGTGAACTTTGATAACAATTCAATTCATATTCGTATGTGAACTTTGTTCAATCTTTGTTCAGATTAGATGTTTAATGGATTCATATTTGGATTCACTCTTTATTCGATACATATTTGGATTCGCTCTTTATTCGATGCATATTTGGATTCGCATTTTATTCGATCCATACGGGCCCACTCTTTATTCGATCCGTGTTCAGACTCGATAAATATCCGGTTCGAATTGTATCCGTATTTTTTAGGATATGATTTACTTAATACATATTCAAATCATAACCGTATCCATATTCGTATTCGATAGAGATGAAACAAATATAGATATGGAAATAGATATATCGGATATGTATCTGATCAATTTTCATCCCTACATTATTAGGCTTGGCTACCGAGCTCAACGAGTTGATCGGGCCCTTAGGTTGTCTATTTGCCTTTTTGGGTTTTATGCATTGTTATTAAAACTGAATCGGACCAATCGATTAACCCATTGGGCCGATTTTGGATCGGTCCGGTTACCCATTTTACGTAGCCTGATTAAACCATGATCTTACTAATCTATCCATCCACAATGTTTTCCATACTGTTTGGTTGTAGGGTTGGGCAAAGTTGGCCCAACCCTGGTTACTATTCACAAGGGTACTTCCTCCTCACAGATTACTATTCACCCAGCCCAACCCAGTCCAACCCAATCCTGCCCAACCCTGCAACCAAACATGCCCATAAAGAATGATATATTAATGCATTTATATTGAGTCATAAAGGTATATAGTTAATATATTTTTATGTGCGTATGTATAAAATTTTCGATGTTGTATATGCTAAAATATTTTATTAGTAAATTTGTATATATATATATTATATGCAATTTAGTAGCTGTGTTTAGAAGTGTGTTTATCACAAAAATAAATAAATGTATCTATTTAGATATTTGCATATGTTATATATCTATCTTTAAATATATTTGTTATGTGTGAATACGTGCATACACTTATAACACATCTAACCAAAGATATTTATACGTGAAAACACATATTTTTTCAAGAGAGAGATATACATTAATATATGCATATGTGAATTTTGTATATTTAAGATGTGTGTGTGTATATATATATTATATAGAAGATGGGGAGTTTGCACCAAGGTGCATTTAACTTTACATGCACCAACGCTTATATCTTCTACATTTTTTTACTTTTTTGAAAAATATCACCATGTATATTCATCCATATATCCCTCCAATATGTCATTCGAATTTCGTCAGAAACAGAGACTCCTATGACCTCCATTCAGCACAGGTAATTTTAACGGTCTTAGAATTGCTATAAGCTCCCCATCCTCATATATATATATATATATATAATATATATATATATATATATATATATATATATATATATATATATCGATGTTTATCATATATTTCTGTGCGCAGTTATATTTATAGGTGTATTTTACACATGTTATATATTTTGATTCACTTCGATTTCATCATCGGGTTCAACAATATGGTCATCATCAGTTTGGTTGAATCCGATTTTAAAAATTGATCATGTCATTATCGGGTTGAATCTGATTCCAAGATCCAACCTGATTCAGCTTGAGGTTTAAAAATCCACACAATCATTCTAAATCAGTTCTATTAAGATGAACAAAAGACTGTTGTCAACAACATGAATAAAAAGATTGTTATTAATAGAACTATTGCATCCAAATAGTAATCTTTTTTTGGGTAATTTTTCGGAATCAAGCAATAGTGCCAAGTTTTTCCTTATGGCTATAAAAGTCGAATACCAACCTTTTCTCCAACAACTTTTTCAATTTTTTTTGCAAAATTTCATATGGTACAATGTTTTGTTGTTGGTTGTGTCTTGGTGAATTCCAAGTGAAATATTATGTTAAACTCTATTCCTCATTTGTGTGATTTCGATGTATGAATGCACACACAACCAAGCTCATTATGCATTTATTGGCATAGCATGTATCATATAGGTACTAGGTGGAAAGCATGGCACACATTCCTAGCCTCTTCACCCTTTCGGTCGCCAGCGTAGGACCTCACTCACATAGGGATAAAAACAGATTGGATATAGCTATTTCCATATCCATATTCGCTTCATCTATATCGAATACGGACATATATACAGACATGAGTCGGATATAAATTAAGGGAACCATATTCTAACATAATCGGATGCCAATTCATATTGAAGATTCGACGGATACGAATTCATATCTAATAAAAAGTGAATATGAATCTAATAAGTATCACGTATGAAGTGATTAAAAAAGATACGATTACAATACACACAATATAATAACAATATTTAACCAATTAATAAAACTTATAGTTGCAGAGAGACTGCTCTATAGATATAGTCAAGGGGTTGAAGCCTACTTGAGACCTCCTATTTACAATTCATATGAAGTTGTCAAGCCAAAGATAAATAATGGTTGTCAAAGATCGAGGGGATGCATGGATTTGGATTTAGCTTAGTTGTTTTCTAACACTATGTATGTGCATGTCTACGCGCGCGCGCGCGTGTGTGTATGTGTGTCCCCAAGGGGGAGCTAACTTCGCTCTCTCCCCACATTTTTTTCGTACTTTTTTGTGTGGATTTTATTAAAACACTTTGAGGGATTTTGATAACTCAATGATAATATTTTATCATTCTAATTTCGTATAAAGAGATATTGTTAAGCAATTATAAGGGTCGATTTCAGCAATACAGAGATTATAAGGGTTGATTTCAGCAATACAGAGGCCGTTAACATTTGATAGTCTTGATGAAGCGGGTAGGAGTCTCCAATTGAGTCGAAATTTGAATGACAAAATTTTATCATTTAGTCACAAAAAATCCCATATATTTTAACAAATTACACAAAAATGTGAAAAAAGATGGGGGAGGGGGGCAAGTTAGCTCGCCCCGGAGGGCAGCCCTATTTTACCATATGTATATATGGTAAAATGTGTATGCCCCATTGTGTATGCCCCCAAGAGGGAACTAACTTGGCTCTTCCCATACTTTTTTCATGATTTTTTGTGGAATTTTTTCTACTGGAAGATTTTGATAACTCAATGACAACATTTTGTCATTCAAATTTCATGTGAAATTGACACTATTAAGATGTACATCTGGAAGGGGTTGATTTCAGCAATTCTGAGCCCATTAAAATGGGATGATCTTGATGGAGGGGATAAGAATCTCCAATTGAGTCGAATTATGAATGATAACATGTTATCGTTTAGTGATCTAAAACCCCTCGTGTATTTTTAAAAAATTCCGTAAAAATACGAAAAATAGTGGGGGAACCAAGTTAGCTCTCCTAGGGGCAACCCCATTTTACTCATATATATATATATATATATATATATATATATATATATATATATATATATATATAGGGAAAAGGGAGTATGCACCGGCGGGTGCAGCTAACTAGCTACACCCGGCCATTTTTGTTATTGATTTTTTATTTTTTTGAAAAAAACTTACGGAGATTTACTTAGTTTATTGACAAGAATATGTGTTTCAAATTTCATGCAAAACAAACACTCCTAGCATGCCCATCTAGATATGGTCAATTTCAATAATTCTGAAGCCGTTAAAATGTCATAGCCTTGATGGAGATGATAGAAATGTCGAATTTAGTTGAAATTGGTATGATATCATGGTGATATATGATGATTTAAATCTCCCTAGGTTTCATTTAAAAACACAAAAAATCAATGAAAAAAAGGTCCGTGTGCAGCTAGTTAGCTCCATCCCCGGGTGCAGCTTCCCCAGTCCCATATATATATATATATATATATATATATATATGAGAAACTTCAAATGGAACGGAGTCTCACCACTTTTTTGGTGAGCTCTTCATTTCATCTGCGTATTTCAGATCACACGATTGCGATAATTGACCCATTAATAGCAATATTTTAATAGTAAAAAATCTATTTTGATCATTTATTACATTTTATTTTGGAATATGACAACATATAAACCTAACTATCTTATGTTTCTCTCTTCCCTCCCCCCTCTCAATTCCTATGGCTTGCGGTACGGAAGGCTGCAGTTGTGCATGAGGAGTACGATGGTGCATAGCGATGCACAATCAGGGGTGCAATGGCGGCGCGATTATGCACGAGCAAGAGGATAGGGTCGTCATGGTGCGCGGCATAGGTGGGCAAGGATATGGAAACCGAGACAACGCACGACGCACACCAGATCGACCCCCAACCTCCATCAAGGGTCGGTTAATCATGGCAATGGGGCGTTACTTAGAGAAGAGGGGCAGTGAGCACCCATCCTGTAAGCAAGGGAGGCGGTGGCAGAGAAGGTCATCCATGTGGGTTCGTCGCATCGAGATGGTGGTTTGTACGGGTCCGTGTGGATTTGCCACATCGAGATGGGGAGAGGAGGGAGAGGTGGAGGGAGATGGAAGAGGAAGAGGAGGAGATGAGGGGGCACAATGGACGAGGGGTGTGGACGGATGATGGGTCACTTAGATTTTCTTTACAAATCTCAGTGTTTTTACATATCTTAAAATGATTTATACAAATCTCGTATTTTTTACAATTTTAGATTAATTTTTACTTGTTTATCAAAATTTAACAGTACACTTATTGTTGCAGAACTCCATACAATTATTATAAAGTGATCAGAAAATTTACAAAGGAACATGTAAAAATTACAACGAATCGCGGAACAGTTGCAAAGATTCATACGAAGAAATATTTTTTTTGTTGCAGAACACCATATAAATTTTATATTTAGGACATTTACATACAAATACCTACAAAGAACATTCGAATTTTACAAATGGATGTGGAAAAATGACGAAGAACTACACATTATGCAATTAATTTTACAAAGGGCAAGTCTCATTTAAAGTAAATGATATATTGCAATTATAAATTCATTTTTTTATAATGGAAACTGCACATTTGCAAATGAAAGGACTAAATTTATTTCATCTCTATTGAATTGTAATGAAAATAAATGTAAGGATTTTTACCAGTTGTGCCCCTCCGAGATATTCCAATATCAGCTATGCCCCTCCCCTTTTGGGAATATCAATTGTGCCCCCGTCTTCTTGCCATTTTATCACTTGTGCCCCTCTGTTAGTTTAACCGTCAATGAATTGACTTAGCCATGATTTTTTCAAACCATGGTGCAGTTAAGAGGGGTATAATTGTCCAAACTTCTTCTTCATATTCTTCCTCCTCCATTTGTTCTTCTTCCTTTCTCTCCATAATTTCTCTCTCTTAGTTACACCTTCATGCATCCATCGAATCTTTAAAATTTTTGCATTTTCACGGATATATCAGTCACTACAGATTAAACGACGAATTTTATTGAATTTTTCGGTGAGCTTTCATGAATCAGTTAGTCAAAAAATTATCTTAACTTAACAAATAATGAAAGCCCTCCAGTTTCACCCTTCCTTTCCAAGTTCTTTACAACTGCAACAGAGTGGAGGAGCTCAATGGATTGAGCAGAGGGGCTGGATTGGGAAGAGGTGGTAGTCAGTGGAGGAAAGGAGGGCCGGATGAGGAGGAGGGACGGAGGAGGAGGGCAGAAGAGGCGGGGGAAGGGGGAGGCACGTGGCGTCAGGGGCAGGGGGGCGACCTGGGCGTAGGGGGAGGAGGCAGGGTAGGGGGAGGCGCAGGGGTGGCGGAGGCATGGGGAGGCGTCGGGGGGGGGGGGGGGGGAGGGGGAGGCGGGGGAGGGGGGCAGAGGCAGGCACGGGGGAGGGGGAGGCGCGGGGGCAGGGGGAGGTGCGGGGGAGGGGGAGGCGCGGGGGAGGCACAGGGGGAGGCGCATGGGGAGGGGGGCGGCGCGGGCAAGGGGAGGCGCATGGGAGGGGGAGGCGCGGGGGTGGCAGTTGTAGGTGGGAGAAAGTCGGGGCAGGAGGGCCGGCCTGGGGGGCGGGGGAGGGGGGCAGAGGGAGGCGTGGGGGAGGGGGAGGCGCGGGGTAGGGGGAGGCGCGGGGTAGGGGGAGGTGCGGGGGAGGGGGAGGCGCGGGGGCGGCACAGGGGGAGGCGCATGGGGAGGGGGCGGTGCGGGCAAGGGGAAACGTAGGGGAGGGGGAGGCGCGGGGGTGGCAGTTGTAGGGGGAGAAGGTCGGGGCAGGAGGGCCGGCCTGGGGGGCGGGGGGTGGAGGGTTGGGGTAGGGAGGCGCTCGGGCAGGGAGAGGTGCATAGGCGGTGCGATGGCGGGGGAAGGAGCTCGGGGCGGAGGGCACACCTGGGGAGTGGGGAGGAGACGGTACAGGTGCAGGAGGCTGGGGAGGAGGAAGAGAAGGGGAAGAAGAGGAAGATGATAGGGAAGAATGAAGAAAGGATGATAAAATGACCTTTTCAGCCTTTATTTTTAATTTAATTCCGTTATGTCCCAAAGTTAACATCCATTTGCATTGAAAATGAAGATCAACTAACCCAAAGGGCACAAGTGATAGAAAGTCAAGAAATTTGGGGGCACAACTGATATTCCTAAAAAGGGAGGGGCATAACTGAAATTACAATATCTCAGAGGAGCACAACTGATAAAAACCCTAAATGTAATAAACAACTCAAAAATGAAATATAAATTCTACGTTATCACATTGGAATTTACATTTTATGCAAAAAAATACAGTTCGTTGAGAATGTTAATTGAAATTAATAAATGAATACATTAACGAGAATACCACATCTAGACAGTACTAAAATAGTAGTTTGATATCAATAAATGAAATTCCAATTTAATGAATTCGGATGACAAAAATACCTTTTGGATTAGATTTTAATGCAACCGTGAGATTGATATCCAATGAATCCGACTGATGTCTCATCACAAATGGGTAGAAATCCAACTTATTTGAAAGGGTCATTATATACAGAGAAAGGAAAACGTGTCAATGAGCACACACAAGTGTATATTTACACCACTATAAACTAGATATTTTAAATCTGAATTATAAATCAAAGCGATTGATCTTGATTCCTACTATAAAATACACATTATGTTAAAATTTGAGGACATTTGGAATTATATAACACATCCATCGAGTGATACTGAATTCATTTCATAAGAGCCGTTGATTGTTTATTAATATTGAATTGTGTTCATACTGGAACTTTGGTATTTAAACTTAATGAGCATACAATGTTGCCAGTACCCATAGGCACATACTCGCTGCCCCCACCCCCACTCCCCCCGTCCAATTTTTCATCAATTTTTTTTGTTTTTTTTCAAAAATACCATCATGTATTTTCATCATATCCATCTATATGTCATTCTAATTTTATTTAAAATAGACTCATACGTCCTCCATCTAGAACATTTCATTTTTAACGGTCTAAGAATTGTTGTAATCGACCTATTATAGATGGAGGGCATACGAGTCTCTGTTTCTGACGAAATTGAAATGACATATTAGAGGGGAATAGTGATGAAAATATATTATGATATTTTTAAAAAAAATAAAAAATCACCAGAAAATGGGTGGGGCAGATCCCGCCCCTCCTCCTCCTCTCTCTCGACTGCGCGTCGTGGAAGCATAGGAGCATGGTGGTGCGCGACAGAAGCATATGGGTATGATGAGGAAGCCGCAAAGGTATGATGAGGAAGCTGCAAAATTATGATGAGGAAGGAAGATGCATAGGAGGCAACACACAGATGCAGTAGTTGCGTCGTCGCACACGGCTGCACACGAGCATCCACCAGAAGCACTTCGCCGCGTGCGAAGGCCGATCACATTGCAGACCTTTGACCTCACTCTCCACCATCGTGTCTGACTATCGCCCACACCACCAAGAAATCTCTGCCCTGCCGTCAGCTACGATGGTGTGGCGCTCCGCGTAGATGTACATCAAGTATTCGTCCCATTGTCTTCTAAGTTTTGTGCATGACATGTATTCGATGAAATGCTTGATAAGGATTATGTGCTATGAAGGAGAATTTTACATTAATATTCTCTAAATTTACATAACGATTATCTGTTTTACAAATCTCGTATTATTTTATACATATTTGACATTCGATTTTACATATTGATTCGCTTTAAAAAATCCTATTATCGATTTCTTATTTTGCAGAGCTCCATGTGATATCTGCAAAATGATCATGAGTTTTTACAAATGTAGCGGTAATATTACAAATCTCAAGGGCACGAAGAAGCGACGTGGAAAAATTAGAAAGATCTTTGCAATCGTGGGAAAATTAGAAAGATCTCTGCAATCTTACAAAAGGAACATACCCATTTACAAAAAAAACATGAAAAAAAATTATTTGTTTGGTTTACAATCAAATACTTAAAAAAGAATGTAAACTTCACAAAGATCCAAATAAAATATACAAACTATTATATTTATTTGACTAAAAATATTGAATGGTATTGTAAAAAAATATTCA
Organism: Ottelia alismoides; assembly: GCA_037367405.1. Lineage (NCBI taxonomy): Eukaryota > Viridiplantae > Streptophyta > Magnoliopsida > Alismatales > Hydrocharitaceae > Ottelia > Ottelia alismoides. Next base: position 1,602,708 of record JAZKJV010000133.1, read on the forward strand.
CGAAATCACAAAGAAGAATATATTTTCACAAAAACTCATGGAAGTTTACGAAGATATGATTAAACCCAATTCATGCAAATCAAAATCGGAAATTAATTATAAAATTTATCAATGAGAAATAACAAATCCAGGAAAACTTAAAATGGTAATTTAAGGTTATTAAATGAAATTTGAATTTAGTAAAATTGAAATTATGGAAATACACTTTTAGATAACTTTTTTGATGCAAACATCAAATTGAGATCTGACGGATCTGATTGATGGCTCATCACAATATTGGTGAGACCCTACCTCATTTAAAGGGTCCTTATATATAGGGTTATATGGCATTGCCCCCACCCCCATTTTTCGTCAATTTTTTTTAAATATGGCTATATATATTCATTCTATATCTCTACTATATGTCATTTGAATTTCTTCAGAAACAGAGACTCTTATGCCCTCCATCTAGAACAGGTACGATTGCAGCAGTTCTAAGACCGTTAAAATTATATGTTCTAGATAGAGGGCTTAGGAGTCTCTGTTTCTGACAAAATTCGAATGACATATAGGAGGGATATAGGGATGAATATACATGGTGATATTTTTCAAAAAAAATAAAAAAAATAACGAAAAATGGGAGTGGGGTCAGCCCCATTTAACCCATATATATATATATATGTGTGTGTGTGTGTGTGTGTGTGCGTGTGTGTGTGTGCGCGCGCGTGCGCGCGCGTGTGGGTTAAATGGGGCTACCGCCTAGGGAGAGCTAACTTAGCCCCCTCCTATTTTCCTAATTTTTTTTATTTTTTTGAAAAATGCTTCCATGGAAATTCATCACTATATTCCTATATTATGTCATTCAAGTTTCGTTTGAAATAGAGACTCCTACGGCCTCCATATACAACCATTTTTTATTGGACGCAGAATAGTTGAAATCGACCCTATCTGGATGGAGGCAATATGAGTCTTTGTTTCGCGTGAAATTTGAATGATATAATATAGGGATATAGTATGAAAATTCACGAAAGTATTTTTAAAAAAATAAAAAAATTGGGAAAAATATGACGGGGGAGCTAAGTTAGATCTCCTTAGGGGGCAACCACATTTTTCCCATATATATGTATATATGAGTAAACTGGGGCTACCCTTGTGGGGAGCTAACTTGGCCTCCCATTCTATTTCCTTTTTTTATTTTATTTTTGACAAATGAATTCATGGATTTTTATCATTATATCCGTATATTATGTCATTCAAGTTTCATATGAAATAGAGACTCCTACGGCCTCCATTCAAACACTTATTTTTTAATAGTCGCATAATTGTTAACATCGACCTCGTCTGGATGGAGGCCGTAGGATTCTCTGTTTCGCACGAAACTTAAATGAAATAATATATTAATGTAGTTATGAAAATCTATGGAAGCATTTTTCAAAAAAAATAGAGAAAATATGGCGGGGAGAACCAAGTTAGCTGCCCTTAGGGGGCAGCCTCATTTTGCCTTATATATATTTTTATATTCGGATATTCAGATCCGAATCTTTTGCATGTTACCATATCTATATTAGGAAACTTTTTCAACTGTAGTCGATCCATATTTAATTAATATTCAAATAAGGATATTCATATTTGGTATTTTCTCGAATATGATAAGCAGATTTTAGGATATATGCATATCCATTTTCATCCTACACTCACGTCGACATGGGTCTTCCCTCTCCTCTTCCTCGCCTTGGAATTTCAGGCAGTTTTTAGTGACTTGGGCCGAAGAAAGATCTCCATTCAGAAATAGAGAGCATTTCCTTATGTAAATGTTCATAATAGACAATTTGGACTAAAAATCATGGAGGATTTGCTACAGGTCACTTTTTGTCCTGAATACTTATAGTAGTAATCAAGGAGTCTGCCGATATAATTGTGAGGAGATTATAATTGTATGTGCCATTTTTGTTAAGAATTCTAAAACAACAAAATAATAATGATGAAAAATAGAGAACACTATATGTAGGGGTGTAATCAGATCGAACCTAAACGAACCAACATTTTTAGATTCGATTCGTTTATTTAATCGAGCCTCAACTTGTGTTTAGATTCAAGTCATTTATTTTTGAACCGAATATGAATTGAACCTCTTTTTAATCGAATCGAACCTAAGCGAGTATCGAACTTGAGAATTCTCTAATAAAAGTGTGTGAAAAGAAAAGAAATGGAAATATATATGCATATCTATAATTAGAATAAACGTTCATTCAATTTTTTCTTCATCTAACTCTTCTTCGTCTTTTAAAAAAATGATATCATTAAAGATTCATCTCTTTGAAAAAGTATAATTGTAATATAGTTCTGTATTTGTTCATATGAGGATAAGGAATAATGTGGAGATGTGCAATAAGTAAGGTTTATACTTGTTTTGTTGATTCCAAGATAAAGAAGGGAAAAGTACGAGACATATAGATGATGGATGGTGTAATCACGATGCGACTATTTCTTTTGGGATAGTTTATACCGAGATAAAATCTACTTTTTCATAAATATTCAGTATCTCCAGACAAAGTTCACTTATCCAGGGATCCACTTATCTGAAAATAAGGTTCACTTATGTGGATAATGATTTGTAAATATGTATATATGTGTGAGTTTATCGAGCTTTTAACGAATCGAACCTGAGAGAACCTATGATTTTAGGTTCGGATCGTTTATTTAATCGAGCCTAAACATGTGTTTAGGTTCGGTTCATTTATTTCCGAATCGAATCTGAATCAAAATCTTAGCGAGCCGAACCTGAGCGAATATCGAACTTGAGTGACACCCATATTTTTGATCAACGGGCAGTTACTGAAACTCTATCTCGAAAATGATATGTTTTTGTTCATGGAAGATTCGATTCAGGTGGTCTATGATGAAGAGCTTACATCCACAACATCAACACAATCAGACTAGGCCATCACAAATATTTTTGATTAGTTAATCTTTTTCTTCTTTTCTTTTTTTTTCTTCTTTTCATTTTCATTCTTCAAATTCTTTCTTCTGTATTTCCCTAACCCCATTCATTTTTGCTATACATAGTATATGCTTCATCCTAAGTATGGGGGGTGAGCGCCCTCAGGTTATTCATTCTTCGACCCCTCATCTGTCTCCTCGACTATTGATAATCTGTCTATACTTAGGGATATTTTACCCTAAGTATAGGAGGAGACATGACGAGCCGATGAGTCATTTATTCGTTCCCACCCTCGACCCTCCCTGCATGTACAACACAAACTGCTATACTTAGGATTAATTAATCCTAGGTACAGGAGGGACAATCGACTTCTTATTCTTTATTAAGTCGTTGTAGTTTTTTCTATACTTAGTACGAGTTATGTCTTCCTTTTCTCTTCGATCTATGAAGACATAACTCAAGCTAAGTATAGGGGGGTCAATACATACATGTATATATCTTAGTCATAACTCGTACTTTCATATTTTCAATAAGTATTGCTAAAATCCATTTAAAAAGTATAAAGAAAATGCTTGTATATAATTCATTAAAATTCTTTATACATAACGATTAATAAATCGGGTAAAATTATTTTGCAAAATATTTGAAAATGGTTTGAAAATCTTTTTGAAAAATCTTTTGAAAACTGCTTGACAAATATTTTGTAAAATATTTTCAACCTTTGTAAAAATATTTATTTGTAAAAATTTCTTTTCTTTGTTTGAAAAAAAAGATTTTGAATATCTATTTGTATATGGTTTGATAAATGGTGGAAAAATTAATTTGAAAAATCTACATATATACTGTCTGAAAAATCGTTACAAAATGGTTTTCAAATTTTGTAAATGTTTGAAAAAATTACTTGTCAAATTAGTTTGCAAAATAAAGTTTTCAAAATATTTGCAAAAATCTTTTTAAATTATTTTGAGAACTATGTACACAATCCAAGTAAAGAAAAATCTTTTACAAACCTAATACATTAACCTTTAAATAGTAATTAGATTCCTGCAAATACCTCCTATAAATTCCTAAATTCTAATTCTGGTAAATTACTAAGATGCACTCCCGTGTAAATAAATATCTATACCTCCCAAACACTTTGTTTTGAAAAATCCCAAAAATATTTGCAAAACCTTTTTCAAAATTGCATAAAAATTTGCAAAACTTTTTAAAAAATCCATAAAAAATTCAAAATCAGAAAATTGCTTCAGAAAAATATTTTCTCGCATTGTACATATCATTCGTATTTTTTGAAATAACCTAGACAATTGAACAAGTCCAAATAAAGTCAGAAGATTGGATCTTGAAATAGACCTTAATACAGTTAATTTCAGAGGAACCCATTGAGGATTGGAAGTGGAGATATTTCAGGTCACCTTGACTTAATTCTTTAGGTTCCATATAGGGCTGGCTATCGAGCCCAACGAGTCGAGCCAACCCCTAGCTCAGGCTCAGGCTCGATAAGCCCACCCAGGCTCGGGCTCGTTCGAGCCCAGTCGAGCTGGCTCGGACTCAATGGGCTCGAGCCCCTTATCGAGTTGGCTCAAGCTCGGGCCGAGCCCCTTATCCGTGCAGCTGCGTGATTTCATTCTCACCCAGTTGACCTCCCTATATAGACCAGAGCGGAAGGGGGGTCTTCTTTGCAAGCAATGTGGGACTATGTTTGTCAGACACAAATGAGATCTGAAGACGGGCACTTTTGCAATAATTTAGATCCCTTCAGATCTCCGAGGAAAGTTGGAATACGTGATCCGTATGTTGGACATTCTTCTCCTTGATCAGAATAATCCTTTACTAGACATATATGTTTGCCATTCCGTGCATTTTTCATTGATTTTGTATTTCTTGTTTAGTTAGCTTTATCTTACGTTAATTGAAGAGCAATATAACTTTGGTGGTTGCCTGTCACATTAATTCGGCATGACATCTTCCATGTCACATGTAATCCTAAGTTAATAATGCTTTAATATGGATAACTATAATCTTTGAACAATAATGTCTCGTTTCGGGGCTAATCAAAGTATCTCAGGAGCATCCATTGATTTGAGAAAACTATATTCCTTATCGAGCTAATCAAATTATTATATATAAATATTATATATATATTCCTTATCGAGCCCCTTATTGAGTTATCGAGCCGAGTGAGGCTCGACTCAAGCTCGGCTCGTTAAGCTATCGAGCCCAAAATTCTAGCCCAGGCTCGACTCAATAGCCTAATGAGCCAAGCTCACGAGCTTTTATTGAGTCGAGCCCGAGCCTGACTCGTCGAGCCGTGACTCAATAGCCATCCCTAGTTCCAGAAGACTATATTCATGAGTCAATTCAATGTGCCTAAATAGAACCCTTCATATCATCCATAACACTCTTGAGATGGTGACTTGATTGGAAACCTCGCACCTAGCACTTAGCTCAACTCAGATGGACCGTTGAAAAGGTTGGAGTCTAAGTAGGGACGATGCAAGGCCGCTTCGTCAAGGGTAGCTCAAGAACCATTCTTGGAGATTGCTGACACCAGTACTCTAACCCACTTCTTTTGGTAACAATAATATTTAAAGACTGGAGATGGATTGAGATAATGCCTCGGATGAGGATTGGTCTACCGACGTAAATTTCTCTAAGACCCCCCAAAATATTGGTGTAACGAAAGATGCTATATCCACCGGGGTACAAGCAAGAATGCATAAAGCTTTACAAAATCAAAGAAAATATCCAAAGAATCCTACACCCAAAAAGTTCCACAATTTTGAGCTTCAGAAAAAGTCTGCTTCTTGGTGAACAATCGGTTACATTGACCGCCTACACAAGAGAATGAAGACTACACTAGTCCTTCTCTTCTCATTCTTCTAACTTCTTCTCTCATTCGGTTGTAAAGACGGGGAGCACCTGACCTTAGAATGGAATATCTGTCTCCACGAGGATGAGTTACCAGAAGAGCAGATGCCTTTGTAGTTCAATGGTTTTGTCTGGGGAGAGCAGAATAATTTCACACACATGGTTCTATCACTTCAAGGAAGCAAGAGTATGTGATTGAGAGGATGATTCTGACCTGGTTGTGAATTGGACTAGATATTAGGAGTATGGAACCTAAGGGTGGTTATGTCACATTTCTTGACTTCTATGTGATTCCGAACACATCATTAATTCAAAGGCCTTCTCTGAGCTCCAAACTTTGACTTTATTAAGACAAGTTTAAAAGTTGAAAATTATTCCAAGTTATTTCCTTTTCTTTTCTTTATTTTCTTTCTACACTTATAGGCATAAGTGTTTGCTAGGGACTAGCAAAGGCAAGTATAGGGGTGATGAATCTCCATTTCATCGCCTTTATTCTTTTATTTTGTCCTTAATCCCTATCTAAATGCATGAATATATCATTAATTTGTCAAAATAAGCATTCTTTAATTTGTACAAAATACCGTGTAAAATATTATATATTTATCATATTTAATTCCAGGATTAAAGAATAAAGGAAGAAAAGAAAAAGAAACGAGACACCATAGGTGTTGAGTGACCCTAATCCCCGAGACTCGATCATCATGATGACTTAGTCGATAAGAAATGAAGTAGTGGGAGATGGGGCGAAAATTGTACAGAAAATAAAGTCTGAAAACCTTACAAAAATAGGCCAATAATTACCTTTTGGGACCTATTTTTTTCTTTATCAATTACATATCAAATCAACAAACTTTGTACATGAAAGTTGTAGATAAAAATACGTAGAAAAATAAAGAATTTATTTCACATTAAAATAGTATACAATATACATTTTATAGTCATAATAAAAATACAAAATCCAAACTTCTCAGACTTGAATGTCCTCTATATTAATTAAGAATGTACCAAAGTCACTTTAATTATATATAACTTTTAATAAGCTATTTAATGAAGGTTACTTCATACAATTTGGAGTTAAGATGCAAAAGTTAGGTTTTGGACCCCTATTGTACAATATGCATGAATAAAATATTCATTTAATTCATTCTTTATATTTTTCATTATTTTATATTTTTATAATTTTGTAAATATACTTTATAGTGTATGTATATATTTAGAATACAAAAAATCATAAAGAAGACACTAAAATAAAATAATAAATGAAAATACATAGATGAATATACTATACTTATACCTATATAATAAGTACCCTAATTTATTTAAGTGTACATACTATATTAGAAAAATACAATATAAATATACTTAAGTGCATTTAAATGAATTCTAATTATATAAATTACATGTATAAAATAATAAATTTAAAAATACAAAATAAAAATAAAATACAGATGGATATCATATATGTATAATTGTAAAAAGTAATTTGTAATAAATAACCTCATAAAAATAAATAAAAACATGCATCAAATACTACATAAAATTAGAAACATTTTTTATTTTATAATAAAAAAATAAATAATTTGTTTACTATTTTTTATTGAATTTGCAAACAATTTTTTACTATCTTTTCCTGGTTGGCCCACGTGGACCAACCAGGGCCTCCCTTCGTTGACCTAGGTCAACTGCACAACCTCCCCTGCCAGCCCTGCCAGAGCACGAGGAGCCTCCCTTCTCCATTTTTCCACGCATGACCCAATGCTCGAGAGGACCCCATTCCTTCTCTAAAAGTCCTCGCCCTTCGATCAATCCCCTCGCCATGCTCCTATAATCACTGTGCATACATCATATTGCTCCGTAGAACCCTCACATGTGATTGCCCTCATATTCGCTAGTAAATACCTCTGCCTCCTCCATTTTCACTTTTTGATCTGCTTTCGACCACTGGAACCCTTAGATCATTGCACATCTGGGTTAAGATGGCGGCAACTTCCTCCTCGGCTGATTTGCAGCGCACATGAGGTGATGAATGGCTCGATCCATGCTGCTAGAAGCTTGCTCCAACGACGACATCTCCGATCCTTCTAGAGGACCGCTGAGTTTAGGTCAGCTTTTATTTATCGTATTTCCTTTCTACGTTTCAATTCTATCATTTACTTTGCATTTAATCCATAGATGTAGCGTAGATTCCTAGAGTAGCGTACATAGGAGCTAGAGCTCCGGTCACCGTTCAGCCACTTGTAGCCCTTGTTTTACCTCCATATTCACTGCATCACCTTCACCTTTTAGTTCTACATCTTCCCGACCCGTATACCCAACATGATCTCCCCCAGATCAATGAACCCATGCTCCTCTTCCACCCTTCGCTAGAGCGCCTCCGCCCACCTCGCTTACCCTTCGTTTCCACTGAATAATATCCCAGGAACCCTCGCTCGAGCCCTTTTGTTCTATCTGTACCGGTTCCTTGTGGTGTGAGCCTTGTTTGGGGCAAAACACATCCAGATCTTGGTTTCTAGGTAACCTGAGCTTTTTCGAGCCACCAAAACTCCAACGATGGGTTCTGGACACTCCATATGGTATCAGTCACTGCAGATCGGCTGTCGGAACCAGTAAGACACTTTAGCAGTGTAGGAGAGGCAGTGGATTGCCAGATTTCGATGGAATAAGGAAGAACATGCCTTGTTCTTCTATGTTCTTGGGAGTGAACCCGTAGCCGTCCGATGGGGCTTTAGCCCTAATTTGTACAGCAACCCTTGGAACTTGGGCCTTGACCACCGTCAGATGAGATACCGGATTTGATTGCGAGTGTCCGGTGGTGAAGCGATATGGTGGAGCCTCCACCGTCCGATGCGCATAAGTGAATCATCTCCAATCGTTGGATCGCGTAGAAGAAAAGGTAAATTGTATAGAAACCCCCACTTTATTCTCTTTTATTGTTAACCATGTAGTTATTATTAATAATGTAAATAAGCATGTGAAAATCGCATGGACCCCCTTGATTATATTGATAATTGCATTTGGGCCCGTGCCAGCTCACCTCACGTGGGCGACCACGTGAGGTAGGCATTTTGCAGGGGTATCCCTAAATTTGTTTGTAATTAAATGTTAGTACATAAAGTCTATAAATAAGGGTTATATTTCTAGAATATTTGCATTGTGCCCCTTATCTTTATTTTAACTGCAAATATTCCCTTGCTAGTTCTTTAATTTTTGTGCTTGTTTTCTATTTATTAAAAAAATCTCCCATCTCCAAAAATTCTCAAAAAATAGGGGTTAAGTGCTTGCTAACTTGTAGTTCCACACCATATTTTTGCATTCACATTTTAGGCATGTTAGCTATTTATTAAAGATCAAAATAGCATATTTTTATCCCTGATTGAGTTACAAATTAACAAAAATACAAAAATATTTTGGAAAATTCCCAAACATATATATTTTATCTATTATTGTAATCTTCTAACTCCAGACCAAAAATCCTTAAAAATAGAAAATGAAAATATCAAAAATTAAAAATCTCTAAAATCTTTTATAAAAATATAAAAAATCCCTAAAAACTCCAAAAATACTCATTTCTATTTTGTAATTTTCTTTATATTATTCGTTATATATTAACATTAATTTGGGAAATTTCAGACACTTTTTACTTTTTTAAACTCCAAATTAATTTAGCTTATTTATTTAATCCCTATCTTGAGATACTATTTATTTTAAAAATATATAAATATAGTAAAAATTCACAAAAATTACAAAAATGGTAGAAAATATAAAAAGAACGCAAAACATTTTATTTTCCTTTTTTGACTATTTTACCCATATTGATAAGTATATTACCCTATAGTATTATATATATTAATATATAAGTAATAATATAATTTATTATTATCAATATTTTATAATTATTTAAAAATATATCAAGAATTATTATATTTAAAAACCCACAAAACCCAAATAAATATTGTGCGTACCTATATACATCTATGCCTATATTATTTATTTATATTTATTCATAAATAATATACCTTTGTTACACACGTGTTCCCTGATTTCAACACCCTACCCTGCTTGTCACTATACACATTTATTTGTAGGATGTATAATAAATTTTGATTCATACTTGTTTATTCTTGCTTGATTATATTGCGTGGGTTGATTATTGATTTAGCCGATTGGTCCTTGAGAGTGGTCACTTCGACGACTGTGTGTCCGTCTTGTGTGACATGTATGACCCTCCTCTCATGATTGATTCTAGTTATTTCACTTTCCCTGCATAAAGTTGGACTACTTTTGAACTCTAAATTCTTCTACAATGATGAAATCTTGTCCTTAAATCATCATACCATGATTGGATTTCATGACATCATCGAAACTTTATTTCATAATGACGAAGAGAAAATGGATTCTATCACCATAGAGTTCTTCTTTTATAGGGATGCTATGGACGATTTCAGACGTCCATCCACAATTCGAAATCGTACAAAGATGGCCCCTGGTATTTTAAATAAACAATTGTAGTACATAGTTAATATTTTAATTTGATTAGTTCATGTATAACTTATAATTTGTTTGCTATAGCGGAATGCTGGAAAATGTATGGTAGAGAAACTCCGATATTGCAGGATACAACTATTTGCGTTCTCAGTCAAACTTATTCTGCATTAGGATGTGAGTGGAATTAGAGTATTTTTGAGCGAATTCATTCTCTAGGGAGGAACGAACTTCGTCATTTAAGATTAAATCAATTGATTTTTATACATGCTAATCAATGTCTTAGTTTGACTTGAAAGTAACAAATAATATTCTTTAATATTTTATATAATTTATCACCATCGTGATTTGTAAGTATATTTTTATAGGAGAAAAAATGAATGCAAGAAAGATATACCTTATCCAATATCTTTAGAAGACATGAAATTATACGGAGATAGGATGGAAGAACCAGAAGTACCCATCACTGATGACTCAGAGGCTTGGATTGATGGTCTCAGTGATAGACTATCAAACTTTTTTGCAATTTAGAGTAACATTTATCTATTTTAAATGGACCTTGTGTATATTTTTCTTTCACGAGGATTCATGATCTTGAGGATTCATGTTTCAACTTTTGAGGCCCGTGGCATATTTGTCTATTTGAAATAGACCTTGTGTATGTTTCTCTTTTTATGAATTATATAATGAAATTATGCACTTGTTGGATTATTTTATTATTCTTATCTATATTAGATTGCAAGTTGATGTATAGATTAAAAGTATTAGGTGATATGGTATTTTTCATTTGTATATTGAATGAAAAGTAAAGTCTTCTAACGAAAGATTATTTAATAGATATAATATCTGATTTTTTGGTTCATAAAATCGGTTCGACCGGTCGGACCAGTGAATTAAGCATGGTCAAATTTTTCTGAGTTACTAAGAATGATGATGTCATGCTGACGTCATCGCATGTTCGACCGGTTTAAACCAGCGGTCCAACTCGATCAGACCATACCCGAGGAGAAATCGATTCAACGTCCGGTCTGATTTTTAAAACCTTGATTCAATCTTCTATATGTTGCAGGCTAGAGTACTCCGACGAGGAGACTCATTTCATTTTTAGTGGTCCTGACAGATACAGTATAGAGGACACCCAATTCGACTCACAATCTAGTATGTTTGTTCCTCCTCACCTGCACAGTATGAGAAGCAACGTCCTCGATAGCAACCGATAGTGTGTATGCATTGAGTTGATATTGTCCGTAGTGTCTTATAGAGTGAGTTTGAGATTTCTTTCTATTTGTCCAAGCTGAGCATTGCGTGCTCCATCATGAGGGGGGGTGTTGGAGTATATGTGCGGTCCAACTCGATCAGACCATACCCGAGGAGAAATCGATTCAACGTCCGGTCTGATTTTTAAAACCTTGATTCAATCTTCTATATGTTGCAGGCTAGAGTACTCCGACGAGGAGACTCATTTCACTTTTAGTGGTCCTGACAGATACAGTATAGACGACACCCAATTCGACTCACAATCCAGTATGTTTGTTCCTCCTCACCTGCACAGCATGAGAAGCAACGTCCTCGATAGCAACCGATAGTGTGTATGCATTGAGTTGATATTGTCCGTAGTGTCTTATAGAGTGAGTTTGAGATTTCTTTCTATTTGTCCAAGCTGAGCATTGCGTGCTCCATCATGAGGGGGGGTGTTGGAGTATATGTTGTAGATGGGTAAATGAATCACCCATGATCCATTTACCACATCTAGCTCTTTAGTCCTACATCGATCGTCTGTGGGATGTGGAGACTTAGTGAAGGCTATATAAGAAGCCCCTCACCCTCTTGTAATAGTTGAGAAAGTGCAATAGACACATTAGCCCTTTGAGATATTCTCTTGTGGTTCATCCCGCTCCTTAGGGAGTAGGGTTCCACGTAAAATCCCATAATTCTTTCTTGTTTCTTTTTTTCTGATATTAACTTCCGCATTCTTATTTTTTAACATACCCTGATGAGACACAGTCAGGCGTGGGAATCTCTCTTTGAATAACCGTGGAAGGAAGCACGGAATGTAACGAGGTTGTGCAAAGATTTGGAGAAGGGATGTGGAATGCGACGAGCATGGAACGAAGCTGTGTAGGATCTGGCGGAGAGACATGGGAGATAGTGGGGCATGAAGAAGGGGTTGTGCATAATCTGGTGGAGTAGAAATGAGGAGGTGTTGTAAGGAAGCCCTAGTCGACTAGCCGTGAACAAAAACTAATTAGGAGCATCCAAAGTTACATGGACATGCATTCCAACGTGCTTCCTAGTTCCTACCCAATCGGATACTCGGCTCGCCCCATGGGTTTTCCATCGGATAGCAGCGGTTTAACGGGTCAACATGGTATGGGTACCCGCCCCTGACTATTTTCACGGTACTCATACATTTACAGTCAAAATAGTCAGATCGGAGCGGGTACTTGTTTGACCCAAATAAATTGAACACCCCTATTGTCCATGATCTCCCCATATTTAAGAAGCTAGCGATTGGACTCAACAGAGGGTTTTACTAGACGACACCCTGGTTGTGAGTGCCCTTCAAAAGGTCAAGTAGATACTTTTTTAGTAGATACTCAGATCCTCTTTGAATCTAGCAAATCTCAATGCCTGAGATATATCTTAGGTTTCTCAGGTTCTTGACTTCAATCTTTTATGGTAAGCTTTTTCTTGAGTCTATCAATTTCATCAACATCATCTTTTGTGCATGGCTGTTTCATTCACGTAAAGAATCAATTGTGCCACTTTCTTTTATTTCCTCAGGATAAAGATGGTATGACTCATGTTCCTTGCTTATAAAATAATTTTGCATTAGCACATGAAGGCAATTAAATCACACGACCTATAGGCTGCATTTGGTTCGTGGGTTATCCGAGGGAGGATAACCCATTTTTGAGTTTGTGTGTTTGGTTGGTGGGTTAAGGGTTGAGAAGGTTTGTGTGATGTGATTGTATTGAAATTTGAAAAAGTTGGTAATTATTATGAAATGATTGTATTGAAATTTGAAAAAGTGGGTAGTTGTTGTAATCAGATTGTATTGAAGTTTGGAATAGTGAGTAGAAGTTTAGTATTTTATGATTTTTAGATGATATGATGGTATAATATATAATTTTTTTTGATGAGAAGGGAGTGGGCCCTACTAGTGAGTTAGGAATGTGGGGTTTGGGGGGTAACCCACCCAAATTAGGGGGTAACCCCCCAACTGAGCGGGCCCATAGCGATTGCTTTAGACCATACAAGAATGTGTTCATCTTGCAACACTTGCTAGACTTCTCATATCGCGGCATATACATGTAAATTTCCTCTGTTAGGACCCTACTAAAAAGGGATTTTTTTACATTAAGTTGATTTAGACACTTTCCAAAATTAACTATAAGGTAGAAACTAACTCAAACATAACTCAACTTGGCCACGTGAACAAAAGTTTCTAATTATTCAATCCCAACATTTTGGGTAGATTACTTTGCAACCATCTTGGCGTTTTATCTCTTTATTTGCCCATCAACGTCCAAACTTTTGAATATCCTTTTGAAAGAAACATGGTTTTATATCTATATCTGTCTATTACCTTTGTACTTTATGAAGGAAGGTTTTTAGGATTCGCACATCACGGAAGCGTGAATATCGGATCACATTTGATTAAATAAAGAGATTCATCATACGAATCTAGATATCACCAGAATTTAAATATTCTAAAAGATGAAACCACATGGATTCAGAACCTTTCTCAATCTGTTTCATCAGGTTCACATAGAATTACCTATGAAGCGTGAAAGTGATCCTCTAGTCTCTAAAATAAGAGACCTCCTGTCAAAAGTCGGATCTGATAGAGACAACACTTGCGGGGCAGGGATGAACCGCGTCATTTCTACAATCCAAGTAACAATCTAACTTTCCTTCTTCTTGAGCACAACCACAAGCAGAGAGGGGAAGAGAGGAGATGGTCAGAGAGAGAGAGAGAGAGAGAGAGAGAGGAGACTTTGTGTTTACTGAGATGATTTGAAAGGCGTGGCATGTCCCTCCTTTTATACATATGCGGACCATTATGATTGCAATCCACATTTTAAATTGAATGGCTAAGATTGAAGAAGTTCTCAACAACTTTTAGAAGATGTTTGTTTAAGGAATAAGAAGGGATATCCCTCCTTGTTCCTCTCCCTCCATAAATGTCAGTGTTTTGGTGTTGGAGTCAAAATGAAGAATAAGGTTTCCCTCACTATTCCTCAATCAAAGGCCCCTCCCACCAAAAAAATACAATAACTACCACTTATCCAACAATCATATCTAACACAGACCCTTTATTCTCATTATCCTCTCCCTCCTGTCGAATAGAGAATAGAAAATAACTACCTTGTATCCCTCATTATTCCTCCTTATCCTCTCCCTCCGAATGAACATAAACATTGTCTTATTCCTTTACCTTATTCATCTACGGAACGACTCTTTAGGATTGAGAGAGCTCTCACAACTTTTAAGATTAGAATTGCTAATTAGTTATCAATTTATATTATCCTAAAATTATCAACAAGAAATATGGTTGAAGAGAGAAAGAAGAGAAATAAAATGACATAATCGTGGGGATGTCCCATGTGGTGGGACCCACATTGATGCCTCCCCTCTTATCTCCTTTTTGTTTTTCCTTCTATTTATTCAACCATTGATCAATTCTTAATTGATAAAAATAATTTAATTATTAATAAATAATTCTCAATTCTTTGTGATAGTTACAAATAGGTCATCCAAAAAATGGATCATATTCATATATCCAAATAAAATGTAAATCCAATTCACATTTACATTGGATCATAAATCCAATTCACATATAGAATATAATTTGTCAATTTTATCCACAAATAAATCTCCAAATAATAACATGGATCTTATCCACACTATTCCAACAAATTATTATGGGTATGACTATCCACATTAATTTCCATAACCAATTTAATTATCCCAATTTTCTCTCTTTGCCTAATAACTAGATTTTACTTCTTTCGAACAACCACAATCTCTTTCATGAATAGTAAGCTTTCTCTGCAGATACTTGGAAATGAGGTCAAGGTAATTGTATAATCCATGTAAAGTGACTTGGATATTGAGATCCAAACTCGTATCCGAATCTAAAAGAGTTTTCAGTGCTGTTTGATCATATCAAACAAAGTATCCCTATCTTCCCGTTACATCTAAGTCCAATTTAGTAGAATGTCTAATTGTACGGAGAAGAGTCACTAAAATCTAAACATGTTTCATCAATCCCTCAGAATGGAAGTGTCAGTGTATACAATTAATTAAGATCACATCACCCTCGAAAAGTCATAATACTGGCACATCTGTCATAATGGAAGACCATGAATAAACTTGAAGTTCTAATCTCATTTTAATTGTCTCCTTAAGAGCTTTATCATTATGTTTCTCATTCGATCATTGGGAGTTGGTATCGATCATATACTTTCTAAAAGTTTATGTCATACATACAGATCTTGTCTTGCTTCGAAAATAAAATGACCATTGGTTTATCCTAATATCTCATGAGTGAGCAAATGACTTCCGGTTTAGTAGTGAACATGCATGATCTCTTCCGGAGATCGTATCACTCGTATACCTTCATATATATACACGGACATCTCGGTGTATAGACCATGATTAGATCATCAACCTAATGATCTGTCAAATGTACATACTCAGACATATAGCGATACATCTATCTCTGGTCAGAGGTGCGTGCTTATATCATGGTAGCATACGACACATATCTTTGTTATCTCGACCTCACCTTTGACTTAACTCATCTAACACCTTTGAATCTCTATTCCTGCTCAGAGGACCAGTTAGCCATGTGAGCTTGAGGTGAACCACTCCTACAATAAATGTTATTGTAATGTTTGACATATCAATAAAAGTTATTGGTTTATTTCACTCCCTATCTGAGATTAAATGAATGAATGCACTATAAGGTCCCTTAGTACAATTAAGGTTACGTACCATGACCATCTTGATGATCATGCAGCTGATAAATCCCAGAATTATCTACCTTGTTTTATAATATTATCTCTCTAACTTGAGCTATTCACCAAGATTCATTGATTATTAACACTAATTAATAATTTGTGTGTTGTAAACAATTGACTTAATTAATATATATTATATATCCCTATTATTGTGCTATTATTTTATGTATGTATTTCTCATTAAACATCAAATAATATTAGAATAATATTGTTTATAATTAATTCAACATAAAATATAAAATACAAATTGAAGAAAATAATAAAAGAAAACAAAAGAAAAATGATTTTATTTGTTTTAACATGTAATTATTTTTTTTATCTATGTATAAATGACCTCTTCTCTCGTTGACTTCTACACAAAAGTTGTAGATCTCATCGAAATCTACATCTTTCATGTTTGAGTTTTTCAAATTCGTTTTCCTTTTATTTCTTTTCAATTTATTTCATACTTATTCATTTCTTTAATTTCTTATTTGGCCACGTGGTGCCACCATGGTTGCTCACGTGCCCACTCCTCGTCTCTCGATTAGCCCAACTCCAGGACCGTGGATCCTAATCCAACGATGGTGGTGCATCTTCAACCTCCTACAGTTACTCCCTCGAAGCGACGTGGCCTTTCACCGGCAACATCTTCTCCCATTTTCGTTAACCTCCTCCTATATCATCTTCCTTTGAAACCACCACCAAACTTATCACATTTCATCACTCTTCTTCATCAACCATTCAACTCCTCCCAACTCCCTCTCTCCTGATAGTGAGTGGTGGTTGAAACCACCACCTTCAATCGCTCTTCCTCAACTTCCACACCTCAAGACTTCGCCTTCGGCCAACTTGCATTCCTATCCGCCATTCAGCGAGGACCTCCTAGCCTCACACAACTCTTGTGACAGAGAGAGATAGTGATGAAGCGAACTTCCTCTGGTGAGATCCTTGGTGTTGCAGCCAAGTCGCAGCATGTCTGGTGGCTACTCGAGCTCAAATCTATGGCCCAGATCCTATAGCGAAGACCAACGAAGCTTCTAAGCTTCGTTTCAAGCCTGCATAGTTCTTCAATTTCTTCATTGTTCATCTCATCTTCCAGGTAAGTTTTCATTCATTTTATCTTCGTTATTGATTCACCTATTTTTCTAAGATCAATTGCTTGATTAAATCATGATTTGATCGCACCGACTCCATCACCTTTTCTCCATCATTCAAGTGTACTGAACTCTATGTTGCATCCGCTTCTCCATAATTGTTCCCATTTCGATCCTTTCCAGGTTGTATTTTGACCTAAAACCCATTTAGGGTTCTTTTCCTTTACCCCAATAGAACCCTCCATCTCACTTCACAGCCCCCTAAATTGTTTCGCATGGGATTTGGATATTGTTCACGCTAACTTTGCAGGTGTTATTGCTTCATTGATCAGAGGAAGAGGCGGTGCTCCGATCTCCATTTTTTGCTTCATTCGTCAACATTGACTCAACAGTTCAGACTTCCTTGGAGATCCCTCAACCCACGACTGTCTTCGCCAGGCCTCCAGCAACGTGCTCGGTGTATACAAGGAGCACCATAGGAGTCTTCTAGAGTTCTTCAGAGCTCAACCCTTGATCCCCCGCCTGCGGAGGAGTTGAAGAACACTCGAGAAGCAACTGTCGTTGATTTCTCGACTTTGAGCGTGATCCAACGGTCATCAGGATGCCATGTTGCCTTCCCTAAGCACCATTTCATGCCCAAGGCTCGGGTCCTCGAGCCTATTTCCGAAGCAGTATTGAACGCCACGTGCACCCGAGCCGCTCCCTGGACCTATTGCCGAATCTCATCGAGTCATGTGCATCGTGCATGTGAAAGGGAAATTTGCAGCGCCTAGCCCTCAATTTTCCCTAGTTGCATATATGCCCTTCCACAATTGTATTTTTTTACATTTCAACCCTTGCAACTTATTTTAATTACATTTAAGTCCTTCTGATTTTGTGGTATTTACATTTTACCTCCTATGGCTTTTCTAATTGCATTTCAGTCCAATTTATCCTTGTTTGTAATAGATTATTTTTATTGCAAAAATGTCCTTGGATTAAACCTTTAATATCTTTCTATATATGGATATGTTTTGAGTGATTTTTGTCTCATTGGAAAGCTATCTTGATGCTCTATATCTTGGCATGATTTATTGCAAATTTTGATTTAAGAATCACACTTAAATTGTTCCTTTTCCTAAGAGCTTAAATTGGCTTATGAATGAAATTGAAAAAGGACAAGTATTGAGGAATTGAACTTGATATTTAACTTAAATCTTTAAGTGACTTTACTTGAATTATCTTTGATAAAACAATTAAGTCATTAATTGATTTAATTGCTTCTTAATTAGTTAAGCATCAAAGTGACACCATAGAATAATTATTGTTGAATGCTTCTGAGACATAGATCAACACTTAGATTCATGCTTTAATAACCACTAAATCAATTCAGGGATTTCATGTGAATTAATACACGTTTTCTGTTATGCCTTTATTTATTATGATTGTGGAAATTATCTGCTTGTGCATCTTTGTCTTCATTAAATATAAGTTGCAAAAGAAATTTTTAAAAATATGTCTCTTTTGTGTCATGTACATCCTCTCATGAACATCCTATAAATCGCTCTGCTAAATATTTGGCATTTAAATTGATTAACGTAATTGCTCGTGTCTCTGAGTTTGACCATGGACTTCCCAGGAATAAATTAAAGATGATTCCTCCTCGAGGAGACCTTCAACTTGGTTCTGCAAGATTCTGTAAGTTCCAGTACTACAACGAGTACTTCTTATCATACATATTTAGCGAGTTATCAACAACTGTTGATTCAATTGTTGAATCATAGAGGTTGGCGCTTGGAAGAATATCTAAAGAGTTAGATTGAGAACTCATCAAGCACTGTCAAATGATTATTAAGAGATGATCTCCAACCTGAGTAGGATGTGATAATCCTTTCTCTTTTGGCTGATATCTGACTGACCTCTTGATGCAGGTCCTCTGCATAGGAATAGAGATTCGGAGGTGTCAAATAAGTTAGGTCAAAGAGTTGACTTAGCAAGATCGAGATAACCAAGTCCTAGGTCGTATACTGTCATGATATAGGCATACATCCTCTGATTGGAGATATATGTATTACTATATGTCTAAGTATGTATATTTGACAGACCGATAGGTTGATGGCCTAATCAAGGTCTATACACCGGTGAGCTGGCATGCATACAAGGGCATATGAGTAATGCAATCTCTCAAAGGGATCATACAGGTTCACTTGTGAACTAGAAGACATGAGATCACTCATGAGGTATTGGGACCAATCAAATTCCATGCACAGTCATCTTGCTTTAGAAGCATGAAAAGAATTTTTAGGTATGATATGTGCTTTTGGAAAGCATATGATCAATACCAACTCCCAATTACCGAATGAGAAACTTAATGATAAAACCCTAAAGATGATAGTGTAAATTGATCTATATCTTCAGGTTTATTCTAGGTCTTCCAGTATGCATGATGTACATGTATTAGGAATACCTGAGGGTGATCTGATCATTAACGATTTTATAACCATGACGCTTCCATTTCGAGGGAGTGATGAAAGTCTGGATTTTAGTGACTCCTCTTATTAGAGAAGTGATATGATCTTAGTCTAAATGTTGGACATTGATATGAATGAGATTCAAATGCAATGAGAAGATTAGATCTCTGGTCTTGATTAAATCAAGCATCTATGAGAGGTCCCTGAGATCTGGATTTGAAAAGTGATCTCAATATCCAAGTCACTATAAGTGGAACATACAATCACCATGTCCTTATCTCCAAGTATCCATAGAGAAAGTGCGTTGTTCTAGAAAGAGTTCAAGAATAATTCCATTATTTAATTATATATCTAAGCATTGAAATATTGATAATTAAATATGATTTAATTATCAGGAATAATGTGAATATGATTCATATTATTTAAATATATGAGAATGATGATCCAAGATTACTACATGTGATTTAATTATCAAGGATATGAATAATGTGGATAGTGTTATACATATTATATATATATATTATAAATATGATTTATAATATATTAGATAGAGCTTATTATAAATAGTATCTTCAAATTAATTTTTGATGTGAATTGGATTCACATTGAAAATTAATTGGAAGTACAATTTACAGTTTAATTTGGGTTGTGAATATGATTCACAATTATTTAATGGCGTGATTGCAATATTCACAAAATTAATTTGGAATTTATTTTGTGAATTAATTTACAACAGAAGTTGTGTGTGTGTATGTTTGTATATATATATGAAGGATTATATTGAGTAGCCAACACCCTCCATTTAATGGATGGTGGACGGTCAGCCTTTGACTTGTTCTCAAGGGTGCCCTCCCCCTATTTTAGGGAGGTGGTGGCCTCCTTTCTAATCTTTCTATGCTAATTAATTTAGTTCAAATTAAATTATGTTGACTATTTAATATTTTAATATAATCTAAATTAATTATATTGAATTTTTTACAACAAAATTATGGTCATTGAATAGAAACACAAATTAATCTCAACTATTGATTTTGTGTTTCATATGGATTGTGATTCATGTACTCCAAAAATACTATAAAAGAAGAGGCAGCCCTAGCCCTTCTTTTACACACAATAATTGAGTATTCTCTCTCTCATTCTCATACTACATGCCCCATCTCTCTCCCTCTCTTAGTGGACGTCCAAATTGTGCCCTAAAGAGAATCATCGTCGTCGTCACGCCATCGTGCCACTGCTTTGACCGCTCGTGGATCTCCGTCTCCTTCAGTGTGCCTTGCTCGTGAAGAAGACATCGGACATCGTGTGTTGAGATCAGGAAATTTGTCGCTTGGATCATAAACTCGGATTGCAAGGAGTACGCATCTCATCAACGTGCTCGCAAGTGTCTCCTCCGTCAGACCGGACTTGATACAAGAGGTCTCTTTCTTTAGCGACTTGATTGCAACCACATTTCAATCCTACATCTTACTTGGGGTTAGATGAAACGATCCGAGAAGTGTTCTTTAATCATGTTGTTTTGTCACTTTAATTTTTTAATTCTGTTGCACCGAACCACTAGTACGACTAGTTACTCTGATCGCATACGATGCGATCATCATGCTTCTGTGATGCGCTTATGGATTTTTCCATATATTTCAGGACATGCATCAAGAGTCTGTTGGATTCAGCCTTTACAGTAAGGATTGACATCTCCTTCTTAGGTTGGAGATCCTTTCTTGATAATCACTTGATGGTCTGGTTGAGTCCTCAATATAGCTCTTTAGAGATTCAACCCAGCACCAACCTCTATGATCCAACAATTAGATCAACAACTATATGATTTATGAGCCGTATTTTATCGTAATACAGGTGGTAGAAATGCTTCAGCAAAATCCATACTTTTGAATATGTGGAAGTTATTTTACTTGGCAAGTATACCAAGGTCGAATACATGGACACAAGACTCTTCATCTATTTATCGAAAATTATTGATTAAGTCGTAACTATTTTCTAGTTTTAGATCTTCATGCATATGTGATATGCAAAGAAAATGACGCACAGAATGATGCGTGTAATGTAGATAAAATCACAAGAAATGATGCATGTGATTTTGTTGGATTTAAAGATGCATCTAAAAGATGAGATGCAATATGAAAGGTATACATGCAGATATGCACGCGTAAATATACCCCAATCCTAAATCATTGATAAATAAAATGAGGGTCGATTTCAACGACAAGTGGAGCATCAAAATTGAGATCAAGCATCTATTCATGGCAAAGGTTTATAGAGCAAAAGACACTACGTATCATAAAAATATTAGAACCTCTAATTAAGTGTCAATCATGGATTAAATTATGCCATTAAATAGAGAATAAAATAACTTTCAAAATGTAACTAAAATCATGCGATTTGGAATTAATATGCTCGAGATGTGGTCAAAGCAGTGCAAGGGACAAAAGTGTAGTAAAAATGCATGGAAAATAAAGATAAATATTACAAATAGGTCCCTGTAGGGACCCATTTACAATAAACCAAAATGAAGGAGCCCTTTTATAAATATTCCTTTGCTAGCAGGGACCTTTCTATAATTATGAAACTTGTAGGTCCTTCTTGCAAAATGTCCAGGCACGGACGTGAGGCACACGCGCCATGACCTCCTTGTAATTCTAGAAAAGGCCAGGGGTATCTCTCCAAATTACCCAGCCACTCATGTGCCCCACACGTGAGCGAGCTAGGTTCGAATGGGCGCAACTTCGGGTGACATGTGGCGGCTGCTGGTAGCTTCGGGCAGGTGGCTCGGGCCACCCGACAGTTGTTGGCGATTTGGGAGTCAGCTCGATGCATGGCTCGGGTGAATCGAGCCTGGAGGATCGTGCTGTCTATGTGTCTTGATCACGACCATTGGATGGCCACCAAGAGGCGTCATCCAACGACGCCTATGTTTCTTCATCGACTGTAGGAGAGGCGATGTTTTTGGAGCTCTGGCGAGGGACCCTCTCCTCCTCCATGTTTCTCCTCGTCTGATGATGAACCTAGGAGCCTCCTGGAGGCTCCACAATAAAGCTTGTTAGGAGATGGAGGCACGACACCTATAGGTATGTGTTGTCGATGAAGGGTCGTCGGAGGAAGAGCGGGAGACCAGAGAGGGATGCGAGGCATCAGCCATTAACGATTCCTACAGTGTTAGATCATAGCCAAAGCGTGTTGTGGGTGATTGTGAGATGAATGGAGGTCCAATGGAGGTGGAGGGACTGGGGACCGAGGCTTTCCTCTCCGACGAGTTAAAGAAGAAGGGGAGTGGATGCGGAGGAGGTTCTAGAGAAGGGGGATGATGAGTAGAGGGTTTGGCGAAGGTGAGGGATGGGTGGTGGAGCTCGTAAGGCGGTCAGGTGATGGTGGGGAGGGTTGTAGGCAGCGGGGAGATGATGAGAAAACAAGAATAAAAGTAAAAATATGGACCTGGAGAAATTTAGGAGAAGAATGGTGGTGGGGGAGGCTTAGGCTGAGCATCAGAGATGCTCAGGGTCCTCGCACAACTCGCCTAGCCGTGGCGAGGTGCTCAGCGGGCCGAATGCAGGACGACATGGTTGAAGGACCATGGGTCAACACCAGAGGTGAATGGTCGTCGTTGCCTCGACGATCTGCCCCTCCACTGTCATCGGAGGGGCGGTGGAAACTGGGCCAATGCTTGGGACTTGGTGGACGAGGAGTGATGAGGGCAGAGATGGTCGATTTATGGGCGGAGAAATGGCAGTTACAGATGGTTGTGGAAGGTTTTCGAATGGATGGAGTGAAGGCAGGGAGTGATGATTGGGTTCATTGGCGGTCTCGTGAAAATGGTGGATGTTGGGGCAATGGAGAGGAGTGGTGACTAAAAATGGAAGTGGGAGCGGCTCAAAGAGGCGTAACGGATGGGGAGGAAGGTGTTGGAGGTAGACGACGAGGCGGAGCCATTAGATCTTGCGATTCAATGGATCTGATTAGGGCAGGGGCGGAGGGCAGAGATCAGATCCTTTGGATCTGATCAAACGATTGTAAAGGAGGCGGTGATGAGCATTGAGGATCTGATCTAAGAACAGATCGTACGGCCGAGGAGAGGGTGCGAATGGAAGGTTAGGATGAAGGTGGGGCAGTGATCCGATGGTGGAGAATGAATGGATGCCATGGAAAGGTCAGAGCCATAGGATAGAAGGGAGATCGTGCGGCTGGGATTAGAGCGGAAGGGGGCGGT
Source organism: Ottelia alismoides (assembly GCA_037367405.1). Classification (NCBI taxonomy): domain Eukaryota; kingdom Viridiplantae; phylum Streptophyta; class Magnoliopsida; order Alismatales; family Hydrocharitaceae; genus Ottelia; species Ottelia alismoides. Next base: position 1,626,749 of record JAZKJV010000133.1, read on the forward strand.
TGAGATCATATCAAAGGATCTGATCAACGATGGTGAGTGGAGTGCTAGAGAGAGGTCCGGATAGGTTATGGGGTCTAATCCAATGTTGGAAGAGGAAGGGCGATGTGTGGGTTGCGTGACCCTTAGATGATGAGCCATCCAATGGTCAAGATGGAAGCGGGCACGGGAGATGGTGATCTTATCAGGGAGATGCGATCTGACAATTGTGCGCGAAGAGGAGAGGGACGGTTGCGATGGAGGCGGGTAGAAGTAGATCTAACGGCCAAGGGAGAGGTTGGGTGGAGTGCCAGGAAGGGGCCACATGGGGCGGCCCAGAGGGCACCACGTGGCCCAATCAAAAAATTCAGAAATTAATAAAATGAAGAAAAATCAAAAAAATAATTAGAGGCTTAATTCGGAAAAAGTCAAAACATGAAAGTTGTAGATCTTAATGAGATCTACAAGTTTATGTTGAACAAAAAGTCAAAGGACATCATTTGTATAAAGGTGTATTTTTGGGAGCATTTTTAATGGGTAAAAACATTGTGTTTGTGGTTTTGATAATATTCTATATTTTTAATTTCTTTTAAAAACCAAAATAAATATAGAAAATAATTAACATAATTTTTAGGAGTTTTAATAAAATAGAAAATAAGAAAAATGGTTAGTAATAAATTAGGGTTAGATATTATACAGAAAATAGGTTAATTATGTATAGATTATTCACAATATAATACAAGTTAATATTAGTGCTTTTATTGTGATTTTTATTGATTAATTTAATCAAGGAGAATAATCAATAGATTCTATTATGATGTATATGAGATCCATTAATGATCTCAATATAGCCAAGGTACATAACTCGATTTGGATAGATGGACCCAAAAATTGCACGCATATTTCTAACACTTCACAAAAATATTTTATTGATAACACAAGTACATGCATAACCCGAGAAGGGAGTGACCAATCAATAACTTTTGTACATAACCCTTGATGAATATATGATCATCACTCTAAAGTTGAAAATAGAGCTCTATTCTCAAGACATTAAATACATTTAATCAATTAAAATTGCATTATTAGTGATCATGCATGTATAATTGATATTCATATTTTATCTGTGACGTCCTAGGATCCGGGCACCCGTTTACGCCGCATTTGTACTATTACATTCACAAGCAATCTCACCAAGTTAATGAAAATCAGGGAAACTTTTCGCTTTTTGCTTTTGCATATGACATTCACATTCAAGTAATAATGTATCAACCATAGAACAAAACACCAATAAGTACCACCAACATAATTTTCATAAGTATATACAACGTGTACATGAGAGCTGACCATTATACATATATCCCAAAATCTGACTGAAGAGGAAAATAAACATTTACATCTTAAAGGACAAAAATTTGAGACAAAAGAAATTGTACCGTCTAGAATATACACGATCGGTAGGAATCATCAACAACTACTGAGATACATGTTGCTTGCCTACCAAAACATGGAAGGAAGAAGAAGTGTCAACGAGCACTGGTACTTACCTTATGTCATAATATTAAAATAAGTAGGAATTTAATATGTTCAAAAGAAAGAAGTAGACATGCATTTGAGAATTTAAAATCTTCCACTACCTGTGTAGAAAAAGGTTTTCAAATTATTCTGCATGCATTTACCCCATACCACTCATTATCCTAATATTTCTCATTTATAACATTTCCTATAGTACTTGAGACCAGTAAGTATATGTTGTTTACCTATCATTGAGGTCAGATTATGAATTTTAACAAGGAGTTAGTGAGGTGATACTTTATTTTACTCTTAATAATATATTGATCGAGTTTGCAATTCTATCTATCTTTTTAGGTCTAATGGATAGTCTGTGGTCTTGGTCTTTGTATAACTTCTCATTATGACTCTAAGGCGTGAATAATGCCTTAGGGATGGGATGTCTCTGTTGGCATACGATGTTGTATAATGCATTCTAACTAAGTTCCCAACACGTGCACTAGATTATAGGGATTTTGGATTCAATTTACATATAGTCACTTCCAACCAACTCAACTTATCATTGATTTCATCTCTTAACCCATATTCGTTATAACACAACCAACTTGATTAAAACTCCACCAAACCTCAAGTGTAACTGACTCAGATGTAACCCTAAATGATTTAGATATAGACATGGATGATTCAGATGTAGCATCGCCAAGCCTGTTGGGGGAAAGTAACCGAAACTCAAGCGGTGGGGTAGTCTCCTAAGGAAACTCTTCTGTCTCACCCTCTTATTGGAAGTGTGGTTTAATAGAGGGAAAAGTCTACTCCAAAACTATACCCTAGAGACGGATGAGAGAGACTCTATGGAAAAGTGACTCTAGACGGAACCGACCATTAACGGGTAAACGAGCCCGTACAAAAAATTGAAAGTCGAGGATCCCTGCATGGGTATCCTAAAACAGAGGGTCAACGGAGCTGGTCAAAAGTCATGATCCCAACGAGGCGTAAAAACACTGCGAGCTCACGTAAAAATTGTGAAAAGACGGGGATCCTAGACCCACTCACTTGGCGGTTGTTGCCCAAACTAGGCTTCCTATCTTCCGCCCAGTTGAGGGTCACCGCACCCTCGCTCGGTCAGGTGTAAAGATTACCATGATCGACACTCTAATTATTATTAGATATTGTAACCGATTTTGATTTGTTAACGAGATGGTATTCCCATCTACCTCACTTTGATATTGATCACCATAATAGCACACGTGATTCCTCTGATTTTTATATCTCTTTGTGAGTTATACTTAATAGGCTCATCAACCTTATCCAACAACTCATTCGGTCATATCTGTGAATCCCATACCTAATATGCAAGTTATTGTCTTAGAAATTAAGAGATCTACTTTAAAATCATCTTAATCTTGATTGTGCTATATGATTCTTCAATTTTCGAAATATAGTAATTCCTGAAGATCTCAAGAAGAAAAGTGGTCATATGCGTCATCGTATTGCCCTTCTAATGGTAACATCCACATCACCATTTAGGTCCTACCAAACAGTTTAGCTTTCCCCCATTTTTTTAAGCATCACAAACACGGAAAAAGGAGGAATTTACACATATCTGAACATTAACTTAGATATACACCAATACCTCCAATTTCAAGCTTCCAAAAAATGGATTATGGATTAATTAGAGAGATTTGAACTTTGACTTAATATACACCAAAACCCTCAATTTCAAGTTACCAAAAGCATGGATTATGGAATAATTAGGGAGATCGTTAAATCCAGTCCGATACATTGATTTGTGGAAAATAAGATATGTAGTAGATGCTTTAAGGAGAAACACCTTTTCTGATAGTTAGATTAAGAGCAAACTCGCAGCAATTTTAAGGATTAAGATATTTCCTGCATTTTAAGGATATAGATTTACGACCCAGAAAAACTCTACCAACGGTATAGAGTAGTAATAGGGGCCCTAAATTTCTTGAAATACAGAGCAAGAAATTGATTCAAATATCACAGATGAGACATTACTAGGATACCACTAGCATGCATGAAACAACGAAATTTCTCGGATGGCAGAGGCTTCAACTTCAATAGAATAACTTAGTATAAACAAGGATGATGAAATAAGTACAGAGAATTAACAAGGCTGCCAAGTTGATAAATAAAAAAATACAATTTACTGCACAACAGAAGTGCAGAATTCCATTATTCATGGTGAAAACAAGCCATCCTAATACACACTAGAAGAGGAACATAGTTCTATTTACTTTAATAACTTTCACTAATGAATGATATGAATCTTTGGACAAGGTAATGTTTGCAAAGATTAATATCTTGCAGAACAGTAATAAAGTAAAAATAATCAGAGTACAGAATCCTGAAAAGCGTAATTTAACATCAGAACCAAAATTTCAATTCTTTCAAACAAAATTTCTAATCTAAAAATCAATTTCTACTCTCGGATTGGTGGACTTTCATGACACACAAACTAAGCTCCAACCAATTTCATGTGTTATGCAACAAACGACCACAACATGTAATGAACATGCAGGCAACAAGTAGTGGACGGACTGTACAAAAGATCATTTTTATAGCATGCATGGCAGTAAAATGAAAGCTAAGGATAGTACCTAATTAAATCCATGACCTTGGAGAATTTGATCTTGTTGTAGCATGCACTGCAGCAACTAAGGGGAATTTTCAGCAATTGACTTCAAATTTTTGGCTCCAGAATTTGGGATCTAGTGGCTCTCTTTGATGAATCTTGGTGGGGAATTTGGGAAGTAGAAGATTTAGGGCCCGTTCGGTAGGAGAATAAGCAGGAATAAGGATGGAGAATAAGTGGAATAAGGGTCTATTCTCCGTTCGCCTGGAGGATAAGAATAAGGAGAATAAGGTGAAATAAAGGTAGGTAACGTGGGATAAAGATAGGAATAAGAGTGAAATAAGATGGAATAATGGGGTTTAGTCGTACCACTGGGAACCGTGTCGGGAGGAGAATTGACCCCTTATTCCAGGGCCTATTCTCCAACCAAACATGGCCTTAGGAGAAAGAAAAGATAAGAGGAATGGAGGCTCTTCTCTCCTTGGATTTTAGAATAGAGGAGAAAAATATGGAGGGGAGTGGTCCTTAACGTTGGGGTTGGGGGAGAAAGAAAAAGATATGGAATGGAGAAACTACCAAGAAGCTTCCCATTGACATTTTTTTTAAAATTTTGACCTCATCCATGATGTCACCAATGACATCACAAATGATGACCTCACCCATGACCTCACAAATCACAAAGTATTTTAGTATTATTATTGCATACTTTTTTATATACTTTGTGAAAAACTAAAAAGTCGATCATCTCACGCATCGAGCGTCGGATTTCGAAGCATAAAATCCTATTTTGATCGTCTCTGGATGACGATCAATATGAGTATAATATTGATAAATATTAGATCGGTTTTGCATGCCTGAAAATTTTTGAGATACAGTTTCGATTTGAGGTTGAATTTTGCAATTTAAAAACCACCAAACGACCTCCAATTGATGTACGGTCGATTCCATTGGTCTTGTTTCATCGAGTCAGATTTTATGACGGTCTCGGTTTGTTTCGCAGTTTCCGAATTTCGTGTCATGGCTTTTCAGACATGCATTACGGTGCAACCAATTTTTGGTCGATTTCGCCCGAACGACTTTTGATTCATGATCAATTGATCGATTTAAGTCATCTAATATTATCTAATAACTTTATTGCATTAAACAAACCCTAATTTGTCCGGTTTGGTTTTAGTTGGATCCAGATTTTACATTACCATTCATAATTGTGTGAATAAGATGCCAAAAAATCTTGTGTACATCTGTATATTAATATAACTTCCCCTATTTTTAATTATTTTTCACTAACTCCAAGTAAAGAAAAATCAACTCCATTTCATACATATTACAAATCTTAGTAAAAGAAAATACTAAAAAAAATACTAACTTGTATAGTTGCCAAATAAATCCAAACCCTGATTATAAGATAAAAAAGTCGCAAAGTCAAATATCTCTCGCTTACAGTTTCCTATGAACCCCCTACTCACTTATGAATTAATATACATTCAATTATCAAATTCAAAAGAATCAGAGTTCATATGTAAAACTTGGGTTTTAGAACCTCATTGTATATTGTATATGTTGACTAACTTTGACCTTATTATTTTATGCACAAAAATAACCCTTTTGTTTTATTTCTTTTTTATTTATTTTCTTTGATTTATATTTTAATAAAGTGTTTAAAAATCCAAATCAAAATTAAATTAAAAATCAAAGAAAATAAGTCACTCCAAGCATGTATATATGATTTGTATATAAGTCCATCTTCTTTTATTTCTTTATTTTTAAATTATTAAAAATGTTAAAAAATTAAATTAATTTGTAAATATTTATTTTATATATAATTCATTTTTATTTTGAATTTTCCTTTTTTACAAATCATTAAAAAATTGGTAAAACCTAAAAACGAGTTATTTTATGTACATAGAGGACCACCAAAACACACTTTGTATACATGACTTCTTTTGTTTTTGATCATGAAAGTGTAGATCTCGAGACGAACAATTTTCATGAAGAACACTTTTCGATTTGATAATGTTTACTATTTTATTTGGAATTTTCTTTTAATTTTTTTCTGATTTTTATGGAGGCGACATATGGTAACTTCTAGAGCCGCCACGTGTCGCTCCCTTAATCCACTTAAGACTCCTTTTATCTAGATCGTTGGATAAAGGGTGTTTCATCCAACGACCCAAATCTTTTCATTTTTATTTATTTATTTTCTTTTATTGTTCTTTTATAAACATGACCATGTGGTCTAATCTCGATCATTCGATCTCTATCAATCGAACGCCCAAGTCCCATTCCTTCTCCTCCGTTTTCACCGGCCTCCCAGCGACTCTCGTCGCGCCTCAACCTCCCCTGCCTCTTCCATAGCAATAGCCCCTCCGCTTCCTCTGTTTCCCACCTTCCTCCTCTCTCCTCCACGACCTCCACCCCTCTCACCCACGTCACTGTACCACTCAACCAAACCCTAAATAACCATAAAGCCTCCCTTTTCACTGTGCTCCAGCCCCATCCACCATTTTGGGAGGAGAGGCCCAACTCAAAGACTTGTAGGTGACAACTACATGAGCTTCGACCGAGTAACGATGACCACCTTCAGGTGAGGTCCGGTGAAGGAATCTTCTCTATTGCAACTACTTCCATGCGTTGCTTAGCTCTGCGTGCTGCTACGTCAAGCCAATATCGGGGAAGCTCTGATGAGATTCTTAATCCCTAGGCATCCGTTCATCATCCTTGAGGTAGTTCTCTTCTTTCCCCTCTTCTTTGGATTTTGATTTATGTGTTCTTCGTCCTCCATTCCTCTTCATGTTATTTCCTACACACTTCATCATCTCTGTCATCCTCCCTTGACCACCGATGACATCACCTTCACCACATGCCTTATTCATGTTCACTCTATCCTTCACAACCTCCCAACTTCGATCAAGATTGCAGTTAGAGCCCTAGATCCTTCCCTCCCCTCCGCCAGGAGCCACACCCATAATCCATCTAGGCACGATTAAGGCTGCTCATTACAAGGGGTGATGGAGGAAGGTCGACGATGCTTAATAATGAAGAAGATCTAGCATTGAGGGTTTAAGGTCTACTAAAACACCTAGAGTTTGAATTGGGGAGAATCAAAGATTTAGGACATGTAGTGGTTTTCACCGAGGGTATCAAGCATCACATAGCTCTGAGCCTCTAAGACTGGAGTAGAGGAGGCTGATGTTTACTTAATGTGATGATGCCCTCTCTGTAGTTGAGATCATACTCTAATCAAGCCACGTTGCCTTTGATGGTTCCAAAAACTCTACCTTCCTATTGACTTCATGCTCCTCCCACCATGCCACTAACTATGTCCTAAATGAATGCCCTAGCAAGAGAAATGTGTATCTTTTCACTCAACCATGATCTATCTAGTTGTCAAACAAAGATGAAATAGGAAAATGATATTAGGCAAGGCATGTCGTTATTATTCAAGAATGCTAGATAAGTGTATTAATCTTTAAGTATAACTATAAAGAAAACTACTAGACTGCTTCTATATGACTCTCACTATTACAACACATGCTTTATAAATAAATTATAAGAAAAGATAGAAGATTATTATAACTTATTACAGAGTGAAAAGTAAACTACAATAGAGGCTATTCCTCCTCAAATTACGATCCGTATACATGCTTCTTTAATATCATCATATTCTTGTGAAACCTGTAAAGGAAGTACACACTTCCTTGTTATTCTTACATTCTAAATAGGTTACAATGTAAACTATGAGCCACAATAAAGTGCACGAATAATGATCAAGACTCATTTTGTATAAAAGGCTTAACATTTAAACATTCTAAGAAGAGTAGTACACAAGTAGCGAAGTAACACCAACCCAAACTCAAGATACATATGTATAAGTGATGAAGCACTAAATGCATGTATTAATTTTGATCCGTTGTAGCACAAACACTTAACATCTCATACAGAACCGAGAGGAATCTCAGTGACGAGGTTCTTGCCTTAAATTTATAACCTGGGAAGTCCATGGTCAAACACTAGGATGTGAGCACTTTGATGATTAAATTTAGAGAACAATTATTTTTAGACAGTAATTTAGGGATTTATTATTTCAAGCTAAAACACATTACACAATTAATACAGAATTTTAACACATTTTTTATACCACTAATGCAAATATAAATGCACAATAAATACCAAAAAGAGATCACCACTTAGAAATTCCTAATGAGTAACTTGGATGACTACTGAAAATACCATGAATTAATTCCTTAGAAAATCACTTCAATAAGAAGAGGTTAATCCCAGAATCATATCTCATTCCCACTCTAATGATTTAATCAGTGAATACGTCTTTGAATTATCCAAAGATGATTCACATTCAAAAATAGTAGATCTTAAAGACTTGTATGCTTAAAGGGGTATACTTTATCTTGCACAATATTTGAATTCAACTATACTACATAAATCAATCAAGGCCTTTAAACATTAAAAATCAATGCGTGAATTGTTAATCTAAATCAACCACATATGCTACTAAAAGATAGAGTGCCAAACGAGCTTTAAAATGAAACCAAAATCACATTAATTGGATCCCAACCCACTTAAACAACAGACAAACAACTGAATAGCTGCTGCCTTCTCCCTCATCATCTTCCATCTTTCGCATATTAGTGGAAGGTGAGTGAGGTAGCCTCTATATGGATGTGGGGGTAGTCTGGAGCTTTGAACGACTGCAAGGAGTGGATGGACGAGGACGCTCAAATGAAAAAAAGAAAGAAAATAGTCAAGAGAAGTACAGATCTGGATCAGGTATTGCATTTCCCGAGAGGAACTAAAATAGAGGTGAGCCGCTTCATTAAAGCTAAGGAAAGGTCTGAGACTAAATTAAAAAAAAAGGCGTAAGCACGGATAGAGCGAAGTCAGTACTCAGAAGAGGCAGCGAGATTGAAGAAGCAAGATATGCAACATAGAATCTAGGGGTACATCTACAATAAAAACTTCCAAGTTTTACCACATATAAGGACTTACGGGGACTAATATGTAAATAATAAAATCAGTAAGGGTTAACATGCAAATGCTAGATAGGCAGAAGGACTTATCTTTAATATCTTAAAATATTTGGATTTTTACTGCAATTTCCCCCCCGCACGCACAGATCACGTGATGGAGTAGGCTCGATCGAGGAGGCTCGGGCCGTGTGTCCTCCTATCTCTTTGATTGGTGGCTCAGATTTAGGTTCGATGCCCGAGCCTGAGGATCGAACCATTGCTTTGGAGAACAATCGTGGCTGATCTGAGACCGTTCGATCTTGCCCAATTAAGCGAGATCCACAATAGCTGCTACTTTATTGTTCTTGCGCTCCTCCTTATGCGGTGGCAACGAGATTGGACTCCGGTGACTTGGTTAAAGCTACTCCTTGCTTCCTCTTGATCTCAGAAGGTCCAGGCACCTTGGACTTCGACATCGACTATGGTTGCTCTGAGAAGGTCCGGAGATGCCTAGGAAGCTCGATCGATGCAGCGTCACTTGTAGGGATGTCTATTGAGTTCAACGAGCCGAGTTGGCCTCAACTTGGACTCGAACTCGATAAGAAACCTAAGGCTCGAACTCGGGCTCGATAAGGATCGAGTCCTGGATGACCAACTCGAACTCAAACTCGTCGAGTTCGAGTTGACTCACGAGCCTCTTATCGAGGCACGAGTTTCTGAGCTGGCTCACGAACCTCAAAATGAGCTGGCTCACGAGCTCTTATCGAGTCATGAGTTTCTGAGCTGGCTCACGAGCCTCAAAATGAGCTAGCTCATGAACCTCTTAACGAGTCATCGTTCCATTTTATACATTAAGTTATGCAAATGCCATTTGCAACTTTGATTTTTTATACTCTTTTCTGTAGCTTTTGGGGCAAGCAACATTTAACCTCTATTTTATATCAAACTCAATGTGGAAGTTTCAGTATATATGTTTTCACCTTTTTATTAAGAGGGGAAATGAGTTATCGAGTCGAGTTTTCGAGTTGAACAACGCCCAACTCGGACTCGACTCGATAAGCTAACGAGCCATAAAACCTAACTCGGGCTCTGGCTCATTAAGGTTTCAAGTTCGGCTTGTGAGCCCTTAACGAGCCGATCCTGAGTTGAACTCATCGAGCTCGAGCTTTCCTGATATCCCTAGTCACTTGAGAGAAAACTAGAGATCGGAACTAAGTTATCTCCGACCATTGAAGCCTTAGGATGTCCTGCATAGTTAGTGACAACAAAACAAGCTCTTGTGAATAATTTGGAAGCTAACGTGATGGAATGGTGGGCTATTCGAAGGTGAAGGATTTAGCCCTTAGGGGTGTCACCTCCGTAGAGGAGACAACGATGGATTCAGGTGATCACAACGATGGAGAAATGGATAGACTACTGGAGAAGTCATGCGTGGATGAATGTTCAAAGGTGCAGGTAAATGACCTCTAAGATGAGTCTAAGAGTGCTTAACAACTGGAGAGTAAATCCTAAAAGTCAACACCATAACAACAACAAGATCTGACCTGAAAGTTGATAGGTTGAGGAAGATATAGAATCAATCGAATCTTTGATCCAACTCGTGAAGCTTGAGGCTATGCGGTCTTTGCTTGAAGTTCTTGGATCTGGAACCAAGCTCGAGCAGCCTCAAATTCTGGCTTTAACTTGGCAAGAAGGCCAAGGATCTCACCGGAGATGCACATCGTCGCGACGTTCGATCTGTTTCTTGTACTGTCACTGGGGGATAGAGAAGCTTGGGTGCAGGTCCGTGAATGGCGGATAGCCGGCAAAGGCGGCTGGTGGAGAGGTATTTAAAGAGAGGGTGACATAGGTTTTGATGAGTTTCATGGAAGTTTCAACCTCTGCCCATTGGTAGAGAAGTTAGAGTAAGGGAATAGTGGGTGGTTGGCATGAATCTAGGAAGTTAATTGTAGGGATTCGTGGTGGTAGTTGGTCGGAAGGAATCTGGAGGTAGTTGGAATAAATCGGCAAAGATGGCGGTTTAGGACGAGAGGCGCAACTGTTAGAGGTTGAATAAGATCTGGGGACTGTTGGATCAGAGGATCCAACGGCTCTAGTAAAGGCGCAGATGAATGGCCTAGATTGGATCTGATCAAAGAGATCAGGCAATTCAGACTTAGGCACTAAGGAACGGTTAATATTGCGCCAGATGGGAGTGATCAGATGGCATAGGAGGGGACATGTGTCTAGTAAAGAGAGGGCCATGTGGGTGACTTCAGATGCACCACGTGGCCCAATTAGAATTGAAGAAAATTGATAAATCAAAGAAAAATCATAAAAAAGAGTTAGAGTCCGAATTTGGAAAAAGTAGTAAACATGAAAGTTGTAGATCTCAATGAGATCTACAACTATCATGTAGAAGTCAAAGAGATTAGAGGTCATTTGTACATAGATAAAAAAAATACGAATAAAAACTATATAAAACATTTTTTCTTTAATTTTTCTTTTGCTTATTTCTTTTGTATTTTTATTTTATTTTATGCTAGTTTATTTATATACAATTCTATTCTAATTTTTATTTGATTTTTAATAATAAATAAATACATAAAATATTACACCATATTAATATAATAATTAGTGTTAATTATATACAACACACACACAATAGTAATTAGTGTTAATAAATCAACAATCATGTTATTAACTTAAGTAAAGATGATAAATATATAGAATTAAGTTGGTAAATCTGGGATTTATCACCCCCCTATACTTAAGCTAAGCTCGTCTGTGAGCTGATAAAGGTTTAGTGAGATTAATTAGTGAATTCCCTAACTTCTGCTTGTGAGATTTCAAGGCTTGATTTGACCTAGAACACTAAGTTTTTAGGAATCCTAAAACTCCGAGTTGATCTAAGTATTAATCAAAAGGACTTCAACTCCTCTAATTGACAGACTCTCAATTATACATATAAATATAAGGAATATGACTTAGTGTTGACTGCAACAAGAGAGTAGAATCGAAACATCACCAACAATTCCAATCTTGGAAGATCTCTTAAGGACCCAACCCTCAACTCTAGGGAATAAATCTAGTCTTACTTCAATCTACCGTCCCTTTAGTTTGTCAGACTTTAAAAGGACAGATGGAAGGTCAGATTATGGAGGATATAGGATTGTGTGCTTATTTTCTCTTCCTCTCTTTGGAACAAGGTTCTCCCTAGTGCCAAAATGCAAAACATTTTTAATTTGATTTTTGCCAATCAATGTGTCCATCAAGAGAAGTTGGAGTCGTCTGCTCTTGTTTTCATGGGAATACACCGAGATGTGCCTTTTTTGAGTATCTATTATACCTTCTACACTCAGGCTTGCAGCATTTACGATGTAGAGCCCTTTTTGGGTGCTAGCTCGACTCATGGTCCTAGTAGCGGTGGTCCAAATGGACACTTTGAAATATTTGGGAGCGCTTGCCTTTGGTGGAAGCTCTTTAATATTTGACTTCGTATGATGAGGGCTTTTCTTTCATTGCTTTTATCTTTTCTTTTGTTTTTGTCTAGCTCCACTGCTTTTACCAAAAGATTGACGCACACTGATCAACTTATTAATATAATGTCATCACACCCTGGAGCTTTAGGTTAAAGTCAAGAAATAGTATGAGAACAAGTCCCATACTAGCTATGATGCTGACACTCAGGTTTCATGAAGCCATCATTAATTTTATCCCATCCTTGAGCATCATATAGATCAAGTCCAAACTCAAACTTCCAATCCCAATTTCCTTAGTGATACCTTGACTCATCTCAATCATCATTGCAGTCGTACATGTGAGTGATAGTCAAATTCTTTTATGGGAGATTAAGCATGGGATATAGCATGCATATCTTCCAACTAGGAGAGTGTGAATTGTTAAGTCTAAGACCCTAATGATTAATACATGATAACTCTAAGTCTAGGGACTCCTTAAATCAAGTGTTGAAGATCATCTTAAGCCCTGAGTGCATAGTGAAAATGTGTCCGAGAATGACACTAATTAGTAAGTTAGCAAATTTTACAAAAGATTTTAAAGAATTATGAGATTTACTAAAACAGACTGTGTAACTTTGACAGAGTATCACAGAGATGCAAATATAAAGACACCCATCACATCATTACAAACTTCATCTCCTTAAAAATCAAGATCGAATCTTCGAGGTTTAAAATCACATGCTGCCTTATTTTATATCCGCTTTTTCCTAATGGAGAATACTTCTGAATCTGAGTAAGAAAGATCTCCATCAACTTGAAATTCTATCCTTCTAGAATGATGCCATTCTTCCTCAAAAGTAATATCCATATCTACATGGGAAGCTTCAAAATTCTTCATGATCCTGGGAAAATGAATGGATCCTTGAAATCATGTAGTAGATTTTTGAGTTTTTCTTAAAAGAGAAAAACTAGACAAAGAAGAATGACCTAACTTACAAGAAAGGTGAGTTTTCATCAAGTGAACATCCTTGAGAAAAGGTAAAGGAACCTCCATATATAATTCTTCCATCAAAAGATCATCCTCCTTAATCGGCATCACTCTTTTTAGAGAACTCCGTATCAACTTAATCTTCCAAAATACAGAATCGATATTCAGATTTTTCTCCATGTCGGGCCTTTGTAATATTTCCAGAAAAGGCAACCTTATAAATGAGAATGACAAGACGGTTCAGAGAAACGTCACAACCTCTGAAGCAGAATTAAGACACTAAAGGAAACTGAAGAGACATATTAGAGGATAGTGAAGGTTTTTCAAGTTGGGTTGTTAATTAATTAGACTCATTTACACACATAGCTTTGAAAAAGATTTTTGAAAACTTTTTGCAAACATTATAACCTAAATATGTAGGTTTTCAAAATATTTTACAAATGATTTTCCAAACATGTCAAACCGTATTTTTGCAAACCATGTAAACCATTTTTCAAAATCATGTCAAATCAAATAATATAATATTCAAAAATTATTTTCAAAATATTTTTACACAAATCCATTTCAAGAATTTAATACGATACCCATAACCCCAATAATTGGAAGAAATAAAAAATATGGGCTATAACTAAAGTATATATGCAATATAAACAGTAGACCCCCTATACTTAGCTTTTGTTATGTCCTCATTGCACAAAATGAAATGAAGCCATAGCTCATGCTAAGTATAAAATAATATACACGAACTGATCCAGATTCATAGATGCATCATGAGTAAAAGAATCAGTTAGATGAAAATATGGACTCGAGTTCCCCTATACTTAAGCTGAGGAATAGCTCAATTATAAATATATGTATTAAAAATTAGGTGACCCGAGGGGAATAATTAGAACGAAATGGATCCCCTAATACTTAGGCTAAAAATAGGCCTAGGTATAAAGATTATGAAGCTTAGTGATGACGAGATCGCTATTAGTTGAATCTCAAGATGATGAATCGCGGGAGATGATGAATATATTCTGATACTCATGCCTTACTTGATGGATCGTGAACTGTATCAATAGGCATGAAGTCGATTGTCTCTACGAGAGTTAACCTTTCTTTTGATTCTACAAAATGCTTAAGCAATTTCCCGTTAACAAAAAAGGAAGTTGCATTCTCTGAAAGCTCTGAGATCTCTATGTTACCATTCTCATGTACTTCCTTAACCATGAAAGGACCCGTCCACTTTGATTTATGTTTCCCGTGGAAAATCTTTAACTTTTCATTAAATAACCATACCTTCTGTCCACGAACAAAGTTTTTGTATCTATTATGAAAGCCATGCCACTTCTTGACTTCATCCTTGTAGATCATGTTTTTGTCATATGCTCGGTTGCGGATCTCCACTAGTTCATTTAGGTCAAGGTCTCTACACAATTTTCCTAAGTGACAGCTCCAATTAATCTTCTTTATATCCTATTCAGATTTGTGTACTAACTCAACGGGTAAATGACATGGCTTTCCATAAATCATCCTAAAGGGAGAAGTGCCAAGTGGTATCTTGTAGGTCGTTCTGTAAGCCCACAAAACCTAGTCCAACAACTGTGACCAGTTCGTCCTATCTGGATGAACTCACTTCTGAAGAATTCTTTTCACATCTCTATTTGGAACTTCTGCCAAGCCGTTCGATTGAGGGTGGTGAGGACTAGTTACCCTGTGCTCAAATTTATAGTCCTTAACTAATGATTTCATCAATCCATTCACAAAGTGGCTACCTCCATCAAAGATCAACACTTTAGGTACTCCGAACCTTGAAATAATCTGATCCTTTATAAATTTGCATACAGTTTTTCCATCTACAGTTCAGGTTGGGATAGCCTCCACCCATCTTGATAAGTAATCAACCTCTAATAAGATATACTCAAAACCCTGGCTATTAGGGAAAGGACCCATGAAATCTATTCCCCAAGCATCAAAGACATCACGAAATATTACAGGCTTCATGGGAATTTCATCTCTAGAACAAACAATCCCTCCCATTCTCTGACATACATGGCACAACCATACAAAATCAGCTGCAACTCTAAAAAAGGTCGGCCAATAAAAACCTTATTGCAATATCTTGTGAGCAGTTCTTTTTCATGAGTGGTGCCCTCCATCTTGAAGTGAGTGATAATGCGTTAGGACACTCAAGTATTCCTCCTGTGGAATGCACCTTCTCCATACACAATTCGATCCTTCGAAGAAAAGGAACGGATCCTCCCAATGGCATTTCCTCGAATCCGACTTAAGTCAATCTATACTGCTCCTAGTCCAACCATGAGGAACTTGCTTGGAGACAAGTAAGTTAACCATGTTGGCGTACCATAGAAGTGAATCTATAACACAAATAGACTCATCTGAAAAAGTCTCCCGAATAGGCTCAGAATCAGTAGAATATTTAAATTCAATCCTTGAAAGATGATCATCTACTACATTTTTGACTCCGGGTTTATCCTTAATTTCCAGATCAAACTCCTGGAGTAACAATATCCACCTAAGAAGAAGCGCCTTCGCATCCTTTTTTCCATGAGATACCTAATAGCTGAATGATCTGTATAAACTGTCACTTTTGAGCCTAAAATCACGGACCTAAACTTTTCTAATGCCCAAACTACTGCAAGAATTTTTTTCAGTTAATGTATTATTTCTCTGAGCTGGATCCAAAACTTTGCTTGCGTAGTGAATAGCAAACGGAATCCGATCTCGCGCTGCCCCAATACAACTCCTATAGCAAAACCGAAGCATCAGTCATGATCTCAAAGGGAAGAGACCAATCAGGGGCATTGGCGAGTCGCAAATCTTCTTTTTAAGGAGCTCAAAGGCCTCAAGATACTTGTGATCAACAAAGAACTTGGTGTGTTTCCCTAAGAGCTCAGTCAGTGGTCGGGCAATCTTAGAAAAATCTTAAATAAATCTTCTATAAAATCCAACATGCCCTAGAAATGACCTGACTGAATTGATATTGATTGGTGGATCAAGTTTCTTAATCACATCCACCTTGGCAGGATCAAACTACATCCCTTTTTTGGAGATAACATGCCCCAACACGATACCCTCATTGACCATGAAATGACTCTTTTCCTAGGAGAGTACCAAATTCACCTCCCTACACCTTTGTAAAACCCGATCCAAGTGTGCTAAACAAGAATCAAATGAATCACCATGGATCGAAAAATCGTCCATGAAGGCCTCAAGGTAATTCCCAACCATCTCGGCTAAGACTGTAATCATGCACCGATGAAATGTGCATGGGGCATTACATAGCCCAAAAGGCATGCGCTTGAATGCATATGTACCGAAAGGACATGTGAAGGTGGTCTTTTCTTGATCTTCAGGAGCAATTTCTACTTGAATGTAACCTGAGTACCCGTCAAGAAAACAGAAGAACTCTTTCCCGACTAATCTTTCTAAAATTTGATCAATAAAAGGCAAAGGAAAGTGATCTTTCTTTATCGAAGTATTCAGGTACCTGTAATCAACACAAACACGCCACATCATGGGCACTCATGTTGCAATCTAAATTCCTTATTCATTGGTCACCATCTGAATTCCCAACTTCTTTGGGACAACA
Source organism: Ottelia alismoides (assembly GCA_037367405.1). Classification (NCBI taxonomy): domain Eukaryota; kingdom Viridiplantae; phylum Streptophyta; class Magnoliopsida; order Alismatales; family Hydrocharitaceae; genus Ottelia; species Ottelia alismoides. The sequence continues at coordinate 1,643,820 of JAZKJV010000133.1, forward strand.
TGTAAAGGTGCCACCCATTCGGAGTCGGAAATAGGGTAAATAAAGTCCACTACCAACCATTTTCAATTTCTTTCTTAACTACTTCCCGTATATTTGTATTAAGCCTCCTTTGAAAGGCCTAGAATTTTCCTCAACAAAAATGTGGTGTGAACAGAGTGCAGGATTTATACCCACGAGATCCGACACAGTCCGGCCTATAGCCTTACGGTTCTTCTCTAACACTTCTAACAACTTAGTCTCATGTCTACTGTCAAACTAGAACTAATGATGATAAGAAACTTATTCTTTGGTCCCGTAAGGAAAGTGTACTTGAGTGTAGGAGGTAGCAGTTTCAACTCTAGCATAGATGAATCATCAGGTATATCAGGATGAACCGCCATTGAATCTGGATCTGTCCTGCTTAGTGGAGATGACTTGACTGTAGCACTGTCCACCAACTGTATTGAAGAAAAAGGAGTCGGGTCGCTAAAAATAAACGGTAATTCGGTCAAAGCCGTATCCAACTCATCATCTAATTTCCTTGATTGTCCTGAAGGAATGGGAACTGAAAAGTCCAAAGGGACTTCTATGTCATCAAGGGAATAGGGTGATGCATATGTCAAGAACTCTGGTAACAAATCACTAACTGCTATGTGAACACTGTCCTCTCCTGATGAGAGTACCTCATTCTGTGTTGTTGGGTTTTTGCCCAAATCCCAACTGTGTTGACTATATTGCAGTATGCCTCAGTTAATGAAGAGAAATTTGTGCTTGATCCAGAATCAGGTCTCTGCCATTTTGTTTGCTTCATGTGTAATTCCACTTCTCCGCCAGGAGAACGGAACTTCATCATCCCTGTTTAATAATCAAATGATGCTCCATCGGTCCTAAGGAAAGACCACCCAAGGATAATCTGTGAATCTCTCCAATGATGAGGGATATCCATTTCAAGGATCGTGAAGTCTACCTTATAATTTTGTCCCTCAATAGAGATAATAACGTTCTTGATCTCACCCTTAGCTTTTTTCATTGATTTGTCTACAAACTGAAGTATTAATCTAGATTTACATAAAGGACCCAAATTCAGTTTTTCATATAAAGCGAAGGGTAATAAATTGATCGAAGAGCCATTATCTAGGAGAGTGCGTGCAAATGCTATGTCATCGATATAACTCACCACATAATGTGCACCTAAATATCTCTTCTTCTGTGGTAATTTCTGGTTTTTATATAAATAGTAGTGGCAATCGAAAGAACATGGGTCTTGATATAGCTACTTGGTTTTTTCTCGCTAACTCTGCTTGGTGTGCATCTCATCTTCAAATATTTTTGAAATGCAGGGTGACTAGCCACATACTCATCAAATGGAACTTTTACCATTATAAAATAGTGCCATATCTAGATCGTCTTTCTGAATATTGTTAATGATGTGCTTTCCTGTCGTAAGAGCATGGGGGAAAGGGATAGGTAGAGAATGAAGCGAAGACTCAGATTCATAAACAGAAACATGCTCATTATTATCATTAGAAACTGAGTTTTTCAAACAGGAATCTTTTACAACTGGAATAACAATAGGATTATCTACTTTAAGACAGGGAATGTCTGCTGAATGCACATTCTCCTTGTCCGAAGGAACAAGGTCCTTCGTAGACTCCAAATCTGATGCATGCTGCTCATCTTTTGTAGTCCTCCTCAATCTTCTTCTAGAAGTACTTGCTTTTCGGGAAAAATGTCGGACTTCATCATCCTCTGAAGTCTCCTTACATTGAACTTCAGAGTCAGTCCTATCCATATCCTTAGCCCGATCAGGTACGACTACGATCCGTCCACTCCTGAGAGACATATTATGAACATAATCAAACGGATAGATCTCATGATCATATTCATAAAAATCTGAATAATATACATGATCTATAGAAGGATGTTGATGTGATTTATTCAGGCTATTAGGGTTAGCTTGTACCTGGGCTGGAATGGATGTAGATGGAATATTACGCTCATCTTGTAGACGGGAAAGACGGTTTAGATCAACCATCAAATCATGTACTTCATTTCTATATGAATGTAGCTCCTCCAAAATCTACCGTTGAAAGTCCATTGAACCTGATGATGAATGTTGCTGCTGGGAAGATGAAGAAGGGTATGAAGAACGTGAATAATACTGCTGCTGGGTATGATTCTGAAAATGCTGACTCTGTTGGCCTGCCTGATATGTTTGTTGATGACCGCTATGTTGTTGTTGCCTTGATGCTTGATAAGGACTGGCTCCAGAGCTCATTGATACTGGAAGAGATGTAGGAGTAAATGATGTGTTATAGAATGTCTGGGGACGTGGATAAGAAAACCGGTCCCCAAAACCTCCTTGCTTGGTAGGGTCATTGGTGTACCACACACCATTTACTTCACACACTTGGGAAGGCTCCTCAGTAATAGTCTCTACAGACGGTGGTTGCTGCTGACAGGGATGGGATAAAGACTAGTCCTCAACCCATGGCTGGATAGGCCCTGACATCTGCTTCTCTTGGATGTGATGAACACGATATACGGGAGCAACAGATGCAGTCATGGCAAGTACCTTCATCTTGGATACCTTCTCAGAAAGTTCTGCCATCTGTTTAGGTAGTTTAGACAAATTACTGTCCAATTCATTCATCCGTTTATCTATCCTTTCGACTATCGTAAGTTTATCTTCTATTAAACCCATGTCAAAAGGATCTACTATAGTCTTTGTTCATCCACCGGAAGAGAATGGATTGGTGGTCTCCAACTGAGCTCTACTAGCGGTTTGTGCTCCACTTGTTTCAGCCATTCGTTCGAACACTTTCCAGATGGTGTCCGCTCCTTGTGAGGTATAGTTGTCTCCACAAACAGCACTAAAAAAACCATGCACCTCATGGTGTAGACTGCAATATACCGACTGAACCAGGATGGTAGGCTCTAACCCCATGACAAGGACATTTCTATTAAAGGTCTTTGAATCTCTCCCATGAATCACAGAAAGCTTTACTAGGAAGTTGGGAGAAACTTGTGATGCGTGAACACATCAAATTTGTTCTACTCAAAGGGAAAAACTTCTTCAAGAATAAGTCCTTGAACTGGGCAAAAGTTGTGACTTCTACCCCCAAGTTCTTTATCCAATAATCATCCTTATCCTTCAAGGCAAATGGAAGGGCTTTGAGCCTTATGTAGTCTTTGTTAACCCTAGGATGCCTAAGGTTAGAACAGACTAACTCAAAGTCCCTAAGGAATGCATAAGGTTCCTCATGAGCATTCGCATGAAAATGTGGTAGAAAACTAAGAAATTGCAGCTTCAACTCATATTCTACTTCAGGATCAGTTGTGCTCAACCAATGTCTCATTTGAAACTATCCAGGATTATAAGTCGCATCCATAAGTCTATCACTACCCAGATGTATCTGGCCAAGCTATGCTCTCATAAGTGCTTGATTTTGTTCTGATTCAGCTAACCTAGCCAATACTGCATGCAATGGGTCTTCTCTCTCTTCTTCCTCCCCAATCCCGTTAATTTTTTAGGCATCTCTACTGAGTCTTCAATATCTTCATCAAGCAAAGGATTGGAGTGAGATCTAGATGAAGATAACGAAATCACGTCGATCTCACCAAGACAATGATCTTCCTCAGTAAGAAAAGAAGAAGGAAAAGGTTCGGTATAGATGTGACCTTCTCCTAGGAGTGAATCATGATACACCGGTTCAAAGTAAGGGTTGCTTCGAATCCGGGATGGTCCAAACAAAGAAAGGGTCTGGACCTGTGAAGATGTAATATTTGGTCAGTTCACTGATAAGCTCGCAAAGTACGAGCAAAAATCTGACCAATTATCCATCTAGATGTTCAAGAGATAAGGAATTTGAGCACGCTAGTTTTCAAAAGAACCTAAATTTTACTAGGCACTTGAATGTGCAGAATGACTCGCACAAAACGATAAATACAAGCCCTAATTAATACACCAACTCAATACTGAAGGCTAAGATGATGGCCTTATTATCTTGTCAAATTTTAATTGGTGATTCAATACAAATCTTTTCAGATTTATGAGCTGTTAGGAACTTAAATTTCCCTACAAATTATCCCGATTCATATGACTAGCTGCATCCATTCTCAGCCAGTATGGAGGTACGTCAGACCGTATAAATACAACTACCCGTTTACTTGAGGATCGAGCCTTGCGCGGTCTCCTCTAAACCCTCCACTCTGTTAAGGAAATCCGGACCATTTACCGGCTACCTGTAGATCCTCACTGAGAAGCGGCTAATCATTTTTGTAGAACCAGTAGTTCATATGAAAATTCGTGGCATGGCTCTATCCTAATTTCATCCCTCTCTCACAGAAATGTACCTGCAAACAAATGAGGGTTTTACTTCTGAAAATAAGGTTGACTTTATTCCAATTAATTTAAGCCAACTTGCATCAATTCAGTCTCAATTTTAAGAGATTAGGTTACCACTTGAAATTAAGTGACCACAAGCATCGCGTAACATACAATACATTTTCTTTATTCCTTAAGTTGGTAAAAACTGAGGAAGAAATCGAAAAAGAGAATACAAACAAAAATCAATGATGCATGCAGTCGTTAGAGATACTTACAACACTTCCCAACACTCTCCATGTGGATGCAGAATAGAATTTTTAAATCTAACTACATGATGCAAATCAAGAAATCACACCTAAACAACAGTTCTATTAGCGATGAAGAAATCAATTTACTTTGACTAAGTAGAACGTAAGTTACGTGCGTCTATGAATCTCCTAAGATTTTTGTAATTGTGAATCTTATGAGATTTGTGCAATGTGTCCTAAGTTACGAAATAGATCAAGCAAAGAAATGACCTACGATCTTTCTATTTGGCGTAGACTTGAACCTAAACGTCACTCAAGTCAAGAACCACTCTCGACACAACCACACATGAGAATAAATAAATTTTTAAAAGGCCTTTGTTTATATACGCGAGATCTCAATCACGAACCGCTGTAAATGGCAATGAAATATAAATTAACTAAAATACTAATCTCTCAACTTAATTATATGTCTCGTGGCCCTCCAACAAATTACTCCAAGCTCTTTGCCTTCGTGGTCCTTCAAGAATAGTCGGCTCGACGGGCCTATCATGAAACAATATAAATTTATTAGATAATTCAAATGAGATTTAGAAAGATTGATTAAAAGATATCAGAGATACAAAACACAACATGGAAAATAATCTCCAAAATAATTTAAACCAAAAATTACTGAATAAATCAAAATAAAAATTTGCTTTTAAAATAATCACAAAATATGCCACATCCCCGACAACGGTGCCGTCTGATGAAGCGCTTAATACGTGTATTAAATTTATAACCTGGGAAGTCCAGGGTCGAACACTAGGATGCGAGCACTTTGATGATTAAATTTAGAGAACAATTATTTTTAGATAGTAATTTAGGGATTTATTACTTCGAGCTAAAGCACATTACACAATCAACACAGAATTTTAACACATTTTTATACCATTAATGCAAATATAAATGCACAATCAATACAGAAAATAGATCACCACATAGAAATTCCTAACGAGTAACTTGGATGACTAATGAAAATACCCCGAATTAATTCCTTAGGAAATCACTTCAATAAGAAGAGGTAATCCCATAATCCTATCTCATCCCCACTCTATTGATTTAATTAGTGAATACGTCTTTGAATGATCAAAGATGATTCATATTCAAAAATAGTAGATCTTAAAGACTCGTATGCTTATAGGGGTATAATTGATCATGCTACTTCAATCAATCAAGGCCTTTAAACATTAACAATCAATGCATGAATTATTAATCTAAATAAACCATCTATGCTGCTAAAAGATAGAGTGCCAAACAAGATTTAAAACGAAACCAAAATCACATTAATTGGACTTCAGGATATCAAGATATGCAACATAGAATCCAGGGGTACAACTGCAATAAAAACTTCCAAGTTTTATTACATATAAGGACTGAAAGGGACTAATATGTAAATAATAAAATCTGCAAGGTCTAACATGCAAATGTTAAATAGGTGAAAGGACTTATCTGTAATATCCAGAAATATTTGTATTTTTACTGCAATTTTTCCTCCCGCACGCGCAGTTCATGTGATAAAATAAGCTCGGTCGAGGAGGCTTAGGCCACATGTCTTCTCTTGGTGCTTCGATTGGTGGCCCGAATTTAGGTTCGATGCCCGAGCCTAAGGATCGAATCGTTGCTTTGGAGAACGATCGTAGCTGATCTGAGACCGTTCGAGCTCGCCCAATTAAGCGAGGTAACCGCTACTCTGCTGTCCTTGCGCTCCTCCTTACGCGGTGGCGACGAGATTGGACTCTGGCGGCTTGGTTAAAGCTCCGTCATGCTTTCTCTTGATCTCAGTAGGTCCAGGCACCTTTGTTGAACTTCGACGTCGACTATGGTAGCTCTGAGAAGGTCCGGAGATGCTTAGGAAGCTCGGTCGATGCAACGTCACTTGAGAGAAGACTAGAGATCAGAACTAAGTTATCTCCGACCATTGAAGCCTTAAGATGTCCTACATAGTTAGCGACAACAAAACAATCTCTTGTGAATAATTTGGAAGCTAACATGAATGGAATGGTTGGCTACTCGAAGGTGAAGGATTTAGCCCTAAGGGTCTCACCTCCGTGGAGGAGACAACGATGGATTCGGGTGATCACGACGATGGAGAAATGGATAGACTACTGGAGAAGTCACGTGTGGATGAATGTTCAAAGGCGCAGGTAAACGACCTCTAAGATGAGTCTAAGAGTGCTTAAAAACTGGAGAGTAAATCCTAGAAGCCAACACCATAACAACGAGATCTGACCTGAAAGTTGATAGGTTGAGGAAGATATAGAATCAGTTGAATCTTTGATCCAAATCACAAAACATGAGTCTACACGGTCTTCGCTTGAAGTTCCTGGATCTAGAACAAAGCTCGAACAGCCTTGAATTCAGGCTATAACTTGGCAAGAAAGCCAAGGATCTCATCGGAGATGCACGCCGTCGTGGCGTTCGATCTGTCCCTTGTATTGTCACTGGGGAATAGAGAAGCTAGGATGCATGTACATGAATGGTGGATAACCAGCAAATGCGGTTGGTGGAGAGGTATTTAAAGAGAGGGTGATGGAGGTTTCGATGAGTTTCATGGAAGTTTCAACCTCCGCCCATTGGTAGAGAAGTTAGAGTTAGGGAATAATTGGTGGTTGGCGTGAATCTAGGAAGTTAATTGTAGGGATTCATGGTGGTAGTTGGTCGGAAGGAATCTGGAGGTGTTGGAATAAATCGACGAAGATGGTGGTTTGGGATGAGAGGTGCAACTACCAGAGGTTGAAGAAGATCTAGGAACTGTTGGATCAGAGGATCCAACGACTCCAGTAAAGGCGCGAATGAGTGGCCTAGATTGGATCTGATCAAAGAGATCAGAAAGTCCAGACTTAGGCGCTAAGGAACGGTTAAGATTGCATCGGATGGGAGTGATCAGACGGCACAGGAAGGGACGGGTGTCTGGTAAATAGCGGGCCACGTTGGTGGTTGAGGATGCGCCACATGACCCAATTAGAATTAAAGAAAATTGATAAACCAAAGAAAAATCAGGAAAAAATAGTTAGAGACCGAATTTGGAAAAGTGGTAAATATGAAATTGTAGATCTCGATGAGATCTACAACTTTCATGTAGATTTCAAAGAGATCCAAGGTCATTTGTACATAGATAAAAATTAAATACGAATAAAACTACATAAAACATTTTTTCTTTAATTTTTCTTTTGCTTATTTTTTTGTATTTTTATTTTATTTTATAATAGTTTATTTATATATAATTTTATTTGATTTTTAATAAGAAATAAATACATAAAATATAACACCATATTAATATATAATAACTAGTGTTAATAATATACAACACACACATGAGTAATTAGTGTTAATAAGTCAATGAATCATATTATTAACTTAAGTGAAGGGGTTAAATGTATAGAATTAAGTTGATAAATCTGGTATTCATCAATAAGCATGAGGCATTAGATATCTATAAGCCTATGTATACCATAATAGATAAATATCTCATCACAACTGAGCAAGAATCCATGTAGTATTATTAATTCACTCATCTTACTATCTTTTGCATATTATTTATCTTACAAAAATCGCATAGGAATATTGACAATTATAACATTTATTACAGTATTGTTGGACATGTGAGACCACAGTGAGCCATTATGTAATAAATGTATTACAAATATCATTCCCTAATCTGGAATGAAAAATAGCAAATTTGCATAATAGGTTGCAATTAAGGTTATGTACCACGACCATCTTAATGATCATACAGTTGTTGATTTAATTATTGAATCATAGAGGTTGGTGCTTGGATGAATATCTAAAGAGTTAGATTGATGACTCATCAAGCACTATCAAATAATTATTAATACATGATCTCCAGCCTGAAAAGGAGATGGCAATCCTTTCTCTAAAGGCTGATATCTAACCGACTTCTTGATGCAGATCCTCTGCATAGGAATAGAGATTCGAAGGTGTTAGAAATGTTAGGTCAAAGAGTTGACTTAACAAGATCGAGATAACCACAGACCTATGTCGTATGTTGTCACGATATAGGCACATATCCTCTGATCGGAAACAGATGTGTTACTATATGTTTGAGTATGTACATTTGGCAGACCAATAGGTTGATGACCTAATCAAGGTCTATACACCAGCGCGTTGATGTACATACGAGAGCATATGAGTAATAGGATCTCTCGAAAGGATCATACATGTTCATTTACTGAACCGGAAGACATGAGCTCACTCATCAGATATTAGGAAGAATCAAATTCCATGCACAGTCGTCTCGTTTTGGAAGCTTGACTGAATTTGTAGGTTTGATATATGATTTTGGAAAGTATATGATCAACACCTAGGTATGATATATGCTTTTGAAAAGTATATGATCGATACTGACTCCCAATGATCGAATAAGAAACTTAATGATAAAACCCCTGAAGGAGATAGTCTAAAAGATATCTAAAACTTCGGGTTTATTCTTTGTCTTCCAGTATGCATGTGATCGTAAACGATTGTATAACCATGACGCTTTCATTCCTAGGGAGTGATGAAATAGGTCTAGATTTTAGCGACTCCTCTAAATAGAGAAGTGATCTAATCTTGGTCCAAGTGTTGGACAATGATATGAATGTGATTCAGATGCAATGAAAAGATTAGATTTACGATTTTGATTTAATCAAACATCTATGGGAGGTCCGCAATCTGGATTTGAGATGTGATCTCAATATCCAAGTCACTATACGTGGAACGTACACTCTCCATGTTCTTATCTCCAAGTATCTACGGAGAAAGCACATTATCCCTGAAAGAGTTCAAGGATACTTTCACTATTGATATATGTATCCAAGCATTGAGCGATTTGATAACTAAATGTGATTTAATTATCATGAATAATATGAATTTGATTCATATTATAAGAAGAGTTGTCTGAGATAATTAAATATGATTTAATTATCAAAGATGTGAATAATGTGAATGTGATTCATATTATTTGGACGCATGATAATACAAATCCAAGATGATTAAATGGGATTTAATTATCATAGATATGAATAATGTGTATAGCACTATCCATATTAATCATATATATTGTAAATGTGATTTATAATATATAAGAGAGAGAGAGATTTGTAAATAACATTTACAAATTAAATGTTGATATGAATAGGATTCACATTGGGCAATTAATTAAAAACGTAATTTACATTTTATTTTGGATTGTAAATGTGATTCATAAATTTCCAATGGCATGAATGCAATGTTCACAAAATAAATTGGATTTATTTTTGTGAAAATAATTTGCAGCAAAAGTTGTTGCAAAAACAATGGAGAAATACATGGAATATTAGATTCCATGTAATATGTGAAGGAGGCTCCCTTCCTAATAAGGACTGGGGACGACAACCAAAGTCCTTATAGGATTCATGGACGTCCACTCCCTTTATGGAAGGAGGCTAACCTCCTTCCTATTTCTCCATGGAGATATATATATATTGATTATTTTTTAATATAATTTTAATTTAATTTAAATTAATTGTTGTTATATTTTACAATAAAATCACGGCCATTGAAAGAAACACAAATTAATCTCATCTATTGGTTTTGTGTTGTCCACGAATTGAAATCCATGGACTCTGAAAATACTATATAAGAAGAGGCACCCCTTGTTCTTCAAGTTAAAACAACAATAAGAGATCGACAACATATGCTCTCTCTCTCTCTCTCATTCTCTCTACACGCCAACTCTCTCTCTCTCTCATTGTGGCCGTCCACCATGGAGCATTAGAGAGAGTCGTCATCATCGCAGAATCGTCGTTATGATGTCGGATTGTTTGCTTGTGGATCTATGTTTCCTTCTGTGTGCCTCATTCATGAAGAAGATGTCGAATCTCATGTGACGAGATCAGGAGATTCGTCACTTGGATCATCAACATGGATTGCGAGGAGCATGCATTTCATCAATGGGCTCGCAAGCGTCTCCTCTGTCGGATCGGATTTGAGACAGAAGGTATCTTCATATAGAAACTCAATTGCAACCATGCTTCAAGAGGTAAACCTAATACTTGTTTGTGGTTTAGATAAAAGGATGTAAGAAGTGTTCTTAGATCATGTGGTTTCAATGTTTGATTTTTTTAAATTTCGATGCCCCAAGCAACTAGTTCGATTAGTCTCTCCCGATCGCATGTGATGTGATCCTCACGCTTCTGTGATCTTCCCATATCCTTAAGTGGCATCAGAGTCATAGGTCGGAGGTTTCAGATACGATCTATAAACCTAGGACGACAATGGCACTTTAGAGTTTGTGAAATTTTATCGCATTTTGTTCACGTAGCCCTGTTTTGTATGATTTTTCTGCCCTGTTTAAATTGGTTAAACTCGAAATTATCACTTTGATAATGTTTCCCATTAAATAAGGAAACCGTGGAACTTGAGTTTGTCTGATTTGGAATTCGATTGCTCAAGTTATGATCTTTTTAGTGAACATGTATCCACGATTTCGGGGATGACGAATCTTGACGTAATTAAAGAGTTAATTTTGGTTTTGAAATACTTATAGATGCATGCAAATAACTTAGATTCTGTTGTAAATCAAATTAGCAAACTATAGAAACTTATAATGCTTGACTTGGATTTAAAAATTGATATACGCTAATTTAGTATGTGAGGATCACTACTGAAAATTACTTTCCTAATCAAGAACCTTGTGATTGTCATTTAATCAATTAGTGAAATTAATCGTTAATTTTCTAAAATAATTATTGATAAATATTTGTGAAATATTTGATGATGATTATTTCCTTAAATGACATTGCCATAACCAAATATGATAAGATAATTGATCTTGATCACAAATTAGTTACAACAATTCCAATAAACAATGTTGCTTGAATATAATTGAGAATTTGTTTAGCAAATTTCCTTATAATATTAATCAAAATGGTTTTGATAAATATTATTTGGTATAACTTCAATTGAAAGACCGATTATCATCTCAAGTACAAAGTGATCAATTGGCATTATCATGACCTGAGGCGGATATGGTGTTTAGTCGGTGAGCGTTGGAATAGCATGTTGCTCCGTGAGCGATCTGTACCACTCCCGTCGGTACTGGCCATGACAACGGGTAAGGAAGGGATAATGTTTGAAGGGCCTGATTATTAAAATTCGAATAATACATATTTCAGATAATACCATGTTTCAAGTAACAATAAAGAATGTTTGTTGGATATTAATTTGATCGTTAATTTAATATGATTAGATCAATTAGAATCCAATTAAAATTAAAACACTCTATTATGAATAGAGTTGTTATTTTCCTTGGAAGAATTAAGTATGTGAATATGATACATAATAGTTAATTAGAATTTGAACATGATATGGAGGATCACATAAGTGACATCCATGTTTACATAAGTGACATCCATGTTCTTCCGTCAAGGCAAAGGGTTCCGTCGTTAGGGATTGTATGTAGGAGACGCATGTCCGCAGTGACTGCTCGTGCATACAAGCGCATCTGGATGGAACTCTTTGCTTCTCGAAAGAGTAAGGTCATATGCGTAGTGACCCTAATATCGGGTCCTCATATTATTGGGGCGATAAGAAAGGAGATCCCAGATCTTGCTTGAGATATAATGGTAAGTATATATCTTACATTGAAAGTGACTAAGGGAATGAACTCTCAGTGTTGATAAGCAAGACAACTTTGTATAAAAATTCCTAAATCAAAGTAAAATATGTATGTATGTATATATATTGATTTATGCAAATTTCTTGTTTCAGATAATCCTTCATTAAACCCACTCAATTCTATACTCAATAATAACCAAAAGAATATCATGGATTGGATCTATGATCAAGATATTGTACTTGCAGTTGGACACATAATGTATGTAGTTGCAATGTACAAGTTTCCTCATAATAATGAGGAATGATAATTTGATAATTAAATAGATAATAGGACAACAACCTGGGGTTTGTGTGTCATTATAGTCTTGATCTCTCATCGAATGTACTTTGGAAGTGACATGTCGATGATGATCGTAATTGTCAAACAATCCTTATAAAATCTAAGAAGATGTTCTGGCATACATATGTGCTCTCAACATTTAATCATGAATGACATGGTTCACTGCATTGTACAGAATGGTGGCTCGATAAGAGATGATGTCTTCAAGATATTTGACTACCTATCTGAACCAAAGTCTTTTAGAGTTTAGATGGATGTAGATACGATGAGTGTCATCATTCTACTATTTGTACTCAAGTCATTCATAAAGCTTCATAATATTTAAATTGTATGAATTGAATGACACATGTATAAATGTTGAAGTACTCTTATATTGAAATATTTTGAATACAACATAATAGATCTTTTATCTTAAGCAATGGTTGTTTATCGATGAAGGGAGCATAGCGGAAGCATGGGTCTGATCCAAGTAAGAAGGAAAGTCAAGTGCTTTAATGACTTCCATATGACATCCAAAGAGTTGGATGAATGCCAATACTGCAAAAAGCTGATGTATTGATAGTATGATTATATAGGCTATCTAAAATACTTAGAGAAGGACTCGGATAATGCATTGGAATAATTTACATATAATCATAGAAATTGGCTTTCTTATTTGATAAGATCAAAGTCTATTAATTGTATCACATTCTTCTAATAACACTTGCAATTGGCTGCATATGTTTTAGAAGACTAGAAAATTTGATCTTAAGGTTTTCCACATGGATATTGATGCAATTGTTGCAAAAATCTTCAATGGATAGATAGACTATATTTTCAGTGGGAGAGCCCTTAGTCTTAGAGAATGTATTAATGACCTACATACTAGAATACATTCATTGTTTATTTCTAAATGTTAGAAATGAACATGCATTTTGGAATAGACCTATCAAGAGTTATGATGGATATATTTTAGAAAGTAATCTAACATATAGTTGACTCTACTAAATTAGAAAATTAATGAATGGTTCATTAACATTTCTAAATACTGAAAATTTAAACCTTGATACATCAATAGGAGAATGAAGATCATTTGACAATGATCTGACATCAAGCCTTGGACATATGTCTATTGATGAGATCAACATACTAGTAAGAGATGAAACTTTAGAATGTCTGAATTTTCAAATCTTACATACTTGTGAATATTGTATTCAAAGTAAAAATGCCCAATGCACCCTTCTCTTAGAATGGTGTGAGATGTCAAGGTATTCAAGATCTCATACATATTGATGTATGTGGGTCATCTATATCATAATAAACATTGATGATATGTGATATCATTCGATGATTATTTGTAATATGAGATTTCTTCCATTCACCTTAGAAAGCTTTGAAATGTTCAAATATTTCATAATTTTAGTTTAGAACCAAATTTTGAAGGAAGAAGAAATGAATTTGATCTAACCTAGGTAGTCAGTACCTATTAGATAAATTCATGGAATACCATATGGAGAAAGGAATATCATTCCTATCTCACTCCTAATACACCTAAACTCAATAGACTTGTAGGGAGATACAATTAGATCATGTGTGACATGATTTGATCAATGATTAATCTTAGCATAATTATCTCTTAGTTTCCACGTATATATATGTAGTAGAGACTACATTATATATCATTAATAAGATTCCATGCAGATCTAATTCTAAAAACCCTCATAAGTTATGGTTTGGAACCTATCCTACTGTTGAACACTTGAGGATTTAGAATTTCTTGGTCCATGACCATGTCATGGATAAAAGTAAGCTAGAATCTAGCACAAGAGAGTGCTACTTTGTTAGGAAAATAAAGGATGGTATTGGATACCTACTTTATGACCTTGAGATTCTTAAAAGATTTCATATCTAAGGATATGATTCTTAGAGGATGACTTTCTTGAGAATCAAGATGAAAATGAAGTAAAGGATCTCATTAAATCTTGAGAAGATAATGAGGGCTCCCGAAATCGGAAACTAAAAAGGACAGATAAAGATGAAATACTAATACCTCTTCAAATGAGTTTGAGGATGGATTCCATGTGTCAGTTAAGTCTGATAATGATCTAACGTTATACGATGAAGCTTCCAAGGATCATGACATGGAGAGATGGATGTTAGCAATAATATATAAAGTAGACTTCATATACAAGTGTTGTATATGGACCCTTGAGGATCCACCTATAAGGGTAAAATCTATTAGGTATAAATGGATCTTCAAGAGAAAGAGGGAACCTGATGAGAAGGTAGAGACATTTTAAAGCACGACCCGTATCCACAAGATACACACCGAAGAGAAGACGTCGCTTGTGATAAGAATTCCTTTTCAGTGACCATGCTTGAATCATCAGAACATTGCTAACTATAATTGCACAACTTGACTTTGACATCTACAAGATGGAAGTCAATATTGCATACCTCTGTGAATGCTTCTTTGAGGACATTCATATGAAGTAGCCTCGGGGCTTTATAGCTGTGAAAAGCAAGGTGTGCAAGCTTAAGAAACCCCATCTATGGACTCAAATACGCTTCTTGCAGTTGGAACAATGGATTTGATGAAATTATAAATGTTATGATTTCAGATAGAATCTTGATGAACCGTGTGAAGCTTAGTGGAAGTGCCAATGTGTTCATTGTGCTAAATGTAGATGATATCCTAATCATTTGGAATGATATAAGGATAATGATAAGAGTTTTATAGTATGGTTATTCCATATCTTGAGATATGATATCTAGGATACCTCTTAAACCTTAGTTCTGAAGATGTTCAGAAGCATAGAGAAGAGGCTATTGGGACCACCATATTAAGTGATACACCTTGGACATGTTCCATACTTGAAAAACCAAAGGAAGGCTTCCTTCCCTTAAGATATGGTACCAACCTATCTAAAGGGATAACTCAAGGAGTTGAGGGAGTGAATTCTAAAATTGCTACCCTTGTGCATCAGTTACGAGAAGCCGAGTATATGCTAGATGTGTACAAAAGCCAGATGTCCACCATGAAGTGGGAGTAGTAAACTGTTACTAATCCTACTAAGGAGATAAAACACTTGATTGCAATGATAACATCAAAGAGGACAAGACTTTAGATATAGTGATCTCTAAGTCTTATCTTCAAGAAATTAAGACTTTATAGAAAGAGATCTAAAAGGTCTTAATTGTGGATACCTTTAAGAAATAGAGATCTCTATGAATAAGGGCATTCTGATAAGGATAATAAAAATTACATACTGATTGTAATAATTATTGAGTTGTAGTGTCATGGATACTATACTGACATTATTGAGTATTGGTTTCATAAGATGCAACATTCGCATTGCATGCGAGCACTATTACTAAGAGATATGCAAGTGTCGTAAAAGGACATGGTGTAGTCTCTCAGGAACAGAGTGACTGATCAGCTTAGCTAACTATTTTTTTTAAATATCCTAGAATTTTCACATGAGTGCGAGTTTAGATATTAGCCCATTAATTGTTCTTTGGGAAAGTGGGAGATTTTCAGACATGCGAGCCCAGATCGAGCCATTATGCCATAAATGTTATTACAAATATCATTCTGTAATCTGAAATGAAGAATTACTAATTTGCATAATAGGTCCCTTAGTACAATTAGCATTATGTACCATGGCCATCTTAATGATCACACAACTATTGATTCAATTATTGAATCATAGAAATTGGTACTTGGATGAATATCTAAAGAGTTAGATTGATGACTCATCAAGCACTGTCAAATGAATATTAACATATGATCTCCAGCCTGAAAAGGAGATGGCAATCCTTTCTCTAAAGGTTGATATCTAACCGACCTCTTAATGCAAGTCCTCTACATAGGAATAGAGATTCGGAGGTGTTAGATAAGTTAGGTCAAAGAGTTGACTTAACAAGATCGAGATAACCAAAGACCTATGTCGTATGCCGTCACGATATAGGCATGCATCCTCTGACCAGAGACAAGTGTGTTATTATATGTTTGAGTATGTACATTTGGCAAATCAATAGACTGATGACCTAATCAAGGTCTATATACTGACACGTTGGTGTGCATACAAGGGCATATGAGTAATACGATCTATCAAAGGGATCAGACAGGTTCATTTACTGAACTAGAAGACATGAGCTCACTCATAAGATATTAGGAAGAATCAAATTTTGTACACAGTCATATCACTTTGGAAGCTTTACTGAATTTGTAGGTTTGACATATGCTTTTGGAAAGGATATGATCAATACCTATGTATGATATATGCTTTTGGAAAGTATATGATCAACACCTAGGTATGATACATGCTTTTGGAAAGTATATGATCGATTACAACTCCCAATGATCGAATGTGAAACTTAATGATAAAACCCTGAAGGAGAAAGTCTAAAAGAGACCTAAAACTTCGGGTTTATTTTTGGTCTTCCAGTATGCAGGATGTACGTGTATTAGGAATACCTGAGGGTGATGTGATCATAAATGATTGTATAACCAAGACGCTTCCATTTCGAGGGAGTGATGAAACATGTCTGGATTTTAGTGACTCGTCTCAATAGAGAAGTGATCTAATATTGGTCCAAGTGTTGGATAGTGATCTAAATGTTATTCATATGCAATGAAAAGATTAGATTTATAGTTTTGATTTAATCAAACATCTATGGAGGTCCGCAAGATCTTGATTTGAGATGTGATCTCAATGTCCAAGTCACTATACGTGGAACATACAATCACCCTATCCTTATCTCGAAGTATCCACGGAGAAAGCGCATTATCCTTGAAAGAGTTCAAGGATAATTTCACTGTTGATATATGTATCCAAGAATTGAGAAAATTGATAATTAAATGTGATTTAATTATCATGAATAATATGAATTTGATTCATATTATAAGGAGAGTTATCAAAGATAATTAAATGTGATTTAATTATCAAAGTTGTGAGTAATGTGAATGTGATTCATATTATTTGGGCACATGATAACAAAGATCCAAGATGATTAAATGTGATTAGTTATCATAGATATGAATAATGTGGATAGCACTATCCATATTAATCACAAACACATATATATTGTAAGTGTGATTTATAATATATAAGAGAGATGTTTGTAAATAACATTTACAAATTAAACGTTGATGTGAATTGGATTCACATTGGGCAATTAATTGAAAATATAATTTACATTTTATTTTGGATTGTGAATGTGATTCAAAAATTTCCAATGGTATGATTGTAATGTTCACAAAATAAATTGGATTTATTTTTGTGAAATAATTTGCAACAAAAGTTGTTGCAAAAATAATGGAGAAATAAAAGGAATATTAGATTCCATGTAATATGTGAAGTAGGATCCCTTCCTAATAAGGAGTGGGGACGACCACCAAGTCCTTATAGGACTCATGGTCCTCCACCCCCCCCTTTATGGAAAAAGGCTAGCCTTCTTCCTATTTCTCCATGGAGATTGATTTGATTAAAATTAATTTATATCGATTATTGTTCAATATAATTTAAATTTTAATTAAATTAATTGTTGTTGTATTTTACAACAAAATCATGGCCATTAAAATAAACATAAATCAATCTCAACCATTGGTTTTGTGTTGTCCATGGAATAAGATCCATGGACCCCAAAATATTATATAAAAAGAGGCTCCCCTTGCTCTTCAAGTTACAACAACAATAAGAGATCAATAACATATGCGCTCTCTCTCTCACTCTCTACACGCTAACTCTCTCTCTCTCTCATTGTGGTTGTCCACCATGGAGCCCTAGAGAGAGTCACCGTCGTCGTAGTATCGTCGTTATGCTGCTAGATTGTTTGCTTATGGATCTTCCTTTCCTTTGGTGTGCCTCGCTCATGAAGAAGACGTCAAATCTCGTGTGACGAGATCAGGGGATTCACCGCTTGTATCATCGACATGGATTGCGAGGAGCATGCATTTCATCAGCACCCTCTCAAGCATCTCCTCCGTCGGATCAGACGTGAGACATGAAGTCTCTTCATTTAGAGACTTGATTGCAACCACGCTTCAAGAGGTAAACCTAATACTTGCTTATGGTTTAGATGAAACGATCTATGAAGTGTTCTTGGATCGTGTGGTTTCATTGTTTGAAAAGTTTTTAAACTCTGCTGCCCCGAGCAACTAGTTCGACTAGTCGCTCCCGATCGCATGTGATGTGATCCTCATGCTTTCGTGATGTGCTTAAGGATCTTCCCATATCCTTAAAGTGTTACCAATCATTCCATGTAGTCTATTACAAAATGTATACATGATTAATCAAAAGCTCCTATCACATGCACGTGTGTTACCAACCATGGATATCTTCCCGTATCCATGATTAATCTGTGATGATCCTCACACTTCCATGTGGTCTCTTAAGGATCCTCACGCTTCCCGATCGCATGCATGTGTATTTACAAAATAATGACCAAACATCTATTTAACCAACACTTACATGCATGTAGGTGTAAGCTCAGGTTATCCTTATCAAACAAAAAATCACAAAACCAACAAAAATAAAAATGATAACCTTCATATGAAATGAGCATTTTACCTTCACTGATGCTTATGCATTTGAATTCTTAGTAAGAGGAGATCAACCTATGGGTCTATTTTAGACCTCACTTGTGTATTGGCACCACAACTTCTGCAAACATGTAAAGTTGCGGCAATATAAAGTATATGAACAAGACAATCCAAATCCATACATCACTCAGTAGTAAAAGCAACTCATAATCCATTCCACTTCAACATATGATTAAACATATTAAAATATAGAACACTGGAATTGAAGTAAAAGCCATCTAGAATATTCTTTAAAGGAGGCTCTATGAGGAGACATTAAGTCAACTAATACTTGGATTTATTGAATCACCCATTCATTAGTCAAGTGGTGACTTCGATAGTTCACTGAACTTTCAGTAACTAAGATAAGAAGATGTAGAATCATTAATGGGCTAAACAACTTATGAATCAACTGACACTAGGATTAATTGACTCAAAACACCTCCAGTCAACTTAAGGGTCTCTGACTTATGACTAAGTTGACTCAAGAGTCCTTAAGTAGACCCACAACATAAGTGAATGTCATGACCCCACTTTTGGGTCGTCGGATCCTCCCATTTACCGGATCTAGTTACTCAATAATAGTTTTATCCAATAATAATAGCTAACATTAAGAAATATACTACAATGAAAATGCTATATAGATAGCATCTCTCATTTTTCCATTCACAAAATAAGGCTTATATAGAAACTTGTCCCACCCTATTCTTCCACATCTACATCAAGTTGAAAGAAAAGAACTCAAAAGAACTACAAACTATATTATACTACAAGCTACTATGGTTGGTTGGTTGGCCGATTGGCTAAGGTACTTGTGATGGCTCACCGACACGTGTTGGGTTTTAAAAAATTATAGGATAAAGATGAGCGAGTGCTAAGTAATGAAGAAGAGAAAAGTAAACATGTAATATAGTTGAGCAAAACTTATTATACTAGAAAGTTTCATTTCTTATCATTAGATTAAGGCCTATTCATTCTATTCCACATCGAAGATTACTCCAGGTGAGTTACCTCACCTCTCATGGACTCTGAAGTCGTGGGCACTTTGATATTGAAGATTGCATTGATCTGGTGAGCTTATGCAGCCACACCTCAACCAATCCTCCATTGTTATCCGGACAAATTCCTTTTTGTTTTATTATCCAGGGTTCCAAACCCTCAATCTGACAAAAAAAGAAACACACTATCCTCAAGGACCTGGTAGTTTAAACCACGAGCTAACATTTAATCACATATACTAGCCTCTTTAGATACATGTTATTGTAACCCAGCTGTTATTAAACCACCTATGCCTTTACATGACACGACCACATCTTTATTCAATTCATCCACCTAATGGAAATCGAGTTCCATGCATTATAAATAATTTTTTATGCACACTTAACATATCTGGGCAATCATGTACCACATAGGTATAGCCTGCCAATACAAATGATCTTCTTAAAAACCTAAAGGTTGCATGTCTGACATGTAGTACCTACTTCAAGTAATACTTATCATAAAAAATAGTACGAAAATTTTATCGGTACAATATTGCATGAATATCATAGTAGTTATAAGGATGATCCATTACACAAACTATATTTTAGCAATTATTTTAGAGAAAATCATGAAGCAAGCATAGGAACGTTCTTCATAATAAAGAACACAATAAATAATAATTTATCCAATTTAACTTGAAAACACAACGACAAGAGGCAAGATTTCGTTACATGATCGTGTTAACTTCTTAATGGAGTAAACCTACTGATGAATCTCCGTTTCATCATCTTTATTCTATCATTTTGGCCTTAAAACCCCCTAGTAAATGCTTGTAAATAACCTTAATTCATGCATTTTATCATTCATGCATTTGTGTACAAAATGTGTATAAAATACAGTTTTAATGCCAAAATTATAGAATAAAAAAGAAAAGAAAAAGAAAAAATATTGTAAATATTTTATGACACGAAACCCCGAGACCTAGGCATCTTGATGACAAAGTCGACAAGGAATAAAGTAGGGGGAGATAAGGGTCCAAAATACAATAAAAAATCCCTTTTATTTTATTCATTTTCCTTCATTTTGGGACCTATTTTTAGATCTACTTTTTATACCTCAAATAAATAAACTTTGAACATAAAAGTTGTAGGTAATAAAATATAGAAAAATACAAAAATTGATTTCACACAAAAATAATATACAGATAAAAAGATATACTCAGAATAAGTTTGTAAAATCCTAACTTCTCAAACCCATAGCTCTCAAATAAAACTTAAAATATATCAAAACCACTGTTAAATATATATAACTTTTAAAAAGATATTTAATGAAGGTGATTTCATTTTTTTGGGAGAGCTACGGTATGAAATTTAGATTTTGGACCCCTATTGTATAGTTGTAAGGATTAGAATATTCATTTTATTTATTATTCATTATTTTTATAATTTTATATTTTTATAATTTTGTAAATATTATTTAGAATATATGTATATAATATTACAAGAATAAAAACATCAAGAAAAGGCAAAAACAAAATATGTATATAAAATACATAGGTAAAATACCTATATCTATACCCATAGGATTAATACATCTATTTATTTAATTATATATATTATATCAGAAAAATAAAATAAAAATATATATGAGTATATAAAAATAAATTATAAATTCATAAAATAATAAAATAAATTAATAAAATAAAAATACAAAATAAAATAAAAGATTAAAATACATAGATGAATATACCTATATATAACCCTCAAAAAGTAACTTGTAATTATAAAGCTCTAAATAATAAATAAAAATCATAATAAAATAATTTAGAAAATAATCAATATTTTTTATTGAATAAACTAAAATTAATAGAATCGTTTATTATTTTTAAACGAATTTATAAATATTTTTCCAGGGATTTTTCTGCTTGGTCAACGTGGACCAACCAGATCTCCCTGTTGGTTGATCTCGGTCAACTCTCTGACCGAGGTCTGCACTGTGTCAGAACCGAGTTTTGTTCCAACTTCACAGATTTTTTGAGGTCATTCCTTTCACCGAATCGTCCCGCTTTCTTCTCGACTTTTTGTCCCCGTTCATCAATGATACACGCCCATGGGTTGCTTCGAGGATTGCATTGCG
This sequence comes from Ottelia alismoides, assembly GCA_037367405.1. NCBI lineage: Eukaryota > Viridiplantae > Streptophyta > Magnoliopsida > Alismatales > Hydrocharitaceae > Ottelia > Ottelia alismoides. Next base: position 1,666,034 of record JAZKJV010000133.1, read on the forward strand.
ATTCACGAGATCCACTTCGATTCTTGGGGCATGTTCAACACTTTTACATAACCCACACCTCGTCTTCTTCCTCTATTCTGAACCGCCTTTGACTTGTTTTGGCCCTCTGATGATCGTCAGACTACCCTTGTTAATTAGTTCAAATTAATGGTCAAATTAAAAATTAGATTCATTGCAGTCGGGTAATCAATGCTTCGTCAAAAATACCACATCAATTAATGTTCAATTAAATGCGAGCGACAGATTTATTTTACTTGGGCAAGCCCAAGGTCGAAATCAAGGAGGCAGCTGTCTCCTTAGATGAATTTTTAAGTGAATTCAAAGATCAGATTTTCAGAAGAATATTTTTGATCATTTTAGAAATTTTTATGCAATTAAGAAAAGAAGCAATGCAATTTTAGGCCAATTTTACAAGTTAAATCATAAATATAATCAAATTAAGTCCACAAATTATGAAACTTGGCCAGATGATGGAATGTTATGAATCTAAGGGTCTACAATTGTTTGGAATTTTTCGACTCTAAATGAATTTACCGTGAATAAAGTATGAATGCAAGGTGATTTTTACAAAATTAATTTTAATAAATACCTAAACATATTATTTCCAGATATAAAAATTATCCTAGATGGATCTAAATATGATGGATCCATGAAAATTAATAAACCTAAAATTCTATGTGAATTGGACCTATTAAAAATCAACTAAGAAAATCACGGTTTGATTTATTCATGCCTTGTGATGCGTGCAAATGCAATGATTTTTGGATACAGTGTAGAGTAAATTATCCTAAGTCTAATGTGATTTCATGATGATTTTTGGAGCAACAATGAATTTAATATGAATTAAAATGCACACAGTAGGAAAAATATAGAAAATTTCACCAATTTAATAATATTAAATTCCAGATAACTCACAAAAATAAAACACATGTCACATGAGATAAAGGACAAGTTGGGCTACTACATGCAATTTTTAGAATTTAAAAATGATGCCAAATGGGCACCTAAGTATGTGTGCAAAGACATGGACCAAATTGCAAATACAGAAAATAAAAGTTACTGAAATAAAACGTGTTGACAGGGACTTAAATGCAATTACCTATAATGCAGAGGGGTGGATGTAAAATTCCCACAAGGTCACACGCTCCTCGCATGACACGCCTGGCAGGGACCAATTTGTAATTCCCAAAACCTTCGAGGGCCTCTGTGCAAAATACCTAGATCTCACGTGGGAAGCATGTATGGGGCTAGGCTCGGGCGTCGATCGAGGCTCGGACGGAGGCTCGGGAGGCTCTGTAGGCTCGGATCAGCCTCAGGTCTGCTTCGGTTGCTCCGAGCCTAAGGTCAGGGAAGAGGCTCAGAGTTTCTACGTGGTACGAGATGAACCGTCAGATCAAGATGATCCGATGGATGCTAATGCTGGATATGTTGCTCGTCTGATGACCGTTAGATCGAGATGGATCTAACGGTGGCGGATGAAGTCGACGTGGATGACTATTGGCCATTGGATCGAGATGGATCCAACGGAGACTGAAGCTCGGGGCAGCTGCTACGTGGCGCAACAAGGACTGCTTGATCTGATGATCCAACGGTGGTGGGCTCAAGGCGATGTGGCATGGTGAGGGTCGTCGGATCCTCCTGATCCAACAGTAGTTGTGCTTCTTCATCTCCAGTCCGCCGCCTCCTGCGGCGGACTTGGCGGGGCTCCGACTTTGAGCTCCTTGCTCCGCTGCTCCTCCTCGTCCTCGATGAAGATCGCTGAAGACTCCTGGAGGGCTAGGATTGATCATGGGGATGTGACGGAGCGTCCATAGGTCTTGGATGGAATGGGGGTGGTCTGGAAGCTGTGACGACGAAGCTCTAGCGGAGCTCATGCGAAGTTCCGGCTAGTGAAGTGGAAGGCCATGCAGGGTTAGTCTGTGTAAAAGAGCAAGTGTAGCATGTTCGTGGGAGGTGCACGAGTGTGGTGAGGCCTGAGGCATGTAGTGGTCACGGCCGGAGATGGTGTTCCACCATGCCCGGCAGAGTTGTGATCGGCGTGAAGTGCGAGGTGATGTCGGAGCGAATGGGATGGTGCGCGAAGATGGGAGCTCCAAGGTGGAGCTCGGTGGATGGTCAGGTGAGGATGGAAATGACCGGAGCAGGGGAATAAAATCGGAGAAAAATGCGAGGAAAGAATAAGGAGATCGGAGAAGATGACGGAGGGGTCTACCTGGGGTCAGAAGCTCAGAGGAGAGCTTCTAGGTCTTTGCTCCAGGGCCGGTAATGTCCCGAGCTTAAGCAGCTTGATGGAGGAGTTGTTGCACGGCGAAGCTTGCCGTGGATCTCGCCAGAGAGGGTACCGCTGTCTTCACTCACTATCACGCCTAATCCCTATCACAGATCGGTGTAGGGGAGCTCTCGGGTCTCTCGTGCAAGGGCGGATGGTCGTAACGGTGGCCGGAGGCGGGGGTTTTATGGAGAGAAGGTGGAGGTGGCAGTGATGGAGGCATGGTGTTCGTGGGGTCCGTGGAGCTAAGAGGAAGGGGATCATGGAGGACATCAAGATCGGCGAAGATGAAGGGAGTGGGGGCTTCATCGTGGAGTGGTCAATGGGTGGAGATAGTGTCTGTGGTGGCGGAGAAAATAGGAAGGGGGCGACGAGTAGGTAAAATGGGCGACGTGCGCGCGGAAGGTGGCCCGAGGTGGAAGATGATCTCTGGACCGTTGGATCTCGTGATCCAACAGACCAGATTGGGGCGCTAAGGAATGGCCTGGATCAGATTGGATAGGTGTGATCGAAGGGGCAGGGGTGCGACATGTGGCGGGCATAGGTGCAGGCTCTAACAGACGGTGGAGATGGGAGCTGATGTAGGATCGAAGGGTGATGGATTGAGCGGAAGTGAACGGCTGGGATGAGGTCATCGGGGCTACAATCCAGCGGTCGTTAGCACGACACGTGGCTGCAGGAGAATAAGGCAGAGATGTATGGTGCGGATGAGATCAGGAGGTTGAATCGAACGATAGAGGACACGACGGGAATGAGCGACTTAGATGGAGTCCTTTTGACCTCGATCGTACGGCTAGGCGAGACACACATGGCACGATGAGAGAACAGCGCCCACGAACAGTGATGATGAGATCTGAGAACCTGATCGAAGGGCTAAGGGTAGTGCGGGAGTGTGTGGTGGGGATGAAGGTGCCTAGAGAAGATCAGAGGGTTCAAAAGGCAACACGTGGCTTGCTGAGGGCGAGGTGCTAGTGGACGGAGGAGATATGATCTTGAGATGATCGGAGGGTGGAGACTGGCTGCGAGAGTGAATGGCACAGATCTGGAGAGAAGGGAAGCAATCGGACGGCAGGGGGAAGAGGCCACATGGCGCAATCAGAGGGCGCCACGTGGCTTGATCTAAATGGCTGAAAGAAAATGTGAAATAATGGAGAGAAGATGACCAAACTTGGAAAAACTCAATACATGAAAGTTGTAGATCTCGATGAGATCTACAAGTTTCATGTGACCAAAAATGGAAATGAGGTCAGATAAAGTACTAAAACACAAGGGTACAAATATACATACATATAGTGTACAATGGGGTCCCAAAACCCAAGTTTTGCATACGAGCTCCGATTTAAATGAAATTGGTCTCATTTTGAAGGTCTCTGAAGGTGTGTTAATTTAAAAGTGAGTAGACCTAGATCGGAGGTTGTATGAGATAGATATGTGTATTCTAAGGTCTAAGGTCTCCAACTAGATTTGGGGTTTTATTGGGTAATTTTACAAGTTAAATTTTTTTGGTATTTTCCTTGTATTATTAGTTAGTAATATATACAGTATAGAGCTGGTTTTATTGGTTTTGGAGTGAGTATACAAATAGGAGAATATTGGGCTTCTTATTTAATGCAAATATGAATACTAAAATGCAGATATTACTTATGCATGCATGAATGCTAATTATGCAATATAAGTAGAAATATGCATCTAATTACTCGAGAACAAAGCTCTATTTTCAACTTTAAGAGTGATAAATCACAGATTCATCAATCCCCTATACTTAAACCTTGCTTGTCCCCGAGCAACTAAAATGAAATGCAAAAGTGAAATGATTTTGGGTTCCATACCAAGGTCATGAACAATAGTTGAAAATGGAGCTTGGCTCGACCTTTGGATTAGTTGTGTGATGAAACCTTATTAGAATCTGAACTTAAGACCTAACAGACTTCAAGTTCCACAAGTCTTCTATTCAAGACTCCTCAATAGTCAGGTTAGAACAAATCCTCAAACGTAAATTTCTAATAACTATGATTCTTACTTGTACTGTGTAAGTGTAAAATAGCTCTCCACATCAGAAATGGCTCAGAACCAACCTCTTCTAACAAGGTAACTTTAATTCCCCAGTTCAGTAACTCTTTCCTCGAGGAACAGGGCATTCCCTTCTAAGTTCAAGTGCGACCATCTCAAGAGGAGGGATGGAGAAAAGAATGGATGGTAGCCAGTGTAGCTACCTATCCCGGGATGCCCGACCAGTGTAGCCAAGTCATCCAGTTGCAGACTTCTTGCTAATATACATACTCCGACAGGTATTTTATTTTCACTCTGGCCTGTCTACTTTTTTTGGAGTTCTTGCATTTTTTCTTTCTCTTTTTTTTTGAACTATATACAAGGTGCAGCATGTACATCAGGAGTTTTTCCTCTTGAGCCAGTAGACTATCCCTCTTTTGAAGTATTATTGCAACCCACAACGTCCCGTCTTTAGACGTCAACACCACCAGACTAGGTTGAGATGCACTACCCTCCCTAGAGGAGGACGGATATTTCCACCCGTGTGCTACACCAAGCTAAAGGATTCTACCTCCTTACCACCTCATCAATGAAGAGCTACATGCATGGTGCTTGTCCAATTTAGATCACTGTCTAAAAGAATCATGCGTGTGCACGAGATATTCTACTTAGACTAATCAAGATGACATGTGAACATAGACCTGCGGACTCAAAGAATTAAGTCACTTGACCTGAGAAATCTTAACTCAAGGTTCCTCTGAAATTAGGTGGATTAAGGTCAAATCAAGTCCTTCCTAAACATCTACTCATAACTTGGTTCAGAACCCACTAACTTTTCACTTTGCATATGCAAGATATGCAGATGAAATGTAGATGACATGCTATGTGGATTAATGAAAATGCAAGACTCTTTTTCTTTCTTTCTTTTTTAGATGCAGAGATGGTGTGCAAGAGTAAATATGAAGCCTTTGATTTGGATTTTTCCATTTTTATGATTTTTTCTTTTTTGTGTTTTTTTTTTGTTTCAAAATTTGGTATACCTCCTATGTTACAACAATTTACAAGAGTTTTATAAGTATTGTACAAATTATACAAGTGTTATACAAGATACAAGTATACATGTATTTTACAAAAAAAAATCTCCATTTTTACCCATCCCGTAATTATTGTATAATATATACAAAAATACGCGAGAATGCGCGAAAATACGAGGTATGGGTAAAGTATATATGTAATATATACACGCCCCCCTATACTTAGCATGTGTTATGTCCTTAGAGCACGAAAAGCGAGGAACAAGACATAGCTCGTGCTAAGAGTAGGAGAGCCAAAAGGACAGGAATGTATAGAAGTCATCCTGCCCCCCCCCTATACTTAGGCTCTGGCAGCCTAAGTGTAGAAGGAGATCAAAAACGGGGCGGACGAGGTCAAGAGGGAAGTGGACGAATATATATATACAAAATGGGCATCGGTTCCCCCTATACTTAGGCTCAGGTCAGCCTAAGTATAGGACAGGAGTGGTATAAGGACCGATGTGATATGGAGGATGTACAGTGAATGGACTCAGGTGACTCTCCCCCCTATACTTAGGATCTGGTCATCCCAAGTATAGCCGTAGATGAAAATATATGAAGTTGGGGTGAGTGATTAGAGTCCGGGAGGGAGGGGAAGAATGTACAGGAATGATGGGTATATACTAGGATCGCGGTCTCAATCTTTCTAGATGTTGCTGATGGCAAGAGTTCACTGTTGTAAGGTCTCATGTGCGACTCTATGTGTATCTGCTAAGTCTGTCTCGCGTATGAATACAATCTCCTCAATGTTAACTAACTGTTCATTGGGTTCGACGAAGTGCTTCAACAGGTGTCCATTGACTATGAATGTATGTGCGCCATCTGTGAGATCTGAGATCTCAACACATCCACTATCATGCGCAGCACGGACAATGAATGGGCCCGTCCACTTGGATTTCAGCTTGCCTTGGAAAACCTTCAGTCTCACTTGAACAACCATATCTTCTGTCTAGGAACAAAGGTCTTTCATCTGATATATTTATCATGCCAACGCTTTACTTTGTCCTTGTACACCAAACCGTTGTCATATGCTCGATTTCTGACTTCCACAAGCTCATTCAGATCCATTTCTCTCTGTTTCTGCCCTAGGTGTGTGTTCCAGTTAACCTTTTTGATTGTCCATTCTGATTTGTGCACTAACTCTGTGGGCAAATGGCATGGCTTCCCAAATACCATCTTGAATGGGGAGGTTCCTAACGGTGTCTTGTAAGTTTTCTTATAAGCCCATAGGAATTGATACAAGATCTGAGACCAGTCCTTCCTGTCTGGGCGGACAAGCTTCTGCAATATGGTTTTCACCTCCCTATTCGACACCTCAACCATGCCATTGGTATGTGGGTGGTAAGGACTAGCGACACGGTGTTCGATGTCGTAATCCTTCAAGAGCTTCTTAACATCTCTGTTTACAAAGTGGCTACCCCCATCTGATATCAACATTTTGGAGATCTCGGACCGAGAGATGATGTGATCTCTAATGAATTTACATGCAGTCCTGCTGTCTGCGGCTTGGGTTGGGATAGCCTCCACCCACCTTGACAGATAGTCTATCGCCAGAAGGATGTATTCGAATCCGTGGCTAACAGAGAATGGGCAAATGGAGTCGATGTCCCAGGCATCAAATACATCACAAATGATGACATGCTACATCGACATCTCATCCTTGGAACCAACGGTTCCTTCCAATTTGATGGCATACTAGGCACGACTTCGCAAAGGTGATCGCATCACGAAACAGAGTCGGCTAGTATAAGCAACATTAAAGTACCTTCCATGCAGTCCTCTTCTCGGAGTGGTGTCTTCTTGCCTCCAGACTATGGCATAAAGAAAGGACACTCTGATATTCCTCCTGAGGAATACACTATCTCCAGACACAATCCGGTCCTTCAAAGAAAAGGATCGGATCCTTCTAGTGGTAATGTCTCGAATCCTACTTCAGTCGGTCTATGTGACTCTTGGGCCAATCTTCGGGAACTTTCTTGGAGACAAGATAGTTCACGATATTGGCATACCACGGGAATGAGTCGACAATAAAAATCAACTCGTCAGGGAAGGAGTCTCGAATCAGTGTATCCTCAGAAGCATTAAGATCCTTGAAATGGGAGAGGTGATTAGCTACTACATTCTTCTTTCTAGGTTTATCACGAATATCTAAGTCAAACTCATGGATAAGCAGAATCCCCCTAAAAAGACGCGCCTTTGCATCCTTCTTTTCCATTAAGTATTGTAGCGATGTATGGTCTGTGAACACAACTACCTTGGATCCGATTAAGTGAGATCTGAATTTATCCAAGTCAAACATTACCGCAAGCATCTCCTTTTTCATAACTGTATAGTTATGCTGAACAATATCAACCACTTGCTTACGTAGTGTATGACGAACGGATGCCATCCCTCCTCTGTCCTAACACATCCCCAACAACAAAGTCTGAGGCATCCGTCATGATCTCAAAAGGCAGAGACCAATCTGGGGCTTGTAGGATCGAGGCGTCCATGATCATTCCTTGTAATTGCTTAAAGGCTTCAAGATATTTGTGATCAACAATAAACTCCATGTCCTTGCCTAAAAGCTCAGTTAGCGGCCAGGCAATCTTAGAGAAATCCTTGATAAATCTTCGATAAAATCCAACATGCCCGAGGAAAGACCGTAACTGTTTGACGTTGGTTGGTGGTTGGAGTTGTCTGATCACGTCCACCTTGGTAAGGTCAACCTCCATTCCTCTCTTGAGATGACATGCCCCAACACAATGCCCTCCGTCACCATAAAGTGACTTTTCTCCCAGGAGAGCACCAGATTAACCTCACAATATCGCTTGAGGACTCAGTCCAGATTCCTAAGATAGTAATCGAAGGAATCGTTGTGGATCGAGAAGTCATCCATGAAGACTTCTAGGAATTCACCGACCATTTTGGTGAATACAACAATCATGCACCTTTGAAAAGTACCTGGAGCATTGCATAACCCGAAGGGCATGCACCTGAAAGCATAGGTACCAAAGGGGCATGTAAACGTGGTTTTCTCCTGGTCCTCAGGAGCTATGGCTACTTGATTGTAGCCCGAGAACCCGTCTAAAAAGCAGAAGAATTCTTTCCCTACTAATCTCTCTAAGATATGATCAATGAATGGTAGGGAGAAATGATCCTTCTTCGTTGCAGCATTCAGGCATTTGTAATCCACACAGACACGCCACGACGTGGGTATTCATGTCACGATCTCCACTCTGTCTGCATTGATGGTCGTCTGAATTCCCAACTTTTTCGGGACAACATAGATTGGAGCCACCCATTTGGAGTCGGAGATGGGATAAATAAAGCCACGTTGCACCATTTCTCTATCGCCTTCTTCACTACCTCTCGTAAATTTGGATTCAACCGACGTTGGAATTCACGAGAGGGTTTAGCCTCATTCTATAAGTAGATATGGTGCGAACACAGAGTGGGATTTATCCCGTGGAGATCGAAGATGCTCCAGCCTATCGTCTTATGATTTTTCTCTAGGATCTCTAGCAAGAAAGATTCCTTCTCCTCAGTCAATCACGAGTTGATGATGCCCGGATACTTCATCTCTTGTCTCGCAAGGAAGGCATACTTAAGCATTGTGGGTAAAGGTTTGAGCTCAGGTAATGTGTGATCGTCAAGGAAGTCTGGCTCAATTGAATCTAGCTCTGTGCTGGTAGTGGTTGGATCTATCCGTGAAATTGCTGCTACCAACTTGTTTCATCTCTGGAGTCGGATCGTCAAAGGTTTCCAAGTAATCGGCAAAAGCCATGTCCGACTCATCATCCTCATCTTCTGATTGTCCTAAAGAGGGAAGAATGGCATGCCCAACTGGGCCTCTAAGTCATCGAAGATGTAGGAGGATGCATATTCGGTGTTGCACTCGTTTCTATGGACCTCGTATACTGACTCATGCACAAGATCTTCTTCCGGAGGAGATGGACTCATCGGTGCTAGCTGGGTTCTATCTCCATGGACCAATGGTGTCTACATGAATACAATCTGCTTCGGACGAAGAGTACTCGGTGTTGGATTTCTGAATCCGGTCTCTGCCATCTGGTCTGCTTCATCTCAAGTTCCTCATCTCCCCCTGGAGTTTGGAACTGGATTTTCCCAATCTTCTAATCAAACGAGGCCCCTGTTGTTCTGAGGAAGGGCTTTCCTAATATGATCTGGGGGTCTCTCCAATGGCGAGAGGTCTCCATATCAAGGACGGTAAAGTCCACATGTACTCCTGACCTTGACTTTTATGACAATGTTCCTCAATTCTCCTTGGGACCTCTTGGTTGATTTATCTGCAAACTGAAGTAAGGCTCTGGATTTCCTAAGAGATTCGAGATTAAGCCGCTCATAGAGGGTTATAAGCATTAAGTTAATTGAGGATCCATTGTCAAGGAGAGCGTGTGTAAACTCAGTGTCATCGACATAACTCACTACATAATGTGCACCCATGTCTCTTCGTTTCCTTAGAAACACATTCTTTATCGCGCAAGTAGTGGCTACTGACAGAACGTGTTTCTCAACACGGCTTTTGGTCTTACTGCTGGCACTAGTAGGTGTGCATCTCACCTTAAGGTATTTCTGAAATGCAGGTGTCATCTCCACATACTTGTCGAAAGGGATTGTGACCTTGATGTATTTATTGCAAAACTCTGTCATCTCAGGGTCATCTTTGTGTATTTTTAGTTTTTTCTTCTTTCCATCCTTAAGAGCTCGGGGGAAAGGAATTATTGATGCTAACTCAGATTCCGAAACTAAAAGATTTTCATTGAAATCAGGGTTCTGTATACGACTCCGACATTTAGACTGACTCTGACTCTGACGAAAAGGAAATTTCTGCTGTAAAACTGGTGATGTGTCTTCCGTGACTGCTGGTACATCCTCCTCAGATGGAGGTGCGGGCTCTTCATCGGTCTCGCCGGACTCACTGCTGGTACGATTCTCCTATTTCTTGGAGGACTTAGAAGTCCTCTTCTTCTACCAATGGTGGTGGTGGTGTTGCTGCTCCTCTGCCTCCAAGTTCTCTCAGGTAGAGACTTGGCAGCATCTTCCTCTGGTGCCTGTGCCCCGATCAGGTACGATCACGGTCCTTCCACTCCTGAGGTACATATGATTGACATTATCATACGAAAGGATCTCGTATTCAGATAAAAGAGTTATCTGAATATTATACCTGATCTCGTGGTCGGTTCTGGGCCTTGATTCAAGCTATTTGGATTGGCCTGAACCTGGGCGGGAATTGGGGTCTTTGGCACCATTTGTTGGTCCTGGATACGGGAGACACGATTCAAATCGATTCTCATGTCCATGTAGTCATTATGAATCTGTTGGACCCTATCAGTCAGGGTCTGGATCGCCAAGGTGGGGGACTCCAATTCGCTAGTGGTCTGGGCTTGTTGGTGCTGACTCGAGGATGAGTTCCTGTATTGGCATTGATGGCCATGTCGGTACTGCTACTGATGGGAAGGTGGTGGAGGGCCCTGCTGGCCCGAGTGGAACGTGCGTTGCTGCTGGTGCTGCTGAGGCTGGTACCCTTGTCCGGGTCGGGACTGTACGAAGCGCGGTGCGGGGATAGAGCTGTTTTGCTGGTAAGCTAGGGAAGGTCGGTGTGGTTGACCGTTCCCTATCCCCGACTGTCTACCGATGAAGTCATGGTTGTACCACAGCCCGTTGATCTTGAACACCTACGGAGGCTCCTCATATCCTATCTCCACTTGTGGGGATGCGTGTTTCTCCTGCTGAGTGTGTGTCCTGCTCTTCTACCCAGCTACTATGAGGCCCCGGTGCATGTTCTTATACAAGATGAACTCGGTGTACATGTTACAGGTGGTGCAGAAGGGGCAGGTAGTCGAATCTTGGCTACCTTCTCAGTGAGTTCCTCCACTTGTTTCGGCAATCGTGAGAGTGCCTCAAGGTTAGTGGCCCTCTTGTGAATCTGCTCGACCATAGTTAATTTGTCAGCTATTATCCCCATGTTGGGGATAAGGTCGTCCGTCAGATCCACTACAGTCCTCCTAGTTATCTCGTTGGATATTCTTGAGGGAGACAACTGATAGGCCCTGGTGGCCTGAGATCTGCCTATTTCCGTCATCTGCTCTAGGATCTTCCATACATCATCTTCATTCTTGTTCAGATAGCTTCCTCCATAGGCGGCACTCACTAACCCCTACATCTCCGGGGTCATGCCACATAACAAGGTCTGGACTTAAGATCACTTTTGTAATGCCGTGGCATGGGCATTTCTGCGTTAAATCATTAAATCTGTCACAGGCTTCATGGTCTTGGGAGAAACTAGCAATCTTCGTTCTCATCTGGTTAGTCCTACTGAGTGGGTAGAAACTTCTTTAAGAATAGGTCCTTGAACTGCATCCAGGTCGTACATCTCACCCCGAGAGTTTTCAACCAATGTGCGGCCTTATCTCCTAAAGCAAACGGGGTGGCCTTCAGCTTGATGTAATCTTGCCTAACCCTAGGGTGACTAAGGTTGTTGCAAACCAGCTCGAAGTCTCTAAGGAAAGCATACGGTTCTTCATTGGTGTTTCCGTTGAACTTCGATAACAAGCTCAGAAAGTGGGGCTTCAGCTCGAATGCTTCAGGGGGGACCTTAGGTACTAGCCACCTATGTATTTCATTCTCTACAAGATTGTAGGCGTCTATAATCGGTCGGTCAATTCCTTCATCCTCTATCACTTGTCCCATCCTAGTCAACAGCTCTGTATTCAGTTGTTCGGCTCTAGCTAATCGGGCTAAGACTTGGAGCATGGGGTCCTCTCTGGGTTCCTCTTCGTCTGGATTTTTCTTCGGCATTTTGTCCTCTTGTCCTGGGTAAAGAAGAGGGTATTGGTTAGATGACATATCAAGGAAGGGATTCTTATCGAGGCGATGGCCTTCCTCGGTGAGATCAGAGGAGAGAAAAGGGTTGGTTTGAGAGTAATCACCCTGGGTTTAAGGGATCCAGAACTCAAGAGGGTCACGGGCTCTGGTTGGTCCAAGTTGTGCTTGGGCTGTGGAGATGAGCTTCATTGGGGGGCTCAAAGAAAGATTGGCGAATCGGGAGTAGATATCCCCCCAGTCAGTCATCTTGGATGGCAAGAAGAAGAATCGTGAGTTCTAAGTGTAAGATAGGATTTTACTCCTACCTGAAGCAAGCAATTGAATTCAAATCCTGTATTTTCACACTCAATACGGTGAAGGACTCGAAACCGAGTCTGATTAATCAGGTTGATTTTAAGTGTGAGTTTATCAGACAAATGGCAAAGGTTACATGGCCTAGAGGGGAGTCGGCTAAAAAGCTGGATGCATTATCCCTGTTTAACCTGATGCCTTAGATACCAACGCCCTTCCTTTCTCCGCTCCTATCCCCAACAGAAAGTTCCAAGGACCTACCCCTATCTACCTACAGAGTAGGCGGAGGCTGACAAGGCTGTAACTTCACCCCTATCTACCTGTTGGAGCAGATGGAGGCTACTAGCAACTTGTCGCAGTGCACCGTAATTTCACCCCTATCTACCTACTGGAGAAGGCGGAGGCTACTTGGCGCTTGGCGCTGGTCAGTTGAACCCAAAGCTCAGCCGTTGATATTTGCTCGGATCGGGGTACGCGACATGGAAAGCAGGGATTTATGGCTCTACCCTAGGGTGCTCACACACTCTAGTACACTCACTCATCCTGAAAACAAGGTCGGGGTTAATTTCCCGCAAGCAGAATTTCCGATTTTATTCAATGTTTTTGGTCAATTTTGTTAAGCATACCCGGTTTTAAGTTAGGTTATCACTGATTTATTCCAGCCACAAATTACGCCTATCGTCCAGTCCCAATTTCCTTTTTTTCCTAATTTTGAAAAACCAAGAGAAAGGAGTCGAGAAAAGTCGATGCACGATAAAACAATGATGGTATACAAAGTAAAGAAGACTTACAGTGATCCCTTCGCTTTTATGTAGGATGCAGAACAGAATTGAAAACTTTACACTACCTCCAATGCATACGATAAAATCCGCTCCTAGACATGTAGTTCTATTAGCGAGTGAAGCACGGGTTGAATTTGGCTAGATCTGCGGTCTAAGTGTGTCCGTTATGTGTGAAGTATGGTCCTAGAATATTACGAGCACAAGCAAGTCCTAAAGTAGCTCTAAGAGCCGCAAGTGCAAGCCTAATCTACGAAAAAGCAATCCACACAGCACACGGGGACACGTTTCCACTATTTTTACACGCGCGAGAACTCAAACGGAAACTGCTGGAAAAAATGCAAAAATAATGAAAATGACAACAATTACAAGTCCTCACAATCACTCAAAATATTTAAATGCTAGCTCCTTGAAGCGCCTTCGAGTCCTCATTTTCCTCGCACGAAAACAAATTGAGGTCAGATAAAGGACGACACAACATACATAAAAATAAACAACAGAGAAATATTAACAAGAAAGGCTAGGAATCAGACTACCTGGGGATGGAAAATCAAACATTCAAAATTTCGTAAAAATTAACCTAAGCCGTGCCTCCTCGGCAACGATGCCATTTTGACAATCGTCAGACTACCCTTATTAATTCAATCAAATTAATGGTCAAATTAATAATTTAGATTCGTTGCAGTCGGGTAATTGATGAATCCATGATTCATTAACTTTTTTGTCGCATTTTGTCTTAAAACCCTTAACAAATGAATGTAAAATATTCATTAATTTCTATCTTTTAATAAATTATCCCTCATGAATAAAAAATCACTTTTAACCATCCAAATCATGTAAATAAATTAAAGAATCAAGAAAAAGAACAAAAAGGCAGATTGGATATATGTATATATGTACAAATTGACTTAAAATATAAATATAAGTGCAAGGTATATTTATATCCTAACCCCCGAGACCAAGTCAGTATGGATTGGTCGACAAACCAAAAAGTAGGGGGAGATAAGGAAAGAAAACCATAAAAATAAATTAAGTCATACTCCATACACTTTCCACTATTTATTAAATAAATATAAAATTTCAAAGAATTTTAATTAATTCATGTGTATATATTTTTTCACCAAACACTTTTCCTTATTATTTCTAAAAATGTATATAAAAATGTAAAAATAAGTTAAAATATTACCATGTATTTATGCCAAGAAATCCAGCCTATAAATAATCAAAATCTCAACTTCCGAACATCATAACTTTCTTCATATAAAACTCCAATTTCACTCTACTCACCTTTAAAGTTCATAAAAGTAATATTATCTAATTAATAAAGGTGGTTTCATCGAATTCGGAGTCCGTTTATAAAAAGTCGATTTTGGGACCAAAAGACAACGGGGTTTCTGGGCTACTTATTTTATATAACACACATTATTTATAGGTTTTCTCAATTTTATAATTTCTAAATATTTCGATGATCTTGTATTTTCACTCTAATTTATATTATAATTTTTGGAGTTTATTTATTATTTTAATAAAATCAAAAATCCTAACTTATAGGTAAAAATGAACTAACTAGATACTACCCATATTTATTAAAATATATAAATTAATTTATTAAAAACCATAAAAATTCACACAAGCCTTATTTTTTGTTCTAATAATTAAGAAAATATAAAATTAATTTTTAATCATTTATTTATTAAATTAAAAATCTAAAACCTATTTATATATACATATTTATTAATATAATATTTATATTTCAAATAATATTTATTAATTATAAAAAGTAATTATTCCATTAATTAGATAAATAATTTATTTACATTTCTTGTATTTATACCTATTTAAAATAGCGTTATTTAATATTTAATAATGAATTTATAAGCAATTTCAATATCTGGGCCAACCAGGTGCTGACACTTGTCAGCACCTGGATCATCTTCTCCAAGAAACCGTTCAGCCAGTCTGTTCTGATCAGCCAACTTTCACCCATTTATCCCGCGCGAACCATTACTCCTCCAGGCGATTTTAACCCTTGATCTGATCCTCCTAACAACCACCAAGCTCGCCATCCATTAGATCAAGCTTGGAGCCCATGCATTCTCTCTATAAAAGGGCCCAAAGTCTGCCATTCGCGAACTAACTCTCCAACAACCTGTAGCTCAAGCTCCTGCTGCCCGACCCCCATCTTTCCAAGCTACGCTCCGCCCGACGTGTAGGTGATAGCTCCGGTCCAGCGAGCTCGCGTGGAGGAGGGATCTTCGGAAGGAGGTTCCAAGGCTATTCCCAGCCTTGCATCGCCGCCATAGAGTCGCGTTTCGCTCCGGCCAAGGTCTCCCATCGAGCTTCTTTCGAGGTAATACACCTTGATTTCCCCAGACCCATCCCTTCATTATCTTCGAATTTCTTTCCTCGATTTGCGTGTAGACATTAGCGAAATTAAGCCGTCATTAGGATGCTTAATCATCCTAAGTAATCGCCCAATCGAAATCCCTTTCCGATCATTTCGAATCCATTTCAAATCGCGCATCATTTCATCGCCATTTTCACGCAACTTTTAATAATGCTGGAAACTTAATTTTTCGTCATTTTTGAGCTTGCAATTCTCTAAATTTGTGGCTGATTCTTCGTGAATCGAGCATATAGATCTGTCATTTGCAGGTTCTTCTTCAATTAGGAGCAGCTTCAAGTCATCTGGAGTCTTCAAATCATCAAGGAATCTAATTTCAAAGAAGGAGCGTCATACTGTAACAACCATTCCTCAGATCAGGCTGTAGAGGATCGCCACCTTCATCGCATTTCTACCGCCGCTCGGAGACGCCTCCGATCATCTTCCACCGCGGGCGAGCTCGAGGGGTGGAGGAGCCACCCCTCTGGCCCCGCCGGAGGCTTCAGAACACCTTCCCTCACCGGAGAGAAATCAGAGAAGGAAGTTCAGTCGGCTGCTCAACCGCCTGTGCAAGAATGATGAATCTGTGATTCATCACTTCAAAAGTCAAAAATAGAGCCTTGTTCCCGAGAAAATAGAGGCATATTTCCCCTTATATTGCATAAATAGCATTCATGCATGTATTCATAACTCATGTAGTTTAGCAGCTCATTTGCATCTAAATAAGAAGCCAAAAATCCCTTGTAAAATACCTCTTCACCAAAATAACATCTTCTCTATAATCTATACTCCTTAGTTGATAACATAGGGAAGAATGCCAAAAATCACCCTTGTAAAATAGCTAATATAGCCTGAGAGCCCTTGTACACTAAAATACACATAAAGCCCTCATACAAACTCCGAATTAGGTCTACTCACTCTTAGAATATTACATATTAAAAGACCTTCAAAATGAGACTAATTTCATTGAATTTGGAGCTCGTATGAGAAACTTGGGTTTTTGGGTCACTTTGTATACTACATATGTATATTTATGTATCCTTGTATTTATGTATCATATTTGACCTCATCTCCGTCTTTGGTCAACATGAAACTTGTAGATCTCATCGAGATCTACAACTTTCATGTTTTGAGTTTTTCCAAATTCGGCTCCCTCTTCTCTCTACACGTGCCTCTTACTCCAGCCACTCACAGCAGGCCACGTGGCGCCCTCTGGTTAAGCCACGCGGCCCGCCTTCCATCGCCTCATCCGCCTGCGCCCTCAGCCGTTGGATCTCGCTCCAGATCCAACGGCCCAGCGCTGCCCACGCACGCCCCTTGCCTGGACCATCCGATCATCTCCAGCCGTGATCTACGCCGCTCGTCCGTGCCTTCACCAGAGCCTTCCACGTGGCAGCATCTGCGCCGCCTGATCAGACCCCCCGATCTCTCCATCGCAGCCGCCCCTCTTCCAGCGAATCTCGACCCTCAGATCATCCCTAACTTTTCATCTAAACCGTCCGCTCGCGCCTTCACCAGTGCCCACCACGTGGCGCGCTCTCGGCCCATCATCTACGCGCCCAGACCGAATCCTACCCGCTCTCCACGCTCTGATCACCACCGTTGGATCACAAGATCCAACGGTGGAGACCTCGTCTCCTACCTCCAGGCGCCCCTCTCCCCCACGTCCCTTGCCTTGCGGGAGGGGCGCCCCTTCCTATTTTTGGACGCACGTCAGCCATCTCCTCCGACCGCTGACACCCCCACGACATCACCCACTCATCCCTCTCCCTCGCCAGCTCCCTCAAGCTCCACCACCTCCACCATGGTAGCCCCACGTCGTCCACCAACCTCGCTAATCCACCAGCCGACCCACCTCCTTCACCTTATAAATACGTCGCCACCGGCGACGTTCACCCCCATCCGCCACTCCAGAGAGGTTCCTCGAGCTCCAAGCAATCCATTGGTGACAACAATTGGGAGTGTTGTCAAGCGAAGACAAGGATTCGACTCCGGCGAGATCCACGGCAAGTTCCGTCGTGTCGCAGCCTCCACCGTGAAGCTGCACGAGCTCGGGACCCTACCGATCCCTCGAGCAAAGACCTGGAGCTCAAATCTGAGCTCCATTCCCCAGGTAACCCCCTCCATTCCTCTTCCGATCTTCCTCTTGATTTTCTTGTTTTTCTTCGATTTTATTCGACTCCACCGGCCAACTTCTCGCCTCCAAACCACCTCGACGAGCTTCGCGTCGAAGCTCCCGTCCTCGCTGTCCCGTCTGCACACTCCGAAGACACTCTACGCACTACTCCGACCAACAGCTCCGCCATTTGGCCGGAGCCCATCTCCAGCGCACCTCCTTCACACCGTAGGCCTCGCCGACCACACACACCTCTCCACGAGCACTTGCACGCCTCGGCTATCTATTCTAACCCCTTGCAGGTCCTCATCTCTTCATTGGCCGGAGCCTCACCGGAGCTCCCTTCGAGCTTCGTAGCCATCGAGCTTCAGCACATCTCCAAAGATCCTGAGGCCACCGGAGGCTTCGCCGTACGCTCCCGCATCTTCCGAGCTACTCGAGAACCTACGAAGAACTTCATCGAAGCCTAGCGACCGAGGCGGAGCAGAGTCAGCCACGCCGGAGCCCCGCCTTCTCCTCCGCAGGAGGCGGAGGGCCGTCGAGGAAGAAGCAGCAGCTGCCATTCGATCAACAGATCGAACGGCCCTCACTTCGCCACGTGTTCCCTCACCGCGCCCGTCCTCAACCGTTGATCGCGCCTCAGATCTGACGGGCCCTCCAGTTGCCACGCGTCTTCATCGCCAACCCTTGGATCGACCTTGATCCAAGGGCCCGCAGCACGCCACGTCGACGAGTCCGAGCCTCGGCCTCCAAGCCTAGGCTCGGGCGACCCGAGGCTACACCGAGCCCCAGTCCGAACCTCCTGGGAGTCCGAGCCTCGCTCCGAGCCACCGCCTCGCTCCGAGCCTAGGCCGCCCACGTGAGGAGCACGTGCGGCCTGGGTAAATTGCACAGAAGCCCCTGAAGCTTTCCAAAATTACAACGAGGTCCCTGTGAAGCAGACTCCACGTGAGGAGCACATGCCCTATGGAGAATTTGCACAAGAGTCCCCCATATTATTGGTAATTGCATTTTAGTCCCTGTCAGCATATTTATTTATTGAAATTTTAATTTCCAGTATTGCATTTACACCCCTGTGTTTGCACGCATCCCTAGAGTGCATTTTTCATCATTTTGAAATTCTAAAAATTGCATTTTGTTAGAAATTTTGTCCTCTATCTATTGGTACACGTGTCTTATTTTTGTAAGCCCATTTGAATTATTAATGAATTAATTGGTGCATTGTTGACATATTTTGCCCAGTGATGCCTTTTGATTTTTAATTAATTTTCTGTGCCCTAAAAAATTAGCAAAAATTCACAGTAGCTTAAGGACATCATTTTTAACATACCATAAAAATTTCATAGCATTTGCACGCATATCGAGGCCTAAATAAATTGATTGGTGATTTTCTTAAATTAATTTTAGTTAATTCATTTCACAGTGAAATTAAGTTCTGTTAATTTTCCTAGGTCCCTTATCATTAGAGTCACCCAGGATAATTTTAGTTCTTGAAAAAATTGTGGTTTGATATTTATTAAAAATTAAATACTGAAAATCATCCTGTCTGTTTATTTAATTCACAGTAAATTTATTTTGAGTCGAAAAATTCCAAAAAATTAGTGTAGTTCATTTTCATCATAAGTACCCATCTGGCCAATTTTCATAATTTTTGGACTTCATTTGATACATTAATTAAATTGAACATTAAATTGGCTTGCCTTATCTGCATAAGTCTGCATAAAAATTAAAAAGACCAAAAAATTACTCCTCGAAAATCAACACTTGAATAATTGCTTGAATTTATCTAAGGAGACAGATGCCTCCTTGAGATCGACCTTGGACTTACACCAAGTAAAAAAAAATTTTGCCGCTTAAAATTAACTTCACATTAATCGATAAGTGGTTTTTGATTAACCCTCGTATCCGACTGCAACGAACATTTAAACTTAATTTGGACATTAATTTGACCGAATTAACATAGGGTGCGGGAGCGTTATCAAAATGGCGCCGTTGCCGGGGAGGCACGGCTTAGGTTAATTTGTAGCACATTTTTGAGTGTTTAATTTTCATTCCCCGGGTAGTCTGACCCCCGGTTTTTCTTGTAATTATTCTCTCATTTATTTTTTTGCATTATTTTATTTTTGTGTAACTCTCTGACCTCCCATTTATTCTTTGTGCGAGGACCGCGAGGAGTCAGTGACGCTTCGAGGACTTCGCCTTTAAATTTTTGAGTGAAAGAGAGGCTTTGTAATTATATTTTTATTTCTTTTTTCTTTCGCATCATTTCCAGCGGTTCCCGTTTGGGATCTCGCGCGTGTAAAGATAGTGGAAACTGTGTCCCGTGTGCTGTGTGGGTGAATGGTAATTTTGCTTGCACTAGCGGCTCCTCGAGCAACTCTAGGACTTGTTTGTGCTCGTAATCAATAGGACCACACAACACACTTAAAAGACGCACCTAGACCGCAGGACTTAGTCAAATTAAACTGTTCTTCACACTAATAGAACTGCCTGTCTAGGAGCGGCTTTTATCGCCTGCATTTGCATGTAGAGTAAAGTTTTCAATTCTGTATTGCATCCTGCATCAAAAAGCGAAGGATCACTGTAAGTATTCTCTACTCAGCATACGCATCATCGATTTCGACTTGCATCGGCTTTTCTCGATTTCCCCCTCTGATTTTCTCACTTAAACTAAAAAGGAAATTGGGACTGTCCGATAGGCGTGCTTTGTGGTGGACTTAACAAAGTGATAACTTAACTTTAAAATCGGGACTGCTAACAGTATTGACAAAAAAAAGGAATAAAAACTAAAAATTGTTTACGGGAGATTAATCCCTGACCTTGTATTCAGGCTGAGTGAGGGTACCTGAGTGTGTGTGAACACCTTAAGGTAGAGCCCAAATCCCCGCCTTCCATATCACGTTCCGACTAATCCTAGCAAAATATCACAAGTCGAATTTTTAAGGTTCATTGACTAGTACCAAGTAGCCTCCGCCTGTCTCAGGTAGATAGGGGCGAAATTGCGGTACTTTGCGACAAGTTGCCAGTAACCCCCTGGGGTGAAGTTCCGGCCTTGTCAGCCTCCGCATGCTTGCAGGTAGATAGGGGTGTGGTCATTGAATCCATCGACTTGGGATAGGAGCGAAGAAAGGAAGGAGTGGCGGTATCTTAGGCGACAGGTTAAACAGGGAAGACGCATCCGGCTCTGAGCCGACTTCCCTTTAGGCTGCGTAATCCTTGCTATCTTGCTTGAAAACCACACTTAAAATTTACAAGATTAATTGGACTCGGTTTCGGGTCCTTCACCGTGTTGAGTGTGAACTCGGGGTTTTGCTCTTGGGTTTGTCTTTGTGTCTGTCGTGTGTGTTATCATGTGTAATTGCACATTTCTACCTCAATCTTCTTGCATTCATCATTTCCTCCTCAAGATGTCGGGATATTGGTCCCATACCCTATGACCTATGATCACTCCTCCTCGACCATATACCGTTCATCTTCGCTTTCTCCTCCGCCATCCACGGGAGACCCTTACCCGTGGCCGGCTCCTCCTCAACCCGATCTTGAAGTCAAAACTCCGACTGACTTCTGCACTTCTTCGCATTTCTCACCTACTCCATATTCTGACATTCCGGATCCACTTCCATCTTGGGTTGACTGTCCTTATTCTCGATAGCTTGCAGGAATTAAAGAATCAAATGAAGAGCAAGCCACGGCTGAGACAGATGATTGGCAGAATTATATGCCCTCGTTTACTTCATTCTCACCTCAAGTAGGGACCATACAAAAATTTACATATACACCTCCCGACTTGACCTTAGGGCATCATTTGATCGATCAAACAACCCGAATTGAGGGGCCTGAATATCATGATTTTCCAGACTTGATTGACTTTAGTGATCAAGCCTCCATTAACCAGCCTTCATTCAGAGAGCCTATACATTCACAGGAGTGGACTAATGAGCTAGACTTACTAGTCCTCGTTCATTGACTCCATCATATGAGGCTCTGACCAATATCTGCCATTCGGATGATCCATACTCGACCCAGGAATACATGCCAGAGTATAGGTATGTTGAGTATGAGACCTCAACATCTCAGCAGTCTCCTCCAATTGAGCAGAACTCTCCCATGAATTGTCATGGGAATTTTGTGGAGGATGACATTTCCAGACTTATTGAGAAAAGTGAATCATTCGATAATGAGTTGAGAAATGTCATGGAAATATTGAACTCAATTTCTGCCAGCTTGAGAATGGAAGTGGAAAAGGATATGAGTAATTTTGAGGTTGAAAGCCAAGCAAACATTAGGGAACCCACACCGTCTGTACAGCTGGAGTCCATTCTATCTCCCTCTTCTACTAACCACTTGCCCTCCAATCCAGAGTCCGATCATTCATCTATCCAAAATACCAAAAAAATTGAAAAAACCAAAAAACCACATAAAAATTGAAAATGAAAATGACCTAAAAAAATTGGATCCTGCCTAAGGGAAGCACTCGATGAAGAACTGATTTTCAAACTTCCCTTAATAAAGGCCATAGATCACTTTCCCGACCTCAAACGATTTGTAAGAAGTAAATTAATGCCCAAGAGGTCGGGTAATAAGAGGACAAGGACTGAAAGACACATAGTGTCTATGGCCACCTCCTTGGTGATGGGGAGAAAGACCAAAAGTCGTAGAGTGAAGCGGTTGCCCCGAGTTGAGTGTGAAATCAAAGATACCATCTTTACCCATACGAGAATCGATGATGACTCACCGATAAATATCCTCCCGACCTCTGTGTTTGACAAGCTCAAACTCAGACCAATCAGAAAGTCAAGAGAGATCGTTCAGTGGCTGATCGATCTATCAAACGGTCTAGAGGAAATATTTCAGTCATCATTACTTTCCAAGGTGCTCTACTCCATGTGGACTTCACGATCATTGATATCGAGCACCGAGGAGAGTTTTCCCAGTCTCCGATTATTCTCGGGAAGCCGTTCTTACCTTGGCTAAGGCGACTATAGATTGCGAGACTCGGGAAATTGATTTTTCAGCATTGGGAGCGCTTCGACCTCATCCATTCTTTGATAAACTTTACTCTAAGGTGACCCACACATCCGCTGACAGTCATGACCATCGAGAAGTAGATGAGTCCCACCTCTCTGCTACACCTAAGAAACCAACTGTCCGGACGACCGTTGGATCAGAGACTCCCCACACCTCCACTTCATCAACTGCTTGCACCACCACCGTGACAGCTTCTAAGGAGGACTCACGACCGGAAGCTATCATTGAGTCGGACACGATATTTGAGGATTGCCTTGATCATTTCAATGATCCGACACAAGAGCCCAATAATGCCAAGCCGACTGAGACCACTAGAACCTTCTCGAGACATGTGCTGACCCTTCAGGAATATTACAATCTTTATGGTGACTCATCTGATGAGGAAACCATAGTCAGCACCACACCACGACCCAGACCTTCTAAGGAAACAACCCAGATGAAATTGACTCCACATAAAAACACGGTTGCTCCCTCTTCTAGTCGGTTATCTAATGAGAGGAAGTTGAGAATTGATTCCTCGAGGTGTTCCCCCGAACCTCTCAAGGCGCGTCGCTCTCATCTCCCTCTGAATGATTCAGGTTCTAGAAAACCGACTAAGAAAGTTTCCTTCAACACACCGGAGAAGGAATTTTCTGAGGAGTCCTCATCTGGTCTGGATAAGGTGATTTATATGAGTGAGCTCAGTTCGGCTGTTCTCAAGCCTTATCTAAGCAAGCAACCGTGTGTCGACCCTCGTTGGACGATTCCTACACCTCACTATTATCATCTGAGGACGATTCCGACAGCGACACATATGTATATTATCCACCTCCTCGCGTCCGCAAGAAGGTTCGTCACAAACCTTCTTAATCCTTGTATATTCTCACTCTTTCTTGTACATTCCATCCTCTCTCTTACGCGACTTTAGTAACCCATCCCCGTATCATTAGATCACTATCTCGGACTATACTTAGGATAACCAGATCCTAAGTATAGGGGGGAAGGGTCACCTAAGTCGGTTCTTTGTACATCCTCCAGATCACATCGGTTCTCATACTCACTCCTGTCCTATACTTAGGCTGAGCAGAGCATAAGTATAGGGGGGACCGATGCCCGCTGTGTATAAACTCCTCCATTTCTTCTCTTAACCTCGCCCGCCCCATTTTTGATCTTCTTCTACACTTAGGCTGCCAGAGCCTAAGTATAGGGGGCTAGACGACTTCTATACTTTTGTAATTTTAGCTCTCCTACGCTTAGCCCGAGCTATGTCTTTTTAGTCGCTTTCGTGCTCTGAGGACATAGCACACGCTAAGTATAGGGGGGCGTGTATATATTACATATATACTTTACCCATAGCTCGTACTTTCGCGTATTTTTGTATATATTTTACAATAATGACGGGTGGGTAAAAATCAAAAAAAATAAAATTGAAAATTATTAAAATAGGCTTCTTATTTACTCTTGCATATCATCTCTGCATAGAAAAATAAAAAGAGTCTTGCATTTTTATAGCATGACATCTCATCTCATCTGCATATCTTTGCATATGCAAAGTGAAAAGCTAGTGGGTTCTGGACCGAGTTATGAGTAGATATTGAGGATGGACTTGATTTGACCTTAATCCACCTAATTTCCAGAGGAACCTTACAGGAACCGGAGTTAAGATTTCTCAGGTCAAGTGACTTAATTCTTTGAGTCCGCAAGTCTATGTTCACATGTCATCTTGATTAGTCTAAGTAGAATATCTCGTGCACACGCATGATTATTATAGACAGTGACCGAACTTGGACAAGCACAATGCACGTAGCTCTTCATTGATGAGGTGGTGAGGAGGTAGAATCCTTTAGCTTGGAGTAGCACACGGGTGGAAACATCCGTCCTCCTCTAGGGAGGGAAGTGCGTCTCAACCTAGTCTAGTGGTGTTGACATCTAAGGACAGGATGCTGTGGGTTGCAATAATGCTTCAAAAGAGGGATAGTCTACTGACTCAAGAGGAAAAACTCCTGATGTACATGCTGCTCTTTTCGAAAAAAAATGCAAGAAAAAACTCCAAAAAAATTAGACAGGTCCAAGAAAAAAAATAATAATAACCTGTCGGAGTATGTATACTAGTAAAGAAATGCAGCTGGATGACTTGGCTACACTGGTCAGGCATCCCAGGATAGGTAGCTACACTGGCTACCGTCCATTCTTTTTCTCTACCCCCTCCTCTTGAGTTGGTCGCACTTGAACTTAGAAGGGAATACCCCGCTCCTCGAGGAAAGAGTTACTGAACCGGGTTATTGAGTTACCTTGTTAGAGGAGGCTGGTTCCGAGCCATTTCTGATGTGGAGAGTTACAAATCACTTACACAGTACAAGTAAGAATCATAGTCATCAGAAATTTGCGTTTGAGGATGTGTTCTGACCTGACTATTGAGGCGTCTTGAATAGAAGACTTGTGGAACTGAAGTCTGTTAAGTCTTAAGTTCAGGTCCGAATAAGGTTCCGCCACACAATTAATCCAAAGGTCGAGTCAGGCTCCATTTTTCAACTTTTGTTCATACCTTGGTTTGGAACCCAAAATCATTTCACTCTTGCATTTCATTTAGTGCTCGGGGACGAGCAAGGTTTAAGTATAGGGGTTGATGAATCTGTGATTCATCACTTCAAAAGTCAAAAAATAGAGCCTTGTTCCCGAGAAAATAGAGGCATATTTCCCCTTATATTGCATAAATAGCATCCATGCATGTATTCATAACTCATGTAGTTTAGCAGCTCATTTGCATCTAAATAAGAAGCCAAAAATCCCTTGTAAAATACCTCTTCACCAAAATAACATCTTCTCTATAATCTATACTCCTTAGTTAATAACATAGGGAAGAATGCCAAAAATCACCCTTGTAAAATAGCTAATATAGCCTGAGAGCCCTTGTACACTAAAATACACATAAAGCCCTCATACAAACTCCGAATTTGGTCTACTCACTCTTAGAATATTACATATTAAAAGACCTTCAAAATGAGACTAATTTCATTGAATTTGGAGCTCGTATGAGAAACTTGGTTTTTGGGTCACTTTGTATACTACATATGTATATTTATGTATCCTTGTATTTATGTATCATATTTGACCTCATCTCCGTCTTTGGTCAACATGAAACTTGTAAATCTCATCGAGATCTACAACTTTCATGTTTTGAGTTTTTCCAAATTCGACTCCCTCTTCTCTCTACACGTGCCTCTTACTCCAGCCACTCACAGCAGGCCACGTGGCGCCCTCTGGTTGCGCCACGCGGCCCACCTTCCATCGCCTCATCCGCCTGCGCCCTCAGCCGTTGGATCTCGCTCCAGATCCAACGGCCCAGTGCTGCCCACGCACGCCCCTTGCCTGGACCATCCGATCATCTCCAGCCGTGATCTACGCCGCTCGTCCGTGCCTTCACCAGAGCCTTCCACGTGGCAGCATCTGCGCCGCCTGATCAGACCCCCCGATCTCTCCATCGCAGCCGCCCCTCTTCCAGCGAATCTCGACCCTCAGATCATCCCTAACTTTTCATCTAAACCGTCCGCTCGCGCCTTCACCAGTGCCCACCACGTGGCGCGCTCTCGGCCCATCATCTACGCGCCCATACCGAATCCTACCCGCTCACCACGCTCTGATCACCACCGTTGGATCACAAGATCCAACGGAGGAGACCTCGTCTCCTACCTCCAGGCACCCCTCTCCCCCACGTCCCTTGCCTTGTGGGAGGGGCGCCCCTTCCTATTTTTGGACGCACGTCAGCCATCTCCTCCGACCGCTGACTCCCCCACGACATCACCCACTCATCCCTCTCCTTCGCCAGCTCCCTCAAGCTCCACCACCTCCACCATGGTAGCCCCACGTCGTCCACCAACCTCTCTAATCCACCAGCTGACCCACCTCCTTCACCTTATAAATACGTCACCACCGGCGACGTTCACCCCCATCCGCCACTCCAGAGAGGTTCCTCGAGCTCCAAGCAATCCATTGGTGATAGCAATTGGGAGTGTTGTCGAGCGAAGACAAGGATTCGACTCCGACGAGATCCACGGCAAGTTCCGCCGTGTCGCAGCCTCCACCGCGAAGCTGCACGAGCTCGGGACCCTACCGATCCCTCGAGCGAAGACCTGGAGCTCAAATCTGAGCTCCATTCCCCAGGTAACCCCCTCCATTCCTCTTCCGATCTTCCTCTTGATTTTCTTGTTTTTCTTCGATTTTATTCGACTCCACCGGCCACCTTCTCGCCTCCAAACCACCTCGACGAGCTTCGCGTCGAAGCTCCCGTCCTCGCTGTCCCGTCTGCACACTCCGACGACGCTCTACGCACTACTCCGACCAACAGCTCCGCCATTTGGCCGGAGCCCATCTCCAGCGCACCTCCTTCACACCGTAGGCCTCGCCGACCACACACACCTCTCCACGAGCACTTGCACGCCTCGGCTATCTATTCTAACCCCTTGCAGGTCCTCATCTCTTCATTGGACGGAGCCTCACCGGAGCTCCCTTCGAGCTTCGTAGCCATCGAGCTTCAGCACATCTCCAAAGATCCTGAGGCCACCGGAGGCTTCGCCGTACGCTCCCGCGTCTTCCGAGCTACTCGAGAACCTACGAAGAACTTCATCGAAGCCTAGCGACCGAGGCGGAGCAGAGTCAGCCACGCCGGAGCCCCGCCTTCTCCTCCGCAGGAGGCGGAGGGCCGTCGAGGAAGAAGCAGCAGCTGCCGTTCGATCAACCGATCGAACGGCCCTCACTTCGCCACGTGTTCCCTCACCGCGCCCATCCTCAACCGTTGATCGCGCCTCAGATCTGACGGGCCCTCCAGTTGCCACGCGTCTTCATCGCCAACCCTTGGATCGACCTTGATCCAAGGGCCCGCAGCACGCCACGTCGACGAGTCCGAGCCTCGGCCTCCAAGCCTAGGCTCGGGCGACCCGAGGCTACACCGAGCCCCAGTCCGAACCTCCTGGGAGTCCGAGCCTCGCTCCGAGCCACCGCCTCGCTCCGAGCCTAGGCCGCCCACGTGAGGAGCACGTGCGGCCTGGGTAAATTGCACAGAAGCCCCTGAAGCTTTCCAAAATTACAACGAGGTCCCTGTGAAGCAGACCCCACGTGAGGAGCACATGCCCTGTGGAGAATTTGCACAAGAGTCCCCCATATTATTGGTAATTGCATTTTAGTCCCTGTCAGCATATTTATTTATTGAAATTTTAATTTCCAGTATTGCATTTACACCCCTGTGTTTGCACGCATCCCTAGAGTGCATTTTTCATCATTTTGAAATTCTAAAAATTGCATTTTGTTAGAAATTTTTGACCTCTGTCTATTGGTACACGTGTCTTATTTTTGTAAGCCCATTTGAATTATTAATGAATTAATTGGTGCATTGTTGACATATTTTGCCCAGTGATACCTTTTGATTTTTAATTAATTCTCTGTTCCCTCAAAAATTATCAAAAATTCACAGTAGCTTAAGGACATCATTTTTAACATACCATAAAAATTTCATAGCATTTGCACGCATATCGAGGCCTAAATAATTGATTGGTGATTTTCTTAAATTAATTTTAGTTAATTCATTTCACAGTGAAATTAAGTTCTGTTAATTTTCCTAGGTCCCTTTATCATTAGAGTCACCCAGGATAATTTTAGTTCTTGAAAAAATTGTGGTTTGATATTTATTAAAACTTAAATACTGAAAATCATCCTGTCTGTTTATTTAATTCACAGTAAATTTATTTTGAGTCGAAAAATTCCAAAAAAATTAGTGTAGGTCATTTTCATCATAAGTACCCATCTGGCCAATTTTCATAATTTTTGGACTTCATTTGATACATTAATTAAATTGAACATTAAATTGGCTTGCCTTATCTGCATAAGTCTGCATAAAAATTAAAAAGACCAAAAAATTACTCCTCGAAAATCAACACTTGAATAATTGCTTGAATTTATCTAAGGAGACAGATGCCTCCCTGAGATCGACCTTGGACTTACACCAAGTAAAAAAAAATTTTGCCGCTTAAAATTAACTTCACATTAATCGATAAGTGGTTTTGATTAACCCTCGTATCCGACTGCAACGAACACTTAAACTTAATTTGGACCATTAATTTGACCGAATTAACATAGGGTGCGGGAGCGTTATCAAAGAACCTGAAGAACAACCCAGGTGTACAGTTTAGCGACACGTGGCACTCGTAGATCCATCAGATCAGCGCCTGCAGCTTCTAATCCTGGTTGCTCAATACGAAGCTGTGTGAATTTTGTACAATAAATCCCGAGAGCTTTCAGAAATTAATTCCCGCTCCACAAATTTTCAGAAATTGCATTTAGGTCCCTCCGCAGGGATCTAAATGTAAAACACTATATTTATTTTTCATTTCAGTCCCTGTAAAGGACCTAACTGCAGAACTTTTTAGTATTTTCTTTGTGCTTATACCCCCGGGCTGTAGGGGATATTTGGACCTATTTTGACCTTATTCTTTTTGTCGAATTCTTTAGGGTAGTTACGCAACTACCCCAGCAAGTTGTTATTAAGTTTTCGTGACTTTTTCTTGTGTTTCATCGTGTTTTGATTCTTCGAAAACTGCCTTCGTTTTGTTTTGATTTCTTGTGCTTATTCGAGCCTGTCGATCGACCCGTCCACCTACTATATTGTATCATCTACCTATACTTCACATATTATATAATAAATAAATCTTTTGAAAATATCCCTTTTGAAAATTAAATAAAATTGGAAAAGATTAAAATCAAATAAAAAAGAAAAAAATAAAAATTAAATAAAAAGTGTTTCTTTTATTTGATCGCTTTAAGAAGAGATAAAATAAAATCGTAAAAATATTCCCTTAAAAAAATCAAAATAGTCTATTCTGCCTCCTTGAGTTCGACCCAGGCACACTCACCTGGATAAATAATTAGTGTAGGTTTTCTTCCGAAAATCGAATTTCTTTCATTCGAGTTAAGATCTGTTTTCACGGCTTTTTCTACATCGTCAATGTTATTATCTAAAAAAGCCACGATCTGATTTTAACGCCTATCAGTAATCAATGCTTCATCAAAAATACCACTTCAATTAATATTCAATTAAATGCGAACGATAGATTAATTTACTTGGGCAAGCCCAAGGTTAAACTCAATGAGGAAGCTGTCTCCTTAGGTGAATTTTCAAGTGAATTCAGAGATCAGATTTTCTGAATAATATTTTTGGTCGTTTTTAGAAAATTTTATGCAATTAAGAAAAGAAGCAATGTAATTTTAGGCCAATTTTACAAGTTTAAATCAGAAATATAATCAAATGAAGTCCAAAATTATGAAACTTGGCCAGATGATGGAATGATATGAACCTAAGTGTCTACAGTGTTTTGGAATTTTTCGACTCTAAATGAATTTAGTGTGAATAAAATATGAATGCAAGGTGATTTTTACAAAATTAATTTTAATAAATACCAAAACACATTATTTCCATATATAAAAATTATCCCTAGATGGATCTAAGTATGATGAATCCAGGAAAATTAATAAACCTAAAATTCTATGTGAATTGGACCTATTAAAAATCAATTAAGAAAATCACTGTTTGATTTATTCAGGCCTCGTGATGTATGCAAATGCAATGATTTTTGGGCACAGTGTAGAGTATCTTAAGTCTAATGTGATTTTATGATGATTTTTGGAGCAACAAGGAATTTAAAATGAATTAAAAAGCATACAATGGGTAAAATATAGAAAATTTCATCAATTTAATAATATTAAATTCCAGAGAACTCACAAAAATAAAAACACGTGTCACATGAGATAAGGGACAAGTTAGGCTACAACATGTAATTTTTAGAATTTAAAAATGATGCTAAATGGGCACCTAATTATGCGTGCAAAGACATGGACCAAATTGCAAATACAGAAAATAAAAGTTACTGACATAAAACGTGCTGACAGGGACATAAATGCAATTACCTATAATGCGGAGGGGGTGGATACAAAATTCCCACAAGGTCACACGCTCCTCGCGTGATACACCTGGCAGGGACCAATTTATAATTCCCAAAACCTTCGAGGGCCTCTGTGCAAAATACCCAACCCTCACATAGGAAGCACGTGCGGGGCTAGGCTCGGGCGTCGATCGAGGCTCGAGCGGTGGCTCGGGAGGCTCTGGAGGCTCAGATCATCCTCGAGTCTGCTTCGGTTGCTCTGAGCCTAAGGTCGGGGAAGTGGCTCGGAAATACGTGGCGCGAGATGGACCGTCAGATCAAGATGATCCGATGGTTGCTGATGCTGGACACGTAGCTTGTCTGAGGACCGTTAGATCATGATGGATCTAACGGTGGCGGATGAAGTCAACGTGGCTGGCTATTGGCCGTTGGATCGAGATGGATCCAACGGAGACTGAAGCTCGGGGTAGCTGCTACGTGGCGCAACAAGGACCGCTTGATCTGATGATCCAATGGTGGCAGGCTCAGGCGTCGTGGCATGGCAAGGGTCGTCGGATCCTCCTGATCCAATGGTAGTTGTGCTTCTTCTTCTCCGGTTCGCCGCCTCCTGCGGCTGACTTGGCGGGGCTCCGACATTGAGCTCCTTGCTCCGCCGCTCCTCCCCATGCTCGATGAAGGTCGCTGAAGGCTCCTGGAGGGCTAGGATTGATCGTGGAGATGTGACGGAGCGTCCATAGGTCTTGGATGGAACGGGGGTGGTCTGGAAGCTGTAACGACAAAGCTCTAGCGGAGCTCAGGCGAAGTTCCGGCCAGTGAAGTGGAAGGCTCTGCAGGGTTAGTCTGTGCAAAAGAACAAGTGTTGTGTGTTAGTGGGAGGTGCGCGAGTGTGGTTGAGGCATGAGGCGTGCGGTGGTGACGGTCGGAGATGGTGTTTTGCCATGCCCGACGGAGCTGTGATCGGCATGAAGTGCGAGGAGAAGT
This sequence comes from Ottelia alismoides, assembly GCA_037367405.1. Lineage (NCBI taxonomy): Eukaryota > Viridiplantae > Streptophyta > Magnoliopsida > Alismatales > Hydrocharitaceae > Ottelia > Ottelia alismoides. The sequence goes on from JAZKJV010000133.1 coordinate 1,697,678, forward strand.
CGGAGAGAATGGGATGGTGCGCGAAGATGGGAGCTCCAAAGCGGAGCTCGGTGGATGGTCAGGTGATGGAAATGACAGGATCGGGGGAATAAAATCGGAGAAAAATGTGAGGAAAGAATAAGTAGATCGAAGAAGATGATAAAGGGGTCTACCTGGGGTCAGAAGCTCGGAGGAGAACTTCTAGGTCTTCGCTCCAGGGTCGGTAGTGTCCTGAGCTCAAGCCGCTTGATGGAGGAGATGCTGCACGGTGAAGCTCGTCGTGGATCTCGCTAGAGAGGGTACCGATGTCTTCGCTCACTATCACGCCTAATCCCTGTCACAGATCAGTGGAGGGGAGCTCTAGGGTCTCTCGTGCAAGGGCAGATGTTCGTAACGGTGGCCGGAGGCAGGGGTTTTATAGAGATAAGGTTGAGGTGGCAGTAATGGAGGCGTGGTGTTCGTGGGGTCCATGGAGCGAAGAGGAAGGGGATCATGGAGGACATCGAGGTCAGCGAAGATGAAGGGAGTGGGGGCTTCATTGGGGAGCGGTCAATGGGTGGAGATAGTGGTTGTGGTGGCGGAGAAAATAGGAAGGGGGCGGTGAGTAGGTGAAGTGGGCGACATGTGCGAGGAAGGCGGCCCGTGGTGGAAGACGATCTAGAGACCGTTGGATCTCGTGATCCAACAGCCCAGATTGGGGCGCAAAAGGAATCGCTTGATAGATCGGAGAGGTGTGATCGAAGGGGCAGGGATGCGGCACGTGGTGGGCGTAGGTGTGGGCGCTAACAGAAGGTGGAGATGGGAGCTGGTATAGGATCGAAGGGTGATGGATTGAGCGGAAGTGAACGGCTGGGATGAGGTCATCAGGGCTACAATCCAGCGGTCATTAGCACGACACGTGGCTGCAGGAGAGTAAGGTGGAGATGTATAGTCTGGATGAGATCAGGAGGTTGAATCGAACGATAGAGGACACGACGGGAAGGAGCGGCTGAGATGGAGTCCTTTCGACCTCGATCGTGCGGCTAGGCGAGACACATGTGGCACGATGAGAGAACAACGCTCACAAACGGTGATGATGAGATCTGAGAACCTGATCGAAGGGCTAAGGGTAGTGCGGGAGTGTGTGGTGGGGATGAAGGTGCCTGGAGAAGATCAGAGGGTTGAAAAGGTAACACGTGGCTTTCTGAGGGTGAGGCGCTACCGGACGGAGGAGATATGATCTTGAGATGATCGGAGGGTGGAGACTGGCTGCGAGAGTGAATGGCACAGATCTGGAGAGAAGGGAAGCAATCGGACGGCAGGGGGAAGAGGCCGTGTGGTGCAATCAGAGGGCGCCACGTGGCATGATCTAAATGACTGAAAGAAAATGTAAAATAATGGAGAGAAGATGACCAAATTTGGAAAAACTCAATACATGAAAGCTGTATATCTCGATGAGATCTACAAGTTTCATGTGACCAAAAATGGAAATGAGGTCAAATAGAGTACTAAAACACAAGGGTACAAATATACATACATATAGTGTACAATGGGGTCCCAAAACCAAGTTTTGCATATGAGCTCCGATTTAAATGAAATTGGTCTCATTTTGAAGGTCTCTGAAGGTGTATTAATTTAAAAGTGAGTAGACCTAGATTGGAGGTTGTATGAGATAGATATGTGTATTCTAAGGTCTAAGGTCTCCAACTAGATTTGGGGTTTTATTGGGTAATTTTACAAGTTAGAAATTTTGGTATTTCCTTGTATTATTAGTCAGTAATATATACAGTATAGAGCTGGTTTTATTGGTTTTGGAGTGAGTATACAAATAGGTGAATATTGGGCTTCTTATTTAATGCAAATATGAATGCTAAAATGCAGATATTACTTATGTATGCATGAATGCTAATTTTGCAATATAAGTAGAAATATGCATCTAATTACTCGAGAACAAAGCTCTATTTTCAACTTTAAGAGTGATGAATCACATATTCATCAACCTCTTTCTTAGGCGCTCTAGATTGACCTTGGTGACATCATCGTCTCCAACTCCTTGGGAGCGAACGCAAGTGAGCCAAGGAATGTGTATTACATCTCTGATGGCCACGCCACCGTCGAGGTCCACTTCATGGTTCCCAGCCATTGAGGTCTCTATTTCCTACTTTTTCTTACGTTTTTCCCTTCACCGTAGCCTTAGGATCTTTTTCCCTTTTATTCTTTCGCATTTAGTTGTTTGTCCACCATCGCTCGCCCTTCGCCGGAGCTAGCTGCGGCGAGACTCCATTTCACCTCCCTCCACTTCCATCACCCCGTTGTGGGGTCGAGGCATTTTGCCCTCGACCCTTTCACTCTTTTTTACAGATCCAGGGATTACAAAGGTCGCTGAACCTCATTTTGAATGTCGACGGAGGTACCTGGAGCGTCTTCGCTCCACCTCCTCCTGCTCACCCTCCAGCCTCCTCCGAAGACTTTTGGAGATGCCAGCGGATAGAGGACCACATATGGAAGCTTACTGGCCATTTTGGGGCCTTCCAGATTGCCGAAGCGAGGAGATCAAGCTCGGAGAAGCTTACCTCCCCGGGGTCGTTTCCCAGTTCCTCCTCCATCCTTCGCTACCGTTGGATCTGGCCGGATCTTCCAAACGCTTCAGCCACCGTCATATTACGACCGCCCAGCACCGTTCGATCGTCAAGCCTGATCTAATCCAGACCATTGTGTGCGAAGCGGCATCACGTATTGAAGGTGCGACACGCGTCCTAATGGATCGTCTGCGGTCGTTCGATCAGCATAGGTGTGTGTATTTTGCATCTTTACCTCGCCATTTTTGTATTTATTAAATACTCTAAAAACATTCATCGGCCTTTGTTAAATTTTTGCAATATTTTTAAAACCTCCCCCGAACTCCCAAATATTTTACTCTCTGGTCTAAGCCACATCACCTCACGTGACGCATCACGCGAGGTAGAAATTTTGCGGTTGGACCCCTAGAGGTTTTTGTTGTTATTTTTTAGTCTAGAAAGTATTTTATGCAGTTATATATTTCTGGATATTTGCAAACATGCCCTCCATCTTTTAGCTAATTGTGGTTTGGTCCTTACCAATGAAGCTCACGTAAGCGTGCACGTAAGCTTGGCTATTTTGCAGGCAAGGGCCTGCATTGTTAGGTATTTATGTTCAGCCCAGAAACTCTAATAAATAATTATAATTTTTTGGGAACATGGATACAGACTCCTGCACTTCTGATATTTACAAAAATACCCCTACTAATATTGAATTTTCTCTTTATTTTTTGTATTTATTTCATACATCTATATTGCTCTAAAAATTCACAAAAATAGGTATAGCTTCATGTGCACTGTTATTTCACACCATTATTTTTATTTTACATTTTGAATATATTTATTATTTAACAAAATCAAAAAGTATCATTTTTGTCCCTATTTGCAAAAGAAAATACATAAATTTATAAAAACTTTTTGAAATTTCTCAAAAAAAACATTTGTGTATTTTTTAATTTTTGACCTTCAGACCAAAAATCACTAAAAAGTATAAAAGAAAACTCAAAAATAGAAAAAAAACAAAAAAAACCTTTATAAAAATTTATAAAATCCATAGAAAAAATCCAAAAATTGTGTTTTCTAATTTTAAATTTTCTTTATTTCTTATATTTATTTTAAATGAATTTGGAAGAATTTTTTCTACTGTTTACTAATTTTCATCTCCCTTTTAATTTTGACCATTAATTTTAAACCTTGATTTGGGTATTTTTACTTCAAAAATATATAAAAATTAGCAAAAATTCTTAAAAAATCACAAAATAGTGAAAATTTATTAAAACCCCAAAATATTTTATTTTCTTATTTTTGATTATTTTTTTTAATTTTTATATTAACCCTAACTTGTAGTTTACATATATCTATAATATAATTTATATATTAAAAGAAAAAAATATACAATATAAAATATAAAAGGAAAATATAAAATCAGAAAATTAAAAATCAAAATATAAAAATATAAAACTAAGAATAAATAAAAAATTTAAATTTAAAACCCACACAAAAAGAGCACATATATAGACAAATAAATCACATTCTCATTTTGAGCATTTTGCACGATCTATCCTGCTTGTTCCCTGTGTTCGAAACTCTACACATACTTGTACATATACACATCTTTGTTGTAGAGTTATAATAAATTTTAACTCCACATATTTATTTTCATTGCTCGATTCTGAATTGTGGGTTAATTGTTGATTAATCGAGGTTTCGTGTGAGGTCATCTCAACGCTATTGATCCGTCGTGTGGATTAACACGACCCTCCATAGATCTCAATAAACAAATGGCGTCATTGCCGGAGAGCAATAACGCATAGATTAGGATTACTTGTGCTTGTGATTATTTGTCTATTTTTGCGACTTCATTTATTTGCTTCTTTATCTGATATAAGTTTTTGACTCGTCTAATTACCCTCTCCTGTTGACTTTGTACGAGGAACCACAGACCGAGGGAGGCGCTCCACCCAAGGTGCATGCGCACCCACATGAAGGCGGTGTGAGATTCTGACCTAGCATCAAAGGAGTCTTGGAGGACTTGAGAGGACAGTCACATTTTGAGCACATTTTGTGCATTTATTTATTTGTGTAATTTTTAAGTGAGATAGAGACTTTGAATTGTAATAATACAGGTACTCCGGACTCTAGACATTCGGGCACAACTTCCAAGTGTTGTTCAATTGGGTGCTCACTGCGGTTTTGTCGGTTTTCTTCGCATTTTTTCATTTGTTACTCATTTTTATTTTATTTCTTTTGTGTGATTGAGCCCTTAGCTTTAGGACTTGATTGACGATAGATTAGGGCCAAACACCTAATAACCATTGCATGCTCCTATAGATACGTTTGGACTTAGTCAAATATCAAATTGCTTCTCACTTAGTTTCGGAACCCCCGCACTGCGAGAGTTCTCCATACAGTGCTTGCAGGACCCACTATGGTGGGCACCGAGGAGACTCCAAGATCGGACACTTTGGTTTCGTTCCAAGTCATTAGCATTGGTGCTTCATGCAAATAGCAATTTCTGAACTTAGGGCGATGTCACCGGTTTGCATTTGCATATAGATAGGTTTTAATTCTGCTGAGCACCTTTGCATCAAGAGTGCTGGAGGTAAGGTGAGCATTTACGCTTTAACATTCATCATCGTTTTTGCCGCTTCATTGCTTTCCTGACTCTCCCTCTGATTTTGATCACTTAGGTACTTAAAGGAATTGATTCCCCAATAGGCTCGTGCATTTCTTATTTAAAAAATCAAAAAAAGCGATAATAATAAAATTGGGACTGCTAATATTACTCGACCCTAAAAATTAATCAAAAAGAAAAATCTTGCTTTGGGGCGAGTAATCCCCTCATTGTCTTCGCTTTTATTTTCTCCTGTACACACTAAGGATTAGTGCCCAAATCCTATTCAGCTTCCTAAGTGTTTGCGCAACATTTGAACTTCTTACCTAACTCTGAAACAGACAAGATAAAAAGATCGCATTTTTGGCGATCTTCACCGAGTTGAGTAGGTAAATTGAGGGTTTGTTTTGTGTGAGTTTGTTTGTGTTTGCTTGTGTGTATTCTAAATTGCTTCTGCGCATTTGCACCTTTTTTTCTCATCCTTCTTGACTTGACCATCATACTCTCCTGATTAGTTTTCTTTTGTTTTCGAGATGGCCGACTGGAACATTTTCTATCCGGACTTTGTGGATCCTTCGTACGCTCCAGTCGGTCCACCTCCCTATTTCCAGGAGGACTTTACTCCTGATTTTTGTACATATCCGCCTCAGCCACAGTATCAGCCCTCGGACTTTTATCCACATCCACCACCACCTTCACATTCACCCAAGACTGATCTGTTAGAGTCATCTTTAATGGAGTACACCCTTGAGCACTTGACCCAGATGATGGATCATATGAGACAGAGGATTGACGACCTCACTAGCATCAATAAGAGAGACCATGATATTCCCCCATTTGATGATATGGGTTCATTCGAGGATTCTTATGAGAGCTTGCAATCACCAAAAATACAAAAAAAAATGAGAAATTTTTAAAAACTCCAAAAGAATTCGGGTGACCTTTGGTAGATTCAGACTGCCATCTGCCAGACCCGTCACCCATATACTCATTCACTTCATGTCCCACCTCTGACCCCGAGGATGCCACTGTACAGACTGCTCTTGACATCCCTTGTGTATATGTTGATTCCGATCTCCTACCCTTGTATGGAGAGATCCAAAAATTCAAAAAAATATTGAATGAACTCGAAGTGGTGGCCATCATTCATGAGATCATTAATGCCCCACTTCGCCAGGCCATGACCCAATTATCTTCTCCTCAAATAAGAAGAGAACGCAGAGGAGCAGATCTGAGTATCATATGTTGACCATGGCCACTGCCGACGCCATCACACACCGTCGTATTCCTAGGAAAAGGAACAGTGCCACTGCTTTCATTAGCTACACCATGACCATACTTGTGATCACACTCTCCTCGATAGCGGTGCTTCGATTAGTATCATACCCTTCTCATTGGTACAGTCTCTTCACTTAGGGCCTCTAAAGAAAACCATGATGATCGTTCAGTTTGATGATGGATCAATAAAGAGGCCGAAGGGTATCCTTGAAAATGTCGTTATTTCGATTCATGGCACGGGGTACAATGTTGATTTTGTCGTATTGTCCATGGATACCTCCACTGGGAAGCACTCTCCAATCATCCTGGGACGACCATTCCTCGCCTCTGCGAGGGTCGTTACTGACTATGGATCAGGAGAGATTCACTTCCGTCCTATTGACGAGAGCGAGGTGATCATCACTGCACCCACTTCCTGTCAGAGACCTGCACCTGATGTGACCACACCTATCTTAGCTGACCCCGAGGACCATGACCTTGACGAGACGATCAGAGACTTTATGCCAGATTCCATTGATACCCGAGAATTCCTCCCTGTGGAGGAAGACCCGGAAATCATGGACCTCGGAGTTCCTTCTTCTGGTGTTTGGTGATGTGTTGATGACATCCGTGGGATTTACACGATTGATACCAAAGAGCGGAGGGCAGATTCAAAAACTAGACAGGACGGACATGACTTGACTACTTTCACTGATGAGTTTGTTCCTATTCACTTAGATTCAGATGAGACTGAAAAGGCCGAACTTGATCTTGTTGCTTTTATCCAAGAATTCAGGCCTTTTGATATAGATGATGATTCGATTGAGACTTTTGAGGACAAACATGATTCAACTACTTCTACCTATGAGTTCGTTCCTTTTGGTTTTGACCTAGATGAGGCCTCGTAGAATGACACTAACTACACTTCTTCCGATGATGAGTTCATCCCTTTTCACTTCGATATCAGTGAGACTCCTAAACGGACCTAGCCACATGACTTCTACTGAGTCGTCTGTGCCTTTACACTCTAGGACCAATGAGGATCTTCACCAGGTCGATCTTGATCAGCTTCTATCCATTGTGGATCCCGATATTGACCTCCATCTTGTCAGATCCATTCCTAAGCGGTCCCGTAAGAAGGTTCACTTTCGACCTTATTGACCTCTATACATTCACTCTGTTGTATATTCGCTCTCGTTTACCTCATGTCCATCTCTCGTATTGCTCATCCACCCCATTCTCATGTGTGTGTTACTTAGGATGTACTTTGCCCTAAGTATAGGGGGTGGACGAGCCGAGTATTCTATCTTCGTTCTGTTTCATCACTCGTGTTGTTGCCTATACTTAGGGCTTCTTTTACCCTAAGTATAGGGGGAGTGATGTGTATATCCTCTTCTAACTTCTTTCGTCTTTAGATCTCTTTTCTTCTTTTCTTCTTTTCCTTTTCTATTTTCTTTTTCTACCGAAAAGGTGTCGTCCCTTATTGTCTATCTTCTATACTTAGGACGTACTTCATCCTAAGTATAGGGGGTAAGCACAACGAGTTCTTTCTATTTTGTGATCTCCTCTACTGTCTCTATTCTTGTCTATACTTAGTGATATCTTACCCTAAGTATAGTGGGAGACATTCTGAGTATGATCTGTTCATCCCCGCCCTTGAACCTCCCTACTTTATGTACAGTCTGCTATACTTAGGATTATTTGATCCTAAGTATAGGGGGGATGGTCAACTTCTCATTCATTCATTCATTTCTTAGTTCGTTTATTCTTTAGACTTTTCTATACTTAGTACGAGTTTTGTCTTCTCTTTTCTCTATGATCTTTGAGGACATAGCTCAAGCTAAGTATAGGGAGTCGTATATATTGCATATATACTTTAGCCATAACCCGTACTTTAGTATTTTTATTAATAATTATGGCTATAAATACTTTAAATTCATCAAAAACACCTAACAAAAGATGTTGATTATGCCTCAAATTCTTTCTGTATTTACTGATTAATAAATCAGGTAAAAATATTTTTTGCAAAATGTTTGAAAAATAGTTTGAAAATCATTTTGAAAAATCATTTGAAAATATTTGGAAAACATTTTGTTCAATATTTTCAACCTTTGTAAAAAAAATATTTTATTTGTAAAATTTATTTTCTTTATGTAAAATAAAAAATGTTTGAAAAACGATTTGCAAATGGTTTGAAAATGGTTGCAAAAATATTTGAAAAATCTATATATACTATTTGAAAAACCTTTGCAAAATGATTTTCAAATATGTGTACATGTCTGTAAAAACTCTTTTCAAAAATTATTTTGGACTATAGTTTTCAAAATTGTTTGTGGAATATTTTCAAATAAGTTTGAGGAATATATACATCACACTAAAGTTCTTTATTAAACTGTATATATTTATCTAGAAAATTGAACACTTACCCCTTGTATTCTTAAAAACCTAATTCTTGTAAATATAAGATGCATCTCTATATAAATATTTGTGCCTATTTTTCTTAGCCAAAATCTTTTGTTTTCAAAACTCCCAAAAACATTTGCAAAATTAGAATACCAAAAACATTGCAAAATCTTTTTGAAAAATCCAAAAAATGCATATGCAGCATCTTTTTAAAAAATCCATAAAAAGTTCAAAACTTTGAAAATTGCACATAAAAATATTTTTCTGCATTCTGCATAGCATTTGCATGGCATTAGCATTTTTCAGATTGAGTTTGGTAATTGAACAAGTCTAAATAAAATCCGAAGATTGGAGCTTGGTTGGACCTTAAATCTACCTTATTAACAAGAACCTTATAGGAGCTGGACTTGAGGTACTTCAGGTCTAGTTGACTTAATTCTTTGAGGATCATGAGACTTGGTTCAATGGATTCTTGACTGCCTAAGTAGAGTATTTCGGAGCACACGCATGGCTCTTGTCGATAATGACTTAACTTGGACACCTGCACCTTTCACGTGGCTCAACTCAGTTGGAATGGTGAGGGGGTTGGATTTGCCGGTATGAGACACACACAAGTGGAAACATTTGTCCTCCTCTAGGAAGGGAAGTGCACCCCAATCCGTCCAGTGATGATGAATTCTGAAGACAGGAGAGTGTAGGTTGCAATAAAGCTTCAAAAGAGGGATAATATACTGGCTCAAGAGGAAAAACTCTGTATGTAAATGCTCTTATATATAGTATTTCAAAAAAAGAACTCCAAAAAAGTGGACAGGCCTGATTGAAAATAAAATGCACGTCGGAGTGTATATATGTTGTATAGAAAATAAGCAAGCTTGAGCCTTAAAGTCAAATCATGTGAGCCTGCAGCTGGATGACTTGACTATACTAGTCTTGCATACTAGGATAGGTAGCTACACTGGCTACCGTCCATTCTTCTCTTCACCCCCTCCTCTTGAGCTCGTGGTCACTTGAACTTAGAAAGGGAATACCCCGCTCCTCGAGGAAGGAGTTACTGGATTTGGGAATCATTGGGTTTTCATGCTGGAGAAGTCAGTCTCTTTGTCATTTCAGTTAGGGAGAGCCACTATCACTTACATTGTACAAGTCAGATGCATAGTCGTAAGGGTTTGCGTATGTGTTGACGTATTCTGACCTGGCAATTAAGAGGGCTCGAGCAGAGTTTTGGGATTATTGAAGGCTATTGGATTTCAAATCCGATTTCCATTAAGGTTTCACCCGCGCTAAAATTCCAAAGGTCTGAATTGAGCTCCAAACTTCAATTTTATGAAAACAAGTTTGATAATTAAACTTAATCCAACTTCTTTCTTTTTCTTTTCTTTTGTTTTTATTTTTTGCACTTATTGCATAAGTGTTTGCTAGGGACTAGCAAAGGCAAGTATAGGGGGATGATGAATCTCTGTTTCATCATCTTTATTCTATCATTTTGGTCTTAAAAACCCTAGTAAATGCTTGTAAATAACCTTAATTCATGCATTTTATCATTCATGCATTTGTGTACAAAATGCATATAAAATACAGTTTTTAATGCTAAAATTATAGAATAACGAAAAGAAAAGAAAAAGAATAAAATATTGTAAATATTTTATGTCCCGAAACCCTGAGACCTAGACATCTTGATGATTAGGTCGACAGGAATAAAGTAGGGGGAGATAAGGGTCCAAAATACAATAAAACTTCCTTTTTATTTTATTCATTTTCCTTCATTTTTGGGACCTATTTTTAGTTCTACATTTTATACCTCAAATAAAGAAATTTTGAACATGAAAGCTGTGATAATAAAATATAGAAAAATACAAAATTGATTTCACACAAAAATAATATACAGATAAAAATGTATACTCAGAATAAGTTTCCAAAATCCTAACTTCCTAGACCCATATCTCTCAAATAAAAACTCAAAATATATCAATTCACCATTAATTATATATAACTTTTAATAAGCTATTTAATGAAGGTGATTTGATATTTTTTGGAGCTACGATGTGAAAGTTAGGTTTTGACCCCTATTGTATAGTTGTATTGATTAAACAATTCATTTTATTTATTATTCATCATTTTTATACTATTATATTTTTATAATTTTGTAAATATTATTGATAATATATGTGTATATTAAACCAGGAATAAAAACATCAAGAAAAGGCAAAAATAAAATATGTATAGAAAATACATAGGTAAAGTACCTATATCTATACATATAGAATTATTACATCTATTTATTTAAGTATATATATTATATAATAAAAATAATATATATATGAGTATACAAAAATAAGTTATAAATATATAAATTAATAAATCAAAAATACAAAATAAAAATAAAAGACTAAAATACATAGATGAATATACCTATATATAACCCTCAAAAAGTAACTAGTAATTAAAAAGCTCTAAAAATAAATAAATCATTATAAAATAATTTTGAAAATAATAAACATTTTTATTTAATAACCTAAAAGTAATAAAAATCATTTATTATTTTTAAATGAATTTATAAATATTTTTCCGGGGATTTTTCTGGTTGGTCCACGTGGACCAACCAGATCTCCCCGTTGGTTGACCTCGGTCAATGATGAATCCATGATTCATTAACATTTCTATCGTATTTTATCTTAAAACCATTAATAAATACATGTAAATATCCATTAATTCCCATCTTTTATCAAAACCTCATTCATAAATAAAAATGCACTTTTATGCATCAAAAACATGAAAAGAAAAGAAGGCAGATTATAAATATGTATATATGTATAATATGACTTATAAAATATAAATATAGCTGCAAGATATATTTATATAACCTATCCCCTGAGCTAAGTCAGCATGGGTTGATCGACAAACAAACAAGTAGGGGGAGATAAGGAAAGAAAATCATAAAAATAATTTAATATACACTCCACACATTCTTCACTATTTATCAAATAAATATCAAATCTTCACTAATTTTTAATTAATTCATAAGTGATTATTTTTCACCAAACTCTTTTCCTACTTATTTCTAAAAATGTTTATAAAAATATAAAAATAAGTTAAAAATATTATCTTGTATATATGCCAAGAAATCCAACTTTCAGATTGACAAATTTTCAACTTTCGAACATCATAACTTTCTCATACGAACTCCAATTTCACTCTACTCACCTTTAAAGTTCATAAAATAATATTCTCTAATTAATGGAGTGATTTCATTAAAATTGAAGCCCGATTGCAAAAAAGTCCGTTTTGGGACCTAATGACAACGGGGTTTCTGGGCTATTTATTTTATTTAGAATACACTATTTATAATTTTATTAATTTTATCATTTTTAATTATTTTCGTGATCTTGTATTTTAGCCCTGATTTATTTTAGAATTTTTGGAGCTTACTTATTATTTTAATTAAATCTAAATCCCTGATTTATAGATGAAATTGAATACATAACTTATACCCATATTTATTAATATATCTGAACTAATTTATTAAAATCCATAAAAATTCATAAAGACCTTATTTATTATTCTAATAATTAAGAAAATATAAAATTAATATGTAGTTATTTATTTATTAAATTAAAAATCCAAAACCTATTTATTATGTATTATTTATACCTATTTATTAAAATAATATTTATATTTCACAAATTATTTATTGTTTATAAAAAGTAGTTATGCCATAATTTAGATAATTTATTTATCTATATTTTTCATTTTTATACCTATCTAAAATAATGTTGTTTATTATTTATTACATAATTTATATTATATTATTCCATCTGGCCAACCAAGTGTTGGCACATGTTAGCACATGGTTCATCCTCTTCAAGAACCTGGTTGTTGGAGTTCTGTTCTAACACCCCACCTTCACTAAATTTTCACGCGTCACTCCTAACCTCTTTACTCATTCCAAACCATCCATCGCCTTCTCCTAATTACCCTCATATTCGCCTACCCTTAGATCCATCCTAACCTCCTATCGATTCGTCTATAAAAATCCATCAAGTTGCCTCGTCGCAAGCAACTCGTTCCCAACTAATCCAGTCCCAGTATACCTGACTGATACCCTAACTTCCTCACCTCGTTTCGGCCACCTACAGTGGTGACAACACCTGGGAGCCTCCCCGCGTGGAAGGAGCATCATTGGAGGAGAGTTCCAAAGCCTAGCTTGGCCTTGTATCGCCGCTTCGCGTGTGTGGAGCTCTGACAAAGATCGGTCGTCGAGCGACAACCTGAGGTAATATACCTCAACTTCCTAGATCATTCATCCATCTTTCACATTTTCTTTCTCGAATCTCATGTTGTGTTTAGCGTTGTTAAGCACGTCATTAGGACACTTGATCATCTTCATTAGACACGCACCATTCATACTCTTCAAATCCGTTCGAATCAACTCAAAATCGTTTCTATTTCTTTCCACTTTCATTGTTCTCTGGAAACTCATTATAAACCTTGCAAATCACTAACTTCTTGGTCGATTTCCTTAGAAATCGAGCATATAAAACACCAATTGCAGGTATTAATCATCATTGGCGCATTGAATCATAATTTGGAACCTTAACTATCGAACACAATTCAATCAGAGATTAACTTCCAAGTGGTTGTTAAAGCTCACTGAACCATCAACTTCGTCAACTCTTAACTACCGCCAACCGACATCCTTGGAGCCGCTCAACCGCAGGCGAGCTTGGAGGGAGAAGGAGTCTCCCTCCTAGCCCTGTCGGAGGACAAAGATCGACGAAGGTCGTCGGAGATAATTCAAAGAAGGAAGCGTCGCCGCTGCATTGCAAAAAGGGGGAAGAATAGAACAAGAACACCATGTGCTACAGGATTTTGACACGTGTCCTCATCCGATGCTCCAAAATCATCTGTGCCCTTCTAATCTCCGCCGTTGATTGCGAAACGGTGGAAATTTTGCAACATAAACCCGCTGACATTCCAGAATCTCAGAAGCGCTCCAAAATTTCCAGAAATTACATTTACATCCCCACATAGGGACCTAAATGTAATACTTTTAGTTTTCTTCACATTTCAATCCCTGATCGAGGACCATTTTGCAGAACTTTTTATATTTTTTTCTTGCATTTATACCCTTGAACTGTGTAGACATTTTGGAACTATTTTCGACATTATTTTTCATCGATTTTTATAGGGTTGTTACACAACTACCCTAGCGATCTTTCTTTGTATTTTTTCATGTATTTTCATCGTGTCGTCGTTGTATTTTGATTTGTCGAATTTCGTGTCTGATTTGATTCGGATTTAAGTGTTTTTCGAGCCCGATGCTTGAGCGATTTCTCTACCATATAGTATCACATACCTATTACATATTTTTCACATACTATATTGTAGATAAATCATTTGAAAAATATTTCTTTGAAAACTAAATAAAAAATTGAAAAAGATAAGATCAAATAAAAATTTAAAAATAAAAAATTGATTAAAAAGATTTCTCGCTTTCTTGCTTTCTTCAAGAAGAATTAAAAAATCACAAAAAGATTCTCTACCTCAAAAATCCAAGTATCGTTATTCTACCTCCTTGAGTTCGATCCATGAACACTTACCTGGTAAAATAATATAATGTAAAATAAAATAGGAGAGAAAAGCCTATTCACTTCCTTCTCTCTCTCTTTTTCCTATTTTATCGATTTTTATTTGATCAACTAGGGTTTTGGTTCAGAGCGATTTTCTACACTGACATCGAATCTTATCGCTCCTGAAACCCTCATTATCATAAAGACACTGCTGTCGTGGAGGCGTTAGCCATACTTTGATTTTTGATCTTTTTTTGTGATTTTCTCTTTCTTCTTGTTTCTCGCGGTTTTTCTCGAGTTTTCTACGTTTTTTTGCTTTCTCAATTCTTCTCTCGATCAGTATTTTTGGTTGCTGACTAGTTTTGTAGGGCATGCCGGATCATCCGGCTTCTTAGGAAGCCAAATCAGTTGAGAGTACAAAGATCAACTCTTTCTCTGTGAGTTGGTTACAGAGGGCAGAGCGAGTTGGCCGATTATTTATTGTATTTTGTGAGAAAGGAAGGGCCTTTGACTGTTTCGACTTTTCTAGAAGGGATCCACTAAGGACATCTCGACTTATACTCGTACTTTAGACTTTCTTCGGGGTCTATTTCACTAGGTGCCAGTGCACTTGGGGGACCTCACCGCGGGTTTTGGTTTCTAACGATTTTTATTTGTTTCACGTGATTTCGTGGAGCCTAGGTATGCATGACTAATTGATTAGACGACTAAAGTAAAACCTACCTCCCTAATCCACACTTAGGTGCAATTCACTGATTTGAAAATCAATTCATTCCTACGCTAGAATTGTTATTTAGGACTCAGTTTTTCTTGACTTTTCATGCATTAGCCTAGGGTTTATAAATTCTGCGTGGATCACTTGCATGTAGACTATTGGCGTCATATATGATTTCTATCTCTGCATGCATCATTATTTGCCACCGCATTCCATGATTCTCTCTCCGTGAGCCACAATTTGAAACTTTAAAAAGAACCGACATACCATTAGATATTGTTGTAAATATCCAAAAAAAGTGAAAACCATAAAAATATATAAAAAGGTTTTTTTTCTAAAATCTTGATAAAAAATACCTGGATTTAACTTGTATTGGGAGAGCAAACCCCTCATTGTTTGCAGGTACTCTCCAGATAGAGTGAGGCACGTACACTTACGTAATAGAGACCAAATCCCTCGACTTGTACCCTAAGCGCTTGGACTCACTCTTCGGGTCCTGTTACTTGCTGCAAGCACTTACCTCAGACGTTAGAAGTAGTCTTGTTTAGGTTGGTGCACACCGCCGGCTTAAACATGAACTACCCGAGGAGACTACACTTGTGAGCTTGCTAAAATAACTGATTAATCACCAAATAAAATTGAAAAGATAAAAGACCGATCTCTTACGGTCTTCACCAGGTGCAGTTAGTGAACTTGGGGTTGCATTGTGCTTGTATGTGAGGTGTGCGTCATTCCGCATCTTATACGCCTTCACACTCGTGTTCTTGACTTGATATCGTACTCTCTCCCATATTCTTTTGACATCGAAGATGACGACCAAACAGATTTTGCGCTCAGACTCTGTGAGCTTTCGACGATCCACCGTCAGTCGTATGTCTTCATAAACTCAGGATGACCCTCTTCCTGAGTTGGTCCCACCTATTCATGAGAGGAGTCACACCCAGACTCCCTCATCTCCCAGTCCTTCTGTTGAGGTAGATCCACACCTCAATCTTTCGTCTACATCTCCTACACATTTTTCACTGAGTTCTTATGAGACTTTTTCCTTCCCAGAGGATTCGAGGATCATGGCTAGAGGGAAGGCATCAGTTGAGGACAGAGTTGCAGAGGATAGACAGACTGAGGAGAGACATACAGATGATAGACCCGATCTATCTTCATATATTATTGCGGGGATTCTAGACACACTGCAACATATGAGTATACAGATTAGAGATCAGTGTAGAGTCCAGGATGAGCTTAGAGCTGAGATCACTGCACTGAGAGCAGGAGTCGGGAACCCACTACCACCTGCACTGGTTCCCGTTACTTTACGAGATGAGTATGACCCATGAGCTAGGATGCTACACCATTGGATTCGGCTACCACCGAATCAAGGGTCATACAAGTTGAGACCGTCCTTTATCTCTTTGATTCCCAAGTTCTATGGGAACACTACAAAGGAGCCGTTTACCTTTTTGCATAAGTTTGAGATGATTTGTGGTATGGCTAGTTACCTAGGAGTTACTGACGGATCCGGAAATGCTGCTTTTAAGAATGTATTTTTATCGTGTTGTGCGTTGTAGGCGGCAATCGGAAACGGTCAAAAAAAATACCACAAATAAGTTATTCAATTTTTAATTTCGTGGTTTTATGTTTATTTTACTTGGGCAAGTCCCAAGGTCGATCACAAGGAGGCAAAGGAACAACCTAGAATTAAGTCTATCAAAGTTCGAGTTCGGTTTTCAAGGCGGTCTTTTTTTTGGAATTTTCAATGCAATATAGGGTGCAATATGCAAATCCGGCCTACTTTATGGACTAAAATGTTCAAATGATGTCCGAAAAATACAAAACTTGGCCGAGATGTCAACTATAATGAAATGGATGTCCTGTAATTTTTTTGGAATTTTTGGATGCAATATGAATTTTTTATGAATTTTTAAATGCAAACAAAATGATTTTCAATATTAATTTTAATAAATATCAAACCTACTTATTTTCAAGGATCACAATTATCTGAGACCTATCACTAGGTGACGGATCTCAAAAAAATCCTAAACCTCGAAAATGTGGGGTTTAACACCTATTAAAAATTAAATACTAAAAGATGCAAAATGATTTTTATAGGACAAAATATACATGCAAGTTCAATTCTTTTTGGGCACAATGTTAAGAATAATTAACTCTACAAGATGTGATTTTTCGAGAATTTTTAGAGCAACGGTTAATTAATTGTGAATTTCAGAGCAGAAAATGGGTAAAATACGCCAATTTTCACAAAATAATTATTTATTAATTAACCATCAGTCAGAAAATTACCCACAACATATCAAAGCGTAGAGAATTAATTAACCAACATCATGCTATTTTTGGATTAATAAAATAATGTAAAGAGAAGGTCTAGAATCACAGGGGAACACAGGGGTACAGACGTAATATAAATAAATAAATAAACATGCAGAGGGGGACTTGTTTGTAATTACCTATACCCGTGGGGGTATTTGTGCAAAATGTCCAAGGGGCACGTGCTGCGCACGTGCCCTTGGATGCGGGGACTGATGTGCGAAATGGGAAACCTCCGGGGGGGGTTTGCAACTTGACCCGAGGAACGTGCGAGGCACGTGTCCTGGGGTTGCTGCTGACGTCGTGCTGGCGTCCCCCCGCACGCGCCTCGCACGTGGGGGGTCTCGGGACTCGCACCCAGCTGCTGGCGGTGTGGAGGCGGAGGGCCGGCCGATGCGGAAGGGAGGCCGGTGCGACTGGAGGTGATGACGACGTCGACCTCCCTCTGGCCGACACACAGCCTAGAGGGCGGTTGCGGCGGCGCAAAGGTGGTGACGAAGGTGGTGAGGGCCGAGGGGCTGTCGCGGCGGAGGTGGAGCGGAGCCTCCGGTGGCGCTGCGTTGGAGCTGATGACGAAGGCAGCGGCGGTGGTCCTGGTCGATGAAGCGGTGGTCGTCGAGGGCGCAGGGGGGTCGGTGGCGATGGCGTCGAGGCGGAGGCGTGTCGAGTGGATTGATGACGAAGGTGGAGGCGGTGGAGATCGGCGTCGCAGGCGATGGCGGTGTAGAACGAGTTGGCGGAGGAGAAGTCAAGGCGGAGATATCGTCGGTGAAGCGTCGTTGGGCTCGACGAACGGAGTCGGAGCAGGAGCAGCTGGCGCGGTGCTGCGGCGAGCCCCTTGGTGGCTCGGATCTCGTCGAGGAGGGTGGTGCTCGGGCTGTCACCACCGAGCCCCCCCCGTCACTGTGCAGTCGACGGATGAAGGAACCTCTGGGGTGGCGCGGTTCTTAAATAGGAGAAGGGGGCGTTCGCCGGAGATGGAAGGAGGGGGGTTGATTGAAGGCAGCGAGATCTGGGAGGAGATCGGAGATGGGGATGCGACGAAGATCGGCAGCGAGATACGCGGGGGGGGGGGGGGGGGGGAGTTGGCGAGATTCGCGGGCGGCGGAGATCACAAAGGAGGCGGCGGCGGCTTTCCAAAGGGGGTTGAGGAGGACGATGAACAGGCACCGTCCGATCGGCCGAGATCGGGCGGTCCTGCTCATGCCACGTGGCAGCTAGAAGGGAGAGAGGGGGCGCGCGTGCGGAGCGCGTGCCTTGAAGGCACGCGCGACGCACGTGCGTCTATTATTAATATTATTATTTTTTTTATTTTATTTCTTTATTTATTTTTTTTATTTTGTTTTTTAAATAAAACGAATATATAATAATACCAAAAATAGCTGACACGTGGCGGCACCAGGTGCTGCCACGTGTCAGCACCAGAAAATTCAAGACTAAAAGATTTTGTAAATTCGATAAAAATAGTAAACAACCTCGGATCAAAAAAATTTCTTCACGAAAGTTGCTCGTCTCGATGAGATCTACAACTTTCATGAAGACATCAAAACCAAAATCGATCAAATGTAAAAAGTGAATTTTTGGGGTATCCTATGTACATAAAATACCTTGATTTTTGGGTTTTATAATTTTTTTGTCATTTTTAAACAAGATAAAAATCCGGAAAAATATGAAAAAATCAAAGATAAATAAAAGATACTTAATTCTAATTTTTTTTTATTTTTATTGATTAAGAAAATATATACATAAAATACAAGGTCAAAACCGCGAAAATGTACAATGTACAAAAGAGGCCCAAAACCCAACTTTCACATACGAGCTCCGATTCACTTGAACTTGGTCTTGTTTTAAAGGTAATTGAATGCACATTAGTTCAAAAGTGAGTAGGATTAAATCAGACACTGGATGGAGAAGATATGTGGCTTTTAGTCCGAAGATCCTGAAATTAGGGTTTGGGTTTTTGGTCCACTTATTTGAGTTAGTTAATTTTTTGTATTTTTCCTTTATTCTCGTTAGTGATATGTACACAGTGGAAGTGTTTTGAGTTATTCGGAGTTAGCATGAATGTGTTAAAAATCTGGGAAGTTAGGCTTATTTACAGGTCATTTTGGCTTGGATTTTTTGGCTTCTTATTTTGTGCAGATTTTTGTGCTAAAATGCAATTCTTATGGAAACATGCATGAATGCTAATTATTCAAAATAGATGCAAGAATGTTGTTGATTGTAAGGGTTTTGAGCTTAATAAATGAGATTTAGAGTGATGAATACGAGATTCATCATCCCCCTATACTTAAACCATGCTCGTCCCTGAGCATCAAAAAGAAATGCCATGAGGTGAAATGAGATTGGGTTCCAAACCAAGACCATGAGCTGAAGGTGAAAGTGAACCTAAACTCAACCTTTGGATTATTTGTGTGTCGGAACTTCTGTGAGACTTAGGATTTTAAAATCAACAGCCCTCAAGTTCTACACATCATTGCTACAGTTTCGGCTCAGATGTCATCTTAGATCAATCATCTTCCCAAAGTATACTCTTTGAACATTGAATAACCGACTCTTGTGTGTGAAATATTTTAGCTCTTCCCACCCAGAATGTCGGACTACCGCGCAAGCCTCCTCTCCAATAACTCGTCCTCGGGGAGTCAGGTATTTCCTTCTAAGGTCTGTCGCGCTGTGTTCACAATCGAATTGGGGGGAGAAGATAGAAGAATGAGAAAAGAACTGGAGGGTGGCCAGTGTAGTCACCTCTCCTTGTGAAGATGGCCAGTGTAGCCGAGTCTCCACCAAGATCTGCAGGTTTCTGGAAGCTTGGACCTTTTTGGTCAGATTTTATTTGGTAGTTGCTTCTTTGTATTTGGAATTTTTGGTGGTTCTGCTTGGATCTTGTTGTGCCCCTACGGATATAGAATCTTTTGTTTCCGTACATTTTTTGGGGTCTTAGAAAAAATTGTGCCCAGCCGTCCATCCCTTTTCCGAAGCTTTATTTCAACCCGTACTCCGGTCTTTAGATTTCCACGCTACCAGAAAAGAAACTCACACAGTCTTCCAACATCCCGTCTGAGTTGAGCTAAGTGCATAGTGCGAGAGTACAAATTAATTCCCTATTCCAGAGTTGTACCCAGAATGAAGAGACCAGGTTAGACACTAAGAGTCAAACGTTGTACATTGTCATGTGGAACTCAAAGAATTAAGTCAAAGACCTGAGGACTCTAAAATCCTATTTCTCGGTGAAGTTCCTCTGAAAATTAGGTGGATTAAGGTCAAGTCCAGACTACTCTCGGTTTCGGCTCATAACTCGATTCAGAACCCAAAGACTTTTCACATATGCAAATGTGATGTTTGATGAGATGCAAGTGTGTGAAATGCAGACACATTTTTTTATGCAAAGGATTTGTGTGTGTGTGTGTTTGTTTTTTTTTTGTTTTTTTGTTTTTTTTTTTGAATAAGAAGCCATGTTTTCAAAAAAATTTGGGCAAAGTCAGTGTTAGTGGCAAAAAGTTTTTTTTTTGAGAAAATACCCACCCCGTAAATACATATAGACTTATGCGCAAGTACGAGGTATGGCTAAAATATATACAAAGTATATATACAGACCCCCCTATACTTAGCGAGTGTTGTGTCCTCAGAGCACAAGAAGCGTAAAGAAGACATAGCTCGGGCTAAGCGTAAGAGAGTGAAAAAGAAAAAGATTTACAAAATCGCCCCCCTATACTTTAGACTGTGAATAGTCTAAGTATAGAAGAAGAGCGGAAAAGAAAAGAAAAAGAAAAAGAAGCGGTCAGGGTATGTGAATGAGGAGGGTATATATAGGTGGGTGGCGGTTCCCCCTATACTTAGGCTTTGGTCAGCCTAAGTATAGAAGAAGGGTGGATATGGAGTGAGCGAGAGATCGGAATGTGATGAGGGAAATGATATATACATATGGCATCGGTCCCCCCCTATACTTAGGCCTTGGCCCAAGTAGAGGAAGAAGCTGTACAAGGAGACTGATGTGGTCGGGAGGGAGGGTGGGTAGCCGATGATTAAGGCGGTTTACGGCTGATCTTCTTGTGAGCCTGCGGTGGGAGATCGTAATGAGTTGGAGATGAGACATGTGATTCCCAACTATTATCAGTGTCATCCTCAGAAGTATCATGATGGATAGTAGACGAGGTGTTTGAGTCGGATGAAAGATATCCATCATCAGAGTTATCCTCAGAGGAATAGTATTTGAAAGTGGACATACTCCAGATGTTCATGTCTTTTTATTTCTTCAATTGTTTCCTCAAGCTTCGTTCCTTTTTAAGATCAATCGATTTATCCTCCGATGAATATTCAGATGCTCCAGTCTCAGTCAGCTCATAAGAAATAATTCCAGTGTACTTGTGAAAGGTAGGAGCATCAGCTTTGGATGAGTAATAATTAGGAACGGGAGTTGTCCAACGAGAATCAAATTTTGGATCCTTGCGAAGATATGGCTTTAGAGATGCCGAACAGACTTCACTCATGTAGACTACCTTTTCCGGACCTGATGAGGGATCATCAACCGACTCCTCTTCCGAAAGATCAAAGGTGACTTTCTTTTTCTTGTTTCGTGAAGATGACGGTTCACTTGAGTACCCGGATGAATAGCCATTAAAATTCTTCTCCTTGGTCGGTGTTCGGGCTACGTGTTCGTTCTTTGTTTCCTGAATATTGGTGCACTCTTGATTTGGGAGGATTTGGTCAAGATAATCAGAGTATGTTGCTCCAGGGTGCGACCATGCAAATGTCTCAGGATCGTAGTAGAAGGATTTGTCTATTTTGAAATCTGCGGGAATTGAGATATCGGGGAGAGTCTCTAAACCAATAGTCTCGTTAACAAACGCAATCTCAAGTGTAGCAGTAGGGTAGGGCTCTTCCACCGTTTCATGGTTGCGGTTGTTGGGGACTTCGTGGGTTACCTCAGAAAATCGTGGTTCCTCGAAGACTGTATCAGATCGTAGTGATTCCAATGCCGTAAAATTTATTTCCCGCGTCTCGCAATCGATACTCGCCTTGGCCAATGCCAAGAATGGTTTTCCGAGAATGATTGGAGACTGGGAGAATTCTCCTTGATGCTCAATATCAATGATCGTGAATTCTACCTTGAGCGGAGTACCTTGAAATTTCATGATGACAGAAATGGTTCCTCTCGGTCTTTTTATTGATCGGTCGGCCAATTGAACAATCTCTCGTATCTTCCGAATTGGCCCGAGTTTGAGTTCGTGAAATACAGAGGTCGGGAGGATATTGATCGGTGAATCGTCATCAATACGAGCATGTGTAAAAATTGTGCCTTTGATTTCACAGTCAAATCTGGGCAACCGCTTCACTATGCGGCTCTTGGTTTTTCTCCTCAACACCAAGGAGGAGGCCATTGACAAGATATGTCTTTCAGTTTTTGTTCTTGTCCTTCCTGACTTTTTGACGATTAATCTGTCCATTAGAAATTTCTTAAGGTCAGGGAAGTGTTCAATGGCTTTTATAATGGGAAGTTCAAAAATCAAGTATTTTTCCAGTGCTTCCTGTAAAGCAGGATCCAAATTTCTCAGATCTTCTTCGGATTCAATTTTTATGAAATTTTCTGGATTTTCAATTTTTTTTGTATTTTCTGTGTGGTGTGGCGATGTGGTGTCTTCCTTAGATGAGAAAGGGCCTTGATGTTCAGAGTTTGGGTCAGAGGCGTAGTCATTCCTAGGGGAATAATGAGCAGAAGTTTTGATATTAGAGTCATCCCTAGGTCTTTGGATATCCTCAAAATTTTCATCATGGAATCCAATCATTTCCTCATTTAGTTTAACACCCGATCCACCATAGAATGAGATTACTCGGTCGGCAAATTTTTGAAATCTATCCTCCATCAATTCAAATCTTGTTTTTATCCTCGAAACATTATCCTCACAATTTTGTTCATGATCAACCACAGGAGCACTCGGATTTTGTTCAATAATTTCGTCTTCCATTTTTCTGTACATGCGGAGAGGAAAATTTCTTGGGATATCCATTATATGATCATTTCTTGAAAATTTCTCCTCAAAATTTATGGAAGGAGGCAGCTCATATGGTACAGGCATGTGTGTTTGATCTGAGTAGAGTTCGGTTCTTTGATCATGTTTGGTCAGATCTTGATATTGTGGAGTCAGCATACAGGGTTTATATGTGTCTAGGAGTTCAGTCCAGTCCTCTGTATGAGTGTCATGTCTGTTATGGTCAATCCAACGATGATTATCATTAAGCGCATGTCTTTCCATCTGGGTTTGGGTTCTCTGCCAGTCTTGGGAGTTAAAGAGATTTTGATCTTGAAATGTTTCATTGGCAAGAGAGTGAGAATAAGACGGTTCAGTCCAAGATGGTGTGGTTGGATGATTTGAGAAAGGATTTAATGAGGTCGAAGTCATCTGCGGTTGAAAGCTTCCCGCAAATGTTGGAGGATTAAACGAAGAGGAAGTAGTGGATTTGGGCCAAACCGACATAGATTTGTTTTCATAGTGGTGTTCGGTCATTTTTGAGGGAGTTGAGAGAAATGATGGGTTGGATCTGAAATTTGGAAAAATTTCCATGATGAGATTAAAATCAAGAGATGGGAGAGATGATTGTATGGGACAGAAAATTTATCAAAAGTACGGCTGTTGATTTTCGATATCGGTTCACGCACACCAATACAAACACAAATCAAACCCTGGGTTCACTAACTCACACAATGAAGTCGTAAGAGTTCGGCTATTATCTTTTCAATTTTAGTTGGTGATAAATTCAATCTTGCAATCCGTTTAGATGAGCTGTTTAGGTTTGGAGCTGGGCTCTATCCTAGTGTGTGTTTCTCTCCTCGCTGCAAGATAAATCAAACAATGTCGGGGTTGCTCTCCCGCAAAAATTCTTGATTTTATGGGTTCTTTGAGATCAGATATATTTAGCAGTCCCGATTTTAATGAGGTGATCACTTGAAAAATTAGATGAGCACAAGTACACGTCTACCGTCCAGTCCCAATTTCCTTTAAAGTTATGTTATAAAACAAGAGAGAGGAATTTGAGAAAAGCCGATGCACGCGGAAAACTATGATGAATGCTCAGTCAGAAGACTTACAGTGAATCCTCGCAATCTCCATGTGGGATGCTAGACAAAATTTAAAAATTATTCTAAATGAAATGCAAGCCGATGGAAAAACCGCACCTAAGCAGAAAGTCCTATTAGCGGGAAGAATTGATTTAAATTTGGCTAAGTTTGAACGATCTATGTGCGTCTCAATTTAAAGTGCAGTGTGGCTTAAGATCCTACGAGCACAAGCAAAAATATAAATGCTCTGAGAGCCGTAAGTGCAGGTCTATCCTAATCGCCACTCAAGTCGGGCCCCACCCTCGCCGGAGAGTGAAACAGGCCACGACACACCACAGAATAAAGTTTAGAGGTCTTTCTACACACGCGAGAGTCCAAACGGACACCGCTGTAAAATTGCAGAAATTGAAATTGCAGAAAATTAAAAACCTAGACTCTACTCTCTCTCACGACTCGACTCGATCTTAAATTAATTGCGGTTTTTGGTGAAGTTGCGTCGGTTATTGAAAACCGCTCCACGTACAAGGTACCTCGCAAAAAAAATAAGAGAGAAAATGTAAGAGAGTGACTCAAGAATATATATAGAAAAATAAATGCTGAAAATAAATTGCAGAAAAAAAAATGGAATTTACAATGAAAAATTCGGGGGTCAGACTACCCGAATGCGGAAAACCGAACAAAAATTCTTTAGACAAAAATCTAAGCCGTTTGCCTCCCCGGCAACGGCGCCATCTGACGGATCCGGAAATGCTGCTTTTAAGAATGTGTTTTTATCGTGTTGTGCGTTGTAGGCGGCAATCGGAAACGGTCAAAAAAAATACCACAAATAAGTTATTCAATTTTTAATTTCGTGGTTTTATGTTTATTTTACTTGGGCAAGTCCCAAGGTCGATCACAAGGAGGCAAAGGAACAACCTAGAATTAAGTCTATCAAAGTTCGAGTTCGGTTTTCAAGGCGGTCTTTTTTTTGGAATTTTCAATGCAATATAGGGTGCAATATGCAAATCCGGCCTACTTTATGGACTAAAATGTTCAAATGATGTCCGAAAAATACAAAACTTGGCCGAGATGTCAACTATAATGAAATGGATGTCCTGTAATTTTTTTGGAATTTTTGGATGCAATATGAATTTTTTATGAATTTTTAAATGCAAACAAAATGATTTTCAATATTTAATTTTAATAAATATCAAACCTACTTATTTTCAAGGATCACAATTATCTGAGACCTATCACTAGGTGACGGATCTCAAAAAAATCCTAAACCTCGAAAATGTGGGGTTTAACACCTATTAAAAATTAAATACTAAAAGATGCAAAATGATTTTTATAGGACAAAATATACATGCAAGTTCAATTCTTTTTGGGCACAATGTTAAGAATAATTAACTCTACAAGATGTGATTTTTCGAGAATTGTTAGAGCAACGGTTAATTAATTGTGAATTTCAGAGCAGAAAATGGGTAAAATACGCCAATTTTCACAAAATAATTATTTATTAATTAACCATCAGTCAGAAAATTACCCACAACATATCAAAGCGTAGAGAATTAATTAACCAACATCATGCTATTTTTGGATTAATAAAATAATGTAAAGAGAAGGTCTAGAATCACAGGGGAACATAGGGGTACAGACGCAATATAAATAAATAAATAAACATGCAGAGGGGGACTTGTTTGTAATTACCTATACCCGTGGGGGTATTTGTGCAAAATGTCCAAGGGGCACGTGCTGCGCACGTGCCCTTGGATGCGGGGACTGATGTGCGAAATGGGAAACCTCCGGGGGGGTTTGCAACTTGACCCGAGGAACGTGCGAGGCACGTGTCCTGGGGTTGCTGCTGACGTCGTGCTGGCGTCCCCCCGCACGCGCCTCGCACGTGGGGGGTCTCGGGACTCGCACCCGGCTGCTGGCGGTGTGGAGGCGGAGGGCCGGCCGATGCGGAAGGGAGGCCGGTGCGACTGGAGGTGATGACGACGTCGACCTCCCTCTGGCCGACACACGGCCTAGAGGGCGGTTGCGGCGGCGCAAAGGTGGTGACGAAGGTGGTGAGGGCCGAGGGGCTGTCGCGGCGGAGGTGGAGCGGAGCCTCCGGTGGCGTTGCGTTGGAGCTGATGACGAAGGCGGCGGCGGTGGTCCTGGTCGATGAAGCGGTGGTCGTCGAGGGCGCAGGGGGGTCGGTGGCGATGGCGTCGAGGCGGAGGCGTGTCGAGTGGATTGATGACGAAGGTGGAGGCGGTGGAGATCGGCGTCGCAGGCGATGGCGGTGTAGAACGAGTTGGCGGAGGAGAAGTCAAGGCGGAGATATTGTCGGTGAAGCGTCGTTGGGCTCGACGAACGGAGTCGGAGCAGGAGCAGCTGGCGCGGTGCTGCGGCGAGCCCCTAGGTGGCTCGGATCTCGTCGAGGAGGGTGGTGCTCGGGCTGTCACCACCGAGCCCCCCCCCCCCCGTCACTGTGCAGTCGACGGATGAAGGAACCTCTGGGGTGGCGCGGTTCTTAAATAGGAGAAGGGGGCGTTCGCCGGAGATGGAAGGAGGGGGGTTGATTGAAGGCGGCGAGATCTGGGAGGAGATCGGAGATGGGGATGCGACGAAGATCGGCAGCGAGATACGCGGGGGGGGGGGGGAGTTGGCGAGATTCGCGGGCGGCGGAGATCACGAAGGAGGCGGCGGCGGCTTTCCAAAGGGGGTTGAGGAGGACGATGAACAGGCACCGTCCGATGGGCCGAGATCGGGCGGTCCTGCTCATGCCACGTGGCAGCTAGAAGGGAGAGAGGGGGCGCGCGTGCGGAGCGCGTGCCTTGAAGGCACGCGCGACGCACGTGCGTCTATTATTAATATTATTATTTTTTTATTTTATTTATTTATTTATTTTTTTTAATTTTGTTTTTTAAATAAAACGAATATATAATAATACCAAAAATAGCTGACACGTGGCGGCACCAGGTGCTGCCACGTGTCAGCACCAGAAAATTCGAGACTAAAAGATTTTGTAAATTCGATAAAAATAGTAAACAACCTCGGATCAAAAAAGTTTCTTCATGAAAGTTGCTCGTCTCGATGAGATCTACAACTTTCATGAAGACATCAAAACCAAAATCGATCAAATGTAAAAAGTGAATTTTTGGGGTATCCTATGTACATAAAATACCTTGATTTTTGGGTTTTATAATTTTTTTGTCATTTTTAAACAAGATAAAAATCCGGAAAAATATGAAAAAATCAAAGATAAATAAAAGACACTTAATTCTAATTTTTTTTTGATTTTTATTGATTAAGAAAATATATACATAAAATACAAGGTCAAAACCGCGAAAATGTACAATGTACAAAAGAGGCCCAAAACCCAACTTTCACATACGAGCTCCGATTCACTTGAACTTGGTCTTGTTTTAAAGGTAATTGAATGCACATTAGTTCAAAAGTGAGTAGGATTAAATCAGACACTGGATGGAGAAGATATGTGGCTTTTAGTCCGAAGATCCTGAAATTAGGGTTTGGGTTTTTGGTCCACTTATTTGAGTTAGTTAATTTTTTGTATTTTTCCTTTATTCTCGTTAGTGATATGTACACAGTGGAAGTGGTTTTGAGTTATTCGGAGTTAGCATGAATGTGTTAAAAATCTGGGAAGTTAGGCTTATTTACAGGTCATTTTGGCTTGGATTTTTTGGCTTCTTATTTTGTGCAGATTTTTGTGCTAAAATGCAATTCTTATGGAAACATGCATGAATGCTAATTATTCAAAATAGATGCAAGAATGCTGTTGATTGTAAGGGTTTTGAGCTTAATAAATGAGATTTAGAGTGATGAATACGAGATTCATCAGTTACGCAGGAGGTTGTTCGCCTCAAGGCCTTCCCCTTCACCTTAGCAGATAAGGTGCTCTATTGGTTGAGTCACCTAGGGAGGGAGGTTTCTACATGGGATGATCTGAAGTCCACATTCCTACGTAAATATTTTCTTTGGGATGGACGAACATGATGAGGAGCCAGATCTGCAACTTTACACAGCTATCGCATTAATCATTCCATGAGTCATGGGATCGATTCAAGGATTTGACAGAGAGATGCTCACATCATGAGATACCTTTGAAGGTGCTAGTACATAACTATTTTGGAGGACTCCACCCGGATGTTCAAGGCCTAGTGAGCGCAGCATGTGGCGGTTGTTATCTGAATAGGGATGCCGAGTCAGTTTGGTCCATCTTTGAGGGGATGGCAGAGAATTCACGTGTTATTGATTCTACTCGGGCATTCCAAAAGGGCCCACAGCCACCACACCATCGAGAGCATCAGAAGGTGGCACATGTTTCATATTCTAATTCACAATCCGACATGAGATTTATTAGTGAGAAGCTTACATTAATCGATGTGATTCAGAAGCAAGTTCATGATTTACAGCCGCTGCGAGAGTTAGAGAAGCTCTCCACTTCCTCAGCAGTTGAGTGATTTGACGAAGAAGGTGAGCGAGTTGCAGCTTCAGTACTAGCAGAACCGTCCTTCTTCAACTTCCCATCCTGTTAGGAGATCTTTACCCGCTCCTCCCACCTGTCAGATACATTTTGTTCAGAGCAAGCTGGTTCAGCCTACTGAGACTCCACAGATTGATTGGCATGAGGATCCGTCCAATGCCGACCGAGTTAGATCACTAGCCCTGGAGATGTTGATGTTGATTCTCATGATAATTTTGAGATCACTGGGATATGGTATGCTCCTATTCAACCTTCACCCCACTTTACTCCTCAGAGTGTACACCAGCAGCAACAGTAGTATAGCCATCCGCAGCATGGACGTCCACATTTTCAGCACCGACAGCCTTACAAGCAGCAACAGTCTCACCAGCATGCATATCATAGACCACATTCTTTTCAGTATCCTGCTACACATTTACAGACACATCATTACCAGCAGCAGCATCAGTCTTCCTTCACACAATAGAGATCTCCTCAACCTTACACATTACAGCAGCACACTCCTAGGCAGGAGAGATTAGACAGCCAGGTCACCACACAGAGTCTGAGATGTCTTCACAGGCCCTGTCATTGAACCAGATCATGGATATGTTGAGCACACTCCAGACCGCACATAGGACAGAGATGGAGTGGGTTAACCATCGTCTGGATGAGTTAAACGCGCCCAAGACCACTCTCCCAGCCCAACCTCAGATGAATCCGAACAACAAGAGGAGGCATTCAGATCAGATAGACATCACTACAAGTACGATCTCTTTTCCTGAATTTTTATCTAACTTCATTCGTCTCAGGAGCGGTAGATCACCACGAGCACCTGATAGAATAGAGGAGAGGGTGCATGATGAGGAGCGAGAGCCAATCCATTACGATCTTGATCACACACATTCTGATGCTGAGGAGGAGGACCACCACGATGATGAGGACCACCATAATGTCCAGCTTGATGATCAGAAAGAGGGCAGCGATGTAGAGATAGTTGACATGGACACGGGCGAGTCAGATGATGATATCACGCTAGACCATGCAGATACTCCCGATGATTTTGTTTCTTTCTTGTTTCAGAGAGTTTTGTACATACTTCTGAAACTCTTGATGTACACATTGATTCCACTTCTGATGTGAATAAAGATGCTGATTTTGTCATTCCTGGGATTGTTACTTTTCCTGATGCCTTGTATGGAAAAGGAAAGAAAAATACCAAAAAGAATGTTGTTACTCCAGAGACCGAGTGATTATTGAAAGATCACATATTCCTGAAGATTCTACTTCACGATGCCTTGGATCACTTTCCTATGCTCAAGAATCAGTTGAAAATAGATGTACCATGCGTAGGAAGAAGTGATCACGTACAGAGAAGCATGTTTTGAGCAAGGCCACATCATGTGCTATATAGAATAGATTGCCTAAGAAGAAGAAAGATTCAAGAGCACATTACGTCAGATGCGAGATTTCTCATGCAGCATTCGATCGCACTCTATTAGATAATGGTTCCTCGATCAATTTGTTACCATTTTGTTTACTCGACAAGCTCGAGTTAGGTCCTCTTTACAAATCATGTGCATCCTTCAGTTTGTTGATAGATCTGTAAAGAGACCTAGGGGCATATTGAGGAACGTTATCGTAATGATGCAGGGCCTGCAGTTCCCAGTGGACTTTACTGTCATGGACATAGATTGTCCTACACAGTTGCACCTTACCCCGATCATCCTTGGGAGGCCTTTCTTGGAGACCGTGAAGGCTCTCTTCGATTATAAAATAGGGAAGGTATCTTTTCACACCGAGGGCGAGAAGGTACATATAGAGATGGTGAGAGAGTCACACACATCTAGTGTCGCATCTACAGACAGTTCAGATATCTTGAGTTCTTTAGCCACCTGGGATTGCATGGATGAGGTTCGCCTTGACGACCTTGAGAGGTATCGAGTAGAGACCCAAGATTTCCTAGCAGAGGATGGGTCCGATATTACAGTTGGCAGTTCTTCTCATGGTACATTATATTTTAGCATGGATGATGATGAACAGATGGAGAAGATACATGATTATTTTATTGCAAACATTTCAGATTCAGAGAGTTTACACGATTCCTCCACTTCAAATGATGTAGAGACCGAGTTTCATTTAGCTGAGTTATTTTCCTCTAGTCATTTTGAGGATGAGCATAGTAGCAAGTTGGATGATGTTTTAAACATCTTCTGTAGTCTGACTCTGGATCATATTGAGATGGTGGATAACCATATTGCAGACACATCTACCACCAGCACAGGTTCCATTACACATACAGATGAGGTTACAACAGAGCCAGATTCTACCTTACCAGAGCTGAAGATATTGCCACCAAACAAGAAATATGCTTTCCTTGCAGGTCCACATCGATAGTTTTTTGGTCATTATCAGCTCATCTTTGATCGAAGAGCAAGAATCTCGTCTGATGGAGATTCTTGAAAGAAACCGCAAGGCTATTGGGTGGATTGTATCCGATCTCCATGGGATAAATCCTGCTTTGTGTTCTCATCATATCTATCTCGATCATGATAGCAGACCTTCTAGAGAGTTTCAGCACAGGTTGAATCCGGTTTTATGAGATGTTGTCAAGAAAGAGATTACGAAATGGTGCAACGCGGGGTTTATTTGCCCCATCTCCAACTCTGAATGGGTTAGCCCGTTACATGTTGTCCCGAAGAAGTCGGGAGTTCAGATGGTTGAGAATGAGAGTGGAGAGGAGATTCCAAAGAGAGTAACCACGTCGTGGTGGGTGTGTGCTGATTACAGGAAGTTGAACGCCGTGACAAATAAGGACCAATTCCCTTTACCTTTTATAGACCAGGTCATAGAGAGGTTGGCCGGGAAGGAGTAATTCTGTTTCCATGACGGTTATTCTGAATACAACCAGGTCACTATTGCTCCTGAAGGCCAGGAGAAGATTACCTTCACATGTCCTTTTGGCACGTACGCTTTTAGACGGATGCCCTTTGGATTGTGCAATGCCCCTGCTACTTTCAAGAGGTGTATGCTTGCCATTTTTGCAGACATGGTTGGTGATTTTCAAGAGGTCTTTATGGATGATTTTTCGATCTATAGTGAGTCCTTTGACGATTGTTTAGCGCGCCTAGATCAGGTTCTTCAGAAATGTTGTGAGGTATATCTCGTTTTGTCATGGGAAAAGAGCCATTTTATGGTTACAGACGGGATCGTGTTGGGGCATGTCATCTCCAGGCGAGGCATGAAGGTTGACCCTACCAAGGTGGATTTCATCAAGCGTCTCGAGCCACCATCTAACATTAAGCAGTTACGATCTTTTCTTGGGCATGTTGGTTTTTACAGACAATTCATTCGGGATTTTTCCAAGATTGCCCGACCGTTAACTGAATTATTAGGCAAAGACATCGAGTTTTTGTTAGATGACAAATGTCTTCATGCCTTCCTCACATTGAAAGAGATGATTATCATTGTTCATGTCCTACAGCCACCTGATTGGTCTCTTCCCATTGAGATCATGACCGATGCTTCAGATTTTGTGATCGGGATTGTATCAAGACAAAGGAGGAATGGACTTCCCGTTGCTATCCACTATGCCAGTCGGACTTTAGATGATGCTCGACACAATTACACAGTCACGGAGAAAGAGATGTTGGCAGTGGTATTTGCATTGGACAAATTTAGATCATATCTTTTTGGCTCAAAGATTACAGTTTACACAGATCAGTCAGCTATCATATTTTTGATGGAGAAGAAGGATGCCAAGGCACGCCTTCTTAGATGGATTCTCTTACGTCAGGATTTTGTTTTGGACATTAGAGATAAACCTGGGGTAAAGAACGTGGTAGTTGATCACCTCTCCCGATTACAAGTAGAGCAGCCTTCAAATGAGTACACACCAGAGATTACAGAGAGATTTTCAGACGAGAGTATCTTTGCAGTTACAGAGCTTCCATGGCATACATATATAGTGAACTTTCTGGTTACACAGAGGAGTCCATAGGGTTGGCCAAAGGACCGAGTCGACAGACTAGTTTCCGAGGCACGATAAAACCATTAGGAGGATTGTGTTAACAAGTATTCCTTAGGAGGAATAAAATAGTGTCCTCACTCTGTGCCATTCATTAGAGGCAGGGGGACATCATGCAGGGAAGAGGACAGTGCAGAAGGTACTTCAGAGTGGATTTTGGTGGTCGACTCTTACTAGAGATGCTTTCACATTCGTGAAGAGTTGCCCGGACAGTCAAAGAGCAGTAGGGACGACCCGTGCTAGAGATGTGATGCCTATGCGACCTATTATTATTTGCGAGATCTTTGACGCATGGGGCATAGATTTTATGGGACCGTTTCCTTCCAGCAGTGGCTTTGAGTGCATTCTTCTCGCTGTGGATTATGTTAGTAGATGGGTGGAGGCTATACCTGCACAAGTCGCTGACAGTAGGACAGTGTGCAGATTCCTGAGGGAACATATTATTTCATGATTTGGTATTCCATGTATTCTTATTTCAGATGGGGATAGCCATTTCATTAATAAGGAGGTAAAAAAGCTAGTGAAGAACTATGGCATTGATCACAGAGTAGCTTCTCCTTACCACCCATAGACGAACGACATGGCTGAAATTTCAAATAGGGAGGTGAAATCCATTCTTCAGAAATTAGTACGACCGGATAGGAAGAACTGGTCATAGCTTCTAGACCAGATTCTTTGGGCATATCGTACTGCATATAAGACTCCCTTAGGTACTTCACCCTTCAGACTAGTTTATGAGAAGCCATGCCATTTTCCCGTAGAGATCATGCACAAATCTGAATGGACCATCAGAGAGATTTCACTTGATATGTAAAAAGCATGAGCCAAGAGGAAGATGGATCTGAATGAGCTAGTAAAGATTCGAAATCAGGCATACGAGAACACCCTCATTTATAAGGACAAAGTGAAGAGATGGCATGATAGATATATTCGGCACAAGATCTTTGTTCCTAGGTAGAAAGTATGGTTGTTCAATGCACAATTGAGAATTTTTCCTAGCGAATTAAAAAACAAGTAGGAAGGACCCTACATAGTCAGAATGGTGCATGACAATGGAAGCATAGCTATATCAGATGTGTCACCTTGTGCAGAGCCATTCGTAGTGAATGGGCAGATGCTAAAGCACTTCGTGGAGATTACTGATCATCTGGCCCGTGTTGAGGTGATCTACTTTGTACTTGGACTCATGACTACTCTTCCACTTCATTTTGTATTGTGCAGAGACCTTTGCACCATTCGATTTTTGGAGTACACCACCACCTGCACATTCTTCGTAGACCACAATCGTCCCCATTTTTTCTCATCTTTTATGCTTAGGATACCAGATCCTAAGTATAGGTGGACTGATTGCCCGTTGATTAGCGTTTTCGATTTTATTCTTTTTATTTTTCTCTTGTATATCCTTTCCTTTCCACGAATCACTGGTCCCCAATTTTTGACCACATTCTTTTCTATACCTAGGATGCCTTATCCTAAGTATAGGGGGAACTGAGTGATTTCGTTGATCTCATTTTTCTCTATCTATCTTGCCCCTTCGTTGTATATTCTTTTCCCTCAGTCACCTCATTTTTGTCTTGCACTATACTTACGATGACCGGATCGTAAGTATAGGGGGTCGACTGACTTCTATTCTTCCATTCTTTTTCACCCACTTTTACTTAGCACGAGTTATGTCCTCCTTTTTCTCTTTTGACGCTATGAGGACATAGCACAAGGAAAGTATAGGGGGAGAGTATATTTATACTTGCATCAATAACTTGTATTTTTATGTATTTTCAATATCTATAAAATCCATAAAAAGTGGGTGAAAATACTTGTGCATTTATTTATTTATGTATTATTATAAAATCCTTGTAAATAAGTAAAATATGTGTAAAATCTTTATTTAAAATACTTAATTTAAAATATTTACTTAAAATATGTATAATACTTATTTAAAATCCTATCTATTAAAATATGTGTAAAAATCATTTAATCATTGTAAAATTCTCTATATGTAAAATTTGTAAAATACATTAGTTATTTAATCCAAATAAAATATGGGTAATATATCTTGTAAAATTCTTGTACATATGCTTGTTTATAAAAATTGAAAATTCCATAGAAAATACAAAGTCCTAAAATTCATAAAAATTATAAAAAGCTTTAAAATCCATAAAATGAGTAAAATTTAGAAAATATACTACAAAAAAAATGTTGAATTTGTATTAGCATTTTTCAGAATAAGTTTGATTTCTAGAACTAAAGATTGGGAATAGTCTAAAGGATGGAGCTTGATTATGGCCTTTAACTTTCATTGTAAGGAGCCTAGTTAGGAACTGGAATTTAGACTCTTCGGGTCTTTGACTTAAATCTTTGGGTTCCATAAGACCATATGTGGAAATTCAACTCATATTTGCCTACTTGGTGTCATCCGTACAACTCTGCATCAGTGAACCAATTTTGGACATATGCACTTTGCACTTAGCTTGACTTGCATGGGGTTGCGAAGGGCAATCCATCTTGGTAGTGCGTTTCTATCCTTGTCTTTTCAGCATTGACGTCTAAAGACGGGAGAGATTAGGGTTGCGATAGTCACTTCGGATGAGGGAAAGATTTGCTGACACATTTTTCCAAGACCTCAAAAAAGGGACAGAATAAAAGATGCTATATCCTTCGAGGCACGAAGAGATGAATGCAGTGCAAGCAAATTACAAAGTCAATTCAAAGAAGAAGCCACCAAATACAAATACGACCACAATGGTCTGAGCTTCCACCAAAAATGCATGCACACCTTAGTGGATGCTTAGCTACACTGGTCGGGCTTCACAAGGAGAGGTGTCTACACTGGCCGCACTCCAGTTCTTTTCTCATTCTTCTACTTTCTCTCTATATTCGATTGTGGACATAGCACGAACTGACCTCAGAAGGGAATACCTCCCTCCCCGAGGAAAGAGTGGCTGGATGAGGAACCAATGGAAGTGTATAGCTAGGATGGACGGTTTCTTCGCTTCTTTAAGCAGGAAGAGCTAAAACAATTCACACACAGTACAAATTGACTTCAAGGTTGATAGTTTGTGATATGAATAAGTGAATCTGAACTGGTTGTTGAGGTGAACTTAAATAAGGATTTGTGGAACTTGATGACTGTTGAGGATAAAATACTAATCCTAGTTAAGGCTCCGACAAAATGCTTGTTTCAGGCCCGATCGAGCTCTGTCCTTTGTCTGTTCTCATGAATTGGTTTAGGAAGACAAATTCATTCTAACTTTCTTTCTTTTTCACTTACTTTCAAATAAGTGTTTGTAAGGGACTAGCAAAGTTTAAGTATAGGGGTTGATGAATCCATGATTCATTAAAATTTCTATTGATTTTTATCTTAAACCCTTAACAAATACATGTAAATATCCATCAATTTACATCTTTTATCAAAACCTCATACATGAATTAAATTGCACTTTTATGCATCAAAGACATGAAAAGAAAAAAGGCAGATTATAAATAAGTATATATGTACAATATGACTTATTAAATATAAATATAGCTGCAAGGTATATTTATATAACCTAACCCCCGAGACCAAGTCGGTATGAGTTTATCGACAAACAAACAAGTAGGTGGAGATAATGAAAGAAAATCATAAAAATAATTTAATATACACTCCACACATTCTTAACTATTTATCAAATCTTCATTGATTTTTAATTAATTCATATGTGATTATTTTTCACCAAAATCTTTTCTACTTATTTCTAAAAATGTATATAAAAATATAAAAATAAGTTAAAAATATTATCTTGTATATATGGAAAGAAATCCAACTTTCAAATTGACAAATTCTCAGCTTCCGAACATCATAACTTTCTCATACGAACTCCGATTTCACTCTACTCACCTTTAAAGTTCATAAATAATATTCTCTAATTAATGGAGGTAATATCATTAAAATCAGAGTCCGTTTGCAAAAAGTCGATTTTGGGACCTTATGACAACGGGGTTTCAGGGCTATTTATTTTATTTAGAACGCACTATTTATAATTTTATTAATTTTATAATTTTAATTATTTTCGTGATTCTGTATTTTAACCATGATTTATTTCAGAATTTATGGGTCTTATTTATTATTTTAATTAAATACAAATCCCTAATTTATAGATGAAATTGAACTACATAACTTATACCCGTATTTATTAATATATCTGAACTAATTTATTAAAATCCATAAAATTCATAAAGACCTTATTTATTATTCTAATAATTAAGAAATATAAAATTAATATGTAATTATTTATTTATTAAATTAAAAATCCAAAACCTATTTATTATGTGTTATTTATACCTATTTATTAAAATAATATTTATATTTCATAAATTATTTATTATTTATAAAAAGTAATTACACCATAATTTAGATAATTTAATTATCTATATTTTCTAATTGTATACCTATTGAAAATAATGTTGTTTATTATTTATTACATAATTTATATTGTATTATTCCATCTGGACAACCAAGTACTGACACGTGTCAGCACCGGTTCATCTTCTTCTAGAACCAGGTTGTTGGAGTTCTGTTCTAACACCCCACCTTCACTAAATTTTCGTGCGTCACTCCTAACCTCTTTACTCAATCCAAACCCTCCATCGCCTTCTCCTAATTACCCTCATATTTGCCTACCCTTAGATCCATCCTAACCTCCTATCGATTCGTCTATAAAAATCCATCAAGTTGCCTCGTCGCAAGCAACTCGTTCCTAACTAATCCAGTCCCAGTATACCTGGCCGATACCCTAACTTCCTCGCCTCGTTCCGGCCACCAACGGTGGTGACATCAACTCAGAGCTGCGATGCGTGGAAGGAGGATCATCGGAGGAGAGTTCCAAAGCCTAGCTTGGCCTTGTATCGCCACTTCGCGCGCGTGGAGCTCCAGCAAAGATCGGTCGTTGAGCGAAAACCTGAGGTAATATACCTCATCTTCCCAGATCATTCATCCATCATTCATATTTTCTTTCTCGAATCTCATGTCGTGTTTAGCGTTGTTAAGCACGTCATTAGGACACTTGATCATCTTCATTAGACACGCACCATTCATACTCTTCAAATCCGTTCGAATCGACTCAAACTTGTTTCTATTTCCTTCCACTTTCATTGTTCTCATAATGTCTGGAAACTCATTATAAACCTTGCAAATCACTAACTTCTTGGTCGATTTCCTTAGAAATCGAGCATATAAATCACCAATTGCATGTATTGATCATCATTGGAGCATTGAATCATCATCTGGAACCTTAACTATCAAAGACAATTCAATCGGAGATCAACTTCCAGGTGGTTGTTGAAGCTCACCGAACCATTAACTTCA
Organism: Ottelia alismoides; assembly: GCA_037367405.1. Lineage (NCBI taxonomy): Eukaryota > Viridiplantae > Streptophyta > Magnoliopsida > Alismatales > Hydrocharitaceae > Ottelia > Ottelia alismoides. Next base: position 1,735,947 of record JAZKJV010000133.1, read on the forward strand.
TCGACGCATAACCGCCGCCCATCGAGATCCTTGGAGCCGCTCAACCGCATGTGAGCTCGGAGGGAGAAGGAGTCTCCCTCCTGGCCCTGTCGGAGGCCAAAGATCGGTGAAGGTCGTCGGAGATAATTCAGAGAAGGAAGCGTCGCCGCTGCATTGCAAAACGGGGGAAGAACGGAACATGAACACCGGGTGCTACAGGCTTTTGACATGTGTCCTCATCCGACGCTCCAGAATCGTCTGCACCCTTCTAATATCCGCTGTTGATTGCAAAACGGTGGAGATTTCGAAACATAAACCAGCTGACGTTCCAGAATCTCAGAAGCGCTCCAGAATTTCCAGAAATTACATTTAGGTTCCCGCGTAGGGACCTAAATGTAATACTTTTAGTTTTCTTCACATTTCAGTCCATGATCAAGGACCATTTTGCAGAACTCTTTATATTCTTTTATTGCATTTATACCCTTGAACTGTGTAGACATTTTGGAACTATTTTCGACATTATTTTTCATCGATTTTTCTGGGGTAGTTACACAACTACCCTAGTGAGGTTTCTTTATATTTTTTCATGTATTTTCATTGCGTCGTTGTTGTGTTTTGGTTTGTCGAATTTCTGTCTATTTTGATTTGGATTTAAGTGCTTTTCCAGCCCGTTGCTCGAGCGATTTCTCTACCATATAGTATCGCATACCTATTACATATTTTTCATATACTATATTGTAGATAAATCATTTGAAAAATATCACTTTGAAAACTAAATAAAAATTGAAAAGTATGAAATCAAATAAAAAATTTAAAAAACAAAAAATGATTAAAAAGATTTCTCGCTTTCTTCAAGAAGAAATAAAAAAATCACAAAAAGATTCTCTACCTCAAAAATCCAAGTATCATTATTCTACCTCCTTGAGTTCAACCCAGGCACACTTACCTGGTAAAATAATATAGTGTAAGATAAAATAGGAGAGAAAAGCCTATTCACTTCATTTTCTCTCTCTCTTTCCTATTTTATCATTTTTTGTTTGATCAACTAGGGTTTTGGCTCAAAGCGATTTTCTACACCGACAACGACATTTTATCGCTACCAAAACCCTCGTTATCACTCAACTCTCTGACAGAGGTCTCCACTGTGTCAGAATCGAGTTTTGTCCCAACTTCACGGATTTTTTGAGGTCATTCCTTTCACCGAATCGTCCCGTTTTCTTCTCAACTATTTGTCCCCGTTCATCAATGATACACGCCCATGGGTTGCTTTAGGGATTGCATCGTCAATTCGCGAGATCCGCTTCGATTCTTGGGGCATGTTAAACACTTGTACATAACCCACACCTCATCTTCTTCCTCTGTTCTGAACCGCCTTTGACTTGTTTTGGCCCTCTTTTTTGGCGCTCTGGATTGACCTTGGTGACAGCATCGTCTCCAGCTCCTTGGGAGCAAAATCAGGAGAGCGAAGTAGTGCGTTCCACCTTCTCCGGCAGCCATGCCTCGTCGAGGTCCACTTCATGGTTCCCAGCCATTAAGGTCTCTATTTCCTACTTTTTCTTGTGATTTTCGCTTCACTGTAGCCTTAGGATATTTTTCCCTTTTTTCTTTGGCAATTAGTCGTTCGTCCACCATCACTCGCCCCTAGCTGGAGCTAGCTTCGGTGAGACTCCATTTCACCGCCCTCTGCTTCCATCACCCTGCTGCAAGGTCGAGGCATTTTTCCCTCGACCCTTTCACTCTTTTTTGCATGTCCTAGGATTGCAAAGGCCGCGGGACCTCATTTTGAAGGCCGGCGGAGGTACCTAGAGCGTCTTCGCTCCGCCTACCTCTTGCTCACCCTCCGACCTCTGCTGGAGACTTTGGAGCCACCAGCGGATATAGGACCGCATCTGGAAGCTTACTGGCCATTTTGGAGCCCTTCAGATCGTCGGAGGGAGGAGATCGAGCTCGGAGACGCTCGCCTCGCTGGGACTGTTTCCCAGTTCCTCCCCCGCCCTTTGCTACTGTTGGATCTGGCCAGATCTTCCAGACGCTTCAGCCACCATCAGATCACGGTCGCCCAGCACCGTTTGATCGTCAAGCCTGATCTAATCCGAACAGTTGCATGAGAAGCGACATCGCGCATTGAAGGCATGACACGTGTTCGAGTGGATCATTTGCGGTCGTTCGATCAGCATAGGCATGGGTATTTTGAATCTTTGCCCTTGCCATTTTTGTATTTATTAAATATTCTACAAACATTCATCGGCCTTTGTTAAATTTTTGTAATATTTGCAAAACCTCCCCCGAACTCCTCATATTTACTCTCTACTCTAAGCTATGTTACCTCACGTGAAAAATCACGTGAGGTGGCAATTTTGCGGCTGGACCCCCAGATCTTTTGGTTATTGTTCTTTAATCCAGAAAGTATCGTATGCATTTATATATTTTTGGGATATTTGCAAATAGGCCCTCCATCTTTTAACTAATTACGATTTGGTCCTTGCCAACGAAGCTCACATGTACGTGCACGTGAGCTTGGCTATTTTGAAGGCAAGGACCTGCATTGTTGGAAATTTATTTTCAATCCAGAAACTCTTATATATAGTTATAATTTTTTGGTAAAATTACATATAGGCCCCTGCACTTTCTGATATTTACAAAAATGCTCCTTCAAGTATTGAATTTTCTCTTTGTTTCTTGTATTTATTTCATACATCTATATTGCTCTAAAAAATCCACAAAAATAGGTATAGCTTTCTGGTGCATTGTTCTTTCATGCCATTATGTTTATTTTGCATTTTGAAGCTATTTATTATTTATAAAAAATCAAAAAGTGAATTTTTTGTCCCTGTTTACGAAATAAAATACATAAAAATTATAAAAACTTTTTGAAAAATTCTCAAAAAAATATTTTATGTATTTTTGTATTTTTGACCTTCAGACCAAAAATCACTAAAAAATATAAAAGAAAATCAAAAAATAGAAAAATTCTAAAAACCTTTATAAAATTTTATAAAATCCATAAAAATCCAAAAATTGTGTTTTCTGGTTTTGAATTTTCTTTAGTTTATTATCTTTATTTTAAAATTAATTTGGAGAACTTTTGCTACTATTTCCTAACTTTCATCTCCATTTTAATTGTGATCATTAATTTTACACTCTAATTTTGGGTATTTTTGCCTTTAAAAATATATAAAATGAGGAAGAATTCTTAAAAAAATCACAAAATAGCGGAAATTATTAAAAACCCAAAAATATTTTATTTTATATTTTCTTTCTATATTTTATATATTTTTTAATTCTTTTCATTTTAATATATAATAAGTTATATATAGGATATATGTAAACTACAAGCTAGGGTTAATATAAAAATTAACAAAAATAATCAAAATATAAAAATATAAAATTTAGCAGAAAATAAAAATTAAAAAAACCCACAAAAAATAGCACATATATAGACAAATACATCACATTCTCATTTTTGATCATTTTTGCCTGATCTATCCTGTTTGTTCCATGTGTTCGATAATCTACACATACTTGCACCTATACACATCTTTGTTGTAGTGTTATAATAAATTTCAATTCCGCACATTTATTTTCATTGCTTGATTCTGAATTGTGAGTTAATTGTTGATCAATCGAGATTTCGTGTGAGGTCATCTCAACGATTGTTGATCCTCCTTGTGGATTAACACGACCTCCGCAAAATCTCAGTAAACACCTACCACGATCTGTGTTCAACCAGGGGCTTATCAGCTCTTGAAATGATTAAAATCCATTTACGAGTCAATAATATGAATAACGTAAAGAACGAATAAAGAACATAAAGAACGTACAAAGAAGGTGAACATGAATTCTATCAAATTTTTGGCAGAGTTTCTCCTTATATTGGGTTAAATTCAAATAAAATTTCCGGTAGAGTCTCCCCTTATGTCATGTGATATTCTAAGGAAAATGTTGGCAGAGTCTCCCCTTGTATCGGAAGAATTTAAAAAAAATATATAACAGAGTTTTCTCTTATAGAATAATATTCGAACAAAAACAAGACTTGAAAATACAAATCAAAAGAATAAATGATGCATAATCGGTATACCTTGTATCATGGGTGGGATGACGTGTACATTCACTGACGACCCAGTTGTTCGCACCCAAGTATGGTGTTACTCATATTTCTATATCATATAGTAATACTATTAGCCTACAATGAAGAATTAGGTAGTATCATGTCATGGGTGAGTGAAGCATGTTTGTTGACGGCACAACCACATACACCCAAGCAGGGCTATACTTAGATATCTCTCCTATATGCTAATACTAATATAAAAAAAAAACTCGAAACCCTAGATCAAGATAGCTTTACATATCTCCTACTCAAAGCAATCGAGGAGAGGAGCACACCATCCACTTTCTTCTCTTCTTCTCAATAGCACTTCACTAGCGTTTCTTCCATGCCTACTTCTCATTCTCTCAACCTCCCAACCCTAGACCCAGGGATAGTGGTGGATGGAATCAAAGTTTTTGAGAATGAAGGGTCGGGGTATTCATAGACTCCCAACACCTGAAAAACCATGGTTTAGAATCAATGGTTTTCGCCCATGGTTTTGTCCAAAATCATAATTTCTTCAATATCATTTTTTTGTAGCCCATGGTTTTTGCCAAGATTTCATAGAATCTTATTATGAAACCCATTGTTTTCCTAATGACACTACATTGGAGGTAATTGTGGCTAATTAGGACTGATCGTGATTAATTATTATTAACTACGATTAACATCTACTAATACGTGATTAATATAACTAAACCATGATCAGTAAAGTTAATAATCATTTGTATTCTTAATCAATATTTGTTAGTATTGATGATAATGATTAAGAGATAATGAAGTCTTAACCGATGTCGCCTAGTTTGCTTCCAAAATTCATAACTACTCGAAATGACCTTCGATTAAGATGAAACAAGTTCCATTGGATTCGTCTCATTGAGTTGGATCTACTATTTATATACATGGTAGGATCTAAAGAGGTTGAGTTTCAGGACTTCACAATTATAAAAACCTTAAAGGAAGTCTCATCCTCGAGACTTAGAATGGAGCTATAAAAAACCTTAAAGAAGATGGAATTCATAGAAACCTTAAAGAGAATGAAATCATTGTCATTCAAAGCCAGATGTATACAAATCAATACATGATATTGTTACACAAATAGATAGAGATACTTCTCTCTCATATCTGCCTCAAGTTTCCATGTAGCTTCCTCAAAATCTTGGCTTCGCCACAACACTTTGACAAGAGGTACCTCTTTATTTCTCCATTTCTTGGCATATTTGTCTGATATTTGCATAGGACTTTCTATATATTTCAAGTATGGCTCAAATTGTAGATAATTATAATTTATAACATGCTATAGATCCCAAACATACTTTCTCAGGTTTGATACGTAAAAGACATTGTGTATTCCAAACAGATGAGGGGGAGTGCAAGTCTATATGCCACTTTACCGACCTGATGGATAATTTCAAAGGGACCCACAAACCCGGATGCTAACTTTCCTCGCAAGCTAAATCTTTGTACTATCTTCATAGGAGAGACCTTCAAAAAGACGAAATGACCCACCTCAAACTAGAGGTCTCTGCATCTAATATCATTATAACTCTTATGATGGCTTCACTTCATGGGTATCCCTTTCCTTCTAACTCTGCGATAGGGGCGGCTCCACCTCTTGGGCAGCCCTTTCTACTATTAGAGGCAATATGTTATGATTCCATCTGTAATGTCCCAAGCCTTGGACCTTATCAGTTATTGGAGATTACTGTCCAGACAACACGTTGGGCTTGTGACAAACTAGAGCCCTTGACCACAATCCAAAATGCATAATCCCAAGTTATCTACTAGTATATCCTACTACTTATGAGCTACTACCATACTTTAGTGATTAGTAGATGTGGTAATATGTTTGAGGTGTTATAGTGAATCATCTTAAAAACATGCAGAAGATTGCACATGAACATTAGTCATTTTAATATAAAACCAAATGTGTTCATAAGCCAACAATTGACTTGTGTATTCATAATCCAAATGGTGCTTGCAAACGAGAGTGACTTGAGCGATCAGTAGACTAATAATAATGTCAATTGGTTGTAGATGAGATAGTGACCTGGAGCATAAAAAATGAAACTTAGTATAAAATCAAGACCAAATAGTTGCATATAAATTTGAACAATATCATTGAAAAGTGTAGGATAACAAATCTTAACATGCAATACAATTGACCATTACCAAACTCTTACATGATCACTTGTAATATGAATGAACATTCGTCATAATATTCAACAAACAATCTAGGAAATGCATAGATCCTCCATTTGACTCTCAAAACATAAAGTAATTACTCTTAAGATGGAAAGGAACATTGCCCATGAATTTTGTTAGCCATGTGAGCCCAAGGCGAACCATTCCTATCATAAATGTTATTGTAATTTGATTTATCAATATAAGTTGTTGATTCTTTTAACTCCCTTTCTGAGATTAAATGAATGAATGCATTATAATGTCCCTTTGTATAATTAGGGTTATGTACCATGGCTATGTTAATGATCATACAACTGTTGATTCAATAATTGAATCATAGAGGCGAGTCCTTGGATGGATATCTAAGGAGTTAGATAGAGGACTCATCAAGCACCATCAAATGATTGTTAAGAGATGATCTCCAGCCTGAGTAGGAGAAGGCAATCCTTTCTCATTAGATTGATATCTGACCAACCTTATGATGCAGGTCCTCTTCATAGGAAAAGAGTTTCGAAGGTGTCGGATTAGTTAGGTCAAAGAGTTGACTTAACGAGATCGAGATAACCAAAGTCCTATATTGTATATTGTCATGATATGGGCACACATCCTCTGACCGGAGATAGATGTGTTACTATATGTCTAAGTATGTACATTTGGCAGACCAATAGTTGATGACCTAACCAAGGTCTACACACCAGCTCGCTGGTGTGCATGTGAGGGCATATGAGTAATACGATCTCTCAAAGGTATCATACATGTTCACTTGTGAACTGAAAGACATGAGCTCACTTATGAGGTATTGGGACCGATGAAATTCCATGCACGGTCATCGTGCTTTGGAAGCATGACAAGAATTTGTAGGTATGATATATGCTTTGTGAAAGCATATGATCGATATCAACTCCTAAATGACCAAGTTTGAGAAACTTGATGATAAAATCCTGAAGATGACAGTGTTAAATTGATCTTTATCTTCGTATTTATCATAGGTCTTCCAATATGCAGGATGTACAGGTATTAGGAATACCTGAGGGTTATGTGATCATAAATGATTATATAACTATGATGCTTCCATTCCAAGGGAGTGATGAAACATGTTTGGATTTTAGTGACTCCTCTCAGTAGAGAAGTAATCTGATCTTGGTCCAAGTGTTGGACATGGATCTGAATGAGATTCAGATGCAGTGAGAAGATAAGATTTACGGTCTTGATTTAATCAAGCATCTATGAGAGGTCCATGAGATCTAGATTTGAGATATCATCTCAATATCCGAGTCACTATACGTGGAACATACAATCGCCATGTCCTTATCTCCAAGTATCTGCGGAGAAAGCGCATTATTCTTGTTCAAGAATAATTCCATAGTTGAATTATATATAAGCATTGAGAAATGGATGTTTAAATGTGATTTAATTCTCACGAGTAATGTGAATTTGATTCACATTATTTGGATGCATGAGAATGAAGATCCAATATAATTAAATATGATTTAATTATTATGGATAAGAATAATGGGGATGGAAATATCCAAATTATTCATAATATATTATAAATGTGGTTTATAATGTATTAAAAAGAGCTTATTATTATTTATATTTGTTTATTGATTATTGGTGTCAATTGGATTCACATTGGATAATTAATTGAAAATCTAAATCACATTTTATTTTGGGTTGTGAATGTGATTCAAAAATTTCCAATGGCAAGATTGCAATATTCACAAAATAATTATGAATTATTTTTGTAGAAAAATTTACAATAATTATTGTTGTAAATATTGGAGATACATGGAATAATGTAATCCAATAGATTACATGGAGATTATCCCCTTCCTAATAGGAGAGGGGGACGACCACCAATTCCTATAAGGAAAAGGTGGTCGTCCACTCCACTATTATGGAAGGAGGCAACCTCCTTTCCGATATCTCCAAGCTTGATTGATTTAATTTTAGGATTAAATTATATTGATTTGTCAATATATATTTAATCTAAATTAAATTAGTTATTATTGTAATTTTACAACAAAATCTTGACCATTGAAAGAAGCACAAATTAATCTCATCCATTGATTTTGTGTAGTCCATGGATTGTGATCTATGAACTCCCAAAACCCTATATAACAGGAGGAACCCCTTGTTATTATTGGTTACAACAACAAGCTCTCCCTCTCTCTCTCTCTCTTTCATTCTCACGCCCTCTCCTTCTCTCTCCTTGGGTGGCCGTCCACCAAAACCCTAAAGGGAAGACTCCGTCGTCGTTGCATCGTCGTTGTGCTGTCGCCCAACCGCTCTTGGTTCTCTATCTTCCTTTGGTGCGCTTCGCTCACGAAGAAGACGTACGATCTCGTGTGATGAGATCAGGAGTTCTTTGCTTGGATCAACATCTTGAATTGCGAGAGGCACGTGGTTCATCCCCGCGCTCGCAAGCGTCTCCTTCAAATATCAGACTTGAGACAGGAGGTCTCTTCTCTTAAAGATTTGATCGCAACCACGCTATAAGAGGTATTCCTTTATCTATTATGTGGTTTAGATGAAACGATCCAAGAAGTGTTCTTGGATCATGTGGTTTCATCGCATGAAAATTTTTTAAATTCGGTCGCATCGAACAACTAGTGCAACTAGTCATTCTTGATCGTATACAATATGATCCTCACGCTTCCGTGTTGCGCTTAAGGACTATTCCATATCCTTCAAATTTAACAGATAAACAAGAGACTATGAGGGAGAACAATTCAGGAAAGTTGGGATTAGACACTCTACCTCTTATCTTGAGTTTCCTCAACTTCTTCTTCATCATCCTTTCTTTCATCCGCAAGCACACATGAAACTTGATCATATATCAAAGCATGTATTCATAACATATTCAAAGATCTTAAAAGAAGTCAATGGTTCATTAGAGCAAGAACCTTCATGTTTATATCTTAGAGGAAGCTCCTCCTAGTTTACAAATGGATTGGAGACCGTCTCTTGTCCCTTCTCCCCATTAAAGGAGGTGAAGAAGTCCTTCAAACTTGCTAAAGTGTAAGAGTGATGGGAAGAGTCTCTTCTTCTAGCCAAAAGATCTCATTTATAAACCCAAAAGCTTGGAAAAACTACAAGATTTGTTCCACTTTCAATATTCCAAAAAGAAAATATTACAAACAAGCTCTCGTATGTCTTTTATTTAATTGCGTCGTCGCTTGGTACTTCAGCCTTGATTAATTAGTGTAAAGGATAAGTCAAACACATATCATACTATAAATGACTGATGAATCTCGTATTCATCATGCTAAAATTGATTTATTAGGCTCTATTCCACACAAATCATTTGCATTTAACAATTAATACAATATTATTAGCATTCACACATGTGTAAATAATATTTAAATATCATCATGCATAATTGCATCAAAAATCCAAGTGAAAGTAAGCCTGAAAAAAAACTGCTAACTTCCCATATTTTTAATTAATTCATACTAACTCTAATTGTCCCCAATCCACCTCCATTATGTAGATACTACTAACAAGAATAAATAAAAAATACAAAAAAAATTACTAACTCAAGTAAGTGTCAAATGATCCCAAAGTCTAATTTCACATCTGACGGACTAAAACGTGCATATCTCCCTCATACAGTGTTCGATTTTGGTCTACTCACTTTTAAAGTACTTCATTTTCAAATACCTTAAAAACAGGACCAATTTCATAAAATTCGGAGCTCGTATGTGAAAGTTGGGTTTTGGGCCTCTTTTGCGTATTTTAACTTTTTGCTATTTTTGACCGAAGTTTTTATGTACATAAATAACCTTTTTGATTTTATTTCTTCTTCATTCGTGTCCTTTTATGAAAGTTTTAATAAGATACATAAAAATACAAATCTAGATCAAAACTGAAATCAAAGAAATCGGCTGTGTCCGGGTATCCGTTGTCAGTATGTACAAAAGTTGTGTGATTTGTACTTCTATTTAATTTTCCTATTTTCTTATTTATTAAAAATCTAAAAAAATAGATTAGTGTGTAATTAATTTTCTTGTATTTTATCATATTTTTTTTATTTTTATACTCTTTAAAAACCAACGAAAAAATACAAAACTCGAAAAAGTCAGTTTTCTATGTACATGGAAAACCACCAAAAATACCACTTTGTACGGATGACCTCTTCTACTCATGGGTATTTCATGAAAGTTGTATATCTCGTCGAGACGAACAACTTTCATGAAGGAAATTTTTTGATATGAGGTATCCTTCTATTTCTTTTCTATTTTTCCTTGTCTTCGAATTTTGAAAAAAATTTGGATGCCACGTGGCAGCTCCTGGGTGTGCCACGTGGCACCCCACTTTCTCTCAATTGTTGTCGTTTATCATGTGCCATGCATGTTATCCTCTTCTTCGTCCCAAAAGGCTGATCGCCTCTCCTCCTTCCCCTTCCATAACCGCAGACACCTCGCTACATGTAACCACCGCCTCCGACCATCACTACTCCCCTCGCAGCCGTTGCGCCCCACCTCGCGACCTCCAGCCATTGCACTCACCAGCACCTATAAAGACAATCCTCCATCGTCCCTCTTCCGTATCCGCCGTCATTTTGAACGCATCGCAAGGGCTGGTGACAGTAGCCCTCTTCGAGCCGTCGGCGTGATCCAAGGAGCTTACTCCATGTTGCAGAACGCCATCGCTATTCTGCAGAGCTCAAACCCCCTTTGCCAAGGGTCAGTAAGCAAGAACAGTCAGGAGTTTCTCCTCACCTTCAGGCAAGTCAACACCCCTCTGCCTCCTTCTCTCGATCCTTATCCCTCTCCCTTCTCTGTCAACCCAGTCGCCCAAATCCACCCCGACTATTGCAAAGAGTCGAGCTCCAGATCTTCCATCTTCCCTGCTCGCATAATATCTCCGTCTCGTCATTTGTTTTTCCACTGACACTGCAGGTATACTCTCACTGTCAAAGCTCCATCACCACTGATCTCGACTCGCCAAGCTTCCTACTCCTCTATATTAGCTCATTCTGACCGCCTTTGGCTGGCACCTCCCTCGGGCGTGTGTCGCCTGGGATCTGCTCTAGCAAGAGCCATTGCGCGACCTCCACCTCACCACTGCGTCGCACGTCCTCGGCTTCGCTACAGCAGCACGCTCCTCTGCCCTCGAAGCACCATCGGCCGCCCTCCAACATCCTCGCATCGGACCGCCTCCCCCTCGACCAAAGACTCCGCTCATTGGGGCCCCCGTTCATCGTCGACGCCCCTCGCGTCGTGTGTCGGCCGAGGGCTTGGGCCGCTCTCATCCCTACATGCCACCCACTCCCTAACCGTAGGATCGGGCTCCTTGCCCTTGATCCTACGGCCCGCTGCAAGCCACATCATTCTACCCGAACCACAGGCTCGGACTCCCGAGCCTAACATTATCAGCCACGAGGAGGCTCGACCCACCCGAGAATTAGCCTCGATCCGAGCCTCTGGTTCGGGGATCCGAACCTCCGCCTTGTGCCCAAGCCACAGCCTCGGATCGCATCGGACCACAGCCCCGTGCCCGAGCCTCCAGATGTACGTGCAAGGCACGTGCTCCGCGGTAATTTGCAACAACGCCCTCGCCAGATCTGGAAATTGCAGATATACTCCCGCTGGGGGTAAATTACAGAGGAAACCCTCCGACTCCTTGATTTTGCCGATAAGCCCCTCTAGGGTCCTTACTCAAAGAAAAACTTCATTTTATTTACAATTTAGTCCCTACAGATTCATTTTATCATATCTTTTGCATTCGAACTGTGATTTTAGCATATAATATGTCGTTTCAAAGCTTATTTCATGCTCTATCTCTTTGCATAAATTGTGCACAGATCTGAGACTTTTTATTGGGGTCTATTTATTCAAGAATCTCTGTTGACGTATGCAGGCTGATTTTTGGCATTTTGCGCATTATTTTATGGAGAAAATTTAACGATGTAATTTGCAGGATCTCGGTTGAGGAATTTAAATAGATCAATCCTACCGTGAATGTTGACGATCATTCTTTAATGATTCAAATTCCGCAGGAGACTCGATTAAGGAGATTTCATCTGAATAATTCTCTTTGACACTTGATCTTACCATTTGAGAATTAATTTTTGCAGGAACATATTTATGGTAAAATAATTGATTTATTCCCTTATTAATTGTGATCATTTTTGGAAGAATAAATCTTACGAAATTTGGAGAACAACTATCGTGAAAATGCTATGTAATTTGCAGAATTATTCAAAGAAATAATTGCCCTCATGCCTACTTCTGGAATTAAATTGGTAATTATTCATGTATTGGATATTGAATTGATATGTGATAAAACTTGAGGATATTGATTAACATTATTTGGATTAAAGATCTTAATCACAGATCACGTTCGGAATTCATTCTCTTTGTTTTTCTTCGCATTGCATTGCATCCTTATTTCATTGTATTATAGTTTTCCGACATAGAAATTGATCGAGCAATTAATTAATTATTTAATTTGATTTAAAACCTTACAACTAAAAATCATTGTTCTCTGTGTTCGACCTTGGTACACTTACCGAGCATAAATACTTCACAACATTCAAAGATTGTGGTTTTTGATCGACCGAAATTCGTCTCCTATACTACAATTTTAGATAATTAAAGAGGCGATTTTCGCGTTCATAAATGATAAAATTCAATTCATATTTACCCCCCTCCCCCTACTTCTCTAAAATTTCCATTTTAGTTCTAATAAATCAATTTCACCATAGTTCCTATTTCTTTTACTTTTTAAAGATTATACTTATTTAGGATCACTCTAAGAGGGTTCAAAAAAGTATAAGGGCCATATAACTTGGCTTAATGAAGTGCATCAAATTCACTAGACCAAGCTAGGTTATTAATTAAGTGAGTTCAAATAATATCTGTAATTATAACAATCTTAAATTGTCATTGAACTCAAAATAAATCAATACAAAACAAAGCATGTAAGAAAACAATCTTAAAAAAAATGGATCACTATTCAAGAGTTCTAATCTTAAAGAAGATTAAAGTAGTTCTTTGGAATCCCTATAATATGCTGAGTAAACTCGAAATAAGCTCTGAATTGTCTTATCCTCGAACTTTATATAGCTAGCAATCCTTTGATGCCCGAATCATTCTTTCTTCCTTAGAGATATCCTTGAAAGTCATAGTGGTTTCGATATCATCATCGAACTGAAACCTCCATGGTGTCCTAATCTAAAATTTATCATGCATTTTTGCCCTTGTTTAATCATCATGTTTTTGTTATGTTTCAAATAGGCCCATAGATTGAAATAAGTGAACATTGCTTCTGAAAGAAAAATCATAATTGGATGTCATCTCAATTGATCCTTCAATATCAAAAATTCAAATATTTGTTCCTTAAGTATGTTCATCTTAGTATTGTTGCATATCCTTGAATTTACTTTATTTGGTATCACACAAGATCATGGTAAATATAATTATAATGGTCATTAATGTCATATGTCCTTGACAAATGCTATCGATGTGCTACTTAAATGCTTACGAATCATAACACTTCGCCTAGGTGGCCAAAAACATAGCAATAAATATAATAATAAATGGTTCTGGATGCCATCTCTCCTTGAAAAATGCTATTTATGTGCTACTTAGATGCTTATCAAACAAAAAATTGGCTTATATTACCAAAAGCACCTTATGGAATAAATTCCTTCGACACACAAGTAAACAAAATGGTTGAGGTCCAAGAGACAACACCCCTTTTGAGATGGTAAAAATGTCTGAAGGTATCAAGATGTCACTCTCTTTACAATCACAATAAGATCATGTATTGGGTTCACAATCAGGTCGATTGGTAGTCGATCCCACTAACAAAGAACAACACAACTCATAAAAAACACAAAACAATGTTTAATCACTTGCCTCAAAAATCCATACAACTCTTAGTTTGGTAAGATCTCACTTAGAGATATTGATCATCTCAAAGAAACCAATATATATATATATATATATATATATATATATATATAATATTAAAGAATACAAAAGGTCACTCGTGACTAAATGAGTAAAGAAAAACTAGCAAAATGCAACCCCTAACAATGCAAGTCAATCTCAAGTGTCATTAAGTGACATCTTGCTAAGATCCGCTACCTTAACGATTTCTTGTTCCAAACATGGATCACTAAATCAATATGTTATTATCTCAACTAGTGTTAAAGTGGTTATTATTCCCCTACTTTTACCATGATTGTGTCCTCTCTAGGCAACTCCTACTAGTTAAGTTACATCTTAGCGAGTAAGGCCAAGTTGTAGAGTTTTAGGGGCGCCTCTCCCTTCAGGGATGTCGTAGATAAAAACGTCCAACACTCCCAGGAATCATCGGTATTCAGCAAACCCATCTCATGCACATTATATCATCATTTAAAATCTAAAATGAGAGGAGAATGCAAAAATGATATGAAGATATTGCATTCATTCTGATTAAAAGAATCTAAAAAGCATCCATGCTCACAAGCGATATATCGTGTGTAGAAATAAATCTAGCACAAGATGCTCTCAAAAATATGTATCTCTATTCAATGTCTCTCAAAAAGTAAGGCTGAAAGAAAATGAAACATAAAAAGTCACACACCCAATCTAGTGCAGGTCAGTCGGTGAAGCCCAAATAATCGTGGGCTCTATCATTGCAACTGTTAAGTTACTCTTATTAAGTCCATATAAAAAGATAATATTAAGAGCAACTGCTCAACAATAGTACTAACACTAAACAATAATATACAAGTAACAAGAAGTGTACGGACTTCCTTACGGGTACATACCCACTCATTACAACATGAGCCTATTCAAGGCATATTGCACCTCCCACCATCACGCATGTTCGAAATGCATAATCGTTATTTAGTTATTCACATATGATAATCTGTCACAAAACTACCCAAGTTCTCTACCCATTGGTAAAGGTCCTCAATGGTGTGGCATGAGCACGGGCTCCCAAACTCATTATAACACACTCGAGTAAAAGCCTATAATGACCACCCCCTCCAAATATATAAAAAAATATATGTTCTACTTCTCTATCAATAACCACATCTAGGAACTCCCCTTATAAGAATGACACTCAGAATATCGCTCGTGAGGCCATATTAATTAACATTCCGTGTACCAACTCCATGTATAAAGTGAATCATGGACTACAAAGCATGCTACTTGGCATCAAACTTTGTTGAGTAAACATCGAGAGGCAACATTGGATACCCAGTACAACGCATCACCCAACTTGTTCGTGAGGGTTTGGTCATTTAAATTTCTAAACTGTGGCCCAAGGGTGCATGCATGCCCATGTGCGATACTTATCTCCATCTATCAGCACACCATGAGAAACACAACTATTTACAAGGAGGAGGTCCACATTAAGAATAGTCATCCATAATACAATGGCCAACCGCAAACAAATGCTAATGACTTATTAAGGAGATTGAATCACTTAGTGTACTTATATGTTTCTCAAATGTAGTCGTTGGTGTATGAAGAGAGATTTTCCATGTGTGCTAATTCCAAGTAATTAGTATGTCATGTAGTACATGAAAATATCTAATCAAGGTAAAAAGATATAGAAATTATATAGGACAAGCTCCAGGGTCAAATTCAAGAAAGCAACTCACTCAGCAAGTTGGGGGAAATGCATACTTGGTCCTATATTCGCTTGCTTGTGTGTGTTTATGTGTTTTTTGTACTTTTGAGTTATTCATAATTTTTAATTTATATTTAAATAGTTAATTATCAATTATTTTAGTTTTCACATTTTTAATTTTTAACTTATAAAATAATAAAATGAAAAGAAAAGAAAAAAGATTTTATAATACTAATATATAAAAAGAAAGAGAAATGGGTTTTTAATGTAATAAAAATAAAATGTTCATGTGATTTATATATTTTGCAAATATTTTTGGATATTTTCAAGTAAATAAAAATATTTAAAACAAAATATTGAAAAAAATAAAGGAAATGGGATCTACTTTAAAAATAAGTTTTTTGTTCAAAAATAGGGATAAAAATCAAATGAGTATTTTTATTTCAAAATATATTCAAATTAAAATCTAGAATATATTTTGTTTTTATTTCTAATTTCATATGAATTTATAGTGATTTTTCTAAGGTTTTTAATCTTTTTTAGAGGTAACCCAATAACTCTCAGATATTAGCATCTACAATATGAATGTTGACTGCCCCTCCCTTCTTCTTCTTTTGACTATAGCACAAGGTAGGGATGCCAAGGTGGAGGGATATGTGGAGAAGGCTCCCAGCCAAGTGGCTCGTCAAGGGCGTCATTAATAGTGTGAACTCCAATGTCTTGCAAAAGAGAGCAACGATATTGAGTTTTTGGAATTTGGTTCGGCTGAATGTTAAGTGAAATTATGGATTGTGTTGTATGTGTTCTCATATGAGATGAGAGAGAGGATATAGAATCTCATGCAGAAATGACCATGGTCGGAGGATGGAACTGGTCATGCGAGGGTATGGAGAAATAGAGGTTAGTGGTGATGAGGTAGTTGAATTGCGTGAGGGGATGGAAGAAGATGATGGGTTGGATTGTTGATGGGTTCAACAACAGGAAAAGAAAAATATGAAGAAGAGATGTTGGAGTCTAGCTCAAGACCTGTTAATCTAAACCAAGATAGAAGAAGTACATGGTCTTGCAGTGTTAGCAATGTGATCCCGAGGCGAATCATTCCAACAATAAATGTTATTGTAATGTTTAATTTATCAATAAAAGTTATTGATTCGATTTCACTCCCTTTCTGAGATTAAGTGAATGAATGCACTATAAGGTCTCTTTGTATAGTTAGGGTTATGTACCATGGCCATCTTAATAATCATACAGCTATCGATTCAGTAATAGAATTATAGAGGTTGGTGTTTGGATGAGTATCTAAGGAGTTAGATTGAGGACTCATCAAACACCGTCAAATGATTGTTAAGAGATGATCTCCAGCCTGAGTAGGAGATGGCAATCCTTTCTCATATAGGATGATATCTGACCGACCTCTTGATGCAGGTCCTCTGCATAGGAATAGAAATTCGGAGGTGTCAGATTAGTTAGGACAAAGGGTTGACTTAACGAGATTGAGATAACCAAAGTCTTGTGTTGAATACTGTCATGATATAGGCATGCATCCTCTGATCGGAGACAGATGTATTGCTATATGTCTAAGTATGTACATTTGGTAGACCAATAGGTTGATGACCTAACCAATGTATATACACCGACGAGCTGGTGTGCATGTAAGGGCATATGAGTAATACGATCTCTCAAAGGGATCATACAGGTTCAATTCTGAACCGGAAGACATGAGCTCACTCATGAGGTATTGGGACCGATTAAATTCCATGCATGACCGTCATGCTTTAGAAGCATGACATGAATTTGAAGGTATGATATATGCTTTTGGAAAGCATATGATCAATACCAAATCCCAAATGACCAAGATTGAGAAACTTGATGATGAAACCCTGAAGATGACAGTGTAAAATTGATCTATATCTTCGAGTTGATCACAGGTCTTCCAGTATGCAGGATGTACATATATTAGGAATACATGAGGGTGATGTGATCATAATCGATTATGTAATCATGACGCTTCCATTCTGAGGGAGTGATGAAATATGTCTGGATTTTAGTGACTCCTCTCAGTAGAGAAGTAATCTGATCTCGGTCCAAGTGTTGGACATTGATTTGAATGAGATTCAGATGCAACGAGAAGATTAGATTTGCGGCCTTGATTAAATCAAGCATCTCTGAGAGGTCTGTGAGATCTGGATTTGAGATGTGATCTCAATATCCAAGTCACTATACATGGAACAATACAATCGCCCTGTCCTTATCTCCAAGTATCTGCGGAGAAAAGCATTATTCTTGAAAGAGTTCAAGAATAATTCCAAGGTTTAATTATATCCGAGCATTGAGAAAAGGATAAATAAATATGATTTAATTATTATGAATAATGTGAATTTGATTCACATTATATGAATGCATGAGAATGATTATCCAATGTAATTATATGTGATTTAATTAATGTGGATATGGATAATGTGGATAGCACTATCCAATTATCCATGTATATTATAAATACGATTTATAATATATATTAGAGAGAGACTTATGTGATTTATATTTGTTGATTGATTGTTAATGTGAATTGGATTCACATTGAACGATTAGTTGAAAATATAATTACATTTAGTTTTGGGTTGTGAATGAGATTCAATAATTTCATTGGCTTGGTTGATATTTTCCACAAGATAATTTGGAATTATTTTTGTAAAAAATTATTTACAACAAGAGTCGTAGGAGATATCATGAGATAATGAGATCACATGATACTTTGGTGAGATTGACCCATTCCTCCCAAGAGGAGTGGATGGCTACAACTGTCCATGTGGAGAGGAGTAGCCGTCCCCTATCTTTTAAGGATGGAAGTTGATCTTCTCATTATCCTATCTCTAGTCAAATGTGATTTAATTTGAGATAAATTATATTGATTTATCAATATAAGTTAATTTAAATTAAATCACTTATTGTGATATTACAACAACATCTTAGCCATTGAAAGAAATACAAATCAATCTAATCCATTGATTGTGTGTTCTCCATGGATTGGGATCCATGGACTCCCAAAACCCTATATAAGAAGAGGCATGGTTTGCTCTTCGAGTTATGCTATCTCGATGAAGTCTCTCTCTCTCTCTCTTCCTCTCATTCTCACGTATACTCCATCCCTTCTCTCTTTGAGTGGTCATCCACTCTCAAAAAGGGAAGGTCGTTTTCGTCGTTGTGCCCGCTTCGACGATACTTAGATCTTCGTCTTCTTTGGTATGTGGCGCTCGTGAAGAAGGCATTCGATCTCATGAGACGAGATCAGGAGATCCATCGCTTGGATCAACAATTTGGATTGCGAGAAGCACACGACTCATCCCCGCGCTCGCAAGTGTCTCCTGCGACGGATTGGACTTGAGACAGGAGGAATCTTCGCTTAGAGGCTCGATCGCAAGCATGCTCCAAGAGGTATTTCTATATCTTGTATGTGGTTAGATGAAATGATCCGATGAATGTTCTTGAATCATGTGGTTTCATCGTAGAAAAATTTTAAATTCTGTTGCACCGAGCAATTAGTGCGACTAGTCACTCTTCATCGTATACGACATGATGCACACGCTTCCGTGATGCGCATGAGGATAATCCCATATCTTTTAAGTGGTATCAGAATCAGGTTGGTGGTTTTGGATTGGATCCATAAACCTAGGAAGATTTGGGCTCGTGAGGGTTCGTGAAAATTTTATTGCATTTCACTTTTCGCAACCCTATTTTGTAATAAATTTCGGCCCTGTTTAAAATGTGTAAACATGAATCTATCACATGGATAATATTTCTCATTAAATAAGAACATTGTGGAACTTGAATTTGCATAATTTGGATTCCGTTTGCTCAAGTTATGATCCTTTTAGTGACCATGTATCCATTGTTTCGGGGATGACAAATAATGACGTATATAAGAGGTTAATTACTGTTTTAAAACCCCTGGAAATGTGTATTTATCACTTAGTTTCTATTTTAAATCAATTTATCAATCTTTGAAAATTGATTTTGCTTAATTTGGATTTAAAATGAAAGAGATATGCTAATTTAGTTAGTGAGGGTCACTGCTGGAAATTGCATGTTTTTATCAAAAACCTTGTGATTGTCATTTAAAAAACTTGTGAAATTAATGGTTAGTTTTCTGGAATAATTATGGATAATATTTGGGAAATATTTGAATAATATTTGTTCCCTTAGATGACATTGCCTCAACCAATAAATGATTAGATTTGATCTAGATTACCAATTGGTTACTTGATACACTTTCAACAAAAATGCTACTTGAATAGGTTTGGGAATTTGTCTAGCAAATTTCTTTATAATCAAAATGGTTTTGATTATTACTGTATGGTATAATTTCGGTTGAAAAACATATGATCATCTAAAGTACACAATGTTCGATTTGGCATTATCCTTTCCTGAGGTGGATATGGTGTCTAGTCGGGGAGCGTTGGGGTAGCAGGTTGCACTGTGTGCGGTTTGTCCCACTCCCATCGGTACTGGCCATGATAGTAGGTAGGGACTTGATGAATCCACGATTCATCGCCTTTATTCTTTTATTTTAGCTTCATCTCCTTAGTCAAACACGTATAAATACCCACTAATTACATGAATTAACCATTTCGCATGCATTTGTTAAATATGCATTTTTAACACTTTTTGTACATAAATAAAAGAATAAAGAAGAAAATAAAAAGGAAAGAAAATGAAGGATGAATTTATGCAATAAATACAGACTAACTCGAACCCCAAGAGAAGGTCAAGACTTGACCTGATCGATCAAGAATAAAGTAGGGGGAGATAGTGCCTGCAATTCGAAATCCAAAAATATTTTGTAAATATTTTTTTCTGTATATTTGTACAAAAGTTACATTATTTTATTTGTACATAAATTGACCTCAAATTAATTATTTTTGTAAACAAAAATTGTAAATAAAAATGTGTTGTAAATAATAAAAAATAATTGCAAAATAAAAAAATGTACATAGTGCAAATAATCATACCCAGAAAAGCCGTAAAGTAATAATTGAAACATCAATTCCGACTCCATACAAGCTCAAATTAAATCAAGATCACTTCCATTATACTCTAAATTAAATTATCTTTCAAATGGCTGTAGTTTCATAATTTTTGGAGTTATGGTTGAAAAGTTGATTTTCTGGGATGTTTTGTGCAGTTTCACCATTATTTATTGTATATATTTTATTCAGATTTATTTTTATATAATGTATATAATTGTAAATATTATTTTCATTAAAAATAAATATAAATAAAATATAAATAAAAAATAAAAAAGGGGATATAAAAATTATTTCCTTATTTGTACATGTGTATAGTGTATTATATGTACATAATATTTGTATACAACTAACTTCCTTATATAAAAATCACCAAAAAATAAAACATCTCATTAATTAATTAATTTAATTATGAAAATTGTATTTAGATCCAATTATTTAACTCATTATTTGATTTTATAATCTACCATTTATATAATATTTGATTCCTTACCTTTAATGGCCACCATCAAAGTGGCTAATTGATTTTCATAAATTATTTAATTTATTTAATCCATTTAATTCCAATTTCACAATTTATTTATTTATTTATTTTATTAATTTCACCAATAAAAATCTTCCCCATTTGTAGATATTTTCCTTTTTTTATTTTCTTCCTCTTTTTAATGGGCTCCTCCTCCCTCATTTCTTCTTGATCGATGTTTGGTGGAGAGGTGCCTGATCTCCGAGAGCTTTCTTGTTGAAGAAGGGTGCCCAGCCTCCAAGTCGTCTGGTGACAGTGCGTCGGCCCTCGTCGAGGCCATCACGGCATTTTCCAATCCCAAGATGAGATCCACTTTTGTTTCTCGTCATTTTTCTTAGATATATCGTAGGTTTAATCTTTACTTCGATTTTGTTTTTAGAATTTAGATCATAAAAAAATATCCATCACACTTTGACCCGTCTCTGAAATCGATTTTCAACTCATCTTCCGATACTCACATTTCACATTCTACCTCGCACAACCGATCACCCCTGACCACGCACGGGGTTGGAGTTACGGATCTCTCTCCCATATCTCAAGATCGTCATCGTTCACCCCTCCTGTTTTGTTGATAAATAAAGAAAATATTAAAAAAACATATATAGTTTTTTTATCTCTGTCTAACATTTGTTTTGCAAGAAAAAAAATTAAAAATAAAAAAATATAAATAATTTCTTTTTCCTGTCACTGTTTACAGTAAATATATATATATATAACAAAAAATTCATTCTATTTCTGTTTACTATTTACATACAAAAGATTAAAAAAAACCATCGCCGGCCCTCCATCGCTGCTCACAGCGAAACTGCGCTCTAGCCTCGCGCGGCCGCCCGCGTGCTCCAGCAATACGGCGGCTCCTCCGCCCCCAGCGAGCGTCGCCGACCATCCTTCTAGACCGACGTATGTGTGCGGCGTCGCGTGCGCTGCTTCCTCCATGCTCCCCGCCGCACCTTCGCAGCGCAGCCTAGCAGTCCCGCCGCCTCCAGTGGCCCTCTCGCTCACCGCGACCCGCAGCCCCGGTCGCAGTTCCCTTGCGCGCGCCCCCTCCGCTGGCGGCAGCGCCGCCCCGCTCCGCCCTCTGCACCAACAGTGGCGTCCCGCACCTCCAGCGCGGTGCCCCGTTCGTTGTCGCGTCTGCAGGACAGCGAGGCCGACCTGACCCCATCCCGCGCTGCCACCACGACCACTCGTAGGCCAACGGCGTTGCTCTAGCCCCGCTCCAGGCGCTCAGTCGTGCGTGGTGCCCCTTCACGCCCCACGCCACCTTCGTGAAGATCTAGAGAAGGAGGAGGCGGTGCCCTCCCCTTCCTCCTTTTTTAGAAGAGGAACGAAGCCCCATTGATGCCCTAGTTTCTTGGGCAAATTACATATCGCCCCTTCGAAGTTCTTCAAAGTCTAAAGAAGCCCCTATCAGAGCTTGTCATGTGCGTCGCACATGCGTCTTGGGTATATTGCGTGAAACTTTTCTCCAGCTTTTAATAGTTGTCATCTTTTACTGCAGGAACAATAAATAACTTCAAATAAGCCCATGTACTCCAGACTTGATTTTGCATGTTTACTTGATGGAAATAAATGTTTTTACGATTTTGAAAATTCTGGAAAAATCAAGTTAAACTCCTGCTATGCTTTAGATCATTGTTTAAAATTTTCATTGATTTTTTGCTTCTATTTGATATTTTTAAAAATTCAAAAACAACAACTTTTTGCCTGCCCAAAATTAGAAAATTTATAAAAATTCAAAAAACTTACCTAAAAATTCCCAAAAAAATATTGTAGGTGTTTTTGTTGTCTTTTAATTTCTGTCCAATTTTTGTGCTTAAATCATCTATAAAACCCTAAAACTTTGTGAAAATTGAAAAATCTTTAAAAAAATTGTAGAAATTCTAGAAAAATAAAAAAAGTCGGATTTCAGTCTCTGATTGTATATATTTCTTGGTTGTTTATTAAAAATCAATTCCAAGAGTATTGGGGCACTTAAACTATTTTTAAGTTGCAAAATACTCTCGGATGTGCACTGTTTTCTCTATTTTTCACGATTTGATTTTTATAAAATCACAAAAACATCAGAAAAATCTAAAAAATTTACCAAAAACATTTTAAAACATATAAAACACAAAAATATTTTCTTTGAAATTTTCTGAGTTTTTTACTATTTTGAAAAATAGAAAAAGAGTGTGGTGTTGTGTATTGTTTATCATTTGTGCTCGTTTTGAAAATAAAAAATTCAAAAACCACTAAAATTTAATTCTGAAAATCGACTGCTGAGTTATTAAATCGTGCTCCTTGTGTTCAACCCTGGTTGTTATACCATGTAAATAGAATAGTGAAAACTGCTTATTTTTGCTTTGATTGATTGATTATTCTTTAAGTGGTTTAAATAAATTTTTTTCCGTTGACCAATTCGAGTGGTTGAGAACAACGACATTGTGATATTATTTTCCCATCTTGACCGTGTCAATTTTCAGCTATCAAGACTCGATAATGCTGGAGAAATTATGGTGTATTTTTAAATTATTAAAATTCGAATTAACACGTACTTTGAGATAATACCATATTTTTCAAGTAACAATCAAGTTTGTTGATTGAATTGGATTGATAATTGATTTAATGTGATTAAATGAATTATATCCAATTACAACACTCTATTATGAATAGATGTGTAATTCCCTTGGAATAATTAATTATATGAATATGATTCATGATAGTTAATTAAAATTTGAATAAGAGGTGGAGGATCACATAAGTGACATCCATGGTCTCCCGTCGAGGCGAAGGGTTTCGTCGTCAGATATTGTATGTAGGAGATGTATGTCCGAAGTGACAGCTTCTGCATACAATCCATTTGGATTGGGCTCTTCGCTTCTCAAAAGAGTAAGGGCGTATGCGTAATGACCCCAATATCAGGTCCTCATATTATTGGGGCGATATTGGATTGTGCATAAAGAGTTGTATTCATGTTGATGGTTGGTTCAATTAACAACGGGTCAACATCACCTTAGGGGTGATGGGCCCGAGTGTTAAAGACCAAATTGGGAAATGCAAGTTGGACTTGCAAGGCGGAATGTGTTCCCGCTTCTCTTTATTGGAGTTACGGGTTCTCATATTATTGGGATGTGACAAAGATAAAGAGGAGATCCCAGATCTTGCTAGAGATATAGCAGTAAGTATATCTCTTACTTTGAAAGTAATCAAGGGAATGAACTTTCAAAGTTGATGAAGCAAGACTAATTTAATTAAAAATACCTTAATCAAAGATGTGTAATTGAATATATAATTATCTGTATGTTCTAATATAGTGCATTCTTAATTTCAGAATATGAAGTCCATGAATCCACTTAGCAAGCTTCTGGAGGTCAATCAACTGACTGGACCAAATTATTCGGATTGGATCCGAAATTTGGATCTTGTCCTTTCTGCTGAGTGCATCTCCTATGTGCTATCAAAGGACAAGCACACAAACCCTAAAACTCGAGATGAAATCTCTTTTAATGATAAATATGATGAAGATCATAATATGGCAAGATGTTATATTCTGGGTTCATTATCCAATGTGCTTCAGAAGCAGCATGTGGAAATGAGCACTTGCCAAGAGATCATGCTGAATCTAAAAGATATGTTCGGTGACGTAAACCACACACAGCATACAATATAATGAAAGAACTTATTCGATGCAAGATGGATGAAGGGATCTTGTCAGAGAACATGTGCTCAAAATGTTTAGGTACCTTTCTGAGCTGGAAACACTGGGAGCTGACATGGACGCAGACATGCAAGCTGACTTCATTCTGTTGTCGCTCCCTAAGTCTTTCAATAACTTTGTGGTTACATACCACATGAGAAAAGTTGATTTTAGTAACGTTGGGCTATTAGCTGCATCAAAGTCTGCTGAGGACGTAATGAAGAAGGATAGCCTCTATGGCAGTGCAATGGTTGCACAAGTCAAAGGAAAGTGTGGTCGAAAGCATGGTTCTCGGAAGGGTCCGGTGCAGAAGACAAAGAAGAAGAGTCAAGGAGTTGGCTCATCTACCAATGCATCCACTCTGATAACATCAAAGAAAAATGATGTCTGTCATCACTGCGAGAAGCCGGGGCACTGGAAGCATAATTGTCCGGATTACCTGCAGTCGATCGACAAAGGTAAAGCCCCAGCATGTATGAAATCTACTTTCATCACTGAAACTAGTTTTCTCATTGGACGAGAAGGAAGTTGGATTATAGATTCTGGTGATTCCGTTCATGTATGCAATTTGTTGAATTTGTTTCAGGAAACTAAGAGTCTTGATAAAGGGGATATGGTCATCCAGATGGGATCAGATGCAAGTGTTACAGCAGTCGTCGTCGGGACCTGCCGACTATCATTATCTAGTAAAAGAGTCCTGGTACTTAAAGAGTGTCTTTATGTACCCAAAGTTAGAAGGAATTTAATATCTGTATCTAAGCTTGTTAGAAGCATATATTTATTCCTTTTATGTAATAAAGTAGTCATAAGTCGTTATGATAAATATTTGCGAATGGTGTTTTGACTTCTGATGAACTCTATGAATTGTGCATTGATGAACCTATCATGAATGTTACTATCACTAGGTATGTTAAAGATGGTATTGGATATCAGCTTTATGACCCTGAGACCCAAAAGGTTTTCATGTCTAGAGATGTTAGATTTCTGGAGAATGACTTCCTTAAAGGTCAAGATAAAAATGAAGTAGAGGAACTCATAGAATTCCCTGAGGATTATGAGCTTCCTGAACCAGAAACTAAAGAGATAAATAAAGATAAAATACCCATACCTCTTCGAAGGAGTTCGAGGGTGGTTGTACCACCTAAAAGGTATGGATTCCATGTGTCAGGAGAGGTTGACAGTGATCCTACTTCATTTGATGAACCACTCGCAGATCAAGACATGGATAGATGGATGCTAGCAATGAAGTTAGAAATTGACTCCATGCATAAGAATAGTGTATGGACCCTAGAGGATCCCCCTGAAGGGGTAAAACCTATAGGGTGTAAATGAATCTTTAAGAGGAAAAGGGGGCCTGATGGGAAAGTAGAGACTTTCAAGGCACGGCTCGTGGCCAAAGGCTACACACAGAGAGAAGGCATCGACTACGATGAGACATTCTCTCCCGTGGCTATGCTTAAGTCCATCAGGACATTGCTAGCTATAGCTGCATCTCTTGACTACGACATTTGGCAGATGACGTCAAGACAGCTTTCCTCAATGGGTACCTCGAGGAGGATATCTATATGGAGCATCCCCATGGCTTCATAACCGAGGAAGGTAAAATATGCAAGCTGAAGAAATCCATCTATGGGCTCAAATGAGCTTCTCGTAGATGGAACATCGTATTTGACGAAGCCATAAAGAGTTATGATTTTATGCAGAATCCTGATGAACCTTATGTGTACAAGAAGCTTAGTGGGAGCACCATTGTGTTCATCGTGCTTTACGTAGATGGCATTCTTATCATTGGAAATGATACAAGGATGATGAGCAGTGTTAAGATTTGGCTATCTCATACTTTCGAGATAAAAGATCTTGAAGAAGCCTCTTACATCTTACGCTTGAAGCTGTTCATAAACTGAGAAAAGAGGATGTTGGGATTATCACAACATGGGTACATTAAGAAAATTCTTGAACATTTCTGTATGGATAGTTCTAAGAAAGGTTTCCTCCCCTTAAGTCATGGTATTCACCTGTCTAAAGGGATGGCTCCTCAAACCGTTGAGGAAAAGAATGCCATGGCTGGATCCCCTATGCATCAGCCATAGGAAGCTTAATGTAAGCCATGATGTGTACTAGGCTAGATATCTGCCATGCAGTGGGAGTGGTAAGTCGTTATCAGCCCTACTATGGAGAGCAACACTGGAATGCAATGAAAAATATTTTCAAGTATATAAGACGGACGCAAGATTACATCTGGTCTATGGAGATGGTGATCTCCAAGTCTTAGGATATACAGATTCAGACTTCCAGTCGGATATTGATGATCGAAAGTCGACATCAGGGTTCGTGTTCATGTTAAATGGTGGTGTTGTGAGCTGGAGAAGCAAGAAGCAGGACACTACGACAGATTCAACAACAGATGTTGAATACATTACAGCATCAGATAATGCAAAGGAGGCGGTGTGGTTGCACAAGTTCATCCTGGAGCTTGGCGTAGTTTCCTCTGACACTCTCATCCCGTTACTCTGTGATAACTCGAGAGCCATTGCCCAAGCGAAGGAACCCAGATGGCATCAAAAGAGAAAGCACGTGGAAAGGAAATACCACATCATTCAGGAGATACAAAAGTGTGGTGACATCATCATCACCAAGGTGGCCTCTGCCGACAACGTTGTTGATCCGCTTACCAAACCTCTGACACGGAAGGTTTTTGATTAACATGTAATGAGTATGGGTTTAAGGATTGTTCCTGAATGGTTCTACGGGCTAGTGAGAGATTGTTAGCAATGTGAGCCCGTGGCAAACCATTCCAACAATAAATGTTATTGTAATGTTTAATTTATCAATAAAAGTTATTGATTTGTTTTCATTCCGTTTCTGAGATTAAGTGAATGAATGCACTATAGTGTCCCTCTGTACAATTAGGGTTATGTACCATGGCCATCTTAGTAATCATACAGTTGTTGATTCATTAATAGAATCATAGAGGTTGGTGTTTGGATGAATATCTAAGGAGTTAGATTGAGGACACAAAAAACCGTCAAATGATTGTTAAGAGATGATCTCCAACCTAAGTAGGAGATGGTAATCCTTTCTCATATAGGTTGATATCTGACCGACCTCTTGATGTAGGTCCTCTGCATAGGAATAGAAATTCGGAAGTGTCATATTAGTTAGGTCAAAGGGTTGACTTAACGAGATCGAGATAACCAAAGTCCTATGTTGAATACTGTCACGATATAGGCACGCGTCCTCTGACCGGAGACAGATGTATTACTATATGTCTAAGTATGTACATTTAGAAGACCAATAGGTTGATGACCTAACGAAGGTATATACACCGGTGAGCTGGTGTGCATGTAAGGGCATATGAGTAATACGATCTCTCAAAGGAATCATACAGGTTCAATTCTGAACCGGAAGACATGAGCTCACTCATGAGGTATTGGGAGCGATCAAATTCCATGCATGGTCGTCATGCTTTAGAAGAATGACATGAATTTGATGGTATGATATATGCTTCTGGAAAGCATATGATCAATATCAAATCCCAAATGACCAAGATTGAGAAACTTGATGATGAAACCCTGAAGATGACAGTGTAAAATTGATCTATATCTTCGGGTTGATCACAGGTCTTCCAGTATGCAGGATGTACATATATTAGGAATACCTAAGGGTGATGTGATCATAATCGATTGTATAACTATGACGCTTCCATTCCGAGGGAGTGATGAAACAGGTCTGGATTTTAATGACTCCTCTCAGTAAAGCAGTAATCTGATCTTGGTCCAAGTGTTGGACATTGATCTGAATGAGATTCAGATGCAATGGGAAAATTAGATTTGTGGCCTTGATTAAATCAAGCATCTTCGAGAGGTCTGTGAGATTTGGATTTGAGATGTGATCTCAATATCCAAGTCACTATACGTGGAACAATACAATTTCGCCATGTCCTTATCTCCAAGTATCTACGGAGAAAGCGCATTATTCTTGAAAGAGTTCAAGAATAATTATAAGGTTGAATTATATATGAGAATTGAGAAATGGATAATTAAATGTGATTTAATTATCATGAATAATGTGAATTTGATTCACATTATCCGAATGCATGAGAATGATTATCCAATATTTAAATGTGATTTAATTAATGTGGATATGGATAATGTGGATAGCACTATCCAATTATCCATATATATTATAAATACGATCTATAATATATATTAGAGAGAGACTTATGTGATTTATATTTGTTGATTGATTGTTAATGTGAATTGGATTCACATTGAATGACTAGTTGAAAATATAATTACATTTAGCTTTGGATTGTGAATGAGATTCACATAATTGCAATGGCTTGGTTGATATTTTCCACAAGATAATTTGGAAATATTTTTGTGAATAAATATTTATGACAAGAGTCATATGAGATATCATGAGATGATGATATCTTATGATGCTTTGGGGAGATTGACCCATTCCTCCCAAGAGGAGTGGACGTCTACAACTCTCCATGTGGAGAGGAGTAGCCGTTTCCTCTCTTTTAGGGATGTAAGTTGGTCTTCTCTTTGTCCTATCTCTATTCAAATGTGATTTAATTTGAGATTAATTATATTGATTTATCAATATAAGTTAATTTAAATTAAATAACTTATTATTGTGACTTTACAACAACATCTTAGCCATTGAAAGAAATACAAATCAATCTCATCCATTGATTGTGTGTTCTCCATGGATTAGGATCCATGGACTCCCAAAACCCTATATAAGAAGAGGCATGCCTTGTTCTTTGAGTTACGCTATCTCAACGAAGTCTCTCTCTCTCTTCCTCTCATTCTCACGCATACTCCGTCCCTTCTCTCTTTGAGTGGCCGTCCACTCTCAAAAAGGGAAGGTCGTCTTCGTCATCGTGCCCGCTTCGACGACACTTGGATCTCCATCTTCTTTGGTACGTGGCACTCGTAAAGAAGGCGTTCGATCTCGTGAACGAGATCAGGAGATCCATCGCTTGGATCAACAACTTGGATTGCGAGAAGCACACGATTCATCCACGCGCTCGCAAGTGTCTCCTCTGATGGATCAGACTTGATATAGGAGGTCTCTTCGCTTAGAAGCTCGATCGCAATTACACTCCAAGAGGTATTTCTATATATTGTATGTGGTTAGATGAAACGATCCGAGAAATGTTCTTTGATCATGTGGTTTCATCGTAAAAAAAAAATTAAATTCCGTTGCACTGAGCAACTAGTACGACTAGTCGCTCTTCATCGTATACGATACGATGCACACGCTTCCGTGATGCGCTTGAGGATAATCCCATATCCTCCATGCAGATCTTTAGAGAGAACGATAGAGTAAAGGCCTCGTGAGATTGGTAGTTTCCATGAAGCTTGACGAGGTGGGGACCTCGCTATGGTGGTTTTGCATCACCAAATCCCTTCGATCACTAGAAGATTTTCTTCGCGCATTGATTCTTCTCCACACCGATCCACCACTCCATAGAGGATTTTAGGAGCTGAAGGACCTCCAGTTAATGGGAAGATCATCTGAAAAAGTTGGGAAGATGGGTTCCTATTAGATGTGGATTCGAGGAGGAAGGAGATGCTCTTAGGGATCTAATCGGGAGCCTGACAGTGGAAGCATGGAGGGGATATCGAGGAAGTGGTCTCCACAGAAGATGGAGGTCAAAGGTGGTCAGAAGGGTAGAGGGTTGGTGGGGCTTGCATGGAAATGGAAGGAGGGGGAAGTTGTAAACTTCCCCAAATAAGAATTTGTTGACATGGATAGGTCAAGGGCCATTAGGAATGGGTGTTGGAGGGAGTTGACTAAGGAGAGAGGAGGGGTGGGGAAGGTCCACGTGGACCAATCACAGAACATACAAGGCACTAAATCAATAAAATAAAATAAAAACTCAAATAAAAAATAAAACACAAGAGTTTCTTAAAATTTCAAGATGTACAACTTCCAAGAAGAAGTTTTTGTATTTAAGGTTCTGAATAGCAAGTTAGGTTCTTTATGGCTTTTTGTAGGTATAGAATGCCCATTTTTTGATTTCTTTTCTTTGATTTTCTTAATAATAATGATACCATGTTATATTTTATAATAATAATTTATAGTATAAGCTAATTGAACATATTTTTGTCAGTTTTTTTGGATTTTTTATAATACAAAATATAAAAAATATATAAATATAGAATACATGTCAAATTGGCATGTAAGAAAAGACCTATTTTTGTTTCTTTTTAGTTTTGTACTTTTTAGTTGATATTATTGTTAGGAGATAATATAATATACAATAGCAAAATAAAAAATTGATATCAAGTGTAGCCTAAGGTCAAACACAAGGAGGTAACGAAAAGTATACATGTGACTTCGGTAATTTAAGTCCATCCAAAAATCTGTTGAAATAGCAAATAATGTATGGCACAATGCAATGCTTATTTTTGGAATTTGAAATTTATTTTTTTTAATTTTACTATATATTGCACAATTTTATTTTATTTGTTTTTAAAAGAAAAAAATCATATCTAAGAAATAAACTAATAGTAAATGTTTTAATGTAAACTATGTCAACTTAACTATGAAAAATCTAAATTATATTTTCTCCTTAAACTCCATGAGGAATCCAGAACATATTTTTTTGTAATATTTCAGTTGATGGTGAAATTAAATGACGCATGCAATAGTTTTTTTTCAAATTTTAAAATGAAAAAGAAATATTTTTTAAAAAATTAAAATATGGGATGCAATATATAATAATGGAAAGCTGCTATAATTTTTGGAAATAACATGAATGAATTAAAAATGAAATATGTAGATGTTATGATGTGATGTTTTCAATTTTTAAGACTAGAAAACCACATCAATAAATTCCACAAAAATGATGAATTGTATCCTATAAAAATCATATAAGGAATATAAAGAATAATTGATTCAGGGCATAAATTTAATGAATTTCTAAAATACCTATGCCAGAAGATTCCTTGCAACAAAATCTTTACAGTGAATGTTTTTGCATAATGTTCCAACAAATATTTGAATTTAAAATGATCTATTAATGCTAGAATCAATATTTTGTTATAAAAATAATAGATGATTCAATACATATTTCAAGAAATATCTACAATATGTCAAATTAAAGAGCACAGATATATCTACATAATGAAATGAAAATCAAGATCTTCTGATATATGATTTATTAAATGTATGTAATTAAAATAACTAAAATAAAATGCAAAACTTATCTTTCAGTGGCTTTTCTTTAATTTATTTGAGTCTGAGCATCCTTCTCTATATTTCCCAAGACAGGACTTGTTTAGTGTTGTACTGAAGTCTACCCAAGTGTGGGGCATTTATGAGATTCTAGAGACTTGTGAGGGTGCTCCCACAAATTATCCGTGTCATGTGCGAGGATCACATAACCTAGGTTTCTAAATATGACATTGGTTGATCTTCTGATTGGTTGGCTCAACGTTAGCAAGGCATCTTCAGGTGTATTAATGGCAGATCAAATGGGTAATGGATAATGGGACTCGATGATGCTCATATGAAGATCTACGATTGTTGATAATCAATGCTCGGATGGTTGCGATTGAATTTGGAAGTTCACATGGTTGACATTTATTCTCCCTTTCCTGGTCTATTTCTTTACAAGTCATTTAATGTTCCTCTAATGGTGACCCCTCTTCGAAGAAGGCTTCCCAACTCTGGTGAGGACCGAAGGGCCTCTGTTGAAGATGACGAATAGTGGGTTGCTGCTCCTGGTGATTTAAGTTATGGTGAGTGACTTGCAATTGGAAAGAGAACCTGAGCTTCGTCTTAGATTCCACGTTAAGCGTAAGAGGATGCAAGATGTAGCAAGGCAGAGCTTCGAGTATACATAGGGGAGATCGGAGCAACGGAGGCGATAAATCATGGGGAGTAAATGAGAAGTGGAGGGGATGAGTGAGGTGAGGTGCTTTTTGTCAAAGCCGTAGGGGGTTCAAATCAGGAAAAAAAGAAGAAGGGGAAAAAGATGGGAAAAACTAATGAGAATAAGAAGGCGACGATGATATAGGCATTGTCTAATTGTTTGAAGTATTTACCTTGAAAAAAGAGTTGCTTATAGGATCGTTATGATCTTCACTTCAGTGCAGCGGTGGAGTCAGCCGGAGAAGCTCAACAACAACATGAAATCATCTACTGCGGTAATGTCGAAACTTGACCTTGGATCCCGCCTAAAAGTTATTGTTGTCATGACCTAGCACATTGAGATCAACATAGTCACTTGTTGTCTCTTGGGGGATGGTGGCCCTCATCTATACTTGGCGAATGGGCTGATGATGGGTTTAGAAATGGTGCTTTATACTAGGAGGAAGTTATGTTTGCAGTGAGGCAAAGATTGTATCATTATTAGATTGTGGTGGTTGGGATGGATCAGATTGGATCTGGTAGAAAGAAGGATATGATTGGGAAGAAGATGGAAGATGTTTGGTGATTAGGCGGTGACGAACGCATGAATAAGAGGTGTCTCACGTCCGATCTTGGAGGGCATGTGGTGTGCAACAAGTCAGATACGACAATCGATGTATCGGTGCCTCTCTCGGCTCTCGGCGCTCAACTCAAGTGTGTTGATCAACAATCAACCCATAGAATAAATAAGCAGTAAATACAAGTGAGATGAAATTTATTATACCCCTACAATAAGTATGTATAGGATGCAAGTGTAGGGGTCGAACCACAAAGGAGCAACGGGGATATGCACAAAAATTAACAATCAAAAGAAAATCAACGAATGCGTTATCTGTGTTTTTATAGGGTTTTGTCAAATTTTTGTGGGTTTTTAATATTTTATTTTTATGGATTCTTAAATTTATAATTTTTCCTATAAATTTTATTTTATTTTATAATTTTCTACTTTTTACTTTCTTTTTCTTCTTAATAAGTAATAAGTGTATATATGAGTATATATATAATATGCATAATATAATTACTATATAGGATATAAATATATAATATAGATATAAAATCAAAAAAATACCCTTAAGTACAATCATTTTTATTTTTAAGGATTTTTTAGATATTTAAGGAATTTATAAATATTAATAATAAATATAAGTAATATATAGCAATAATGTATCTATATGCCATATAAGGTATTATATTTATAATTATGCTATATAAGGTTAAAAATTATAAAATAAAATATTTTTTTGTTTTAATATTTGCCTATATTTTTGTGAATTTTCTTATATTTTTTGCTCATTTTTTTATTTTTAATTGATTGAAAATTTCAAAACAGGGAATTATAATACTACGTCAGTCTGTTTTGGGATTTAAAAATAGATAAATATCAAAAAATTCCAAAATTATTTTTGTATATAATAAATGATATATAATATATTAAGAAACATAAAGTAACATTTTTAGGTTTTTAAATAATTTTTAATGATTTTTATAAGGTTTTTGAGGTTTTTAAATTTTTAGTATTTTTCTTTGTAATTTTTAGTGATTTTTAGTATGGAGTTACAAAATACAATAATAAAGATACTCTATTTTTTTGGATTTTTTTTAAATTGATTTTATATTTTTTTGTGTTTTTAAATGAAAACTAGAGATAAATGCATTGTTTTGTACTTTAAAAATAGGAAAATAATTTTAATGGCCTCAAGGAAATTGTATGTGATTAAAAATAGTTTCAAGCTCTTAAAATAATTTTCCTACAAATTTTAGATGCAAAATGCTATTTTTAGTAATGCAAATACAAGAAACAAAATTAAATAGGCTGGTAGGGACCTAATTGCAATTTAAATAAAGTTACAAGGCATATCTGAACATCCTACCAGAGTTTACGGGCATGCATGCAAAAATCCCATATATTTCAATATTAAACATACTAGCAGGGATATATTTGCAGTATCCAAAAAGTTCTAGGGCCCACTTGCAATTTTTCACAAAAATATTACACTGATACTTAAAATCCTTAGACCAAATAATAACACAAACTCGTAGGGGTGTCCTTTCAAAACACCCAATCGCCTCATGCACACAGGTACGTGAGATGATATGGATTGGACTAAAGTACAAATAAGTAAAGCTTAGGGTCATAAGAGTAAATATTACAAAAATATGTGACCTGTAAATGAATGTTTGTGGACTTAAAATAAAATATAAAATGCAAAGGTAAAGTATGCAAATACCCCTTACACATTGATCGACGGTCGATGTTCGTTCACTTGCCACACGATGGCCTCTGGACGACCAATACCCCTTCGTGTATGAAGGGTGAAGATTAAGTCTCTCCCGTGGTTAGACTCGGCGAGATCGGATGACAGCTGCTGCACCTGGGGATAGATCTTGATCGAACGGCTAGGAGCACCTTGGAAGAACATGGAAGAACTCCCGTTGTGTGAGCTTCAATCCGCACTCCTAATCGGCTTCGACAACCTAGGAGGATCCTAGGTGGTCCAGAATGAGGCAGGTGCTCCTCTACATCGGTTGGACTTCTTATAATAGTCCAGGACCCATCGATAGAGTCCTGGAAAGCTTGGGAAGGCAGAGAGAATACCTTAGACCGAGCAAAAACCGACCCTACTTGGGTCTTCAGCCTCCATAAACTACAGTGTTAACTTGCAAACAAAAAAGGCAAAGGTTTGAGGCTTGATTTGGGGGCAAAAAAAGGGCAAAATGAGTTGGACTGGAGGTCTCTGGTATGCGGTAGAGGTGGAGATCCTTGATCTCCTGATCTGTGCAAGTTCAAGGAGAATGGATGGATGCTGGAGGTTCA
Organism: Ottelia alismoides; assembly: GCA_037367405.1. Lineage (NCBI taxonomy): Eukaryota > Viridiplantae > Streptophyta > Magnoliopsida > Alismatales > Hydrocharitaceae > Ottelia > Ottelia alismoides. Next base: position 1,771,749 of record JAZKJV010000133.1, read on the forward strand.
GAAGCGAATAGGGAAAGATGTGGGATGGTCAACGAGATCAGGAGATAGTCGGAACGACGGAGAACAATGGCAAGAGCTCTAGCTCCGGTAAACTGCAATTTTTAATTTTATGAAATAAAAGATAAAATCAAACGTAAAGAAAAGCTAAACTAACTTACAGCTACTGTTAGGAATCTAAAAAGCAAGAAAATGAGTTGGTCAGACCTGAAGAACATGGAGCAGGAAAGCTTCGCCTGAGCAAGTCTCTTGGATCTCACTTCTCCGCCTCCTTCTCCACGCCTAGATCTTAGGAGATGCACCCATTATCACTGGGGTCACTGCAGATGAAGAGAAAAGGGGATAAATATGGTTCAAGTCAGATCAAACACAATGGAGGTCAGAGGTACGACTAAATAAGGAGGTGACTTCGATTAGGGTTTGCAGGAGGATCGAAGCTCCATATTTCGAGAAATTACTTAGGTGTGAAAGGGCAATGAAGAAGAACCACTTCTAAGAAGGAATCGTACCTAAAAAATATAAGAAGACAGGAGGTCAGCGTTCTGACACACCTAAGGTTAGGTGCAGGTTCAGTTGACCAACGGGTCAACCAAGACCAGCACCTGATTGGGTCACGTCAGACGCCAAAGGACAACACATAAATAAAAAGAGAAATTAAATAAAAAGCAGATAAGAAGATTTTATTAATTTTTACTTAAAACATGAAAGTTGTTTCTTATTTATATACTTTTTCAAGTGATTTTTATTTATTTTTATTGACCTATTTATTAGGTGTTAATTTTTACCAGTGCAATTATATGTATAATCACCTATATATAGTGTATTTGATTTTTATTTTGTATTTTATATTTTATTAATTTATAGTTGTATTTTATATATTTACAATATATTTAATTATGTATCAACGTATTTTTATTTTATTTTTCTGACTTTATTTGTACACTTAAATAAATATTAATATGTACAATACATGTATAATTTACCTATGTATTTTGTTGCTTTATTTATTTTAATGAATTTTTTATGGTTTCTTTTTATGTTCATAGCTTTAATATGATTCACATAATATTTACAAATATTAAAAAAATATAAAAGGGTAAAATACAAGGAATGAATTAAATGTAATAAGTATATAGACATAGTATACAATGGGATCTCAACATGCCATATTTTGTATCTTAACTCCAATTTTAATGAAATCACCTTCAATATAGATACTTTAATTTAGAGTAAAATAAAGATGAGTTTGGTCTATTTTGAGTTCGTATGGAGAAGATATGGATTTGTGAAGTTCTGTTTGCGGCTTTTTCATCTGTGTGTCCCGGTCATCTTGAACATTATTTTTATGTGCATATAATTTATCCTTTTCTATATATTTTTATGTACATGTTTGATGTTGAAATTATTTTTATTTAAGTGTGAAAAAGTGTGTATAAATTAGTTAAAGTTTCAGATATATACAGTGTTCATGTCAATTAGGGTTTCTAGGTAACGGTGCTCTTTTGTGTGTATTTATCTGCCCTTATCTCCCTCTACTTTATTCATTGTTAACCAAGTCAATATTGACTTGGTCTCGAGGTTTAGGGTCAGTCGGTATTCGCAACACTTCCTTTATTTTTTCCTTTTCTTTTCTTTATTCATTTATTTTATATTTAAATACGGTTATTTGAGTATTATTTACAAAAAAATGTCAGAGTGTTAATTTGCATAAGTTAGCTATATTTACATGCATTTAAGTATGGTTTTAAAGATAAAATAAAGGAATAAATGTGAATGAATATGTATTCATCAACACCCCCACTTTGCTTTGTTAGTCCCTAACAAACATTTATTGGGAAATAAGTGATGTGAAAAGAAAATAAAGAAAAGAAAAAATAAAGAAGATAGAATGATTTTGATTTTTAAACTTATCCGTACAAAATCAAAGTTCGGAGCTTCATTAAAACCTTTGGATTAATTACTTGTTCAGAACCAAGTTACTGTAGGATATGTGATTCAACAACCTCTTGGTTATGTGCTCCTTTATCCAGTTCAATTCGCATCATGGTCAGAACTATCCTCTTAATCACATACTCTTGCCACATTGAGATTATAGAACTATGTGTGTGAATTTTTCAGTTCTTTCCATACAAATCACTGAACTATTAAGGAGTATGTTCCTCAGGTAGCTTGTCCTCGTGGATACATATATTTCATTCTAAGGTCAACTACTGCTAGTTTCACAACCGAAATGGGGGAGAAGCTAGAATAATGGGAGAAAGGTGGGAATGGACCAGTGTAGTCTTATTCTCTTATAAAGACCGACCAGTGTATTCAAGTCTTCACCAAGAAGCATGCTTTTTTGAAAACTCATAATTTTGTGGAATTTTTTGTATATGCTTCTTTTGAATATTTTTCTTTATATTTGCATTACTCTGCATTCTTGTTGGTGTCCCAACGGATATAGAGTCTTTTGGTCTACCCATGCTTTTGAGGTCTTGGAAAAAGTTGTGCTAGCAGACCATTCCTCATCTGAAGCATTATCTCAATCTAGTCTCCAATTGTTAGATGTCCTTGTTGTTAGAAAAAGTGAGTTGAAGTATCAGCTTTGGCAGTCCCCAAGAATGGTTCATGAGCCACCCTTAACAAAGCAACCTAGTATCGTCATGGCTTAGACTCCAAGATTTTTCAACAATCCATATGGGTTGAGCTAAGTGATGAATGCGAGGTTTCTAGTCAAGCTACTATTTCAAGAGTCGTACGGGTGGCATGAAGGGTTATTGTTAGACACATTGAATTGACTCATTAACTTAGTCTCATAGAACCTTAAGTCATAATGACCTGAAATGTCATAATTCCAATCCTTAACAAGTTCATCATCCATACATAGAAAGATATATTTTTGTATTTATATAATTTTTTGCTAATTTTTATAAGTATTTTAGAGTTTTGTGATTTTTAGGTTTGTCTTTTGTATTTTTAGTGATTTTTATATACGTGGTATACTATAGTATAATATAAACAATGTATTTTTTGGAATTTTGGAAAAGATTTTATATTTTTATGGAAATTTACAACTAAATAGGGAATAAAAGCATGTTTTTTTATTTTATAAAATAGGAAAATTAAGTTAAATGCTTAAATAAAATTATGCGTGAGTAAATAAGGCATCAGACATCTATACTAATTTTCCTACAATTTTGGTCACAATAAAAATATTTAATAACAATAATGTTCTCAAAATAAAAATACAAAGTTGTCAGAACCTATTTGCAATTTAATTAAGCTACACATGTATTCAATAATAGACATAAGAAGCTTAAGGGCATGCGTGCAATATTTACATCACCTCACATTTAGCTATATGTGAGGCGGAAGGACCTATTTGTAATTACATGAAATCTTAGGGTCCAAAGAGCAAAAATCCCAAAAAAAATTACATGTAATATTAAATTTATAGTACTAAAAAGAAATACAAAAATATATGAGGGCTTCTATGCATATACCCAGGAAAAGGGCGTGACTGGTGCGTGAGGCACGATCCTACATCTGAGGCATTTCCACGCCACTTAACTTATGGATGAACATTGTAGGTTAGGTGACACTTAACTTCAAATGAATGAACTAGATTAGATTCGGGTCGTGGCTTTGATCGAACGATGGTGGAGAGGTTTGGACGAACATGGGATAATAGCTTCCATGTCTGACTCCAATCCTTGATTCATCGGCTCTTCGGCATTCTTCGGCACTCCTGATCACCCCACAACTCCCTGGGATCCTTCCATGACTGTAGGAGGCTTCAAAGATGTCTGGTCCTCATCAGAGGAGGACCGGAAGGGGCTTCTTCTCCGGGCACCTGGGTTGCTTGTTCTTCGATCTAATCGAGTCCATGTGGCTCTTCAGGCCCTCCTTCCTACAGAAGAATGTCAAGGGGCTCAAAGGCTTTGTCCTTGACCCGGAGTTGAAGCTGCAGGCATGAGGGATGAGGTGGAGCGGCGAGCCTATGGAGTAGCGGAACTGAGGCTCATTTCATTGATCGGTGTGCGATTAGGGTGGTCTGGGTGAGGGCTTTTGATGAAGAAGCGAATAAGAGTAAAATGGGATGATCAGTTTGATTGTAAATAGAGGGATTCATAATGAATAGATGGTCTGAGGCTAGTGCTCCAAAGAACTATGATCTGAATATTTAACACTAAATAACAAAAACTCAAGCAAAACTCAAGCTAAATCTACACTAAGGATGAAAAATGCAAGCTAAATTAACTAACCCAGTAGCTCAACTCATCCTAAACCAAGGAGCATGGGACCCTCACTAGAGATGATGCTCGACAGTGGTGGATCACTTCTCTCCAGCCGCATTTCTCCTCGCCGACACCCGATTGGCTTCCTGATATCACTGGGAGGCTCGAATGCTAATGGTATTTTGATTACAAGGGATGAAAAGGATCGAAAAGGGAAGGAAAAAAGGGAGGTTATTTATAGACATGGAAATGGTGTGACTTGAGATGGAGATTGCGGGAGGAGGAGAGGGAGTTGGTGGAGTCTATGGAGATGGCAAGATGGAGGAACATGGTAGGATCAGAATGGTGAGGAGCTCGAGGCGAAAGAAGTTGAGGGGGAAGCGAAAGAATTGGGAGAAAAAGGGGGTTGGTGGTTTCTGACAAAAGTCAGAAGAATAGGCTGTGCAGGGAGAGTGTTGACCCGGAGGTAAACATGCGCTGGTGCCTTATTGGTCCACATTGGACCAAATGATTCAAGTAAAGAAGAAGCCTTACTCGGACTTGTGTCTCTCGATGAAGAAGACGTGATTTCTGAAGAACCTTCTTTAGATGATCTACAAAAAGTTATTTCCGAACTACATCATTAAAAAGAGACTAGCTCTTTGAAAGATCACATTGCAGAATTCACATATGGTTTGTCTATTTCTAAAAAACAACACAAAAAGAAATAAAGTTGCTTAAGACAAACATGGATAATCTAGAAACCATTGTAGAGAAGCCAAAACAAGATATGCATACCTTAGTCCATGCATGGAATTTGGTTGGTCTAAATACCTAATGAGTCATGTCCTCCGGTTTAATAGTGAACATTTATGATCCCTTTAAGAGTGCCCTTGCATGCATAAAAGTTCACCGATGTATGGACCTTGATTAGGTCGTCAACCTAATGGTATGTCTATGTACATACTTAGACATATAGTAATACATCTGTCTCCGGTCAAAGGGTGCGTGCCTATATCGTGACAGTATATGACATAGGTCTTAGTTATTTCAATCTCATTAAGTAAACTCTTTGACCTAACTTATCTGGCACTTCCGCATCTCTATTCTTATGCAGAGGACCTGCATCAAGAGGTCGATCAGATACTTTTCTTTGGAGAAATATTGCCATCTCCTTCTCTAGCTGGAGATCTTTATTAACAATCATTTGACGGTGGTTGACGAGTCATCGATCTAAATCTATAGATATCATCCAAGCACCATCCTTTATGTTTCGACCATTGAATCAACAGCTGTATGATTATTAAGATGGCCATGGTGCATAACCCTAATTGTACTATGGGACCTTATAAGTGCATTCATTCATTTAACCTCAGAAAAGGAGTGAAATCAATAACTTTTATTGATATATCAAAAAATTCAATAACATTTATTGTAGAATAACATTCTTAAATACATATTTACGGATTATTGTTGTATTTTTATAATTTTATTTGCATGTATAAATAAAACCATGTATATACATTACAAGTACAATATACCTATAGATTACAATGTATTTTTTATTTTAATATCTTTTTAAATGTTTTTAATTATGTTTATATTTTAAATATATTTTATATAATATATATACACAACTATTTAAAAATATAAAAGAGTAAAAAGGTAAAGAATAGAATATATTAATTTTATATATACATATGCCCGGTACAATGGTACTAAAAAAGCTGACTTTTGTATCTTAGCTCCTTTTTTTAATGAAACGCCCTTCATTAGATAGATAATTTATTTTGAAATACAATGGAGGTGAGATTGGTTCGATTTGAGTTCATATGGAGTAGATATTGATGTGTGAAGTTTTGTTTGCAGCTTTTTCAGTTGTGTGTACATAGTTCACTGTTCATGATTTTTTATTAGTTATTATTTTAATAATTTTATATATTATTATGTACAAGTTTCATGTTGAAAACTTTATTGTTTGAGGTATGTATAAGTGTGAATAAAATAGTGCAATATTGGCCTACATAGATTACAGATTGTTAGGGTTTCTTTGTGTATTTGGCCCTTATCTCCCCCAACTTTATTCCTAGTCGACCTAGTCAATATTGACTAGGTCTCGGGGTTCAGGATCATTCGGTATCTTTAATACTTCATTTATTTTCCTTTTCTTTATTCTTTAATTCTGGATTTAAAAACATGTATTTACATACTAATTACATATCAAGGTTAGATGTTAATTTGTACATATTAGTTTTATTTACACGTGTTTTACTAAGGATTTAAGGACAAAATAGAAGAATAAAGGTAGATGGATGGCTATTCATTAGTTACACATGGAAAACTGAAAAATTTACATCTCTTCCCCTCGTTTCTTCCTGGATTTACACATCACTCCTCCCCGCCCTCATCAGTGTCCATCACGTGCTCCTCACATGTGTGGGGGCAATTCTTCAGGTGTACCCTCATCTGAAACTCATAATAAATCATATATTGCTCTAATAATACCTGAAATATTATATTGTGTAGCTTTAATCCCTCTTCATTCAACCTAAAAATCATCTCAATTGCATGCATATTTTAGTATAAATAATTCATTTAAGGATTTAAGTAATGTTTTTTTAATAAACTCCTCACTCGATATTTGTAGGAAAATAAGATTGTTCTAGATTTCTCTTAATTAGAGTTATTTAGGATAACTTGCATTCTGAAAAATGCTTTTGTTTGCTATTTATTAAAATTAAATCATCAAAAGTCACTTATTTTGCATTAATAAATTAAATAAAAAACCATCTTTTATCTGAACAACAACAACAACAACAAAGCCTTTTCCCACAATTAAGTAGGGTCGGCTACATGGATTCTTCGCCTTCATTCAGATCTATCTTGGGCCAATCTCGGACTTATATCCAGCAAACTAAGATCCCTTCGTATAGTCTCTTTCCAACACTTCTTGGTCCGTCCTCGCCCTCTCTTAGCCGGCTCAACATCCCAACACTCGCATCTCCTAACCGGTGCATCAGTTGACCTTCTTTGCAAATGACCAAACCATCTTAAGCGGTTTTCTCGCATCTTATCCTCGATCGGAGCTACACCAACTTTCTTTCTGATTGCATCATTCCGAATCCGATCTTTACGTGTATGTCCACACATCCATCTTAGCATTTTCATTTCTGCTACAGCCATTCTCTGCACATGTCTATGGTTCACAGGCCAACATTCAGAACCATAAAGCATAGCAGGTCTCACGGCTGCTTTGCAAACCTTTCCTTTAATTTTTAAAGGCATTTTCTTATCACAGAGAACAGCGGAGGCTCCTCTCCACTTTAGCCAGCCTGCATTTATTCTATTAGTAACATCTCCATCAATTTCTCCATCATGTTGCAAAATAGATCCCAGATATCTAAAAGAATCTCTCTTCTGGATGTTATCGTCACCAATCTTCACCTCGATTCCTTCACCATTGCTTCCATCAAAGGTGCATTCCATATATTCCGTCTTAGCCCTACTTATACGAAAACCTTTAGTCTCCAATGCATGTCTCCAAACCTCAAGCTTCTCATTTACTCCATCTATAGTCTCGTCAATCAACACAATATCATCAGCAAATAACATACACCAAGGTAACTCATCCTGAATGTGACTTGTCAACTCATCCATAATCAAAGTAAAAAGAAATGGACTCAAAGCTGAACCTTGATGTAAACCAATGTTGATATCAAAATAGTCAGTCTTCCCCGTCGGGGTCCTTACACAAGATAAAGCCCTATCATACATATCCTTTATGAGATTAATGTATAGGACAGGTACTTGTCTCTTCTCCAAAACTCTCCACAGTATCTCTCGTGGGACGGAATCATAAGCCTTCTCCAAATCAATAAAGATCATATGGAGATTCTTCCTTTTAGCTCTATAAATCTCCATTGTTCTCCTCAGCAAATGGATGGCTTCAATAGTTGAGCGACCTGGCATGAATCCGAATTGATTTTCTTTTATTTGGGAAACTTGCCTCAACCTTCTTTCGATCACACGTTCCCAAATTTTCATAGTGTGACTCATCAGCTTGATACCTCTGTAATTTGAACAATTTTGAATGTCTCCTTTGTTCTTATAAAGAGGCACCACGATACTGCTCCTCCAATCTTCAGGAATTTTCTTGCTTCGGCAAATAACATTGAATAGATTCGTAAGCCAAGTCAAACCACGCTCACCTAAAACTTTCCAGACTTCTACAGGGATGTCATCCGGTCCAACACCTTTCCCAGATCTCATAACCTTCAAAGCCTCCTCTACTTCTTTTCTTTGTATTCGTCTATAGCATGCACGATTCAAGTAACTTTCACTACTAGCTAGATCACCCAAAGTATTCTCTCTATTTCCTTCTCCAATGAAAAGTTTATGGAAGTATTGCTCCCATCTAGTCTCTATATCCTTCTGATGAACAAGCACGTGACCTTCCTCGTCCTTAATGCATCTCACTTGAGAAAGGTCTTTGGTCTTTCTTTCTCTTGCTTTGGCCAACCTGAATATATCCTTCTGGCCCTCCTTAGAGCTGAGATTTTCTATCCTTAGACATAGCTTTAAAGCAAGCTCTTTTAATTTTTAGCTTCTCCTGCACCCCTTCACTCCACCACCAAGCCTCCTTTTGACCCGGAGCTCCTCCTTTTGACTCGCCTAGCATCTCTTTGGCTACCTTTCGGATACAAGATGCTACTGCCTCCCACATCTCATTTGCACTACCGCTACAATCCCAAGATAAGTCTTCTAAAACCTTCTCCCTGAAGCTTGATTGCTTCAACGGAAGATTCCACCACCTAGTTCTAGTGATCTTAGGAACCTTCCTTTTCTTCACCAGCCCTTTTATTTGTAAATCCAAGACTAACAAGCGATGTTGGGTTGTCAAACTCTCTCCAGGGATTACTTTGCAATCTTTGCAACACAACCGATCTCTTCTTCTCAACGCAAAGTAATCGATCTGTGTTCTAGTTGTGCCACTCTTATAAGTAATTAAATGCTCCTCCCTCTTCTTGAAAAGAGTGTTTGCTATGAAAAGATCATATGCAGTTACAAAATCCAGAATGACTTTTCCCTCTTCGTTTCTATCCCCAAAACCATGTCCTCCATGCACACTTGCATACCCTGAAACATCTTTTCCCACATGTCCATTAAGATCTCCACCTATGCAAGCCATCTCTCTTTGTGGGATTACTTGTAAAATCTTATCCAGATCCTCCCAAAAAGCTTGTTTAGTCCTTTCATCTAAACCAATTTGCGGTGCATAAACTGAGATGATATTCAGAATTTCTTCTTCAAGCACCAACTTTAGCAAAATAATCCGATCCCCAAATCTTTGCACCTCAACCACACAATCCTTCAAATCTTTATGAACAACCACTCCAACACCATTTCTGCCCTTATCTTTACCTGAATACCAAAGTTTAAAGCCTGTCTTCTCGATCTCCCTTGCTTTCTCTCCAACCCATTTAGTCTCTTGAAGACATAATATATGAATCTTCCTTCTTTCCATTGTATCCACTATCTCCATCAATTTTCCAGTTAAAGTACCGATATTCCAACTACCAATCCGTAACTTCCTTTGCAATCTCTTTTGGACTAACTTCTTTACTCGCATGCGTCCACTATGCGAGAACCCTTGCAAATTTTGGACCGCATCCGGGCGGTGATGCAGCGGAACTAGATTATTTACCCGCATGCATTCCTCATGCGAGAACCCTTGCAAAATTTGAACTACATCCAGGCTGCGATGTAGCGGCCCTTGCCAATTTTTCATTGCATTCAGGCGATGCAACGCGTCGCAAGTAGGGAACGCCCCAACGAAATCTGTATGTTTGCTTAAATCCATGTTTAAAAGATCCGAACGGTTTCGAGATAAATTCATAAATAGTGTTCTTAGAAGAACTTTAAGAACACTATTTACGAATTTATCTCTCCTGCGCTGGCTGTCGGCTACCTAACGCGCAACCCTCCTCATTTACCCGGGCTTGGGACCGGCCATGGCTGAGTTCACTTAACAACTTGACCAAGTTTTATAATTTTTTGGACTTTATTCGATCGAAAAATTATGAAAAACACTGTGAACTTGGTTTGCATTTGCATATTCATATACTTTGCATATAAAATTCCAAAATATATCTTCGTGAAACTACACACTTCATGATCTGAAATTGAACCCAAGTAATTGTCACCTCTCTGTAGTCAACCTTGGGCTTGCCCAAGAAAAAAATAGCCGCATTAAATTGATTGATACATTTTAAATGTGGTTCCGATAAATCAATGAATTCTCATGCTACAAACAATAAGATCAAATTAAGAGAGGACACACAACAGTTCATCACCCTTCTAATATCTCTCATTAGTCTTTATTTAGCATTGATAGTAGCGATATATGATATAATATGCATTGATGTGACGAATACACCTCATTCTTTACATATAAGCGTGTATCTGTATATTATTTCTTGTTTTAGGCTTGGGGTGATCTTAATTTGTGAGAAAATTGCTTTTAAGCTATTTTCACGATTTACGCTGATATCATCAATATCACCCTGAAATATCCTTTTTTAGACTCTAGTTTATACAATATCGATGTCGATATCTCGAACCTTGATAATCATGCCATTTCAACGGGAGAAAACAAGAAAAGGAGAAGTATGTAAAAAGTTGCAGCTTTATACAAAATAGATCTTATATACGAAATATATAATTTTTATATATGAGATGAACAACAATATATGACACATAGTAGATAAGCAACATTTAAAATATGGTAAAGAAAACAACGTGTGACATTTCATGCCAGATGCCCAAATTTTTAAAACATCAACAAAAGCAAGGTGCAGGTCTATAGCATTATGATTATGCCATTTTAGAAGATAGCATCTACATGCAATCCATATAACAACATGGCATTCCATACATAACCAACCTACTGATAATGCACATATAAGAGGAAATCATATGGCAAACTAATATAGCATAATGTAGGGCATTCATAGTGCATATCCTAAGCACGAGCACAACATCTTGCAAGGCATAAACAAAGCAACGCAGATGACATAGTTAGAGACAATAATAGTATATCGAACGAACAAGGTAAATCATGAAATGTATGCGCATTTTATCTTACACGTGATAGCATGAATAACACACGAGGAAACATATATGAAAGCAACAAAGCATATGTAACAATACCAAAATTCCAAAGTGCAACATCTGAGGCAAAGGAGACTCTCCTTGGGCACCCTCTGGTGGGAAGAGAGGGGAGCACTAATTGTTTGTGGTAGTCTCATTAATTGTCCAGACGTGAAGATCTTGCACACAAGAAGACCCACATACTAGGGGGTAGTATATGAGGATCCCTATCATCTTGTACAACATGTATTTCTATATGTGCGATGAGTTTGCTTCACATTTGTTTGCATCCTCGTTTTAGGTTCTAAGGTCTCTGAGTATTCGAGAAAGCAACTTCAAAGTGTGATTTTCTTTAATGTGAGTCTTTAAGTCCAAATCGGGAATAAACAAGACATATGTCCCATTACAAGGATGCCTCGAACTCCATAGTAGGAGAAGTAGGTGCACATGTATGTGAAAGGTGAAAATGGTTTCATGCAACAAGAAATGGAGTCAATCGGTCAAACATTCACATTCTTTCCAAGGATCACATACATGACTCGTACAATAGATCAAGAGTAAATGCAAGTTCCATAACCGCTACCTCGTTGTGGCCGATTAGTGGTAGAGGAAAATGATAGCATACAACAGATGAGAAAGCTTCCCAGCTTTGTAGCGTTGGAGGACAAGTTCGATAAAAAACACCATACATAGTCACAACTGCCTCTTTGCAGTGATGAATTAAGACACAAGGGAAAAGCTATGAGAAAAAAAGCTAGAAGTAAACATCGTGGTGAAGAGCATAGGAGAAGGGCCTATTATGGAGAAGGTCTTTAAGGGACGCCGAACTGGGGGGCTCCAGGAGTGGGTAAACGAGGACGAACGTGCATTTGATAACTTTGTCCAGTGATTACAGAGATAAAGGATAACACCCTTGCCTAAACGCCATTTATCCTACATTGGAACTAAACCCCATCATAATTATGTTTTTCTTATGCATTATCTATATCTAATACACTAACTAAAACTGGGTTTTCACCCTAGCTATTGCCACGTGGATGGAGCAAAACCCGGCTTTAGTCATCTCTTTTCCCAACACATAGCCGCCTACCAATCTTCTGTTTTAAGGACACATGCTATCACCCGTCAATAGGTGTTCTACCTTCCCATCTTTTGAAGGGGTAATGTCCAATATCTCTCGCTGTCATCTTTGTTGACACGCCCCTTTTTACCCTTTGATATGTCAGCAACACAACACGTGACATGCCCTCTATTGTCCTCTCCCTCTCTATCGGTTTTCTATAATTAGCATATATACAACTAATATGTCACTTTTTCTCCTACAATCCATTTTCTCCACTTTTACCCAAGTGTTGAGTCTCCTTTAAGCCCACTTTTCCGCCTCCACCGTACTCTCTCTCTATGTAGAAATATAAGCTTATATAAAAATTATGTAGGATTCATTCAAAAAAAATTATGTAGGAGATAAAATGATTTTTGATTAAATTGTTTTCCATACGAATTAGTGGTATAAATAGAGTATTTATTTTGTAAACATATATATATATATATATTATAGATTTGATAAAATCTATGTAAAGATCTTTAAAAAACGTTTATAATAGATGATCAATTGTACTATTCTTATATTTTATAAAAAGAGTGACATACATTTAAGGATTTCATTTTACATTTAAATATTTGTGTGTAATGAATATAGAAAAAAATTATATTGTATTTCACCAATGCAATATAAAATTTTATATGGTTAAATCACCACAACAATATTGATCTACGGCAACAAAAAATTAACCTTCATGACCATATTCATTATCTAAATATGTAACAACCAATATTATTTGTTATTTGATTCTTTAAATTCATAACAGATAATCTATTTGTTTATATATTCTTATCAACGAATTATATAATAACTTTTATCCATGATGTTTTCTTTTTATCATTGTAAAATCTGTTAATGATTAATCATAATTTTAATGAATAAGACATCAATTATATCATCTATATATATGAAATGTAAGCAATGAACATGACATTCGTGGCTAACTACAAAAATAAAAGCTCATTTTGCAAGGAATAATATCATTATTATATATTTAACACTTGAAGATATAGCAATGGATATTCAAACTATTCCTTGTCATATACCAATTTTGTTGTAGCGAAACAAGATAATATATAGTCAATATGCAAATCATAATCGACTAATTAAAGCCATATTTGATATGTTTAGAGTTGTAATAAATAAAAATAATATAAGCTACACATTTAATAAAAAAGATTATATTGCATTTTTCGTTTCAATCATTAATCCGTTATAATTACAATATTTCAACAAAAATATCATAAATATTGGATATATATTTGATTGGAAATATTTCTTATGAATCATTGATTGCTATTATTAGTTCTAACATTTTTCAGTGCAACAAAAATATTCAAACTATTACCTTATTTTAAATATTTCATTTTATTTTTATTTTAATGTTTCATTTATTATATCATATGATAATAGCATAATTATTTTAATTTCATTCCGCCACGAAGCAAGGGTGAATTTGCTAGTCTAATTCTAATTCCATACTTAACTCTGCCATAAAAGAATGTCACCTTTCTCCTTTGGTTACCCGCGAACGTGACAACTACTCTTTTAGCTCTAAAAAACAATCAATTTTTTAATGAAATCCCATTCGTTCATCTCACTCACTACTCCGCCTCCCCAACTCACCACCCCCTTCTCCCACTCCAGATCCACCGACCCATCTCTCGCCGTCTGTTCCCCATCCAACATCCCACATCTCCCGCCCTCCTCCTCCCTCTTCATCACAATCCAAATCTCAAACCCTAGAAACCCCAATCTCCCTCGGTAGATTCCCCACATCATCCAGATTTGATCCTCGCGCAATGGAGGAGTACCCGGAGGAGCTCCGGACGCCCCCGGTTGCCCTGGCGTGCCTTGTCGGCATGCCGGAGCTCCACCAGCTGATCTCGGCGTTCCTGCACGCCGAGCAGCCGCCGATGAACACCCTGGCGCTACCGGACTTCGCGAAGGCCCCACTTTTGGTGCGGAGGAAGCAGAAGGAAGGGGAGGGGGAGGCGGCGGGAGGGATCCTGAAGAGGGACTGGCTGCTGAAGCACCGGACAAGGGTGCCGGCGGTGGCGGCGGCGATGATCGGGATGGAACGGGTGGAGGGGGATCCCTTGCAGTGGCAACAGGTCTGCACCGATCTTGACAGCGTGAAGTACGGTTCCCCTCCTTGGAAGATTTTGTTTGTTTTTGATGCTTGTGTGATTTGGCGGAATTGGTTTCTTCAGTTGCATTGCCCTTTTCAATGTGAAAAAAGTCGAAGCCTTTTGGGCGTGAGGGTTCCGGGGGATTCGGTCACGGAAAAAAGGCCAGTCATTTGAATTAAACTTTCTGATTGAAAAATATGGAGATGAGCAGCGAAGGGAGCGGAATTTCGATTTGAGCTGATGTGATGCGTAGCTATCCGATGGCTTTGCATTTGCAAGCTGAAAGACCGGAATAAGCTGAAAGCTTTTCAAAAGATCTAAGCTTCATTCGGATTTTAAAAATAAAATAAATTTTGTTCTCTTCCAGTGGAAAGATGGCAGCCTTTAGTGTTTAGGATAGTTTTCTGCTGCTAATGGGATTGCTCTTGAGAGAAGAGAGGAGGGGTGAGGTAGTGAAAGGAGTTCGGTATCTGACATCAGTTGTTGTGGCCTTTTTTTTGGTTTAAAAATCGAAGGATTATTCTTGATGTGGGTGTTCATGTAGAATTCATCAATACTTAAAAACCAATTAAACTAATGACAACCCATCCGATTAGCCCCAAAACTACGTGCTCAATATATATCCTGTTATATACCATAACATTCCTCCGAGAACTCTGCACCCACAACTTTGCGCATGCGTAGCTCCAAATCTGGCACATCCTATATATCAAAGTTACCCGGCGAACCTATGTGCTTGCCTTGCAACTTGGGATAGGAAGGAAACGTGATCTACGTCCTTTCCACTCATATAAAGAATGTAATTATTGTCAACAATGTTTTCCCGCTTGTTTTCATAGGCTTTTATCAGTCACAGCTTCCTAAGTATCTGAGCATTATATATATATATATATATATATGGAAATTTTCTACGAGCCTGAGCTCATTAAGATTGTAATGAGCACATTCATTTTTACTAGTGTTTTCTATCATTTTAGGCATAATACTTATTGGTTTACACCTGTTATATCATACTCTTATTATTAGCGACCATTTTCACAAAAAAGTAAACCTTAAATTAATACAAAATAGTTATTACTAAGAATAAAAAAGACATAAATAAAATGAAGATACATTCATTTCATATTAATTCAAGGTTTTCTTTTTGTGAAAATGATTACTAGTAGTAAAATATGCATGATATTTGCAAAAACATTAAGTACTATACCAAAAATGTTAAAAAACATTAGTAAAAACGAGTGTGCTCATTACAATCCTAACATGTTAAGGTTTTTTCGGAAAAGCCCTCTATATATGCATTGTTAATGTTTGCCTTTTCCTTTCAAATTAATCGATTGTCAAGATGGTTCTACAGGAGTTGGTAGCGAATTTAACCATGAATCTACCATATTCCTGCTCCATGGTTTTACGGTTCTACCTTGGCAGTCCTCATGGATCATTTCTTCCAAAAACATTATCATCAATAACAACATAGCCTTGTCCCGCATTAAGTAGGGTTGGCTTCATGGATTATTTTCGTCCATTCGAATCTATTTTGGGTCATTCTCAAGCTTAGATCGAAATAATTAAGATCCCTTCGAACAATCTCCTTTTAACACTTCTTAGGCCTTCCTCGCCCTCTCTTAATAGACTCAACATCTCAAATCTCACGTCTTCTAATGGGTGCATCACCCGATCTCCTCTACGAATGGCCAAATCACAATAAGCAGTTTTCTCTCATCTTATCCTCTAGTTGAGTCACTCCAACTTTCCTTTTGATTACATCATTTCGAATTCGATCTTTCTGTGTATGACCACACATCGATCGTAGCATTTTTTATTTTTACTACTGTCATTATCTGCACATATATATGATTCATGGGTCGACATTCAAATCCATATAGCATAACATGTCTCACGACTTCTTTGTAATCATTTCCTTTATTTTTCAAAAGAACTCTCTTATCAGAAAGAACAGTAAAGGCTCCTATTAACTTTAACCAACCTGCATTTACTCTTTGAGTAACATCTCCATCAATTTCCCCATCATATTACATAAAATACATCTCCTATGCTTGCCATTCGGAAGAAGCCATGCGATGGAGAATGTATTTCTCTATGAGGATCTTGAGGAGATAATTTATACGCAACATGCTTGAGATTTGAGGGTATGTTAAAAAGTCTACTTACTGAAGAAAATCATCTATGGTTTGAAGAAAAGTCCCAAAGCAGAGGTCTAGCTGCTCTCAGAGGTGCTAGATTGCAAGGGCTTCATCTTATCGTCCTTAGATCACTTCCTATACTAGGAAGATATGTATAAGCACAATGGTTATGCTGGTCTATGGCAACAAAGTAGTCCAAACAAGAGATGATGAGTCGAGGATCGTAAAAGCTACATATGTTAGTCGATCACTTTGTGATCAAGGGTATGCGGCTATTGAAATGCTTTTGTAGCACATAAGTAGCCCACAATTGGAGATGATTTGTTCAGTTCTAAAGGAAATATGAATCGATATTTTGCAGGAGGTTGGCATGTTACACACCAAATTGGTTCATATTCTATGGATTCCAAGTCTCAGTGTACGAGGACGGCATGCTAGTGGACGACTCGGTTGGTCGAGAATCTCCTCTTATGATCACTAGACCTCTCATCTTCATGGTAGTTGGGAGAGCAAATACATGTCAGTGTCACAGATAGATGCTTATGTATTGTATATAAGTAGTATTGATCAATCCTCGTATTTCACTATAGCAAAGTGATGGAGATAAGACGTGATAATAGGTATTCATGCACATAACATAATAACTCTATGTTTCATGGTCAGATTTAACATGTAAATGTTGATTGCCACTTTATTAGAGACCTCTTTAGGAGAGGTGTTCTTCAATCTTGCCGTGTTACCTCATAGATTATACACCATCAAGGCACTTCCAAGAGGTTCTTTTGAGCGATGTTATACGATGAGCACGTTAGACATCTTTGCTCTGGCTTGAAGGGGAGTGTTACAATGTGAGCATTACGGTGAGGGTTCGAGTGCTCAACCCTTCGTGATATATATGCTTTTACTTTTGTTTATGATAACTTTATCCTAACCTTTCTCTCTATAAGCCTTAGGCACACTATTTAATATCTTGAGTATTACCTTTCCTATAATCTGGTATATGGAGAAAGGGGTCATCTTGAAGGGGTTTTTAAGAAGGGAAGGAAAATTAGAGACCATTTTGAAGGATTTTTCCAATAGGGAGGGGAAAATTGTTTGAGGGTTCTGAACATTACATGGAATCTCTTTCCTAAAAAAATCCCTAAAAACATTACAAGGAATCCCCGACAAAATTGTCATTAAAGAATACGTCCATAAACACATTTATTTACAAAAGAAGGCATGAATTCTAAAAAAAAGTTTCAAGACAATCCTTCATATTTAAGGAATGAAAAAACTTCAAATACAAAAAAACATGATAGCACACTTCTTTTTTGAAATTTGTTGGAAAATATAGATTCTTCATAAACTATTTACAAGCACACATTCTTTAGAAATATCCAGTAAAAAATTAGATCAAAGAGATGTGTTTTTCGAAGTGAAAACTTAATGTAGTCTCGTATTTGGGATTTTTTTTACGGTTAGGAATTTGACGGGTGTTATTATTATTTGGAGTTTTGTCGAGATATTTATCTCTTTATCTTTATTTTAAATTTCTCTATTTCTTCTGTCCATTTTATGTAATTTTCCCTTAGAGTTCTCCTATATAAGAGAGCTATGGGGCTATGATGAATGCAACTTTTCATTTCATGCCTTTCCACATTGTATTAGAGCGACATTCCTAGATCGGAGCCTGTGCCCTAGATACCCCACCCCACCTAAACCCTAGCGTACCTCATGCAACCGGCCGCCGCCGCCAGCCATTCCAGTGCCGCGCACAGTCGGAGCATCGACAACAGCTGCCGTCGCACAGCAAGACAGTGGCCTCAGCCGCCGCCATCGTCGGATCGGCTGCAGCAGTCCAGGTTGTCGTCGCCAGCACCCTGCGGTGGAGCCCTAAGGCTGCCGCCTCTGTTCCTGCAGTCCTTGCCATCATCTGCAGGATCCATCTCCTGTTAGGCCTGTTTCTGGGTTTCTAGGGTGTGATTTGATTATCTAAACTTATCCTAGTTACCTAAAGAGGCCTCCAACGGATGGAAGAGGTTGTGGTATGAGCTTACACCCACAACCATCTTCTTTTATGTCAGTGTATACGCATGTATTTCAGTTTGCAACCCCGATCTTGGAGGTTGTTGTCATCTTGTCATACAACAAAGCATATGTTTCATCCTTGGGTGCCTTCAAAGGTCCAACACCCATCGTTAAGATGGATGGAAGGAATTATGAACTCTGGGCCATGCAATTCTTGAGCCCAATGTAGTTTGATGGCAAGAAGCACATCCTCACGAAGGAGGAGCCAAGTGACAAGACCGGGGTTAATGCCTCATGGGAGGCAGATGACGCACATGCGCATGCGTGGCTATCTGGGACTATGTCAACGGAGACAACTGACGATACTTTGAGTCAGCCTACCACAAAGGCTATGTGGGACATTCTCGCCACTACGTATTCTTCGGCGAAAAATGAGTCGAAGATACTGCAACTTCAGCATGATATCTTCACGTCGAAGCAGAATGGTCGTCCTCTCCATATCCTTTACACTTCTCTAAGTTGTATGTTTGAAAAGCTTCATGGTTTCATTCCCTTGACTGCCATACCAGAGTAGCTCAAGGTGTACATAGATTCGGTGATGATCGGAGTTTTTTAGCAGCTCTTGATCCTAAGTATGACACTGCTCGATTACAGATTCTTACTGATGCCACCATACCTCCAATGGAGGAGGCAAATCACAGATTAAGCAGGCTCTCTATATCTCTTGGTGGTATTCAACAGTCTCAGACCTCTTCAGCTATGGCTGCATCTCGTGGTAGGAGGGGCCCTACGCAGTCCCGTGGTCATGGTAATCGTGGCAGGGGAGGGGGCAGTCGACCCCGTCAGCCATGCACCTACTGCCATAGGCCATGCCACTATGAGGAAACATGCTATTCTAAGCATGGGTTTCCTGCTTCAGCACGTGTTGTAGAGCAGAGTCAACATGTTAGTAATCCATCAACTGCATCTGATTAGAGATTCACTGAGCTTGTAGCACGACTCAGAGAGATTATGCCTGCTCCTAGGTCAACTAGCTCTACTTCAGGATCCTCAGAGGTAGTTGCCTCAACATTAACATCCACATCAGGTATAGCACATGTTCTTACTAGCTATTACATGTCAGATTTGTCAGAATGGATTATGGATTCAGGAGCATCCCATCATCTTTGCGGTGACAGAGAGTAGTTTAATACATACATTCCGACTCAATCAGGGAGATCGATAATAATAACAGATGGGACACACTCTCCCATCAATGGTTAGGGAGAGGTGCAGTTAACTTCTGCAATGCGACTTCATAATGTTCTTTATGCTCCTGAATTTTCTATGAATTTACTGTCCATTAGTCAAATCACCAAGGATTTACATTGTCATGTCATATTTGTCCCATTAGTTCTTATGTTTCAGGACATTCTTATGGGTAGGGTGATTGTATCTGGCCGTTAGCAAGGAAGTCTCTTTGGACTGGTACGATCTCCATATGTTGGTGCTTCATTTCTTCATACTGGATCTGTTTCTCCCTTGTGTGATATCTTCGATTTGGTCATCTTCTCTGCATAAGCTGTGTCATGTACTTTCACAGATTTCTCCTCGTTCTACCTTTCAGTATGAGGCCTGCCAGCTTGGGAAGGATCATCGGTCTACCTTCCAGAGTCGTCAGGGTCAGAGTAGTCATAGTATTTTTGAGTTAATTCATCTTGATATTTGGGGTCCAAGTCGTATCCCAGACCATCGGGGGCATAGGTTTCATCTTGTTGCTGTGGATTATTTTTCAAGATTGTCTTGGGCCTTTCTTCTTAAAAACAAGTATGATGTTAGTCTTGTTATTCAGTCTTTTATTAATGAAATAAGAAATGTTTTCTCTGCAAATGTCAAGTATATTCATTCCGATAATACATTAGAATTTTGCAGTATTCAACTCTCTCAATTTCTTAGAACCTTTGGTATTATTCATCAGATTTCTTGTGCTTGTACTTCTTATCAGAATGGGGTGGCTGAATGAAAACATCGCCACCTTTTGGATGTTATCAGGACTCTCTTGTTACAGAGCCATGCTCCTCATTCATACTGGGAGGATGCGATTCTAACTGCTTACTACCTGGTATATCGTATGCCTTCATCGGTTCTGAGAGAAAATATCTCGTTCTCGATTGCGTTTCCTGAGACGAATCTTTTCTCTCTTATGCCTGTGTTTTTGGGTTGGTTGCTTTTCTTCATCAGACATCTCCAGGTCGTTACAAGCTCTCTCCTAGAGCTGTCAAGTGCGTTTTTGTGGGGTATTCCAGGACCCAAAAGGGATATCGTTGCTTTGATCCTATTCGACGAAAGGATTATGTTAGTGCGGATGTCACCTTCTTTGAGTCTATTATGTATTTACACCCCAGGCATTTTCTGAGCATTTGATTTCAATTGATGGCACTAGTGATTTGCGTTTACAACATGATGTGCAGGAGGCCTTAGATGTTCCAGTCTCAGCCACTGAGGAAGTTGAGGACCTTGATGTACCTATTGCCTTACGAAAGAAGAGGCGTACATGCACTATGTATCCTCTTGCTTCCCATCTTTCTCTTGCACGTCTCTCAGAGGAGTTTCAGAAGTTTGTTGTGGGTCTGTCGGTCGTGGAGATACCACTGTCATATCAGGAAACATTGCAGAGAAGTCAGTGGTGTCTGGCTATGGAGGAGGAGATGGCAGCGTTACAGTCTCGCGGTACTTGGAGTATGGCATCTGTTGTTGGCAACAAATGGGTGTTTACGGTGAAACACCACGCGGATGGTACTGTGGACAGGTATAAGGCCATACTAGTTTCTCGTGGGTTCACCCAAACTTATGGTGTGGATTATCAGGATATATTTTCCTTAGTTGCTCGTCATTCTACGCTGAGGATTCTCATTGCTGTAGCCGTGGTATGTGGTTGGCCTCTATTCCAATTAGATGTCAAGAATGCATTCTTGTATGATGATTTGCAGGAAGAAGTCTACATGCAACAACTACCAGGGTTTGCTGTTGAGGGGGAGTCCTATATGGCATGGATACTTCACAAGGCTATCTATGGCCTTAAGCAGAGACCTAGGGCTTGCAGAATCTGTCAGAGTTGATTGAACAACAGGGGTTTGTCAGATCTACTGCAGATCACTCTCTTTTTGTTAAGAGAACCCAGAGAGGTACTGTTTCTATTCTAGATGATATTATCATTACAGACAATGATGAACAAGGCATTCATGCAGCTAAGGATTTCCTTAAACAACAGTTTGTGACCAAGGATATTGGCAATCTTCGTTACTTTCTTGGTCTAGAATTTGCAAGAAATCAACGTGGCATGGTAATAACGTAAAAGAAATATGTCACTGAGCTTCTATCTGAGACGTGCATGACATGATGTAGACCTGCTACTACTCCGATGGATCCTAATGCTAAGCTCTATGATGGTGACTCTGAGTAGGTGGATAAGAGACGATACAGAGAGCTCGTAAGGAAGCTGTTGTATATCACTTTCACCAGGCCTGATATATCATTTACTGTTAGTAGAGTCAACCAGTTTATGAAACAATCTAGACAGGTTCATATGGATGCAATTAACATGATCACGAGGTATATGAAGTCTTCTCCAGGTGCATGACTTTTGTTCAGAAGAGACATGCCTCTTACAATTATTGGATGTGCTGATGCAGACTATGCTGGGTGCCCCAAGGACAAGAAGTCCACGTCAGGCTTCACTGTGTTTGTAGATAAATCGCCGGTTTCATGGAAGAGTAAGAAACAGACAGTTGTGACTAGATCTAACGTTGAATCAAAGTATAGAGCCATGGCTCAAGGGAGCATGAAAATGATGTGGGTCAAGTCTGTCTTGACTGATCTAACTATTTCTTCCTATACACCTAAAATGTGATAACCGAGTCGCTTTATTCATAGCTAATAATCAGGCCTTCCATGAAAGAACAAAGCACATCGAAGTGGATTGCCATTACACTTGTGATCTAATTCAGAAGGGACTTATTTCCACTTCTCACGTTGCTTCAGGCTTCGAGATTGCAGATATGTTTACCAAAGCTCTTGCTAGAGGTCTTTTTCATAGTTGCTGTTCCAAGCTGAGCATGATAGACATATATGCTCTAGCTTGAGGGAGGGTGTTGAGATATTTATATCTCTTTATCTTTATTTTGTATTTCTTTATTTCTTCTGTCCACTTTATGTATATGTATTGCTCTAGCTTGAGGGAGGGTGTTGAAATAATTGTTTGGATTCTAAAGACCGTTTATTCAATAAACTAACTGGTTCCATATCATAATTGCGGATCTAGAGAAACTAATAAAATATTAATGGCTCAAAAAACATCCAAAAATGCAAAAAATATCCCCTTAATATCATGTATCTAATGCAACCATTATTGAATGTTATTACAAATGCCGTATAAACGGGTATCCGTATCTGAGGGTGACAAAGTTGTTTTTTTTTTGCGTTTTGCCATGACATTTAAATTAACATCCACAACCACATAGCCAACAAGATGTGCTACCAACTTTCCATTGAATTAATTTTCATATAGATTTCATGTAACAAAAGAGAATATTACATCATGTACATGTATTCTCAAAAGTGATAGAAGAAAATAAAAGCATTTATACATCATCAACTGTACAGAAACAACAAAAGTGTACCATCTGGAATAGCAGCGGATTCTCGGAATCATTAGCCAGCTACTGTGATGTAGGCTTTTTGCCTGCCAAACATGCAAGGAACAAAAGAAAGTCAATGGATGTTGTGTACATTCCAGCATATTAAAAAATAACAAGTATTTTAATGTGTCAAAAGAAAGCAAGTATAAAAGCATTGATTATTTAAAATTTACAATTACTTGCGTGGTAAAAGATTTTCAACTGCTCTGTAAGCATATCCCATGATTTCCCATCACCCTATAACCTTCCATATATAACAATTTTATATATTAGTTAATGATCTATATATAGGTTATTGTCTTTTTATCACTTAAAGAGAAGGTTGATGGATATTGGTATTGATAATGATGAATCTTTGATCTGATCTTTAATTCTGTATCTTTTCTCAAGTCTAGTGGATAGTCTGTGGTCTTGGTCTGAGGTTGACGTCACACTATGACTCTAAGGTGTGAAGAATACCTTAGGGTTGGGATGCCTTCGTAAGCATGCGGTGGGGTGTGATGCATCCTAACTAAGTTCCCAACATGTCCACTAGCTTATCTTATCACTTGTAGTAGTAATTTTAACATCCGATGAATTGTCGATGATTGAGGATTAATGATAACCGTACCAAACTAAACTATTAGCCAAACCCAACTGTGATTGATCTCAAAACTAGACAAACTCAATTGTAATTGATCTCGTCTCTTAGTCAAAATCAACTGTGATTGATCTCAACACTAGCCAAACTCAATTGTAATTGATCTCATCTATGCTGTAACACATCACCAAGCCTATTGGCGGAACGATAATCAAAACTCAAGCAGTGAGGAAGTCTCCTAAGAGACACTTCTATCTCTCCCTTTAAGTGGAAGCACAGTCCATTAGAGGGATATGCCTACTCCAAAACTACACCACTGAGACGGGTGAGAGAGACTCTCCGAAAAAGTCACTCTAGAAACTGACCCGACCGGTACGGGCAAACGAGCTCGTGAGAAAAACTAAAACCGAGGGACCCCCAGCCTAAGTACCTTAAAACAGAGGGTCAACGGAACTGGTCAAAAGTCGGGATCCCAACAAAGCGTAAAAACTATGCGAGCTCGCTAAAAATCGTAAAAAGGACTGAGATCCTATACCCGCGCACTTGGCGGCCGCTGCCCTAACTGGGCTTCCTATCTCCCGCCTAGTTGAGGGTCACCGTGTCCTCGCACAATCATGCGCAAGGATTACCAAGACGGGCACTATTAATTATCAACACCGATACTCATGAACCCATATATCTGGGACATCGGCCATTGTTGAAAAATTCAGAGACCTTCAGTTTGCTAAAGGGAGCACTGCCTCGTGTCAAATCAAATTGAATTCAGAGCTGGGATAATTTTATTTATTTATATTTTTTTAGGATTGATTTATGGATCTTTAAATACAAAGGTCTCTATTTATAAGTAGCTATTAAAGGTTTTGCATTAATTTTCAACTAGACTGGATTGGTTAATACAATAAAGTACGATTCTCGGTCTAAAGCCTTGCACATCATGGAGAACATACATCTTCTTGATGTGTGCATTTCCTCCATAATTCGCTTTTTGATTGTATGATTTGGTGCAATATTATAAGAGATTTAATTCTAAGGATTGTGTTTAAGCTATATTCCCAAATTCAAAGAATTTCTTCTTTCAAGGTCAACTGGAAAACTTAGGAGTTCGTCTACTAGATAATACTTATTGCATCGAATATGAAGCGTGCATAACAACTTGTAAAATATGGAGATGTTGATGAAAAGAGTCTTAAATCAACTTTGTTAGATATTAAAGAAATATGGATATATGGCATATGCCTTCGAGATCTCTAAAGTAAGTGTGTATTAAAGCACCATTTTATGTATATACAACATTATTCTTGTAAGGCCCATGTGCATTGAAAACAACCAACGCAAATGCAGGATTTGGCTCTAAATTTTTTTCGTGAACAGTATGCAGATTAACATCTATAGTGACTTCCATATAGAAATTGTCATTTGGTACTCAACACGAACTTGTCTACCATATTCTAATGTACTCAAAACACAAGGTTGACATGCACATGAAACAAAGAGATAGTCAATTTAGAATAAAGAAAATATTACGAGACCAAGGAATGTAGAAGTGCTGGAAGGGAATCATTTACATAATATAAATTCTTGGCCACTAAGTCACATATCTAACATGCTATAGAGACTTCGAGTCAT
The DNA here is from genome assembly GCA_037367405.1 of Ottelia alismoides. NCBI lineage: Eukaryota > Viridiplantae > Streptophyta > Magnoliopsida > Alismatales > Hydrocharitaceae > Ottelia > Ottelia alismoides. Next base: position 1,797,361 of record JAZKJV010000133.1, read on the forward strand.
AACTTCTAATCATAATCGTCAATAGTCATTGCAACTAGTTATATATATATATTTTGACTGTGACAGAATCTGAACCAGATCATAGTTGAGACTTTAAGGGATTTAATTTGGATTTGAAGACTTTTTGAAACTTATGGGTGTATTAATGAGGGAAGATGTGAGAACATATAGATTCAGGAAACATTAAGTAATCATTGGTATGATCTCATTGTTTGAATATAGTAGGCTTACTGTTAGGGTGAACAAGAACATTTCACAGTTTCAGTTGCATGAATGGCGTGAAAACTAAAAAAAATTATTTCATAAATTACAGCATAGTCCAGCACACATGCTTTATCCAGAATCCCAGTGATGATGCAGTAACTTTTCCAAGATGAGCAGAAGCTTTTCCAAGGTCAACAATAAAAATTTTAACAGATGCATCTACCAATTCAGTCCCAACCTTAACTCTTGCAGATAAATGCATATTCCCAGCAATATGTATATTCAAAGGAAAAATGCCTGGACATATTTTATTTTCTTAATTTATCTTTTTAAAACAGAAACCCCATGATATCAGAGAATATAGTGGACAGAAAAGAAAAGCAAAACTATAATCAGACCTAACCATTGATAATTACCCAAGGTCAAAAGATCAAATGGTGCCAACGACATATTAAACTGAACAAAGATACATGGGTGGCATCAAGAAGAAGGTCATGGATTGTACCTCCTTGGCTCCTCAATGTGGAGGAATGAAACCACCATGTAGCAGCAACATGCAGCTGTAGCTGCAGCAGTTTTAGTAGCAAAATAAGAGGAGGAAAGGGTCTTCTCGGTGGAACTTGGAGAAGTAGGGAAGAAAAAGAGAAGATTTTAGGCGTTGTATATAAGGGAGAATAAGCTGATGTCAGCTGCTGCTCATGCTGCTGACGTGAGCAGCAGCAAGTTGCTGGATTTTTTTACTTCTTTTATTTGAGATACAAAAGTTAACCGCACTCACACCTCAAGTCTCGGATTTCGATGTACAATATCTTATTTTAACCGTCCCTGAACGACGATCAATATGAGTATAATATTCATATATTTTGGATCGGGTATGAATTCCTGAATTTCGTGAGATACAATCTCGGTTTATGACTAAATTTCGTGATTTAAAAATATCAAATGAGCTGCAATTGACGAACGGTCGATTTCGTTGGTCTTATTTCGTCGAATCGGATTTTTGGATGGTCTTGGTTTGCTTTGTGGTTTCCGATTTGCGTCGCGACTTTTCAATGACATGCTTTATGATGCGATTGACTTTTGGTCGATTGCGACCAAGCGACTTTTGATATACGGTCAATTGATCGATTTAGAGTTTATTCAATATTAATTGAACATTAATTGGTCATTCGGACTCTTAGTCGGGTTTGGTTTATTCGGACCCGGATGTTACAGAGAGATTGAAAGATTTCATTCTTCTCGTCAAGTGTATATAAAGATTCAAGACTCATTTTCAAATATGTATGCAAGGAACTTGTTAAAAGATTTTTATTCCAAGTGTTGGCAAGTGTATATAAAGATTGAAGAGTCATTTCCGAATATGCACAACATATGTTTAGATATACTTAATATATTAACTCCATTAGGAGGTCATATTATGTACAATCTCTAAGCCTCCATGAAACAATTTCGCTGGAGCCATCGCCGGCATTTGAAATTACTGAATCTCAACTAACTTTGCAATATTCTATAGTGCCATGAGCCTCAAAAAAAAAAAAAACTATAGTGCCACCATCCATATGGTTTGGCGAACAAGAAATTTCTGTCCAGATAGTGATTTAGCTGCCTTCGTCGGGACCATGGAATTGTCATAGAACGAAGCAATGAACAATCTAAATGGCCACATGATGTGTAGAGTACTGATAAGATGCAACCAATTGGCCACTGATATCATTTGATAGCCACAACTACTGCGAGGCGTCCCATTCTGACCATTGCAAACATCACCGTAAGATGCACCATCATGTCCAAAAATACCTTTGAGATAGGTTGCAACTGCCTCCCATGGTAGTCGATACCACTTCTAAGTCCATGTCTTGTGTGACAGTGACACCGATGCTCCCAAGCTTGCAACCCAGACCCACAACGTAGACATGCAACCCTCTTATGGTCATTAGATGTAACAAGAATAGAACCCTAGGCAGAAATTACCGTCTATCTGCGAATACACAATGTGATGCAGTGGTTCCTAATCTGCGACTGCACTTCGCATGGTGTCGTTAGAGATAGACTCGTGTCGCTGAAGATTGAAGCCACTGGAGTGGTACCGCATCTCACAACCACCTTCGTGCGGTTGGTATCACCATTGCTTCCACCCCATAGTGACACCCTTGTCACCATTGGGACTACTATTACCACTGTTGACGATGCCGATAAGATATTTGTTGTTGGAACATCGAAGATGTTGCAATATCCTCTATGTGCAGTGCCACCAAATGTGTGTATCTGCTATGGTGGGGACGGACCTTAGAGATGGGGAAAGTTTCCCATGGATTATATATTCTCCAAAGAGGGACAAAAATATCTGTTGGAAATTTTATAGTGCTCCCATCATCCAAAAGTCTTTTATGAAATGGTTTAAGTTGGGGAGTGCTTACTGAGAAGGAAATAGTTAAGGGGTAGAAAACTTGCAATTGATTCCCCCTTTCCGCAAAATTTAAAGAAACATTGAGGGATGTGAAAATAGGTCAACAAAATTGGTGGAAAAGGATCAAGTAATTTAAGACTTCCAGTGTTAGGTCCATGGATCAAGCAATTCATCATGAGATGCGTTTTCCTAGCAATAGAGAATTGATGCATTGCAGCGTGAAGTCGGAAATTAAGGCTAAATTATGACAGCTTGTTTTTTTTGCCTAGTTTGGGTCCATCACAATTTTGTTTCAATCAAACAAATTGGGATCTCATATGATGTAAAGTAATTTTAGGGGTTGGAATATAGTTAGTGTTTGTAGTATTTTATTTTGTAATCCAACCTCTCTCTATATAAATGAGCCAGTAGGCATTGTTTAGGTGATAGATTGGAGTTATATTAAAAAGTTGGAGTTTCTCCATCTCCCTCTCTTCTCTCTTCCTCCTCTCTCCCACGCATCTTCTTGCTTTCTCCACCAAAAAAAAACTTGCAACAGGTGTGTTCTTCCTGTCACCTCCCTGATATTATATCATATCGCGAACTCAATTTGCACCATGATACCTGTTTCAGGAGATCCAGGGTTTACATTTTCAGAATCTAATGTTGCTTGTATACTATATACACATTTCTGGCCTGTACTTTTTAATTATCCTCTTTATTGTATGCTGACAGAACTGTGGTTCGCGGAAGAAATATAAAATTTGTCGTGGTGCTTGTACAGAACTCCACGAGAGGTAAATTTCCTTGGTTTTGTTCTTTCTGAAATGTATCTACTAATTTTAATTATGTATATAGCATTATCCTGCATATTTCTCATGGTAAATTTGTGCTCTAGCCTGTTTCCCCATTTTTTGACTAAAAAAATGTGCTCTAGTCTTCTATAGCTTATTTCCCAAGAACAGAGTGTTTTTTGGGGGTTTAATGTTGATGACTTGTAGTGTTTTGGTGATTAACATGCAATGATGCATAAAAGAAATTCAACCATTTTGGAGGCATTATGATGCATGTTTTGGGTTTCTGTTTCAGACGTTAGTGATGATTTTATAGCTGCTATAAAGAAGCGTGCTGAGGTCGACTCTAAGAACATTCTTGTATTTGCTCAGACAAATGCGCTAGAGCAGCAGCAGTCTCTCAACAGGTTTGGATAAATTTTAGAGATTTTCTTCTGGGAATTTGACGATGAGCCTTTTTAAGTCTAGTGTAGATCAGCTTACCAATAAATGCTCAGCATTCCTGCCTTGCACCAACTTTGGGCAAAAAATCTTGGTAGTATGGAACGTCTTTTGGACAAGTCTTGCTGTTCACAGCACTGGAATCATATTCACCCCTTACAACAGCAATCAACGTCAAGCCCTTTGTCATTTTAAGTGGGGTCAACTACATTTGTTTGCTGCTTCCAAAAGGATCCAATTTGGGTCTTTTCCCAGATCCAAAAAAACAATAAAATTTTTTCAGTTAACTAGTTTTAGTTTTAACTTCATTTCTGATAGTCCTATTTCATGGCTAATAAACATGGTGCAGGATAGCTAGTATATTTGCAGAATTATCAAACATGCATTATAGAGAAGAAGGCCGAAGAGTGAAGGCTCGGATTGACAAAAAGAATCTCAACTGTATCGAGTTGAATATTCGTTACTGCTTTAAGGTAAAGTGTTCTTTCCCCCCTGTATTCAGGACTATTATTACAATCACAAACTAAACTGATTCATTTGGTTTATATCATGATGACAACATTTCATTTAAGTTTGAGCTGCGTTAGATATGAGTATGGGATGTACTTGTGATCCTTCATCTCTTGGAGTAATCACCCAAAACTAAGGTTGAGAAAGCTTTTCCCATGGCTTTCTTTTTTGCCACTGGATTCTGAGAGTTTTTTTAGGGTGATGGTGGGGGGAGTCAGATTGTATGCGGAAATGGTACAAATTTTATTTGGAGGTCATGGGTTGAGATAACTTTTGGCGTGGAAATCTTTTCTTGCATTGTCATAAACTATTTGCTGATTAAACCGTGTTGAACTGGAAGCATGCTGACATATTTTTTTGTTTTTTTTGTTTTCATTAATATTTTCCTTTGTTTTCCTTGCATACCCTTAGAAGGGCTCCTTCTTTCAGTCCAAGTCTTTTGAGATAAAAGGGGTAGCCCACCTCCCTATCTGTTTTTTTTTGAAATAGCACTATATCTGGGATTGTAAGTGAAAAAAAAACCATTTGCTGATTTGCGGACTAAGCGAGATGACTACTTATCTCAATTGATTATTCATTTCCCTCTTAAAAGGCATCAGTAATTTTCATCGTTCTCCGCTCAGAAAGAAGAATATAGTATTGGTTTTTCTGATACAAGGGTTACACTATGTTTAATACACACATGTATTTTTATGTTCTGAATTCCCATTTGACAATGGAACGATAAAAGTGAACTTGAATTGTAATGACAAAAAAGTGTTCCTCTCAATAAACAGTTATTTATATTTTCATTAAATTTGCATGAGTGTTAGCTATTTTATTTGATCGAATAATCATGCTACTATATTTTTGGAAAGTCCAGGCAGCTATCTATGCGGAATTCAGACGGGACTGGGCAGAAGCTTTGAGGTTTTATGACGAGGGCTACCGTATTCTGCGTGAGGTAATTTACACAATGTCTCACAATTTTTCCGTTAACAAGGCTAAACCTTTCAGAAAAATATGGATAGATTAAAGAGATGTTTATTTATAGCTTTATATCTTCATTGCCTTAAAAGTTTGGTTTAATCTTTTCTTGAACATTTATCTTTGTAGGTTGCCAAAGTAACTGACCAAGGTGGGTGAGAGGGTGCGATGTGAGAGCAGGAGGGGTGAGAGGATGGTGGAGTGGAGAAGGGTCACCTCAGTGTTTCAAGCGATAGACAATGCTGTGATTTAGGGTCACCTATCAAAGGACACTGATTAGAGGGGTTTAGGTGTGGTAAAGACCAAACAAAGAAGGTAATGGGCAACATCGGGGGCACCATGTGATGCATCACCGGTGGTAATTACTTTTTCATGAACTATGAGAAGGTGCAACCTTATCCGTCTTTGTTGAGGTGAGAGGAGGCATTTTGCAAACACATCCAAAGGTCGTGTCGTGTGCCTTCTCTTTGAATGACACTGATCAATGGTCTCATGTTGGTGGACTAACCAAACAACATACGATGCTTGCGTGAGGGAGGGTTTGTGACCTGAAATTTTGAGGGACATTGTCCATCTAATGTATCGTTTTTTGCATGTGGGCTAACAACAACGAAGGCAGGCTGTTTTTTGAGGGACATTGTCCATCTAATGTACCGTTTTTTGCATGTGGGCTAACAACAACGAAGGCAGGCTGTTTGCTGAAGCTGCAGAGGTTGTGATGATGAATTTGAATGTAATGGCGAATTCGTGCATATATTGGTAATGTCCTCATATGAGAGAGAGCCTTTCTTGAGCATCCTCAGTGCAGAGTTGTGCTACAGGGAATGTTGTTGAGATTCATAGTTTTTAGCTTGTTTACATTGATCCTTAGTTCGTTTTGTTTGACACTGGAGGTGTTTCCATATAGGTTATTGCGAGGCCAATTGTCGGATGTCGTAGACTTTGATGGAAGTTGATGACAATATTTTCGATGACAACGTGCTATAGGGTGGGTAGAGCTAGTTTCCAAATCTTCGTGTCATGCATGAAAATTGAGGTGGAGACCTCGACTCTTCGGGAAGTACTGATGGTGGACTCTGCATTGATTGGAGGGAAAGGGTGGGTTCTATCGGGGGCTCATTGCGCTCGATTGATGCTGGGCTTTGGAACTGGTACAAGACCAGAGTAGGATCCATGACGGCTTTTAGGGCGAGGATAGCGTCCGCTTCTGATTTTCATGAAGGAAATGGTGGTGGAAATTGAGGGCTTTCTCATTTGGCCTCTTAAGATTAATTCTAGTCTACTTCAGGAAAATCTGGTGCTAGATGGTATGCCTCTTTTCTACGAAATATACATGGTGGATGATGGATCAAATGGTCCTTTCATGTCATGGTGCTCAAGCAGATCTTCATCAGAAGTTTCAGGAGCGGAAGCTGGTCTGAGAGTGTCGGACCCTTTGACCTAATCCAATTATTTGGAATTCAAACCCTGATGGGGAGACTCGGAGCTAAAAACCGCCTATGGTGATGGCAATGTCGAGGTTCAGATTTAGCTTCTGATTAGGCATTTTGTTGAGGACTACATAATGTATGGGAACGATAGGTTAAGGATTTGAGTCGAGGAGTAACTCAAAAAACAAGAACTATCTAGCAGAGGGATGCGAGTATTCACGAGAGGAGGGCCGCAAGGAACATGCACGTTGCTTGGCGTCGAGGTTGATACGACTAATATTATATAGAAGGCTTTCTCCATTGACACGTATTGGATGCTCAAACAATGCAAGGTTGGTGTTATTGCTCGCCACATAAAGAAGCGATTGGTTGTGATGGTGCTAAATATGTGTGGAAGCGATATTGATTGAGGTCATTTAGTAAAGATATCGCCCCGCTGGATGATAAGGAATCAAAGAATGTAGATCATAGGGATGTGAAATGAGAAGTTTTCAAGGTGGCCGGTACTTGCGATTGGTAGGACGGGATCTTAATGCATAAAAGGGGGTGGTCTTTGATGAAAAAATGCAAAATATAACCAAAAAAGGGAATTCTTTCTCGTATCATGCTGAAGTTTCCTAAAGAAGTTGTGGTATAGATGACTTGAGAAGAGCACGATTATGGCCGACTATCTTATGTAGTATGCACAGACTGTTCAGAAAGTCGGCCCATGCGGTCGCATATGCGGAAGCGGCCCCCCTACCGCACCGACTATGCTATACTCGCTTAATATGCGGGTTATGGGGGTAAACTCGACCGAGTAATTCGCATATGCGGCCGCATATGTAATAGAGGTAACTGCACATAACACCATTTATTAAAGAACAATGGTTGATTTTTTTAATATTTAACTCTACTAATAGAGGTAATATATTTATCTAAGATCTTTTATGGGATAAAATGAATATAGATATTGGATTTGCATGGAATTTCATAACCGCACAAAACAAATAACATATATTTAATTTAAATGGTTTATTTTTTAAATGTTTAACTTTGAGTAGACAAATACACTATTTACTAAATTACGAAGGTTCATGGTTGTGTTTACTAACCAGGTTACACTTCCACGAAAAGGTTACCTTCCAATTTGGACAATGATATCTACCTTTTTTTATATCTTCAATCAATTTACAACATTTTTTATTCTCTCCACTGTTAACTTAACATCTTTATCTTCTGAAAATGGATGACTTTTGGAAATGCTTTGGTTGATATCACATTGTACAAAAAAGTCTTCACTTCATATTTCTTCCATGTTATATTTTTTTTAAATATAAATGTCTAATGTTTGAAATTATTATTATATTTTTAATTATTTTTAACTAAAATAATAAAAACCGCATAATCCGCATATACTTCCGCCTATCCTCTTACTCGATCCATACTGCCTGATCGAACGAATACCGCATGCCGACTTTCTGAATCTTGTGCACAGAAAAATTGTTATGTTATAGGACCACTGGTGAAACAATCTGATGATTGGACTTGGAGGAACTTGCATTGTCAAATTTCTTACAGTTGATGCTCATTGAGTATTTGATGGAAGCCCTGGTGAAGGAATCAATGTGAATATTGGAGATGATGACATTCAGAAGAAAGATTCTTTTAGATACTTGGGATCTATTTTGCAACATGATAGGGAAATTGATGGAGATGTTACTCATAGAATAAATGCAGGTTGGCTAAAGTGGAGAGGAGCCTCTGCTGTTCTATATACTAAGAAAATTCCTTTGAAAATCAAAGGAAAGTATTACAAAGCAATCGTGAGACATGTTGTGCTCTATGGACCTGATTGCTAGCATGTGAACCATAAACATGTGCACAAAATGACAGTAGCAGAAATGAGAATGCTAAGGTTGATCTGTGGTCATATATGAAAAGATAGGATTTAGTATGATGTAGATTAGAAGGAAAGTTGGTGTAGCTCGATAGAGGATAAGATGAGATAAAATTGCTTAAGATGGTTTGACCATTTGCAAAGGAGGTCGGTTGATGCATCAGTTAGAAGATGTGAGATTTTGGATGTTGAGCCGTCTAAGGGAGGACGAGGAAGGACCAAGAAGTATATATCCGAAGGGATCTTAGTTATTTGGACCTAAACCCAAGAATGACCCAAGATAGATCTGAATGGATGCAACAAATCCATGTAGCCGACCCTACTTAGTGTTGGAAAAGGATTTGTTGTTGCTGTGTTGATGCTCATAGAACAGTTGAGGGTACATTAATTGAGTAGGATGGAGACATGTACAAGTACGAGGGCTCTCATCAATTGATTGTACTTGACTATTATCGTTGAGGAAAGAATATGCCATTTAGTTGTTAGTAATACCTATATACATGCCAATATACATCTTTGCACATTTTTGATGCATACGGGAAAATCAAGAAGGGATGAGAAGAGAGATTAGAATCACGACGCGCTTCGCGAGGTTGAGAGAGGAACAGGGTGAGAGGAGAAACCCTAGAATTTGGGGAAAAGGGGGATAATGGTGGAGGCTCTCTCCAAACCAAAATTCATTTTAAATTCATAATCTGATGTCCTCTTATAAATGCTTATCATCCCCTTTATATAGGAGGGGTGGGATTACAAAATTAGAAAGAGAACCAAATTCAAGTAAAATGATATCCTAATCGATTCTAATTGACTTCTAACTAATTTATCTACCAAAAATGTTGAGATTACAATCTCAATTTAAATAAAATAAGCAACTAATTAGAACAATTAATTAGGAACAGAAAATTCTAATTTTGAAATCCCCACATTCACATCGACTTCAATCTGACTAATATGCCAATTTGGGAATAATTGCATCAATTGTCCCCTGCTTGAAAAAAATTGTCTCCTGACAAATTACTTGATCTTCGGTTCGTCGTTGGAGAGTTCCATATGGACTGATTGATCGGATTTCCCTAATTTTGCTCCTTTTCCATGTTACGTTTATAATTTCTTTCCGTCGAGGGGTATAGCTACAAAAGTCTACCCCTTCACTTAAAATATCTCTTCTTAAGTTACCTCCCACTTTAACCTTTAGACAAAATGTTTTGGGTGGAGGTAATTTTATTCAAAATTCCCATTTCAACCCAAATTCCCATTTGAATCTCCAATCCATAATTTTAAGGGATTCGAAGCCCCTTGGAGAGAAATCCCCAACGAGGGTTTCTCCTACTCTCAATAGCAAAGACGACGGTCTGAGAAGGAAAGCCGTAGGCGGTGGCAGGATGAACTCAGCTGGGGTCGAGGGCGACACGTGTAGCAGTGACGACGATCTCGGCATGAGGTGTCGGCACGCCGGGCTAGGAGGAGTCGTGCGTGCCTCACAGTGTTGGGGATGGGTCTACCATGGCGTCGGTGACATGGAAGGAAACCTCATCGTTGGCGATGTCGGTGATTGCCGTAGAGGCAGCACACAGGCAGTATGCAGACCGCTTGCGAGGCGTGACCACCCCGAGAGCAGCCCCTCGGTGGGTGGAGGTGTCGGATACCTCTCAAGTGGTGCTCGCAGTGACTTTCCGATCGGTGGTAATGCTCCAAGGTGGGCGAGACGACGATGATGTTAGAAGAAAGTATCGGTGTTGGCAGTGAAGTTAGCATTGCTAGAGAACGAACCGGTGCCTGCAAATCTCGAGGCGTGGGTGTTGGTGGTGTGGGGGCTTTCTGGATTTCAGAAGCCGAGAGAACGAACCGGTGTTGGCAGTGAAGTTAGCATTGCTAGAGAACGGACCGGTGCCTGCAAATCTCGAGGCGTGGGTGTTGGTGGTGTGGGGGCTCTCTCGATTTCAGAAGCCGAGAGATCGAGAACCTCATACTTTTCATCTTCGAAACCTTCGTCGAAGATGGGCTCTGTGTCCTTTTCTTGTATTGAAGTTGTATCAATAAAATCTGTCTTGCATGAAAATACCTTCGTCTTCTGGATCAAAATCGCATTGTATCGAGGAAACAATAGTCTTATTTTTGCCGGTGACGAATGATTCTTCCTCGATTTTCTTTTCCGGCCATGCTTGAACTTTGGAACTTGATATAAGATGCTGCTTGAACTTCTTCGAACGTGAAGGTGAACTTTGACCCAATCGACTCATGTCGAATTTCAGGTGCCAATATGCGACATGATCGTTGAATCGTAAGAATGATTCGGTTTCCATGCTATGATACCAAATGATGCAGACGGGAAAATCGAGAAGGGATGAGAAGAGAGATTAGAATCGCGTTGCGTTTCGCGAGGTTGAGAGAGGAACGGGGTGAGAGGAGAAACCCTAGAATTTGAGGGAAAGGGGGATAATGGTGGAGGCTCTCTCCAAACCAAAACTATATTTTAATTTATAATCTGATGTCCTCTTACAAATGCCTAACATCCCCTTTAATATATGAGAGATGGGATTACAAAATTAAAAAGAGAATCAAATTTAAATTAAATAAAATCCTAACCGATTCTAATTGACTTCTAACCAATTTCATCTACCAAAACGTTGAGATTAGAATCTCAATTTAAATAAAATAAGCAATTTATTAGAATAACTAATTAGGGACGAGAAACCCTAATTTAAAATCCCCACATTCACATTAGCTTCAATCCGGCTTGACCTGTCAATTTGGGAATAATTGCATCAATTTCTCTATCTCCATACATGGTTAAGTAGAAGATATCTCAATTAACCATACGGAAATAATATCAATCACACTTTCTAAAAGCCTATATATTGATAATCTCGAATTACCCTATTGCCTCACGAGTAGGCTTTGTCTTACAATTTATCAAGTATAAACATATATGATTCTTGAGAAATGCCATACATCTTATATATCTTTGTGTGAATACCAAACAATTGGTATATAGACCTTGTCAGGTGATTAACTTAATGATTTTCCAAATGTATATACTCAACTATCTCCCGTTGAGGTATGATTGCATGTCATACTGTACATGACTTCATCTATCTCAATCTTGTCATATTAACTCTTTAACTCGAGTCTCGACTAGTTCGACATATCGAGATCTCTATTCATATACAGATGACCTGCATATAGAGCCATCTGAACTAGGGGTACACATGGATTGAATAAAATTCGTAATCTGATTCAATCCGTTGTCATTGGATGGGACCGGTTTGGATTTGTAAGTTTGATGGATCGGATTGAATTAAATCCTTTCATTTATGGATTGGATCGGTTATTGTCAAAATCCTATCTGATCCAATCCATTAATACAACAACAAAGCCTCTCCCACATTAAGTAGGGTCGGCTACATGGATTCTTTACCTCCATTCAGATCTATCTCGGGTTATTCTTGGACTTAGATCCAAAAAACTAAGATCCCTTCGTATAGTCTCATTCCAACACTTCTTGGGCCTTCCTCGCCCTCTTTTTTTTGTCAAATCAACATTCCAAAACTCACATCTCACTGGTGCATCAACTGACCTCCTTTGCAAATGGCCAAGCAACCTTAAGCGATTTTCTCGCATCTTATCCTCGATCGGAGCTACACCAACCTTCCTTATGATGTCATCATTCCGAATATGATCTTTACGTGTGTATCCACACCTCCACCTTAGCATTTTCATTTCTGCTAGTGCCATTCTCTGCACATGTCTATGGTTCACATGCAAACATTCATATCCATAGAGCATAGCAGGTCTCATAGCTGCTTTGTAAACTTTCCTTTGATTTCAAAGGAATTTTTTTATCACAGAGAACAATAGAGGCTCCTCTCCACTTTCGCCAACCTGCATTTATTCTATTTGTAACATCTCCATCGATTTCCCCATCATGTTGCAAAATAGATCGCAAGTATCTAAAAGAATCTCTCTTCTGAATGTTATCATCACCTATCTTAACTTCAATTCCTCCACCATTGCTTCCATCAAAAGTACGCTCCATATATTCAGTCTTAGTCCTACTTATACGAAATCCTTTAGTCTCCAATGCATGTCTCCAGGCCTCAAGCTTCTCATTTACTCCATCTCTAGTCTCATCAATCAACACAATGTCATCAGCGAATAACATACACCAAGGTATCTCATCCTGAGTGTAACTTGTCGACTCGTCCATAATCAAAGTAAAAAGGAATGGACTCAAAGTTGAACCTTGATGCAGACCAATGTTGATGTCAAAATAGTCAGTCTTCCCAGACTGTATCCTTACACAAGATGAAGCTCTATCATACATATCTTTTATGAGGTTAATGTATAGGACATGTACTTATCTCTTCTCCAAAACTCTCCACAATATCTCCCGTGGGACAGAATCATAAGCTTTCTCTAAATCAATAAAAATCATGTGGAGGTTCTTCCTTTTAGCTCTGTAAATCTCTATTGTTCTCCTTAACAAGTGGATGGCTTCAATAGTTGAGCGACATAAAATGAATCCGAATTGGTTTTCTTTTACTTTGGAAACTTGCCCCAACCTTCTTTCGATCACACGTTCCCAAATTTTCATAATGTGACTCATCAGCTTGATACCTCTGTAATTTGAACAATTTTGAATGTCCCCTTTGTTCTTATAAAGAGGCACCATAATGCTTCTCCTCCATTCTTCAGGTATTTTCTTGCTTCGCCAAATAAATCGAATAAATTTGTAAGCCAAGTCAAACCATGCTCACCTAAAACTCTCCAAACTTTTATAGAAATGTCATCAGGTCCTACACCTTTCCTATGTCTCATAACCGTCAAAGCCTCCTCTACTTCATTCATTTGTATTCGTCTATAGCTTGCACGATCCAATCCGTTAATAAATAAATAATATATAATAATTCATTTGATGTTAGTAGAGCATATTATATATTTAATTTTATTTGAAAGCTACATGTAAAGATCCAAGCTACTCTATTTATAGTTTAAAGTTTAAACCCATTCCAACTCAAGATTTACCCCACCCACTTATTGGAAGCCCCCTTATCCCACCCCATTGGTTGGTTTAAATAAAAAGTAATACCAACCTGCAGTGCCTTTGGGTGCTTCCAATTTTCCAAACGAAACACCCTTCTTTTCAAAGGTACCTAAACCTAAACCTCCATTGGATTTAAAAGCTCCTCAAGTAGACAAGGTCTTTGAAATTTTGATTGAAATCATAACTCTTCATTAACGTTGATATTTCAACTGCTAGTCCTGTTTTAAGCAATGAATGGAAATCTTATGCTTGCATATCTTGCCTTCCTCTGTTATAAAACCTTGTGACTACTCCATATAGATACAATCCATCATATGTTAGAAAACCTTCTGAAAGAAATTTAGTACAACGGCTTATGATAGCTTTTCACAGAATATAAGAAATATGCATGCCTAACAAGCTTAGTTACACATAATATGTTCATTTCAACATTTGGAACATAGAGAAATTTCTAAGATAAAGGACAATTCCACTGGAAAGAGATAATATGCAAGTTTCAAAAGTGACTCAGCAATAGCTGCGTCAGATATCTTCTCGATGGCTATATCTCCTTCGTCAAACTTTCTGATCTTCTGAAACAAATGCATTTTCTAATAGTTTTTCCTGGGGATGCTCAATGGGGACATAATGGAGTTATGAATTCGCTATGGATGGGAGGGTCTTCCCTATCTGTGAGTAAGGCCCTGCCCGCAAGCTAGGTACATTTTACACATGTTTGACCATGTCTTGTAGTTCGACCACCTAGTTTTCCATTAATTTCTTTGGCCATTCGAACCCAATTTGCTAAGAAAAAAAGGCTTAGATTGGACTAGCATTCTCAAGGAAAAGGTTTGACCTTCATCATGTTTTGGGAAAGGGAAGCGTCAAGTGTCTTCTTACATGGTGGAACTCGATGCAATGATTAGCTTGCTTGAAACTGTACATATTGTCGATATGGAAACTGTACATAAATGTGAACAGATGCATCGATTTAAACACTCCATCTTCTCGTTCGACGACGAAGATGAAAGTAGATGTATTACCTACTGTTTGTTTACCTATGCTCTTCTCTAAGTATTATAGATATTCTGGGTAGTTGTGCTTCCAGTCAGTGTTTCAAATTTCGTTAAATTTCGATGAAATTTCCATTTCGACCCTCAACCCAAATTGAAATCGAAATCTCTATATGGACCCTTAATTTACAAATCTAGGCCATTTTTGGTTGAAATTGGCAAAATTTCATTGAAATTTTGAAATTGTTTCATTTTTTCGCCATCTCGAAACGAAATCAAAATCGAGATTTAAAACATTGCTTCCGGTGTCCTGACTTATTGCAGTGATGGTGGACATACATCTTTATGAATGTTAGATGTTTAGAAGCAGTAGAAGCATTGCCAATTCCTTGAATTTTTTTCTTCTTTGCTGGCCCAAACCCTCTGATGTCCTTGCTTTCTACCACATTTCGCTTTGAATTATGCATCCATTGCAATGCTAGTGTGGTTTTCCTTTTTGATGCAGCGTGATTCGACAATATAGGGCCGAATTTTTAGTTAATTTTAATGGTCAATTTTATTTATGTTTATTTAAATTATCGTATCTTTAATTAAATAAATGAGATCGCCTGTGATCTCCAACAAATTAGTTATAGATTTAATTTTTAAATTTGGTCGGTTAATTAGTTAGGATAATTAGTTGTCCATTTAAATTAATTTACTATTTTTGTAATCTCATCCCTCCTATATAAAGGGATGAGGGTCCAATGTTTATAGTCAGTCAAGTATTAATGAAATTTGAGATTTATCTCTCTCTCCTCTCTTGTCTCTCTCTCTCTCCTCGTGATCTTCACGTTCTTCCCCGAAATCCCTCGTATTCCCGACGAGTATTCTTTTCTCCCTCTATTTTCTTCTACCAAAAATCCACCAAAAAAAATATTATTTTCGTCGACGCCGATTTCATTTTTGCATCATTTGGTATCAGAGCATGGCCTCCAGATCGTCCTCACGATCTAACGATCGGTCCCGACGTTCGCGCCGACATGCGACGACAGACTACCAAGCCTTGGAATGGAAACGACAAGCCGAAGAATTTTACAAACAGGACATGGACGCACGACGTGAGTTCTAAATTCTCCAGTCCGAGTTTCGAGCTCTTATGGCCAACTTCGAGGCCCTACGCGCTGCCCAATCAAGCCTCCAGCCTCCGAAGCCGTTGTCACGAGTTTTGGCGAAGAAAACCGCACTATGGAGGAAGATCCGGCCGCTGTCCAGACCGTTTTAGAAGAAAAAATTGACGAAAACGTGGCTGTCCAGGTAATCTCAGACCTGCAAAACCCCCCGGAATCGACAACCGCCTCATCGGCAGCCCTACCACCAACCCCCGCTGCAACCCCGGACCCTCCCGCGACCCCCGAGCCCCCTGCGATACACCCCCCGGCCACAGGCCCCACACCCGAGACCCCAACACCGCCACGAGCAACCCACCTCAAGCTCCCAGTCCTGTCCTCACGGCCCTCCGAGCCCCCTCGTCGCCTCTTCTCTTCCCCCCCTCGGCTCCTCCTCCTCCCCTCGCGATTCACCGGCACCGCCGGCGTCACGATCTTCCCCCTCCCAGCACCCTGCGCCTCCCCGCGCATGAGCCCACACAACCCCCGCCTCCCCGCAACTGCGCCACCGCCTTCCTCCATCTCCCCTCGCCTCCCCAGCGCCCTCAGAGCCGCCTCCATCGACCCACCCTCGCGCGCCAGTCTCCTTCCCCATCGCCCCACCCCCGCGCGCCAACCTCCTCCCGTCCGCCTCCCATACCCCGGCCGCTCCCGCACCCCCTTCAGCATCCAACATCACCACCTCCTCCACTCCGTGCACAACCACCTTCACGCGCACCAACCCCTCCCCCCGTTGTCGCCATCTCCTCTTCAACCGGCCCCCCGACTCGCCCCCGCCGCCAGCTTACTGGAGATTCCCTGCCGCCCCCCCGCGCCTAAAAAGAAGCCCCGAGCCCTAAGGGCGAGATGGAAGGGAACCGAATCCCTGGAAGTGTGGGATTGGAGAGTAATTGGGGAAAATTACAAAATAAAATCCCCTAAATCCCCTGTTTGCAGTAAGGCCAAAGGCAATAGGAAAGTAAAGAAGAATGAGGGGGTGCGAAATTTGCACCCACACCCCCGGCGGCAGAAATATTTAAAAAAAGGCTACAAAGTAGAAATCTGGAGACCCTCCTTATCCAAATAGGACTAGGGCCTTGGGCTTCCCCTATATAAGGACCCCATGGCTTTATTCCTTGGACACATCTCCTCCTCTCCTCTCCTTGTGTCATTACTTTGCTATGGATTCTCCAACAGCCATGTTGTTCATGCCTCATCAATTTTTCTATCACAACGAGGAAGCAAAATGTAAGACGACGCCGCCGTTCGCGCCACACATGTTCTTCAACCACGAAGGCCGCGCGTCACCCACGCCCGCGTATGGATTCCACCGTTCGCTCCACATCAGTTCTTCCAGAAGACGACGGAACACGCCGAATCGTCCTCCAAGCCTGCAGATCCAGCAATTCGTCGGGAGACGAATTTTTAAAGCGGAGGAGAGTTGATGCAGCGTGACTCGACAATATAGGGCCGAATTTTTAGTTAATTTTAATGGTCAATTTTATTTACGTTTATTTAAATTATCGTATCTTTAATTAAATAAATGAGATCGCCTGTGATCTCCAACAAATTAGTTATAGATTTAATTTTTAAATTTGGTCGGTTAATTAGTTAGGATAATTAGTTGTCCATTTAAATTAATTTACTATTTTTGTAATCTCATCCCTCCTATATATAGGGATGAGGGTCCAATGTTTTTAGTCAGTCAAGTATTATTGAAAATTTGAGATTTATCTCTCTCTCCTCTCTTGTCTCTCTCTCTCTCTCTCTCCTCGTGATCTTCACATTCTTCCCCGAAATCCCTCGTATTCCCGACGAGTATTCTTTTCTCAACCCCTCTATTTTCTTCTACCAAAAATCCACCAAAAACATTATTATTTTCGTCGACGCCGATTTCATTTTTGCATCACCTTTTCCATCATGTCACCTTTAACTTGTTAATATGAAATGAAATTATGAATGTCGTGAAGGACTTGGGCACTTACAACAAAATGAAGTCCGCTTGCTTATCTACGCTCATCCCAATGTCTCAAGATGGGATATATACCCAAACATTTTGAGTATATCTTCTCTCACGGAGCTACCGCCTTGCATCTTGCAGCAAATAATGTCTTTCATGATGTTGTAACACCGAGTACTGTTCACATTGCCAAACATATCCTTGAGATTGAGGAGGTTATTGTGAGCGAGTTCCATGTCAACATGTTGCAAGTGAAGTACATTCGATAGGGATTCATGAATGTACTAAGGATAAATACATGCATTGTTCCCTTCTTGTTGTTGACGATCCTCGTCATTATCATGGTCATCATACTTTGCTCTTTACTACCCTACGTGCTGTGCTACAACCATGATCTTAAAATTATAGATTCGATTCAAGTAGTTTGGTCATGTGTACTTATTGACTTCGAATAATTTGTTGAGTGGTCTTGTGGATATAATTTTTAGCTTAATATATTGGGGCGGGCACCAAAGCGTGTTACCTCCTCTTTTGGATTAAAAAAACACGTCATCATGTGAAATAAAATCACTTTGCATCTTAGAAAACTTTCTTTAGAGAAATTATAAAACATCGATACCTTACTTCTGAAATATTTTGGATGTTAATTCCCTCTCTAACTTACAAACATGAGGTACACCGATCGATATGCCTCAAGTGGAATTTGTAATCTCTTTCCACTTTCATCACACCTTAAATATATGGATATGCAAATATGATTATAGAAGTGAGAACTCTTTTGGCCCCACAGGCCCAACTTGCATTCTAGTGGTTCGGTCTTTAATATTTTCTCCCTTCACTCGGAAGGCGTGCGTTGACATGATATTAATCATGTATTGACATCATATTAATCAAACACACCATCAATGAGTATAATGCTATGTTATGCACCATTTACAATGTCTCATATTATAGGAGTGCTAGTGGGGTCACTAAGCATATGGTCCATCCCTTTGGAAAACGAAAAGGTCTGATTTATTGCATTATTGTACTATGGATCAATAACTTTGTAGATGTTGACTCCTACACGAATAACATGATGATGGTAATCCTTTGTAATAACGAAAGACCATGAATTGTAATCCAATGATTTAATTTGTTTTAACGTTTAAATCTTGAAAGATATTTAAGGAAATCTACTTGTGGATGACTAGGTCTGTTTGAGAAATAATCGTTAGTTTTTTTAAGAGGAAAGAGGGTGTGGTCCCAATATTGGAACCTACCACAAATTTATTCAATAAGGAAAAGATACCTAGTATAGATATGCTACATCCGAGCCAAAGCATAAAAAGAGAAGCTACAAGTTTTGCCACAAAAACGTCAGTGCCCTATAATGTCCCAACACCCTCTCACATGGGAACGGAATGCCCTGAAAGATTTTCTAATTTCAAGCACACCAAAGTACCCAGAGAAGGGAAAAAGGACCAGTTGCGTTCTCCTGAGAACTACCACAAGTCGCTCTGTCATAACTCTAGTACGACGTGCTGTCCATCGCTCGAAGGCAAGGCACCGCTGCCTTTTCCCAAACCACTGCCGAAGTACAATATCCAAAAAAGAGATGCTCGAAGTCATTCTGCTCAATGCTACATCTACCGTAAATGGTCTCTCCGGTTCCCAACCGCCTTGCCCTGCGTGCCTTTGACAACAACCTGCCACGTCTCGCCAACCACATAATTTAATACTATTAAATTATGACTAATCTCGGCATAATATAAATTTGAATTGTATTCTAATCTTTCTAATCTTATTTTATCATACAACTATAATCACATAATCATTCAGTCTGCATCATATGCACACTCACATATATAAGATACAACTCTAACCACTAACCTCTCGCTCTATAACACTTATAACATGCCACAAATATGAATCATAATATACATTTCACAATCACATCACGAACCACTAACCTCTCGCTCTATAACACTTATTAACATGTCACAATCACAAGTAATAGATCAATTCATATTCCATACGAGTGGGTACAATGTTGCTTCAACGCTTAAGTTTTCTGTAAGAAGAGTCAGTTATTAATAATTTATCCTATATATTTTGGTTGAATACATTGGGATTCCTAAAGTTTGAAAAATATTTATTTGAAAAACCAATCTCACTATTTTTCATGAAAAATATTTTTCTCCTTTGACTCCAATGTTGTGTTTTGAAAACACTACATGGCCTAATGCATCTACAATTCGCCCATTACACAACCATAAAATTGATATAAGGGAATATGTATAAAAAGATCTTCTGATCATTACATAAAACCAAATATCAAAAGAGCATTGAATCAGGTCTTGAATTCCTGAGTTACGACCATTGGACTCCTAATCGAATCATGCCGTAAAACATAAACTGAATAATTTTGCAATCCCCAATTTATGTAAATATTTGGTCTAACTTTAGATATGAATATGTCATGTATATTCTTCATTTCTATGATTCAAGAAACATAATTAAACAATTATCCACATCATGTGGTCCAATTCCATCTCATCCACATAAGAAATCCAATTTCTCGAGCTATGGAGTTATGAATTTCATGAAATAAAATTACGCTATTATAGGGGATTGTATAGAATGTTTATATACTATTTCCAACATATTTTATGATAAAAAGAAATAGCAAAAAATCCAAAAGATTTACAACATTCTTTACAGAAATCATATTTCTCCCGGTGTTTCGGGTATGAAATTTTACTCGAACACCACCAAACTTGGATAAGTTGTTTGGGATTATGTCTTGACCTTCGATGCATCACACACACTGAAAACATGCTCATATAGTAGGGTGAACAACACCATTATATTTCATAAAAAACATATGGACACAAAAACCACGGAAAGAAATCAATGTCACGTGAAGGGGAATGTATGGTTGAGTATACAACGAACTCAAATATGATTCGGAGTCCCTTTCCTTAACATGAGCTCTGTACTGTTCAATGGAGGTCATACCTCATCCATCGCGGAAATGATGAAGAAGCAGCGGATCAAATTCGATTAAAAACGCATTATATGGGTATGTAGAAACACAAATTTGAACATGGTGGTACCGCCCATTGATATAACTTTTCTATGCCATTCCACGCACCACAAGTGTTAAGCGATTATACCTTCAGAGATGCGAGATCCTCTAATCGAAGAGGCCTCCTATTATAGGTCATATCCTACATAAGTTGTATGTGTGTGCAATACGATTAGACGCATGTCTCCAATACCACACAAACTCTTCTCATTCGTCTTCTCTTGTTATGCCCAAGGAGATCTCTAGGGATCTTCTCGTTCTCCTCTATATGAACGTTGTCACATGAAGTCTTTTTTCCAAGGTGCATGTAGAACGCGTGTACACATGCTTGTCCTTTGAGATTGAAGCACCAACAAAGGGGACATGTGATGAGGGCCATGTATGCCTAAAGTGAGAGATGAGAGAGAGGGGGGGGGGTGGCCTTGTGGGTGACACTAGAGATGGAAGTCTACAATACTCTGGGTAAGGTCCAACATTGACCACTTGATACTAAATTGATTCGAATCAATTCTTTGGATCCATTCATACTTGCATCTTGATTTAAATAAATCAAATTCATCAAAATATTATGCGAGTCAAATTCACATAAATGTGATTCAAACTCATACCTGACCTGTGGGTAAGCAATACACAAATATTTTTATTCCACTATCCGACCTCAGATTCTTTGGGTAGTGATATTCTGGATAGCGCCATACGATTCATGTGAATACAATCTTCATATCCGGGTCAATAATTCAATGATATGCAGATATTCCGATTCATGGCTTGGATTTAAAATCCTAGATAGCGCCATTCAAGATTTAACATATCTCATTCACAATTGATATCGAATAGATGGTGTCATAGCTTTCAGTTTTTTGCGCATTTATAGGCTCGGATTGGGGGGATGGAGATAGGGTCATAACGATGGATATTGCTCTGCGGGCCTTGTGGCTTGCTAGTAATGGAGTGTTTTTTCGAAAGGAGCTGAAAAATATTGTTGAGCATGCTAAGATCTTATCAATTTCTTGGTCTTTGTACTATTAAGATGCTGCATCAAAATGTAGCTTTCGTATTTTTAATCTTGCGAATACATTTCGTATTTTTAATCTTGCGAATACATGAAATTGTTTGGCGTGCACCTTCACAGTTAACGACCCTTTTTCCCTCGAAAAAATCCCAACTTAACTTTTTGTTCTTTAATCAGCCTCATAGTCTTTTCTCCTTGGAGATGTAAAAATTTGAATGGTGCAAATTGATCCTAGAATATAAAAAGGACTGGACCCTTATTTATATGGAAATGTGACATTTTAAATAGCTGCAATCAAAATAAGTTATCTCAAATTTGACTAATTCCCTCATAGGTTTAGAACAATCGGGACTCTAGGTCGCCTCAATTCTCAGATGCTTTGCAAATTATTCTCTTGAAACAGTCTTTAATTGAATAGTTAAAGTTGATGTTTACAATTTTTTGATAAAAAGATCTTGGTATTTTTGCACCACGACCCCTACAAATTTTGCAAATTACCTTCTCAACGTTGTAGTCTTTGTAATTATCACCTAAAGCCTGCAAAACTCTGTCTTACACCACCAACCCTACCGCCAGTTTTAATTTTATGAGTCAATTAGTTGGGTTCATCTTGAGTTAATCTAACCATATGAAAATCCGATGGTGAATCTTCGACCTCCTTTCCTCCTTCCATTTCCCCTCCCAACGTGCCTACCCGCCATCAGCCTCGCTGACAACCTCGTTGGAACTCAACTCTGTCTTACACCACCAACCCTGTGGTCAGTTTTAACCTTATTTGAGTCAATTACTTGGGTTCATCTTGAGTTAATCTAACCATATGAAAATCTGATGGTGGATCCTCGACCTCCTTCCCTCCTTCCATTTCCCCTCCCGACGTTCCTACCCGCCATCGGCCTCGTTGACAACCTCGTTGACAACCACTACGAGCTCCATCTTGTTGAAACTAATGACGCTTTCATCCACGACAACCGTAAAAAGGACATATATGGACATATATTACAAGTGATTCTAGTGTTCGAGGGTTTGATTTGCACTGCATCTCCTTTACCATCGTCACAGGTCAGGCATTTAAATCCTTCCCAATCTCCGTGGACCTCACTACAGTTCACCTACCATTTCCCGTCACTGCATACACCATGAATATTCCATCGTCCAGAAAGTAGCTCATGCACCACAACTTCCCTCCAAGCTCAGAAAGCTGCCACACCGTGCTCCTACTCACCTCATCTAGCATGATTAGCACACTAAGCAGTCCTCAATGGATAGGATAAACCCATCAATAATTGCGCGTACACCTCCCCCACAATGATGCTAGGGCAGGAAAAGAGCTCACGAGGGCTGTTGGTAATCACATGACAATCATCGTATAAGGACACCCTCCACTTATCATCATCGAATGAGGAGAGGATCGCGAATTCACGAGTCATCTCACTCAATTTTGTTGAGAGGAACCACGATGAGAATGTTGATGCAGAAACCAAAGGTTCATCAGGTTCTCCGTGTGACATATCGTCCTCCGTTCCTCCATTTCGGAAGGATTTGGAAGAGAAGAACTCCATCACTAACCTCTCCACCTTTTCCTTAATCTCAACCAACCTCCATTTTGCCCCGCGTCGCACCATCTTCTGTTCGAGCCCAACTCCACCCAGTCCTTCTTTGCTTCTAATGCTATCCATGTATCGATCTCGCGCCCAGCTTCATGCGCCTCGTGCTCCTTTCAACCCAAGCTCTGTACATGCTATCGCACTTGACGCCTTGGATCTAGTATTTACAAGCATTTGCTCTGCCCCGACCTTGTACCCCACCTTCAGATTACATGCTTCACATTCTTGTCCCGTTTCACGCGCTTGCATGGAGGTTCAATGTTCAAAGTTGCAAGAAAGTCATCGGAAGCAGAGGAGAGAGCGTGCCGAGAGTAATGGGAGGATGTCGCATCGGACGATCTTGTTGAGAGTTTTAATGCATGGTTGTCTTGGCGCATAGACAAATAGTGTGTCATAGCAGTCCTCCTCACCCTGTGTTCCTTCTTTGTATTCATCGATTCGTGAACAAGTCGGCGGTGGTTACGAGACCCATGGTGATGCTCGAGGCATTGTTGGGATTAGTTGACTTGTGAGAAGCCAGCTCTTTTCAAACATTCGGTTTCCTGTAATGGAGGTTCTCTGACATGGTTCTGCACAAGTGTGATTGCGATCATAAACTGTATCTGCCGTCGGAGCACATAAACCATCGGAGATGCAAAGCAACTGATTATTGCAACCGGCTTTCTCGAGCAAAAAGGTGAGGTTGGGTGGTAGACTTGCTGGGGGCATCAAGGATGCCATGAAAGATGATCTATGCGCTGATCTCAAGCACATAAATGCTAGGTTAGTAAGGTGAGGGGAGAAGGAGGAAGAATGCCATTCTTGTAAATTTAATAAACAACAAGGGGAGATTTAAAATATTTTTAATGGAATCCATTACATTTTAATGATCAAATGGATGTGAGTTAAACACATGGTTCGCGGTGTAAGAATTAGCAAGTTTGCGGGGTTTAAGTTATAATTACAAAGAATACAAGGTCAAGAAGGTAATTTGCAAAGTTTCTAGAGTTTGTGGTGTAAAAATCTCAAAGGGTGAACTTCAGAAATATTTAAGTGGTGACATTTGACAACTATGAAGATTCTGCAGACTTTAATATTGGGGACATCTTTTTTGCAAATGAAAGCAATATTACTTCTCTGCTTGTACCATAAGCCTCTTTTACCAAATATTTATAAACTCCAAGGTTTAGGACTGCAAGTTTAGGAGAAATAATTGATATCCTGTAATTATATAGGGCTGCTGCTCTTTTAAGGGATTACGGTGAATTAGATGTCTTTGCAATTTGTAAAATTTGTGGACGTAGCTTATAATCTTCCATTTCCTTTCGAACTTTTTGTAGAGTGGACTACTTCATGTGAGGGTTGTGATTGCTAGGTTTGACAAGATGGGGGATTCTCGATTTAAGAAAGCTCACACATTATGTGCCTCTAGGGTGTTTAAACTGAAGATTTGTGCTCCATATTGTAAGAGGATTATAGAAGTTGCCTTATGCCTCAGAATTTTTATTTGGCTTCTGAGATAGAATCAGATTTTGACGAGAAACTAGAAAGCCAATTGCAGAGGCTGACAACTCATGCCCGCTCTGTTTGACGAGAAACTAGAGAGCTAATCGCAGAGCCAATTGTGATAGTTTCTAGGAGACATAGGAGGCGACTTGTATTAATTGGGCATAGTTTAGGAATGCATCGGCTTTCCTGGACTCCTTGGCATCAATAGGAGTGGTTTGGACAGAGAATCAGAGATAGAATACATGCGTTGGCCCGTCTATGGGCTCTTTGGCTGGCTAGGAATGGGGTGGTACTCCATCAGGAGAGATTTTATGTAAAAAATGTCTCAAAAATGCAAAGGCTTATTTCGAAGTCCTGGACCTTGTAGCCTCCTTTGGGCGTAGTTCATTTTGCCTATTTCTAAGTGGTGTGATATTGTCCCAGCGGAGATCTCTTGGAATCTTGGCTCTGTGTAGCTATTTTCTTATTAAGAACTGTGAACACATATTGTTTTTGGATGCGCACCTCATGGGTGATTGTCCTTTTTTTTCTATAAAGAAAAAGGGTGTGGGCCTAATATGGGATACACCCAGAGTGATCTTATTATTATTATTATTATTATTCAGATATTTAATTACAGAGACCAAGCTTTAAATAGGTTCTTAGCATGTTGGACTACCACTGTTAGAACAAAGCTTCATTCATTTCTTTGTATGCCCTTTTTCTTAGGCGATGTAGCTATCCCCTAACCCAATAGGGGAATGCCGCAATTCTCTTGACTCACATCCGGCCGAAAAACACCTCATCATAATTTTCATACCTTGGTAAATTCGATTGTTATTGATCTGGTAGGAAGGTAAAAATTGAGGTTGTCGCGAAGACTGTGAACCCCTCAGGATCCGGGTACCTGTTTACGACACTATTCGCAACATTCCATTTATTGACATCGCATTATAAGCATAAATTATGGGGAAAATTTTTTCGCAATGAATATATTTGCAAGTGACATTCGACATTCACATTTACAATCACAAGATAATAAAGATAAATGTCACCAAGAATTTATTTCATTAACTTTCATTTCATTTTCAACCTGTACAATGTCTGAAAGTATATACAGTATATCCCAAAATCTGACTGAAGAGAAAAAAAAGCATATAACATTAACAACCGAACAAAAACTGAGACAAAAAGAATAACATACCGTCTAGTATAGACCTTGTCTTCTGGAACCCTGTATAACTACTGAACAATAGACTCCTTTCCTGCCATGCGTGCAAGGAAGAAAAGGAGTCACAAACGTGAATACAAACCCGTAGTTTAAAATAAATAACAAGTAATTTAATGTGCAAAAGAGAGCAAGTAGAAAGGTGGGATAACTACAATTTACATCTACTTGCGTAAGTAAAAAGGTAGTCAGGATTGTAAGCATTTCTCATAAACTCCCATTATCCCAACACTTTTCATATTTAACATATTTATTTTGTAATCAAATGTTGATAATTATAGGAGTATGCATATATGTATATATCTCTATTATCATATTGACCAGATATCAAATCTGTGGATTTGTCGATGTGAAAGATGGAATAGGAATTACTTAATTCCCAAGTTCAATAGGTAGGCATCAAATTCTTAATTTCAATTGTTTCAGATATAACTCCAGATGATGTAGATAAAGATCATGATTCTTGGTCTTGGAGATCATGTCGTGGAACTTGATGGCACATGAATGATGAAATTGGTAATTTCTTGTCATTGAGATCATGTCATGGTTTTCGATAATGGACTGATATGATGATGATGATGAATTTAATCCTTAATTCTATTTACTCCTTTTAAGTTAGTGGATAGTCCGTGGTCTTGGTCTGTGTGTAACCTCACACTATGACTCTAAGGTATTTAAAAGTACCTTAGGGTTGGGGGGCCTCCGTAGGCATGCGGTGTTGTGTAATGCATCCTAACTAAGTTCCCAACACGTCCACTAACTTATAGGGATTTCGAATCAGATTATAGTCACCTCCAATCAACTCAATTTTAATTGTAATTTCCTCCAAACCTTCACTCTAACTCTCTCAGATGTAACTCTCGATGTTTTAATTGTAATCCCTTCAACCTCAAGTGCAACTGCCTCAGATGTAATTTTAGATGATGTGGATATGGATATGGATGATCTGGATATAGAATCGCCAAGTCTGTTTGGCGAAGGTAAACTCAAGCGGTGAAGAAGCCTACAATGGCTCTTCCGTCTCGCCCTCTAATTGGAAGGACGGTCCAATAGAGGGATAGGTCTACTCCCCAACTACGCCACTGAGACGGGTGAGAGGAACTTCCCGGGAAGTCGCTCTAGAAAAACAGCCCGACCGGTAACGGGCAACCGAGCTCGTACGTAAAACTGAAAACCAAGGATCCCCCGCCTGGGTATCCTAAAACAGGGTCAGCGGAACTGGTCTAAAGTCTGGATCCCAACGAGGCGTAAAAACACTGCGAGCTCGCGTAAAAACCGAAAGGAGATTGGGATCCTAGACCCGCGCATTAAGCGGCCGCTGCCCAAACTGGGCTTCCTTTCATCCGCCCAGGTGAGGGTCACCGCCCCCTCGCACGGTCCGGTGTAAAAGGCCACCATGACCGGCAATATAATTTATAAGTCATTACCGACTCACAATCAATTTCATTTGCTTGTCTACATTCCTTCTCAATTCCCTTTTTGAGATTAGTAATACAGATCTAGCTCTCTTCATCTTCAATCTTGGAAATCATTTACCAACTTCATAAAAGAAGAGTATTAATATTTGATACAGATCTAGTTCTCTTAATCTACAATCTTGGAAATCATTTACCAACTTCATAAAAGAAGAGTATTAATATTTGATATCACTGATTATCAACCGTATAGATACATTGATTATAGATTCTGTTTACATTCTAATGAAAACTTTAGTGTTATAATGGAAATGATCGCTCATTGGGTGATGGCAACTATGATATACGGTTTATATAATATAGCATCGAAACAGAGTACCTTAGGTTATACTTAAGGATCATTTAATAAAGAATATTAGTCATATAAATAACAGGGAATAATCGATCCATAGGTCGGTTTAAGCATTTTGAGTCAATTTGAATGATCCATTCCATCGTTGTGACTAATCTTATTCATGTAGTAAGTTATACCTACAATTCTTTCTTAAAATGATTATTATTGTAACTACACCTGGTGTTTCACTTAATTTCCATCTTAGCATTGTGAGATCTAGAATTAAGGATTTAAGGGTTAATGACCAAATATGAAACTAAGATCTAATTCACACTATAACCCCCAAATTCTGAAAGGATTCTTCTTGATCTAAGAAAGTGTTTTACGCTGGAAAAGAGAGTTTGGACTCTAATTTATGTCCTTTATGATGAGTATGCATCACTTCTAACCATAATTTGCCATAGAATTTCAAGAGTTCCTACAGTAGTTGTTAAAGGTGGACACATCGAAGAAGACAAAGTCTAAACATGAATTTTAAAAAATAATAATATAATTTGGAAGATCGGAGATAGACATATATTTGGAAACTTTGCTAATGAAATATTATTGGTGTAGAGAGCATACTCAAATCATACATAATAATTATTCTAACATAGTCATAAGAAAGTCTATATCTTTTTTTTTTTTTTAAAAATAAACAATCTTACCAGTGGTCTCATACCCATAGTCTGTAAAAACTAATGAATATATTGCATGAATGATTGAAAACATGATTATGTATTCAAGCTGTCTAATAGATGTAA
Source organism: Ottelia alismoides (assembly GCA_037367405.1). NCBI lineage: Eukaryota > Viridiplantae > Streptophyta > Magnoliopsida > Alismatales > Hydrocharitaceae > Ottelia > Ottelia alismoides. The sequence goes on from JAZKJV010000133.1 coordinate 1,826,027, forward strand.
ACAGTGAATGATACAATCTGTCAGAATAACCGAGTTGCAAGTTACTTGAACAACTTATTTCTAACTCTGATATGAAGTAAAGATAGACTTCGAGCAAACGTTGCTATCATGCATAATTAAGCATAAAAATTTAATTTGTGAAGCTCCGAATGCAAGTTGCAGATAGTATATTCTATTACACCCACACACTACTACCAAATAAGCTATACTTAACAACATACACCCCATCATTAGATTAAATCAATTATGGCATATTTAAAGCAGAATTTGAATTTATAAATCAATTATGGCATATTGAAATAGATTTTTTTTATAGTATATACATGGTAACAAGTGGAGGGAATTAGTATTTTACATTAGTTCTTAAATTGTGAGATGCAAATTGACTTAAATCTGCAACATGCAGTGACTGATTTCCATGAATTTAGAACATAGATTTGTCAAAGTTTGTAAAAAAAAGCATGCAAGGCAGCAAGAAGATTTGGGAGGGAGTGTACCTTTAAAAATCTCACAATTTTGGAGATTTGGAACCATGCAGCTTCTTAGGAGAGAAACATCTTCGACTGGAGCTTCAAGAGCAAGGAATGGCTGCTTCCCAACTGCTTGAAGGGACTGCTGTAGCTCTTGAAGAGCTGCTGGACAGCAGCTTTGTGCTGTAGAGATATCAGTTTCTGCTCTCCCAGTTGCTAAGTCAAAAGCAACGAAGGTTTTCCCAGCAAAAAGGGGGGCTGCAGCTGCAAATTAGAGAGAGAGGCTCTCCCTCTTCTCTCGGCTGAAACTTTTGAGAGAATGGGAAAGGTGTTGGGTGATTATATAGAGAAAAGATAAGTCTTAAATTCAGCCAAGTGGTGAGGATGGAAAGCCAAGTGGCTTTTCTAGAATAAATGCACTGTAGCATTTTTTTATACGGCTGGAATATATAGTAGAATTCTGCCACTGTTTTATTATATATATATATATATTTTTTTACAAACTTAAAATGAACCGTACGCTCAACTCGTGTCTCGGATTACAACGCGCAATATCTCGTTTTGACCGTCTCTGAATGGCGATCGATATGAGTATAATATTGATATACTTCCGGTCGGGTTTTGAATAGCCGAAATTTCCGGATACGATTTTTGTTTAAGATTAAATTTTACAAATTGAGAATATCAAACGACCTCCGATTGACGAACGGTCGATTCCGTTGGTCTTGTATCGTCGAATCGGATCTAATGACGGTCTCGGTTCGTTTCGCGGTTTCCGAATTTGCATCGCGGCTTTTCACGGCGCGCGTTACGGAGGGACCGATTTTTGGTCGATTTCGTCCGAACGACTTTTGATTCATGATTAATTGGTCGTTTTAGGTTGTTTAGTATTGACCTACAATGTTTTTGGGTTCATTAGACCCAAAATCGGATGAGTTCTGGTTTACGCAAATTCCCGGATGTTACAATTATAAAAACCTCAAAGGGAGTCTCGTCCTCGAGACTCGAGTTAAGGTTATTAGGTGTCTTGTTTGAATCTTATATGACCATAAAAACCTCAAAGGGTTTTGAACCCATAAAAACCTCAAAGAGAAAACAAGCTATATTTGAACAAATATTTTATTACAAAAGCTTGCTTCGGTTATTACCTCAGAAAGGCTGCGGGTATCGTGCCCGCATGACAGCTTCGGTCTCCTACGTCGCCTCTTTGACGTCGTGCCGGTGCCACAAAACCTTGACCAATGAAATCTCCTTGCTGCGAAGCTTCTTCACAGCATGGTCAAGTATCTGAACTGGCTTTTCTTCATAAGTCAGATTCGGCTCTACATCGAGATTCTCGTAACTGATAATGTGTCAAGGGTCGTGGACATACTTCCTCAGATTGGATATGTGGAAGACATCATGAATAGTAGAAAGATGTGGAGGAAGGGCTACTTGGTATGCCACTTTCCCTACTCTAGCCAGAATCTCAAAAGGTCCAACATATCGCGGCGCCAACTTGCCACGAACACCGAATCTCTGCACTCCCTTCATGGGAGATACTCGCAAAAATACCCAATCTCCAACCTATAATCGATAGGAGTGTCATTAATATGAGATTAAATTGGACATATATATATGTCATAGATGAAGAAGAAATAATTAGATTACCTGGAACTCTAAGTCTCTCCTCCGACGGTCTGCATAACTCTTCTGGCGGCTTTGTGTCGTCAGAAGCCTCCGTCTCACAAGATCAACAGCTCTCGCGGTCTCTTCCAAAAGATCCACGGAGTAAAGAGCATGATCTCCTACCTCACGCTAACTGAGAGGTGTGAGGCATCTCCGCCCGTATAGGGCTTCGAATGGTGCCATGCCAATACTAGAGTGATAGCTGTTGTTGTACGTGAATTCCTCCAATGGCAGATGGTCCTTCCAAGACCCTTTCCACTCCAAAGTGCATGCGCGAAGTAGATCCTCAAGCGTCTGAATGGTGCGCTCACTCTGCCCGTCTGTCTGCGGATGGTATGCAAAACTCATTTTCAGCTCTGTTTGTAGTGCTGATATGAACTGATGCCAATAATGAGATGTAAATCTCGAATTCCTGTCAGACACTACCTCTCGTGGTATACCATGTAGTCTGATGATGTTCTGCACATACAGCTTGTGCCAATCTGGATGGAGTGTAAGTCGTGTTGACAGGTATAAAATGGGCTGACTTGGTCAACCTATCAACAACGACCCAAATGGAATCATGGCCACCCGGTGTCTTCGGCAATCCCGTGACAAAATCCATAGAAATGCTCTCCCACTTCCACTCGGGAATGGGGAGAGACTGCAATAATCCTGGCGGTCTCCTGTGCTCGGCCTTGACCATCTGACAGGTCATGCATCTGCTAACATGTAGCGCCACATCGCGCTTCATCCCATCCCACCAGAAATGTCGACGCAGGTCACGGTACATCTTTGTGCTACCTGGATGGATAGATAACCGTGAACTGTGTGCCTCGTCCAAAATGTCTCTGCGAAGCTGTTCGTCATTGGGTACAACGACCCGTCCTGCCTTCCATAAAATAGACTCCATCACAACAAAGTCGTCAAATTCGTCCTTGACGGCGCGCATGTATCTATCATGAATCCAAGGATCGGTCTTCTGGCCTTCTACAATACGATCCCAAAGACTGCTGTATCGTGGAGGCACGGCGGTAGAAATGGATGCGCTCTCCTGATAAGTGCATCAGCCACTACGTTTCCCTTACCATGATGGTAAGAGATCATGCAATCATAATCCTTCAGTAGCTCAAGCCATCTGCGTTGCCTCATGTTCAGCTCCATCTGAACAAAGATGTACTTCAAGCTCTTGTGGTCTGTGAAGATCTCGAAATTTACCCCATATAGATAGTGGTGCCAGATCTTCAATGCGAAGACAACTGCTGCCAACTCTAAGTCATGTGTGGGGTAGTTTTGCTCATGCGGTCTCAACTGCTGTAATGCATAAACAATCACCTGTCCTCTCTGCATCAGTACTGCTCCTAGACCTTCTCCAGATGCATCTGTATAGACTGCATAGTCCTAAGTGCCTGAAGGAAGAGCAAGAATATGTGTCGTCGTCAATCTCTCCTTCAGTGTACTGAAGGCTTGCTCGCATGAATTGTCCCAAATGAATGGAACCCGCTTCTGTATCAACCGTGTCAGAGGGCGAACAATACATGAAAATCCGCTGACGAAGCGTCTGTAATAACCTGCTAGCCCAAGGAAGCTCCGAATCTGCGTAACAGTCTTGGGCTGCTCCCAAGACATAACTGCATCCATCTTCGCGGGATCAACTGCAATGCCTGCTCCATAAATGATATGCCCGAGAAATGAGACCTGGGATAACCAGAACTCACACTTGCTCAACTTGGCATATAGTTTGTGCTCTCGCAGTGTATCTAAGACAATCCGTAGATCATTCGCATGATCCCATTCATTCCGTGAATAGATGAGCACATCATCGATGAACACCACTACAAACTTGTCCAAGTATGGATGGAAGATACGGTTCATCATATCCATGAAAGCCGCAGGTGCATTGGTGAGCCCAAACGGCATCACCACAAACTCGTAGTGTCCATAGCGAGTCCTGAAGGCTGTCTTCGGAATATCTGACTCGCGAATCCTCAGCTGATGGTAGCCTGAGCGAAGATCGATCTTCGAGAAAACCGAAGATCCCTGGAGCTGGTCAAACAAATCATCGATGCGTGGCAAAGGGTAACGGTTCTTCACCGTTCTCTTGTTCAGCTGCCGGTAATCGATGCATAGTCTCATGGATCCATCCTTCTTCTTGACAAATAGAACCGGAGCACCCCAAGGTGAAGTGCTCGGCCTCACGAATCCCAAGTCAAGCAATTCCTGCAACTGCACCTTTAGCTCCCTCAACTCGGCTGGTGCCATGCGATATGGTGCCATAGAGAGCGGCTGTGTATCTGGTAGCAATGTGATCTCGAACTCGATCTCTCTCTCAGGAGGTAATCCTGATAGCTCATCAGGAAATACGTCCGGATATTCTGATACTACTCAGATGTCATGTGTCATCGGCTCCTGATCAGATTACCTCTCGCATAAATGCAAGGTATGAATCACAACCCTGATCAATAAGTCGTTGAGCTCGCAAAACTGAAATGTACTCCATGGTGAAGTCATGTATAATACCCTCAAAAAGTAATCTCGGATAGATCTAGAATTGTGAAGACAACCGTCTTCCTAAAGCAATCAACAAGCGCATGATGAGAAGATAACCAATCCATGCCTAGAGTCAAGTCAAACTCACCAAGCTGTAGGAGTAAACATTCTGCGATCGTCTCGTGACCACTAATCAATACGGGCAAGTGCCTGACTATCAGGGAAATGATAAACAACTGGCCACCTGGCCCTTGTATGTGATATGGGGAAGAGAGAGTCTCAGAGACTCTACCTAACGAAGCAAGTAACCTCGAAGAAAGACACTGATCGGTAATGTCCCCATTCGTGACATCGGTAACATCTGATTGGTCAAGTAGATGGAGTGGTCGTGTCTGCTCGCTGCGACCCAGATGGTCGAGCGGAATCTGTGCCACGTCCGACAAGTGCTCCTCCTAATGTAGTCGATAGAGATGAGCGAGCACTACCCGAAAATGCTTTTTCTCTTCTTGGGATATACTATGAAAATTAATGAAATTGGTGATATTTGTGGTTATTTAATTCGAATGTCATATTTCCCTTCTCGGACTCACGACAAGTCGGGAGACTGTCTCTATCCGAGAACTTAATGCGATCGGAATTGTAATACCGCGAATGTGCGTATTGAGGTACCACTGCTATGATACCAAACTGTGAACCCCTCAGGATCCGGGTACCTGTTTACGACACTATTCGCAACATTCCATTTATTGACATCGCATTATAAGCATAAATTATGGGGAAAATTTTTTCGCAATGAATATATTTGCAAGTGACATTCGACATTCACATTTACAATCACAAGATAATAAAGATAAATGTCACCAAGAATTTATTTCATTAACTTTCATTTCATTTTCAACCTGTACAATGTCTGAAAGTATATACAGTATATCCCAAAATCTGACTGAAGAGAAAAAAAAGCATATAACATTAACAACCGAACAAAAACTGAGACAAAAAGAATAACATACCGTCTAGTATAGACCTTGTCTTCTGGAACCCTGTATAACTACTGAACAATAGACTCCTTTCCTGCCATGCGTGCAAGGAAGAAAAGGAGTCACAAACGTGAATACAAACCCGTAGTTTAAAATAAATAACAAGTAATTTAATGTGCAAAAGAGAGCAAGTAGAAAGGTGGGATAACTACAATTTACATCTACTTGCGTAAGTAAAAAGGTAGTCAGGATTGTAAGCATTTCTCATAAACTCCCATTATCCCAACACTTTTCATATTTAACATATTTATTTTGTAATCAAATGTTGATAATTATAGGAGTATGCATATATGTATATATCTCTATTATCATATTGACCAGATATCAAATCTGTGGATTTGTCGATGTGAAAGATGGAATAGGAATTACTTAATTCCCAAGTTCAATAGGTAGGCATCAAATTCTTAATTTCAATTGTTTCAGATATAACTCCAGATGATGTAGATAAAGATCATGATTCTTGGTCTTGGAGATCATGTCGTGGAACTTGATGGCACATGAATGATGAAATTGGTAATTTCTTGTCATTGAGATCATGTCATGGTTTTCGATAATGGACTGATATGATGATGATGATGAATTTAATCCTTAATTCTATTTACTCCTTTTAAGTTAGTGGATAGTCCGTGGTCTTGGTCTGTGTGTAACCTCACACTATGACTCTAAGGTATTTAAAAGTACCTTAGGGTTGGGGGGACTCCGTAGGCATGCGGTGTTGTGTAATGCATCCTAACTAAGTTCCCAACACGTCCACTAACTTATAGGGATTTCGAATCAGATTATAGTCACCTCCAATCAACTCAATTTTAATTGTAATTTCCTCCAAACCTTCACTCTAACTCTCTCAGATGTAACTCTCGATGTTTTAATTGTAATCCCTTCAACCTCAAGTGCAACTGCCTCAGATGTAATTTTAGATGATGTGGATATGGATATGGATGATCTGGATATAGAATCGCCAAGTCTGTTTGGCGAAGGTAAACTCAAGCGGTGAAGAAGCCTATAATGGCTCTTCCGTCTCGCCCTCTAATTGGAAGGACGGTCCAATAGAGGGATAGGTCTACTCCCCAACTACGCCACTGAGACGGGTGAGAGGAACTTCCCGGGAAGTCGCTCTAGAAAAACAGCCCGACCGGTAACGGGCAACCGAGCTCGTACGTAAAACTGAAAACCAAGGATCCCCCGCCTGGGTATCCTAAAACAGGGTCAGCGGAACTGGTCTAAAGTCTGGATCCCAACGAGGCGTAAAAACACTGCGAGCTCGCGTAAAAACCGAAAGGAGACTGGGATCCTAGACCCGCGCATTAAGCGGCCGCTGCCCAAACTGGGCTTCCTTTCTTCCGCCCAGGTGAGGGTCACCGCCCCCTCGCACGGTCCGGTGTAAAAGGCCACCATGACCGGCAATATAATTTATAAGTCATTACCGACTCACAATCAATTTCATTTGCTTGTCTACATTCCTTCTCAATTCCCTTTTTGAGATTAGTAATACAGACCTAGCTCTCTTCATCTTCAATCTTGGAAATCATTTACCAACTTCATAAAAGAAGAGTATTAATATTTGATACAGATCTAGTTCTCTTAATCTACAATCTTGGAAATCATTTACCAACTTCATAAAAGAAGAGTATTAATATTTGATATCACTGATTATCAACCGTATAGATACATTGATTATAGATTCTGTTTACATTCTAATGAAAACTTTAGTGTTATAATGGAAATGATCGCTCATTGGGTGATGGCAACTATGATATACGGTTTATATAATATAGCATCGAAACAGAGTACCTTAGGTTATACTTAAGGATCATTTAATAAAGAATATTAGTCATATAAATAACAGGGAATAATCGATCCATAGGTCGGTTTAAGCATTTTGAGTCAATTTGAATGATCCATTCCATCGTTGTGACTAATCTTATTCATGTAGTAAGTTATACCTACAATTCTTTCTTAAAATGATTATTATTGTAACTACACCTGGTGTTTCACTTAATTTCCATCTTAGCATTGTGAGATCTAGAATTAAGGATTTAAGGGTTAATGACCAAATATGAAACTAAGATCTAATTCACACTATAACCCCCAGATTCTGAAAGGATTCTTCTTGATCTAAGAAAGTGTTTTACGCTGGAAAAGAGAGTTTAGACTCTAATTTATGTCCTTTATGATGAGTATGCATCACTTCTAACCATAATTTGCCATAGAATTTCAAGAGTTCCTACAGTAGTTGTTAAAGGTGGACACATCGAAGAAGACAAAGTCTAAACATGAATTTTAAAAAATAATAATATAATTTGGAAGATCGGAGATAGACATATATTTGGAAACTTTGCTAATGAAATATTATTGGTGTAGAGAGCATACTCAAATCATACATAATAATTATTCTAACATAGTCATAAGAAAGTCTATATCTTTTTTTTTTTTAAAAAAAATAAACAATCTTACCAGTGGTCTCATACCCATAGTCTGTAAAAACTAATGAATATATTGCATGAATGATTGAAAACATGATTATGTATTCAAGCTGTCTAATAGATGTAAACAGTGAATGATACAATCTGTCAGAATAACCGAGTTGCAAGTTACTTGAACAACTTATTTCTAACTCTGATATGAAGTAAAGATAGACTTCGAGCAAACGTTGCTATCATGCATAATTAAGCATAAAAATTTAATTTGTGAAGCTCCGAATGCAAGTTGCAGATAGTATATTCTATTACACCCACACACTACTACCAAATAAGCTATACTTAACAACATACACCCCATCATTAGATTAAATCAATTATGGCATATTTAAAGCAGAATTTGAATTTATAAATCAATTATGGCATATTGAAACAGATTTTTTTTTATAGTATATACATGGTAACAAGTGGAGGGAATTAGTATTTTACATTAGTTCTTAAATTGTGAGATGCAAATTGACTTAAATCTGCAACATGCAGTGACTGATTTCCATGAATTTAGAACATAGATTTGTCAAAGTTTGTAAAAAAAAGCATGCAAGGCAGCAAGAAGATTTGGGAGGGAGTGTACCTTTAAAAATCTCACAATTTTGGAGATTTGGAACCATGCAGCTTCTTAGGAGAGAAACATCTTCGACTGGAGCTTCAAGAGCAAGGAATGGCTGCTTCCCAACTGCTTGAAGGGACTGCTGTAGCTCTTGAAGAGCTGCTGGACAGCAGCTTTGTGCTGTAGAGATATCAGTTTCTGCTCTCCCAGTTGCTAAGTCAAAAGCAACGAAGGTTTTCCCAGCAAAAAGGGGGGCTGCAGCTGCAAATTAGAGAGAGAGGCTCTCCCTCTTCTCTCGGCTGAAACTTTTGAGAGAATGGGAAAGGTGATTGGGTGATTATATAGAGAAAAGATAAGTCTTAAATTCAGCCAAGTGGTGAGGATGGAAAGCCAAGTGGCTTTTCTAGAATAAATGCACTGTAGCATTTTTTTATACGGCTGGAATATATAGTAGAATTCTGCCACTGTTTTATTATATATATATATATATATTTTACAAACTTAAAATGAACCGTACGCGCAACTCGTGTCTCGGATTACAACGCGCAATATCTCGTTTTGACCGTCTCTGAATGGCGATCGATATGAGTATAATATTGATATACTTCCGGTCGGGTTTTGAATAGCCGAAATTTCCGGATACGATTTTTTTTTAAGATTAAATTTTACGAATTGAGAATATCAAACGACCTCCGATTGACGAACGATCGATTCCGTTGGCCTTGTATCGTCGAATCGGATCTAATGACGGTCTCGGTTCGTTTCGCGGTTTCCGAATTTGCATCGCGGCTTTTCACGGCGCGCGTTACGGAGGGACCGATTTTTGGTCGATTTCGTCCGAACGACTTTTGATTCATGATTAATTGGTCGTTTTAGGTTGTTTAGTATTGACCTACAATGTTTTTGGGTTCATTAGACCCAAAATCGGACGAGTTCTGGTTTACGCAAATTCCCGGATGTTACAAAGACGAATTTAAGTAGATTAAATACCCCCTTCGAGAGGCAAGAAGCCACACTTGCCCCCCCCCCCCCCCCCCCCCCCCCCCAATTTCTCAATCAATGGTACCCACTCTGAATGTCAAAGTCTGTAATAGGACAATAACTGCCCCAACTACCGCTAAAGGGAGATCGATCTGCACAGTATTTAATCTGTACCACATGCATCTGGCAGTGGATCGGAATATCCCGATATATTGACAGTATATCCATATCGACATTCGGGGATACTGATATTATCTTGGATATCGATATTGACCGATATCAAGCGATATATCGGTGATATGTCATCTGATATCATCAATATTGATGAAAATTTTGATGTATTTAATGCAAACTTTTGGCCATTTCGAATTATATCATTGGTATTGATATCGATGCTCTATCATCAATATAAACTATGCTAGTTGACTTCACTGCTTGTTTTACAATGAAAGAAGCTTAGACGGATTTTTTTTCTTTTAGCTTTAGAAGTTGATTTGTTGAGATTTGTAGCCATTCCCTATATATATTAACACATTTGGAAACAAATCTAATACAAATAAATGACCAAATTTATGATTTGTAGTATAGTTCAAAATATCGCGATATATCGACTATATATCAAAATCTGAGAGGGAAGGTTTCGATATTCGGGTATATACCAAATTCCAGGATACCGCCTGATATTTCGCGAGATATTGACGGAATATCGACAATTCATCTCATATCGGTCAAAAATTGAAGATTTCAGTATGAATTTTCCCGGATATTGATCGATATGGTGCTGATATTGCTCAATAACACCTATTTTTATTTTATCTGTTTGTTCGAGATTTTACTTTTGTATCTATTCCTGCTATTAAAACACATTATGATATATATATTTTGGACTGAGGGTGATTGAACGAGAGGTTTTGTCCCCTTTCGCGATGGAGATGAAACAACCCCAGAGCTGATCAAGGAATGCATGCATGCATATATGCTGTTATGCTCACTAGCTTGTTCTAAGATATCCGATATAACTCAGTATTTTGTTTATATATAATATGCGATGTGATATAGAATTAATGTGCTAAATACACCTCCTTGTTATCACTAAGTTATTGTTTTAATTTCATCGTTTCCTTTCTAATATATCTCAGTAGTCAACAATTAACATTGATATCATCGATATGTGCGATATAATATGTATTGATCTGCTAAATACACCTCATTCTTGCATATAAGTATGCATTTGTATGTTATTTATTTTTTTAAGAACTAGTATGATCTCAATTTTCATTTTTTTACGTCATTTCCGAGATTTCCACCAATGTAGTCAATATATCCCTCTTTGGGCTGCTGACCGATATGATATCAATATCCATATCGATCCTTCGAACCTTGTATCTTCCTCATGAGTAAGACATAAAGGAACATAGAACGATTTGTTCATGTTGACCTGACCTAAGCCCATAAATATCACCAATGAAGTCCAACACCATGGCAAATTCCTATCCTTCACTACATCACCTTCGATGATGGAAATTGTATCATTTGTGTACTGAAAGAAGAGAATGGAGATGTCGTCATCAAGCGAAATTCAACAATCTCCATACGTGTAGCCATTCATCAAAGTGCGCCATAATAACAAAAAGAGGTAAGTGAGGGGACAACCTTGTTTGTCCCCCCTCCATGGCTGAAAGAAGCCACACTCTAGCCTGCCATTTACCAACATGAAATAGGAAATCGTGGTGATACATCTCTTCATCTAGGTGAGCTAGTTCTTTAGAAAGCTCAATCTGTGTAGTGATGTCCAGATAAAGCATAAGTCAACCATGTTGCATGTTTTGGTGAATCGACCGTCCAAAGCATGTCTGTAACCTGTCTCCTTTTCCAATCCATCACAATCTCAATGACTCACAAAGTTATCCATTACAAACAGACATGGAACAAAAGTTATTTGCTCCAGGGCTTTGATGTCACATGATCCTCCCTTACGCAATAATCTTTTGCCAAATTAGATTAATAGGATACATACGGGTTATGGGTTTGAAGTCCTCCACATGTGTTGCAATTTTTTTGAGGCAAAACATTGAGGGCCCAATTCAGCCTTCCAACCTAGGATTGCCGATTTAGTCCATGTAATTATTTCTGACCACATCCCGGAACTCTAGAAAGATGATGTGAAAGTTGTCTGGACCTGGCGAGCCATCAGCACGAGAATACAGTGAGGGTTTCTCTGCTAATGAGGAAGGTGAATTGGTTTTAAATTGAGCCAAGGGCTACAAATTTTGGGGTGGCAGGTGAAGCAGCTTGGGTTATACTTTGGATGAAATTGTTTGTGAGACTTTAGTGAGGGATGAACCTCATGGTGAAGGTCCATGATTGGTGTCATGGGAAACTGATGAAGCGGTACAATAATCTTTTAGGTTAGGGGTTAGAGCTCATTGGAGTTGATGCTTGCATCGAAAAAGTATACATGCAGGGAAACATTCTAGGAAAGATCATCTTCTGGATGGGGAATTGTGATTATTGTGGTGTTTTAACAGTCTAGATCCGTGGCAGTGACTCCGTGCACGTGGTATAATGAGCATCAGACAGTATTTCAGCAATTTGCGACAACTTTTTTCTTACAAAAGATAGCGACATGGATGTTTTCTGGGCTGGTCATTGTGTACCTGTTGTGAGGATCGACCATGGTGCTTCATTGCTATAGATAAATTCAGATTTTCTTCATTCCCCTCTTGTTCTTTCCCTAACTACGGGATATGTTGGTCCTCTCATCAAGGTCTTAACCTATCCAGTAGATGCTAGAGTTCCTCGTAACTGGAGTTTGAACAGCTCTTTTGTCAAATGGAAGTCAATCTTGTCTTCTTAGTTTACCAACTAGAAGCTTAGAATCTGTTCGAACTTCATGGACATTCCTTTATCTATTCTCCCCCGTTAATGTTGTAGGTTCACTTAGTGAAAAATGAATACCAACAGCCAATAAATTCATAATAATGAAGTTGTAGAAACACTTCTATGGGTTGTAAAACCTGTAATTTATGGGGTTGATATTGGGGCCTGCATAAGTGCAGGGAATATTGATGGGGAGGACTTCCAAATCTAGAGATAAGGTGGGGTTGAACGATATTGAATTGTTTGTAGATCTCTTGGTATCATATTTACTTTCCTGGAGAGCTTGATTTCATCTTGCATCAACTTTATGTTCTTTAAGTTAAATTAATAGAAATCTCGAATCTTCAAACAAGAGTTGTGAATCTGTGAACAAGAATTGAGAAGATTCTTCAACTTGTATCAAGAAGAAATTTTGCTGTCCTTTTTTCTTCTAGCAATCTCCATGGTCATGTATTTCGTTCGATGTATAAAGTGTGAGAATGACTTGGATCAATGACTTGGATCCATGCTCCTGTACCCCTTGCTGCAGCTGGATGGATGGTGACTGAGAAATGTGGGAGAAAATGGCCTGTTGGAAGGGAGAGAAGAAAAGAAAGATGAAGCACACTCCAAACAACTAGGGTCTCAAACAAATGAAAGTTTTATTCCCCTCTTCATTAGCATCACTCCATTTATACAGTTGGATGGTTGACACTTGTACAATGATAACCTTCGATATACGAAAGTAAGAAAGTGATAAACTGACCTTGATTTGAAAAAGTAAAGGGTGTGGTGCCCTTCTGACTTAAAATAAACTGAGATAACGACCTGTTAATGGACACAATGAAACTAAATGGACTCAAGATCGTTCAATCTACTTGAAATTTATCATGATCATGTTCTGCATTTGTACCCCACTCATTTACTTTTGACCTTCTCTGAACCATTATAAACAGATTATGGGTCGACTCTGCCCATTCAAATGGATGCCCAACTCTATGGGTGTTCATTTGGATCCAAGGACAATACTTGTAGATGTGTGCTATAATTGTAGAAGAAATATTATTCCTAGAACTTCACTTTTTAGAAACAGAGCTATCTTTTTGGTATCAATATCATCATGCCTTAACACTGATACAATGCAAATGGTCGGCGGCCCCAGTTGCTTAGGACCGCATGTATATTAGTCATACCTAGACAGAACTATTTGTATTTCTCAAGTTATTACGATTTCTTGTTTATTTAGCCATGCTTTTTCTGCTATTTGACATAAAATTTTCCTTTAATGCTCTCTCTCCCTTTCCTCCCTATCTCTAGTCCTTACGTGTAAAAATTCTTGTACTTATTTATCTTTTTGATGAAAGCAATCAACAAATTGAATGAATTTTCCTGTTCACCTGCTAGACATGTGTAACTGTAGACTTTCATCCGATTATCCAAAAAGGAATGAAAGAGTTAATTTATTGCTTGAGTAAATACTCAAGCTGTGATGTGGAAGAGACATTTCAGGTCTTCAAAGACTCACTGCTTATTCTTTTATCTCCAGATGGTTGGTATATCCCTGAGGTTACCTCCTAACCAACGCCTAATTGAAATAAAAACTGTGGCAGAGCACTTTCACTTTAAAATATCAACGCTGCTCCTGCATGGGGGAAAAGTTGGCGAAGCTGTTACGTGGTTTCGTAGACACCTCTCCAGTTATGAACAACTTACTGGTGAATTAGAAGTTTCTTTTCTTCATTGGGAATGGCTTAGCCGACAATTTCTTGTTTTTGCTGAGTTGATGGAGACAAGTTCAGCTTCTGTGCCAAGCACAGTCCTTTCCCGAATGGGCACACCAGACAATCCACTGACTGAGTGGGAGCTTCGACCGGCTTATTATTATCAGGTGTCTTTCAAGTGAAAATACCAGCACCATTGTTTTCCATCTTTTTTGATTCTCCCATCATGTTGCATATCATATCATATCTTCTAGTTACTTAAGATGTTCAATTTACCGTTTTCCAGTCATCAGCTCAATACTTGAAGAAGAAAAGAGAATCCCTAAACTACTGCCTTTCTATAGTGGATGATTCTGAATTAAGCAACACAGACTCTATCATTTCTTCTGAATTCATTGGTCAGTATGTTCGCTTGTATGAGGAAGGAGACACATCGTTGACAATACCGTAAGTTAGAAAATTGAATCCATGCTTTGAATTGGTTGGCATCATTTCTTGCAGTGCTAACACTCAACATTTTGACAATGCAGTCTTGTAGATGCGGAGCATTCACGTTATGCTCTATCTGAGGGGAAAAGGTTCCAGGATTCTATTGAAATAATTGCACTCCTTAGAAAATCCTTGGAATCCTTTAATGCCTTGAAATCTCTTAGGATGTCTGCTTATTGTACTAATAGAATGGCAAAGGAGCATTTTGTTCTTTCAGAGTTTGGCAATTCCAAGCAGCTTTTTGACAGTGTGGTGGGTCTTTACAGGCAGGAAGGTTGGGTTACACTGCTCTGGGAAAGTTTAGGTTACCTAAGGGAGTGTTCAAGGCACCTGAATTTGCAAAAGGATTTTATCGAGTATTCATTTGAGATGTCTTCTCTGCCTATATTTACTTCTGATGGCATGGAGGTTCCCAATGCTGAAGTGGCATGCAGTCCTGCAGGAGCCCCATGTTTACTACGGAGACAGATTGTACAGGAGGAAGTCTTTAAGCTTTTGAAAAGTGAATCCTCCCTTATGTCCGGTAATGATGACTGTGAGCTTAAATTAATAAAGGATCAACTCATCTATCTTGAGATTGATCCTATAAGTCCACTTAGATCAGCATTTCTTGCATCTGTCGCTTTCCATGAGCAGTCTGTCAAGCCTGGAGTTCCAACTCTTCTAACATTGGCAATTCTAACCCACCTACCACATTCTGTAGAAATTGATTTTTTGGAGTTACAATTCAACCAATCTGAATGTAATTTCGTCGTTAGCAGTGCTGATAAGGATCGTTCCCAAACAGATGCTTCTGTCAACGAATGTGCTTCTAGATTTTATGACGGACCCAGAGAAGATATCCCTTCATTTCTTGCACTAGAAACCAATAAATGGATGCGCATGACTTGTGAAGTGAGACCTGGTATGACATGCATATCTTATTCTGTTTCATTTACCACATTTGCTTTATTTGTAATACCAAACTTTTGAAATTATGTGGGAAAAGGCTTTGTTGTTGTTGTACCAACCTTTTGAAATAAGGCAAAGCAGTAATTTCTACCCGTTCTTATTAATTAATCAACTGTAGCTCATTGCCCCATCTTAGAGGGAGATTATCCAATTGCTAAATGTAAAGCAGTCAGCATTGTTTTTTTAAAGACCACTGATGACCTCTAGAGGTTAATAAGCATCCACGTATTTTTTTGAAAAGAAAGCATCCGCGTATATTGAAAATAAAGAGGTCCAAGAAACCACAATACAACGGTTTAAATCTTCACCTCCTACACGCCCCAATTGTGAGGGATCAATATTATCTCATTTTAAGATCCAGTCGACCTGAAGACAACATCGTTCCTTAACACCTGGATTGCCCAAATTACTACAAGTTGTCTACATCAATCACATCTCCCATTTTACGCTGCTATGCTCCTGTTTCTTCTACCCTTCTTGAAGGATTTCCAAGAGCTCTTTTGAGAGGAGAAATCAATCCAATGAATGCCTAGTTTTGTCCAAACCTCTCTCATAAAGATGCATGAGAAGAGCAAGTGGTGCCCTTCTCGACATAATGGACACCTTATATATTCTAATCAACCAAAACCAAAATTTGCCTTTGAGTGGTACCCTAGTCTTCCCCACCATCTCGACATAATGGACACCTTATATATTCTAATCAACCAAAGCCAAAACTTGCCGTTAAGTGGTGCCCTAGTCCTCCCCACCATCTCGACATAATGGATACCTTATATATTCTAATCAACCAAAGCCAAAACTTGCGGTTAAGTGGTGCTCTCGTCGCTGCGGAAAAAGCTGTCCTTATTCAAAAAGGAGTCTAGGGTGGCGAGGGTCACTGCCAGGAAGGAGGTTGAGGAAACCATTGTCAGGCTTGATGAACTTGAGAACGATAGGGATTTGCTCCCTGAGGAGTTGCGTGAGCGTTCTCTTGCGCAAAGGGCTGTTTCGGACGAGGACAGGAAGCGGAACACGGAGTGGCGGCAGCGGTCGAGGATGAGGTGGATTAAAGAGGGTGATGCCAATACGGCTTTTTTCCACTGCGTGGCTCGCGGGCGGAGGAGATCTAACACTTTGCGCTCTATTCGGATAAATGATGTGAGGTTCATGGGGGACATGGAGATGGGGCGGGCCATTGTTGCTCATTTTAAGGACTTCTCTTCGAGACGCTCACTGAGGGTGTGGCATTGGTCGGGATGTGGGGCTCCGCCCATTTTTCGGGAGGCGGGCGAGGAGTTGACGCGTGCGATATCGTTGGATGAAGCAAGGGCGATCATGTGGGATCTGAACGAAGATAGCTCCCCGGGGCCTGATTGTTTTCCGGTGGCTTTCTATCGAGACTTTTGGGAGGTGGTGGGTGAAGATGTGCTGGAGGTTATTTCGGAGTTTTGCAGTGGGAATGATGGTTTTGATCGGATCAATCGTGCAATCATTGTGCTTATTCCTAAATCATCCACGGCGGAGCGTATTGACGAGTTTCGCCCCATTTCGATATCCAATGGCATTTATCTTATTGTTGCCAAGGTCTTGGCTCGTCGGCTTGCTCGGATTCTGGACTCGATTATTTCTCCTATACAATCGGCTTTTATCCGGGGAAGGCAGATTTCGGATTGCATTACGGTGGCGTCGGAGTTGATCGCTGATTGGAAGAACTCCGGAAAGAAGGGGATGTTGTGGAAGGTCGACTTTTCTAAAGCTGACGACTGCCTCGACTGGAGGTTCTTGTGGTCGGTTCTGCGAAGGCGTGGTTCTCCTGAGGTTTGGATATCTTGGATGCGGTGGTGCGTGACCACGATGTCCTTCTCTTTGTTGATCAATGGTCGCACGGAAGGGGGTCTCTTTCAGCCCCGGAGGGGGGTGCGTCAGGGTTGCCCCCTCGCGCCTCTTTTGTTTGTTCTGGCTGCGGTGGGATGGCGGCGACGCTGGAGCTTTTTAGCGAGGTATCGGGTCTTTTTAAGAATGATAGCAAATCCAAGGTGATTTCTTTTGGCCCGTCTGATGCGGAGGCGGTTGATTGCGGACGTGTCTTGGGGTCTCCACCGGGTGAGCTACCTTTTCATTACCTTGGTATGCCGTTGGTGGTTGGGAGGGCCAGGATCAGGGATTGGCTTATGGTCATCGAGAGGATGGAGATGCGCCTTGCTGGGTGGCGGTCGGCCTTGCTAACGAGAGGGGGTCGGCTTGTTCTTCTGAAGGCGGTGCTCTCGTCGATTCCAGTGTTTTTCTTATCTCATCGTCGCATGCCGGTGGGGATTCGCGTCCGCCTGGAGAAGTGTATGCGGATATTTCTGTGGGGAAGGAATATTCAATCTGGGAGAGGGCTGCATTTGGTGGCTTGGGATGAGGTCACTAGAGGCAAACGTGAAGGGGGGCTGGGCGTGCGGAGATTGGATATCGTTAACGATGCGTTCCTTCTCAAATGGGCAAATAGGATTTGGGGCCAGGACAATAACCTTTTTACCAGATTATTGCGGACAATTCACGGCGAAAGCAGGGAATTGGAGGCACGGGGCGAGGTGCTTAGTGCCATTACTTCGTTTTGGCGAGGGGTGCTGGAGGCTTTTGGAAAGAACTTGTCTTTGTTTGTGCCTGTCCTGGGGAGTGGTGAGTCCTTTAAGTTTTGGGTTGACGATTGGACGGGAGGGGGGTCCTTGAGAGTGCGCTTCCCCCGTTTGTTTGCGTTAGCGGCTGAGAAGGATTGTTCTGTAGCAGTTTGTTGGGCGGATGGGTGTTGGTGTCTGCCTTTCTTGGCTAACTTCTCGGATCAGAGGCTTCTTGATTTTCTGGCCCTGTTGGGCGCCATCGGGGACACTGTTAGGCCTACTGCTGGTCGTGATCACATTGGGCTTGGCGTGGCGGTCCTTTTTCGGTTCGGAAAGCTTACGGGGCTCTTGCTCGGCCCCCGTCGGAGCGGTCCGACATGTTGGTGCGCGATTGTGGTTTTTTCTGGGGCCTCAGGATCCCCGAGTGCCTTGGCTTTTTCTTATGGCTTTTCCGCAAGCAGAAATTGTTGACGAGGGAGCATTGTGCAAGGTTATGGGGCAATGTCTCTAATTCCTGTGTACTTTGCAACTCGGCAGTGGAGACCGTGGAGCATTTATTCTTTGGTTGTCCCAGGGTCAGGGGTGTGTGGCAGGAGGCGGATCTGGCTTGGGTGTGCACGGATGACATTTCGGCCTTTTGCGAGTCGCTGGTGATGAACAGAAACAGAGCGAGAAGGGACATCTTGCTTACCATTGCGATCTTGTGGTCGATTTGGTTGGGGAGAAATCAAGCCATCTTTTCGGGACAACGCTTCTACAAGGAAAACGTGCTTCTGCAGTGTGCGAGACTTGTGGATACTTGGTCGGTGGTTTAGGCCACCGTGGGGTGCTTCTTTTTTGAGGCCGTGGGGTGCTCCTTTTTTGAGGCCTGTGGCGCCTTCTGTATAGTTTTTTTGTCTTGCCCTTTTATTCTGTTTTTGTTTTTCTGCTTACTTCTGTTTTTTCCCTCTTTCCTTTATTTAATATACTGGGGCAAACACCGCTGAGTGTATCCCCCTTTTCTTGGCGTCAAAAAAAGTGGTGCTCTAGTCTTCCAAGTACAAACAATTGCAGAGGAGAAGTGGATCAACGGCATGAAAGCTATGCGTTATCCAATCTTCCAGCTTCCAGCAGCATCAAATGCCACCTTTGGTTCAATCTTCTCTAGAATGGATAGCAAACACATGAAATCTTCATGTGCTTTTGAGAAAAGACCAACACTGGCATGGGCCTTCGCTTCGCCATTGATTGCGACCATCAATTGGCAATTGGAGCCTCAAAATTTGTCGCAAGATCCATTAATTTATGAGGGACTTTATGTGCTTGTCCAAACCTAATCACCCATTCAACCATACCAAGAAGTGGGTCCAATCCTCAAATCTTGGCTTTAGAAAACCAACAATCAACACCACCACCTTAACTACTCCTTTATGGATAGATGGGGTCGAGGTGGTATCCTCATTCATTCATTCTATCTGTCAGGTTTGAAGTCAACTTTAGCAAGTGAACATGCAATCCGTCAAGAAGACATCTTCGTTGTAGAGCAGATTCATGACCCACTTCTACAGGAGGGTGGAATTTCATGATTTGAAATCGTTGGAACTAATCTTTTTATTCATAACTAGTCAACATATTTTGGTACACATCACAAATGACATACCTTCACTTGACACATCTAAACTCCATCATATATATCTTCTTTGTAATGCATCTATCATGGAAATATTGTCATGGATTCAAGAATTAGAGAGAAAACATACCACTATAGAGAAGCATCGATCTTGAAACTACTGGTTCCCACCAAGGTTTGAAAAAACTAAAAACGGAACGAGGCAGTTTCCCTGGAATCGAGACGAGGCGTAGCCTCGAGGCAGTCGAGGCGTAAGTCTCAGTTTGCAAGGATACATATTTATAAAAACTACAATAAATATTTACTAATGAAAAAATATATATTCTGACTAACATATGATATATATCACTATAAGATATGATAAAATTATAAAGATAACAACACCGAAAGAAAGATATACAAATGTATGAGAATGCATCTGTTGCTATTCATCAGAATTCTAATTATCTAACCCAAGTTGAAGAACCGGCTATGCACCCCTCCTGCCATACCATACCCCAACAAGACGGGGGTCTTGCTGCCCGGTCAACGAGCTTGGGGGGAGGGGTCTAGGAGGGGAGCATGTGCGCTACCCCCTGCGGGAGTGTGGGGGCAGCGCCCCCGGCAAATTTTTTTTATTGAAGATTTTATTTCTATTTGGATATATGAATCTGTTTGTATGGGAATAGTACATGAACTCCCCTTGAATTCTATATTGTTTGTCCTTCTCGGCATATTGCATAGCTTATTGTGTAACAACTCCTTAAAATTAAGTTTACAAGTAATGTTTTAAATGATATTTGCGGATTCGTATGTTTAAGTGTATAACTTAAGAGTTTTTGACATAATTGGACATGATTAATGGCAAATATGAGCATGAAAGTGGCCAAATTTAAGCATTCATCTTGTATATTTATATCCTAAACAACTAGACCTTTATAAACATATGAAATTACTAATAGGATACATTATTAACATAAAAAATAATTTGAAAATAAAAAAGCCTCATGGACCGCCTCGCCTCCGCCTCGATCGCCTCGACCAACTGAGGCGGTCGCCTCTCAGAGGCCCCCTGAGGCGGCCGTTTTGGGGCGGTTTCAAGCCGCCTCACCTCGAGGCGTATGCCTCGTGCGCCTCGAAGCGCGTTTTTTTGAACCATGGTTCCCACCTCCGGAGAGCAACTTAGGTGATCCCCTTTGTAGTTGATGCTTCACGGGCTTCAAAATTGTGTTCTCAATCCACAGATTTGGCTCTGTCGCTGATTCACGAGAGAACTATATAATGTTCAATGCGGAATATGGGTAGAAAGCATCGTCAAACAAGTCATAGACATGTACTCATTTATATGAAACAATAGGAGGCTTGACTTTCGATGGTTACTTGCCCCGAAACTTTACCATTTCCTTGACTAATGGGTACATGCCGACACAAATTAACCCTAATCAACATGGTACCAACTAATAAACATTTTAATTAAGATCACATTCTCAAAATAAAACTTATAATCCTTGTAGACCATTCAATTTCACTCCTTTAGAGTCATCTGTATGACCATTGTGATTTTGAATATGTCAAAATTCCTCCTTTTAACCGGATCAACACAGGATAAAACATCAGAGTCCGAAGGATCTCTATATGCATTAAAAGAGGAAGCATCAAACCACCCTCAAGAGGAGGAGACACAAACATGTTGTGCAAAAACATGCGATCAACTTTCTTAGGCCCACCCATGCAGTAGACATGAGTTGTATCGGTCCTTGGCCTATCTTGAGCGGTATACGTTGCTTGCCACTCTACACCTCGACAACCATGCAAAGAATTGGATCTTTCAAGGGATGTTTACTCTTTAATTGGATTGACAACCCACGATTAAGGATGTCCATTGTTGAGGAAAATATGTTGTTTACTCTTAGAGCCCAACAATTCTCTTATATGGAAGAGAGAAACCCTAATGGATAAATTACATAGTAAGGATTGAGAAATAAATAAACTGAAAAAGAGTAACATAATACAAAACTCTCAACATTCCCCATCAAGCTAGAACATAGATGTAGGCTCTGCTTGGAACATCTCTTTAAGGGTCCTCATGCAAGAGCATTAGTAAATACATCTGTAGTATGATCTCCTGAACTAACATGAAAAGTGGTGATAATCCCCTTTTGAATCATATCACTAGTGTAGTGACATTCCACTTCAATATGTTTAGTTCTTTCGTGAAAGGTTGGATTATTTGCAATGAAGAGAGCTGCATGGTTGTCACACAACAACTGCATTGAAAGAGGTACATCGACGTCCAAACAAAAAAGAACAGAACTAACCCACAACATTTTAGTACTGCATTGCGTCATAGCTATGTATTATGACTCAGCACTGTATATTGCTACCACTGTCTGTTTTGTGCTTTTCCATGATACTAGAGACTTTCCCATACGCACAACAAATCCTGAAGTAGATTTCTTGTGCAACTAGCGTAATATGCATATGCACAAGTTGTGGCAGATAGTGAAGTTTCTCTGCTAAATAATAGACCTGTCTTTGGAGAAGATTTCAAGTATCTCAAGATCATGTATGATGTATCCATGTATACCTGTCTTGGTTGCTCCATAAACTGGCTAACATTGCTTACTGCAAAAGAAATATCAGGTCTGGTCATTGTAACATAGAGAAGCTTCCCAACCAGCTCTCTATACCTTCTTTTATCTACCTCCTCTTTAGTATCATCATGCAGTTTTATGTTTGGATCCATAGGTATAGATATCGGTCTGCAACTTGTCATTCTTGCTTCTGAAAGGAAATCGGTTACATACTTTCTTTGGGTCATGACAAGACCATGCTTGTTTTTAACAAATTCCAGATCCAAAAAGTAACACAGTTCACCCAAGTCTTTGGTGATAAACTATTGTCTCAAGAAGTTTTCGATCGCAATAGTACCATGAATATAATCTCCACTAACGATAATATCATCAAGATATACCAAGATAACAATTGTACCTCATCGAGTCTTCTGAACAAAGAGGGAATGATCAACAGTTGACCGTGTGAACCCTTTCTAGTCAATCAGATCTGACAGTTTTTCTGGAACCATGCCCTGGGGCTTTGCTTAATTAAGGCTATAGATAGCCTTATGGAGTCAACATACATACTCCTCAGTAACGAACCCAGGTGGCTGTTACATATATACCTCTTCCTGTAGACCACCTTATAGAAAGGCATTCTTGACATTAAGTTGGAATAGAGGCCAACATACCGCAACACCTGACAACAGAATCCACAATATGGAATGTCATGCAACTGGAGAGAAAGTGTCGAGGAAATCCACCCCGTAGGTTTGTGCAAATCCTCTGGCCACCAAATGTGCCTTGTATCGATCTACAAAATCATTTGTCTCGTGTTTGACAATAAATACCCATTTATAACTCACAAATGATGCCTTATTTGGAGCAGAAATAAGTGTCCATGTCCCGAGACTGGAGCACAACCATCTCTTCCTCCATGACAAGCTGCTAGTGGCTCTCCTTGAGGACCTCATGGTATGTGCGTGGGATGTCAATGACAGATAATCCCATGACAAACTTCCTGAAATCATGTGAAAGTCATACCAAAGATACATGTCCAGCGATGGGGTATTCGCACAAGTACGTTTGTCTTTCCGTAAGGCAGTATGCCGCAAGGCCCTAAATGTCGGTTTCGGTCACCATTTCGGTGACGACCGAAACAGAATTTCGGTGGAATTTCGGTGGAAATTCGACCGAAATATCGGTCATTTCGGTCATTTTTTGTACTAGGGCCCTCATATTTCGGTCATTTCGGCCATTTCGGTCGAATTTCGATTTCGACAGGATATCGATATTCGACAGAAATTCGACCGAATTTCGTTGAAATTTGAGGCCATGGTATGCCGCCCCAAATCAGTCTCCCGTGGTGGTCCCTGTTCATCATGTATATCTTCATGCTCATTCTGTACATGTTCGTGTTCATTATTTAAATTACTAGTGCCATCGGTGGAAATCAAGTTTTTAGAATTTACCTGAGGCGTGCTGAGTGATGGGAAGACATGGGAGTATGGAGAACATACTGAGGTGTATATGGAGGGGGTGGGAAAACAACTTCATCCCTAGACTTAGATGGACTCATCTTGTCACCTATAGGAGTATAAAACATGATAGACTCGAAGAATGTAACATCAACGCTAACATAATATCTACCCTGTACAAGATTAAAACACATATACACTATACACCTTCTAGGTATGAGAATACCCAACAAACATACATTTGACAGCTCTAGGAGTGAGCTTGTCACGACATGGATATATGCGGTATGGTAGCATCTGTGTGGAGTTGAGAGCGAAAAGAATCGTATTCCGTGTTAAGGGTAGCCAGAAACACCTTGATCATGACAAAATCTCGTTAGGCCTTATGTTGCTCTGGTGAGGCCGTCAGAGGTATGTAGCTATGGAGTTGCTCGAACATAACCTTAAGACAGGGGCAGACCCAGTATATCTCATGGGGGACCATGGTCCCTCCTTGATTCTTATATTTGCCTTGTATAATATCTTTATTTTATAATTTGACCCCTCCTTAAATATTAAATACTTATTTTTTTTAAAAATGAACAAACACTTATAATGGTCTAGTGGTAGTGGTGTTATATACGAGTGCATATAGCAACATAGAGCAGGGTTCGAATCCCATTAAATCCTATTATTTTTAAAATATACCATTGATATTGAATGAGATTTGACTTTCTGTATTATTGATATAGAATGAGATTTTAACTCACTTATCTCTCATAATCATGTATATTACTCATTATAAGTGGTCTAATTTTATTGTTTTCTTTTCACCATGATTTTTTTGTTCCAAAATTTAACTTGATAAGTTACCCTTACGGATAGATTTAGAAAGATTTAAATTAGTGTATTTATCGAAAATAAAAAAACCACCATCGAAATTAATAATCTATCTAAAATTTCGATCAATTTTAAAGTATTAAGAGCGTCAAAAAAAAAATTAAAGTATTAAGATTATAAGTATAATTTAATATAAAATGTGATTCAAGTTCATTTATATTTCTCATTATTTTTTGAAATCTCTATACAACAACAACAGAGCCTTTTCCCACATTAAGTAGGGTTGGCTACATGGATTCTTTGCCTCCATTCAGATCTATCTCGGGTCATTCTCGGGCTTAGATTCAATAAATTAAGACCCCTTTGTATAGTCTCATTCCAACACTTATTTGGCCTTCCTCGCCCTCTTTTAGCCAGATCAACATTCCGAAACTCGCATCTCCTCACCGGTGCATCAACTGACCTCCTTTGCAAATGGCCAAACTACCTTAAGCTATTTTCTCGCATCTTATCCTTAATCGGAGCTACACCAACTTTCCTTCTGATGGCATCATTCTGAATACGATCTTTACGTATGTGTCCACACATCCACCTTAGCATTTTCATTTCTGCTACTGCCATTCTCTGTACATGTTTATGGTTTACAGGCCAACATTCAGATCTATAGAGCATAACATGTCTCACA
This sequence comes from Ottelia alismoides, assembly GCA_037367405.1. Classification (NCBI taxonomy): domain Eukaryota; kingdom Viridiplantae; phylum Streptophyta; class Magnoliopsida; order Alismatales; family Hydrocharitaceae; genus Ottelia; species Ottelia alismoides. Next base: position 1,851,403 of record JAZKJV010000133.1, read on the forward strand.
TCTACTTTGTAAAACTTTCCTTTGATTTTCAAAGGACTTTTCTTATCACAGAAAACAGTAGAGGCTCCTCTCCACTTTAGCCAACATGTATTTATTCCATTTGTAACATTTCCATCAATTTCCCCATCATGTTCCAAAATAGACCCTATGTATCTAAAAGAATCTCTTCTGAATGTTATCATCACCTATCTTAACCTCAATTCCTTCACCATTGCTTCCATCAAAAGTGCACTCCATATATCCAGTCTTAATCCTATTTATACGAAATCTTTTAGTATCTAATGCATGTCTCCCGACATCAAGTTTCTTATTTACTCGATCTCTAGTCTCATCAATCAACACAATATCATCAGCGAATAACATACACCAAGGTATCTCATTCTGAATGTGACTTGTCAGCTCGTCCATAATCAAAGTAAAAAGGAATGGACTCAAAGTTGAACCTTGATGCAGACCAATGTTGATGTCAAAAGTCAGTCTTCCCAGACTGTATCCTTACACAAGATGAAATCCTATCATACATATCTTTTATGAAGTTAATGTATATGACATGTACTTGTCTATTCTCCAAAACTCTTCACAATATCTCTCGTGGGACAGAATCATAAGCCTTCTCTAAATCAATAAAAACCATGCGAAGGATCTTCCTTTCAGCTCTGTAAATCTCCATTGTTCTCTTTAGCAAGTGGATGGCTTCAATCGTTGAGCGACCTTGCATGAATCCGAATTGGTTTTCTTTTACTTTGGAAACTTGCCTCAGCCTTCTTTCGATCACACGTTTCCAAATTTTCATAGTGTGTCTCATCAACTTGATACATCAGACTTTGAACAATTTTGAATGTCTCATTTATTCTTATAATTAGGCACCGTGATGCTTCTCCATTTTCAGGTATTTTCTTGCTTCGCCAAATAACATTGAATAAATTTGTAAGCCAAGTCAAACCACGCTCACCTAAAACTCTCCAACTTCTATAGGAATGTCATCGGGTCATACGTCTTTTCCATGTCTCATAACCTTCAAAGCCTCCTCTACTTCCGTACTTTGTATTCATCTATAGCTTGCACGATTCAAGAACTACTAGCTAGATTTCCCAAAGTGATCTCTCTATTTCCTTCCCAATGAAAAGCTTATGGAAGTATTTCTTCCATCTAGTCTCTATATCCTTCTGAGTAACAAGCACGTGATCCTCCTCATCCTTAATGCGTCTCACTTGAGAAAAATCTTCGGTCTTTCTTTTTTTTTGCTTTAACCAGCCTGAATATATTCTTCTGGCCTTCCTTAGAGTCAAGTTTTTTGTACAAAACTTCATAAGCTTTTGACTTAGCTTCGCTTACCACCTTCTTTGCTTCCTTCTTTACTATTTTGTAGTTTGCGACAATTTCATTTGTTCAATCCTAAGACATAGCTTTAAAGCAATCTCTTTTAATTTTGAGATTCTCTTGCACCCCCTACTCCACAACCAAGCCCTTTTTGGCATGGAGCTTCTCCCTTTGACTCGCCTGGCATCTCTTTAGCTACCCTTCAGATACAAGATGCTATTGCCTCCCACATCTCATTAGCACTTCTGTTACAATCCCAAGATAAGTATTCTAAAACCATCTCCTTGAAGTTTGATTGCTTCAATTGAAGATTCCACCCTCTAGTTCTGGTGATCTTGGAAACCCTCATTTTCTTGGCTAGCCTTTTTATTTGCACATCCATGACTAACAAGCGATGTTGGGTAGTCAGACTCTCTCCTGGGATTACTTTGCAGTCTTTGCAACACAACCGATTTTTTCTTCTCAATGCAAAGTAATCTATCTGAGTTCTAGTCGAGCCATTCTTATAAATAATTAGATGCTCCTCCCTCTTCTTGAAGAGAGTGTTTGTAATGAAAATATCATAAGCCGTTACAAAATCCAGAAAGACTTTTCCCTCATTTCTATTCACGAAGCCATGTCCTCCGAGAACACTAGCATACACTGAAGCATCCTTTCCTACATATCCATTAAGATCACCACCTAGGCAAATCATCTCTCTTTGTGGGATTCCTTGCATAATCTTATCCAAATCCTCTCAAAAAGCTTGTTTAATCCTATCTCCTAAATCAATTTGCGGTGCATAAATTGAGATGATATTCAAAATTTCTTCTTCGATCACCACTTTTAGCAATATAATCTGATGCACAGACCTTTGCACCTCAACCACACAATCCTTTAAATCCTTATAAATAATCACTCCAATACCATTTGCCCTTATCTTTACCCGAATACCAAAGTTTAAAGCATGTCTTCTCGATCTCCCTTGCTTTCTCTCCGACCCATTTTATCTCTTGTAGACATAATATCTGAGTCATCCTTCTTTCCATCGTATCGACTATCTCCATCGATTTGCCAGTCAAAGTGCCAATATTTCAAATACCTATCCGCGACTTCCTTTGCAACCTCTTTTGGACTAACTTCTTTACTCGCATGCATCCATCATACGAGAACTCTTGCAAATTTTGGACTACATCTGGGTGGCGATGCAACGAAACTAGCTTATTTACTCGTACACGTTCCTCATGCGAGAACCCTAGTAAATTTTGAACCACATCCGGACAACGATGTAGCGGTCCTTACCAACTTCTCATTGCATTCGGGCGCAAGTAGGGAACGCCCCAACAAAATCTAGATGTTGCTTAAATCCATATTTAAGAGATCCGAAAGGTTTGAGGTAAATACCTAAACAGTGTTCTTAGATAACACTTTTTAAGAATTTATCCGAACGGTTTTGAGACAAATTCCTAATAGTGTTCTTAAAAGAACACAATTTAAGAATTTATCTCTCCTGCGTTGGCTGTCAGCTACTTAACTCGCAACCCTCCTCAATTTATCCGGGCTTGGGACCACCATGGCTGGTTTAAATTTGTTTTTCTTTTTAACCACATTTTTTGTTTGAAAATTTCAACTAATAAGTTAGTTAGTATTAAGAATGGATTTAGAAATATTTTAAATTATTAAATTTAACAAAATTAAAAACCGTCATGGATGTTAATAATCTATTTGAAAATTTAACTTACTAGGAGATTTATATTTTAAATTTATCAAAATTTCAAAACATCGATTTAAATTATTGACTTTATTTAAAAATATCATTTGAATTATAATTATTTTCATTTTTGAATATATATATCTCATTTGAAACAAACAATTTTAAATATTAAAATTATATGTATAATTTTTTAAAATGGAATTCAGGTTAATTTATTTCTTCCATTATCTCCCACTCTCCTTATAATTGAATTAAATTTTGCTGTTCATTTATAAAATTGAAGGTACATAGAAATATTTACAACAACAACAAAGACTTTTCCCACAATTAAGTAGGGTCGGCCACATGGATTCTTCGCCTCCATTCAGATCTATCTATGGTCAATCTCGGGCTTATATCCAAAAAACTAAGATCCCTTCTTATAGTCTCTTTCCAACACTTCTTGGGTCGTCCTCGCCCTCTCTTAGCCGGCTCAACTTCCCAACACTCGCATCTCCTAACTGGTGCATCCGCTGATCTTCTTTGCAAATGACCAAACGATCTTAAGCGGTTTTCTCGCATCTTGTGTTGATTGATGAGACTAGAGATGTAGTAAATGAGAAGCTTGAGGTCTTGGGACGTGCATTAGAGACTAAAGGATTTTGTATAAGTAGGACTAAGACTGAATATATGGAGTGTACTTTTGATGGAAACAATGATGAAGGAATTGAGGTTAAGATATGTGATGATAACATTCAGAAGAGAGAGGTTCCTTTAGATACTTGGGGTCTATTTTGCAACATGACGGGGAAATTGATGGAGATGTTACAGATAGAATAAATGCAGGTTGGCTAAAGTGGAGAGGAGCCTCTACTGTTCTCTGTGATAAGAAAATTCCTTTGAAAATCAAAGGAAAGTTTTACAAAGCAGCTGTGAGACATGCTATGCTCTATGGATCTGAATGTTGGCATGTGAACCATAGACATGTACAGAAACTAGCAGTAGCAGTAATGAAAATGCTAAGGTGGATGCATGGGCACACACATACGTAAAGATCGTATTCAGAATGATGCATCATAAGGAAAGTTGGTGTAGCTCCGATCGATGATAAGATGCGCGAAAATCGCTTAAGGTGGTTTTTCCATTTGCAAAGGAGGTCAGCTGATGTACATGTGGGGAGATGTGAGTTTTGGAATGTTGATTGGCTAAATGAGGACAAGGAAGGCCCAAGAAGTGTTGGAATGAGACTATGTGTTCATTTGGTTACTACGTTACCCCAAGGTAACCCGATTTACCCCATACATTCCTGGGTCATTCCTGGGTTGGAATTCCATTACAAATCAATGTGATATCACATCAAATTCCTTATTCCAACCCTCTACCAACCCTCATAATCATCTAAACAACTACTATTCACAGGAGGTTACCCCAACCCAATATCCAAACGAGCCCTATATGAATGGATCTGTGACACCCTCGGGATCCAGGTACCCGTTTGCACAGCACTCGCAACATATAAATTCACTAAAAGATCGCATTAGTTGTACTAAAACTGAGGAGATATTCAAAATCAATATAAACAATCACAGAGCCAACAAGAAGTGTCCTCAACTTTTTATTTGCATTAATTTCAATATAGTTTACATGTAATAACCGAAATATTACATTGTATAAATGTTTCTCAAAAAGTGACAGAAGAGAAACAAAAACATTGTACATAGACTAACCAAAAACTGCAACAACTGTACCGTTGGGTATAACAACAAATGCTCGGGGATCATCGGTCATCTCCTGGTCAGCTTTGGATGTCATGGTTCTGCACGAAAACCAACACCACTCATAGTAATTGACATTTGTTGATATTTCTATTTGTGTTTTTCTCTTCTTGGGATATTATATGATGCAGTGTCTTTTGTACATTTAATATATATATATATATATGGAAACTAATGAAATGTGAATTGGTGACACTTGTTGTTGGCTCTGTGGTTGTTTACATTAAATGCGAATGTCATTTCGAAACGTAAAATTTTTTCCCTAAATTTCAGTAACCTAATGCGATATTTATTGAATCCAATGCTGCAAATCATGTGTAAACGGGTAACCGGATCCCGAGGCGTAACAGTTTGGTATCAGAGCTAATCTTATAGATATCAAAAATCTAATTTCAACACCTTTCTCCACTAGATCAGGATGATATCTATTATTGAAATGCCAGCTAAAGGTCGCATCTACCACAAGACAAACAAATGCCTTGATTCTTGTAGGAAACTCTACAATTATATAGCAGATGCTCAATACGAGGTATTATATCATATGCATTAGAAGTATACTCATATGCAAGGTTTTAAAAATCGGACCGAACATCAAATCAGGCATGTATCGATTTTTGATTTTTATGGTCAAACCAATGGGATCGACCGGTCAAACCGGTGATGATATCAGTAGTTCAAAAAAATTGAAAAAGATCTAACCGTTATATTGTTGGTTTGGTTTTTACGGTTCAACCGGGTCGAATCGAGTTAGACCGTTATATCATACAAATAAATACGAAAAATGCTACATCATATCTTTTGAGGATTTGTTTACTCCTTTCCTTCTAAGTTTTTCCAATAACACTTATAGCCCTATTTTTAATATAATTGCATGTGTCCCCTATATTTTTACAAAATCAATAGTAGTGGTATTTTATTAGTATACTTGTGCTCTTATTTTATACCAACATAAGGATGATATTGTGAATTTTTAAGAAAATATTGGAGCACAAGTGGAATTTCTTAAAAGTTAGAGGTATAAATGTTCTTAAAAAACTCGAAAGACATAATAATCATATTTCGTAAAATTTATATAAATACATATATGTGATGTAAAAAATTACTAATTTTAAAACTATTTAAACTCTAATTAACGACAAGTATTGTTAATTTATTACTTCTCATAGTATTATTATGACAACGTCTTCTTCGTTTGTTATTATTACAAGTGGACAACCTCATACACAATGTGGGAAGAGAGCGACAATGCACATTCCTCTGTAGAAGCTGTATCATGTCCCCCCGCAGATATCTTCTTCGTCTACCTTCGAGTCCTAGGCTTGTCAGCTTGGGAAGTATCACTGATCTTCTTTTTCGGTCGTCAGAGTCGTAGTAGTAGTCATTTATTTGAGTTAGTTTATTTTGACATTTGTGGTCCCAGTCGTGTTCCTGATCACCAATGACACATGTTTTATCTTGTAGCCGTGGATGCTTTTTCTAGACTATCATGGATTTTGCTTCTGAAAAATAAGTTTGAGGTTGGATTTGTCATTCAATCATTCATTATTGGAAATAAATAATATTTTTCTGCTACTGTTAAGTTTGTTTTTGAAAAACAAGCTTTATTTTTTCGTCTTTTTTCTTTTTATATTTTTATTGTATGAATAGAAATGCACTAGACAATCTAGACTCTATCATTATCTCAAGATATTATTCCATTGTTTTTGAAAAAAAATCCATAGTATATATGTAATGATGTACCCTTCCATTTGTAATAGAAATGACTATGCATTTGTAACTAAAATGATAGCCTTGTAAGATCCATGTGATATTTCTTTCAAAAAAAGATCCATGTGATATTAATGTGACTTTCTGGAAATTAAAATATGTGTGCTTGTGCACGCATTGCACATGATTTTTTTAAACTGAAGTGGAGACTTTTTTTGGTTACTAAAAAGCCATTGATATTTTTTTTTATAGAAACTTTAACTACAATCTTTAAAATATACACCTGTACTTGTAAGAACGTAATTTATGTGTTTATGTAAAATTCAAGATATACTTATAGTGTTGTATACTTCTACTTTAAAACTAAGACTTTGTGACTTTTGAGATGGGTTTTTATGAAATTGATTGCCTAAATTATAGTGTTGTATACTTGTGATTTTGTCGGTTAATTAGAAAGTTCAACTTGTAAGTTTAGTTAGCTTTGTGTTTATTGATTGCCTAAATTGTGAGTTTGTTGACTATGTAGATGGCTACAGCTCCAGCGAACGTCGCTTCTGGTAGCGACTCGTCTTTTTATGTGTTGTCGGGATCAACTGATCTTGCATGGCAATACGATCACCTGCATATTGTGCAAGAAGATTGTCAAGGGTGGTGTGTATAGGTTCAAGCAACATCTAACACACCGAAGAGGTAACGTAGCTGCATGTCCCAAGGTGGATGAGGAAACAAAGAAGAAAATGATTGCGTATTTTGATGATGTTGTCAGGAAGAAGTCCCAGAAAGCCGTTGATGTTCATGAGATGAGGGAGGAAGTTGATATCACTGGAGATGTGAGTTTGACGAAGAGATCACGAGTCTCCGAATTCTTGGAGCAGACTGTCGCAGTGGAAGCGTCATCATGTCAGATGAGATGACCATCAAGGGTGCATTCTCCAAGGATCATCGTGATAGGGTTACATCGTACATATCCAAATGGACATATACATCGACGATCCCGTTTAATGCATTGACGACGAAAAACTTCTTGCAGATGGTGGAGGCGATTGGGAAGTACAGGCCTGGACTAAAGCCTCCCACGAGGTAAGAGCTTAGTGGTCCGCTTCTGAATAAGGCAGTGATGGAGATTCACGATGGCTTGCAATGTCATCGTGATACGTGGACGTCAGCAGGATGCTCTTTGATGACTGATGCGTGGACGGACAAGCGAGGAAGGAGCATTATCAATTTTTGTGTCAATTGCACCTTGGGGACTTCATTTTTGAAGTCCATATATGCTTCAGATGATGCTCATACTGTAGAATACATCTACAAGTTGGTAGAGGAGTGCCTGAATGAAGTGGGAGTGGATAAAGCAGTTCAGATTGTGGCGGATAATGCTCCGCCAATGTAGCAACAAGAAGATTGTTGGTCACCAAATATCCGCAGATTTGGTGGACTCCGTGTGCCGCACACTCTATTGATCTTGCTTTGGAGGAGATAAGTAGAGAGACAAAGGTGAGGAGTGCAATCACAAAGGCGAAGAGGCTTACGGTGTTCATCTACTCTCACACCAAAACTCTAAGCTTGATGCGCAAGTTCACCAGCAAGAGGGACATTGCAAGGCCCGACCAAACAAGATTTGCAACCAATTTTCTCACTCTTGAGAGCCTAAATGAGAAGAAAGACAAGCTGAGATTGATGTTTTCCTCAGAAGAGCGGAGAAACTGCAAGTGGTATAAGACCAAGAAGGGAGAAGCAGCGAGTTCCATTATATTCAGCCCTACGTTCTGGACCATACAACACGTGCTATCAGAGTTTTCACTCCATTGGTTCGTTTATTGTGTTTGGTTGATGCAAATCGACGTCCATCCATTGGCTTTGTCTACGGAGGGCTTGAAGAGGCCAAGCGGGAAATAATTGCAGCATTCAATGGCATGGAGTCATCTTATAATTTTTTTGTGGATGCCGCTACCTCCAAGTCTAAAGGGAGACTCGATACTCTATTGCATCTAGCAGCTTATTACTTGAACCCATTTTTCTTCTACACCGAGTCTCATGGTGATCCGGATGTTGTGGTGAGGAGAGTGCTTAAGGAGTGCATGGAAATTTTTTTATCCAGATTTGGATATGCAAAATGCAATTACCAAGGATGAACTTCCGACATATAGTCTTGGTCGTGGAGATTTTGGCAAGCCTTTAGCTGTGAGACAGAGGATGACAAATGATGGTAATTTTGATCTAGGTATTGCAGTCATTGTTTTCTATTAATGTTAATCATTTATTTTATTATGTTGACCGATTCTCTATTTTAATAGCTAATTGGTGGCATAATCATGGAGATGACACGCCTCATTTAAAAGCTATGACTATCAAAATCTTGAGCTTGACGTCTTCATCATCGGGATGTAAGCGTAACTGGAGTACATTTGACTCGGTAATGTCTCCACTCCACCCGCCCAATTCGATTAGTAATAGTAAAATTTAAATTAGTAATTGATATAAAGTTATACTTTTTTGGTCTTCAGATCCATACCAAGAAGAGAAACAGGTTGGAGACGAAAAATCTGAACGATCTTGTGTATGTGCGTTTCAATTCCAACCTGCAGGAACGTCGAGTTGAGAAAGAAAGAGATCCTCTCTCATCTCGTGATCGTGCACACATGGCTGAATGGACCGGAGATGCTCATAATGAGGAGGTTATTCCAGGTTCCGGGCTGACATGGGGTGTTGTAGTACATACTAGTGGTGTCAAAGAGAATTTGGAACCAAGAAGGAGCCAACGAGGTGAACGTGGAAGGGGAGCTTCATCGTCAAGCTCCAATGCTACACTGATGAATGAGGAAGAGGAGCTACATCTTGAGGATATAGAAGAAGAAGAAGATGAAGAGGAAGAAGGAGATGAAGAAGAAGAAGAGCTGGACTTGTATGCCGACATTGAGGATTGAATCCAACGACTTGTGACACTTGTCTTATTTTTAGCTTGTATTATTTTTTGGGCATGTTGTATTTTTTTTATTTTTGAACATCTTCTTGTAATATGTACCAAACATTTTGTTCTTAATTTGCTTCTTTTTTCCTTCTCTTGCTATATTTTTTTAAGCTCTTAAAAATATTAAAAGTGCTAAATATATGAATATAAATGAGAGTATATGTTATAAAAATTGATCTATATATTTAAAATAATAAAAAATTCCAAACCGACTAATGCCTGACTAAATCCGATTACTCTTCCGACTGCAGATTAATCCTTAGTCAGTGACCCTGCCGACGAGTACCGACTATCGACTTTTGGAACCTTGGTCCATACAATAAGTTACTTTACAAGACGAGCGTGCGCCTTCTCAGGAGGCTAGTTTACAGGGTGAGGAGGATGCATGTGACCTTGATGTGCATATTGCTATGCGGAATCAGAGGCGTATGTGTACTACGTATCCCTCGCATCCCTTGTCTCTCCGGAGCGTATTTCAGAGGATTTCAAGAGGTTTGTTATAGGTCTGTCAGCCTTAGAGATTCCATGAACACATCATGAGGAAATGCATGACATTTAGATCTGGCCAATGGGCCGGGGGCCTCCATCCAGCCCGCTCATGGGTCGGGCTTAGGCTAGGAGAGTTGAGGTATGGGCAGGCCCAATCCGACCCACCAAAAATAACATATATATAGAGGCTAGATAAGACATGTATTAATACGATATACTTCAAGTTTTTCATATGTGATGCTAGTTTTACATAAAATTTAACAGTTTACATGTCAAGTAACATGTAAACAACTTATATTAGTCATATGAAATATAAATGGTGGTAATAAAATCATTTATACTTATTACATAGCATTTAAAAAATCAATGGAAAAAAATGGGCCCATTGCCCGATCCATGACGGGCTTTGGACATAGGTTTTAGAACATCAGCCCGTTTGGCCCAGCCCACATTTTGGCAAGATATAGGGACAATTAGTGGTGTCTTGCCATGGAGGAGGAGATGGTCGCGTTACAGTCACATGGCATGTGTAGCCTTGTTACATCTCTTATAAGGGCACCTGTGGTGGGATGCAAGTGGGTGTTCACAGTGAAACACTGAACATATGGCAGTGTTGGTAACTATAAGGTGAGGCTTGTGGTTCCTGTGTTCACCCAGACGTATGGGGTGGACAATCATGATACTTTCTCTCAGTGGCTCGTCAATCTACACTGTGGATCATTCTCTCATTTGCAGTGACACATGATTGGTCCTTATTCCAGCTTGATGTGAATAATTCTTTTCTCTATGGTGACATGCATGTGGAAGTCTACATGCAGCAACTACCGCGGTTCGCTGCTGAGGGGGAGTGTCAGATGGTTTGTAGAATTCATAATGCTATATATAGCCTTAAGCAGAGCCCTAAAGCATGGTTTCAGAAGCTCTCAAACTTGATAGACCAGCGAGAGTTCATGAGATCGATTGTAGATCATTCACTTTTCATTCGAAGGACTCGGAGAGGTACAATTGCTTTATTGGTCTATGTTGATGATTACATTGTTACATGGGATGATGTGCAAGGTATCTGTGCAACTAAGGATTTCCTTTGTTAGGAGTTTAGCACCAAGGACCTTGACGATTTACGTTACTTCCTTGGACTTGAGTTTGCTAGGAACCAACGAGGTCTTGTTATGACCTAGAGGAAATATGTTACTAATCTTCTCTCTGAGACATGCATGACGGATTGCAAATCTGCCACTACTCCCATGAACCCTAACATGAAGTTATATGATGATGATACAGAGGAGGTGGACAAGAGGCGGTATAAGACAAGAGGCGGTACAAGGAGCTCATTAGGAAGCTCTTATATGCGACCGTCACCGGGCCAAACATATATTTTGCATTTAGCGGAGTTAGCCAGTTCATGGAGCAGCCTAGACACGCACGTATGGATGCAGTTCACATGATTTTGTGGTAAACCAGTTCATGGAGCAGCCTAGGCATGCATGTATGGATGTTGTTCACATGATTTTGAGGTACCTGAAGATCTCTCATGGTATTGGGTTGTTCTTTAGCAAAGAGGCATCCCTTGCCATTACAACGTGCACATATGCAGATTATGCAGGATATCCCAAGGACAGGAAGTCTACCTCAGGTTTTGCAGTGTTCGTAGGGAGCTCTTTGGTGTCGTGGAAGAGCAAGAAGTAGACATTGATTGCCATATCTAGTATAGAGTCAAAGTACAGAGCCATGACACATGTGAGTACTGAGACGGGTGGGTCATATCTGTTCTGACTAACTTAACTATTGACGTGTCTCTTCCTATGCATCTCCAATGCGAGACGATCATGTTGTTTTTTTCATTGCCAACAATCCTACCTTCCTTGCGAGGATCAAGCATATCGATGCTAGTTGTCACTACACTCCTGACATGATTCAGAAGGACTTTATCTCTACTTACCACATCAACTCAGGGGAATAAACAACAAATGTGTTCACCAAGGCCCTAACCAGAGGGCCATTCTATAATTGTTGTTCCAAGCTGAGTGTGATAGATATCTATGCTCCATCTTGATGGGGAGTGTTGAGACATTATTTATCTTTTCACCTTTTCATGTATTATTTCCTTTCGTATCTATTATGTAATTTGCTCAACAACAGTTCTATATAAAAGAACTCTAGAGCTCTCTCATAACACAATTCGTTCTTTTCTCTCCACAGTGTAGGTCAAATCTTTACTCCACTTCCGTTCTCTCATACTAGTCAAAATCGTGAAGATATCTGACCAAATTGGGAGAAGAAATAAGTATAAAAATAAGTATATAATTTTTTCTTCCGTTTTCCATTTAATCATCATCCTCGTTATCTTCTCTTTTTCATTCTCCTTTCCCTTTTCAGTCCTTCAAACAAAATAGAGGTGCATGCATGAAGCAGGTGTAAATACCAGAAGGAGATTACGCCCCATGTTTTTTCTTCTGCAAGCATTATGGTTCTCGATAGAATCCATCTCCACCATGTTGGCGCCAAACTCGAGGCATTCACCACACCTCTCCTGTGCAGCTCTTGTCGCCAACATGGTTCTGTGCCTAGTTGCATATCCTTGCTCACCACTGCAGTTGGCATCGTTCCGTCACAGTTTACATATCATGAGAATCACTTTCTTTGATGTGCGCGTCGCCTCTTACACTGTTGCTGCATGTGTTTGCACATTCTGCAATTGTCGCCTCCACTGTTTGTGACTATTGGGAATCCATGATCCATTACATACTGCCATCGTTGTGATGCCTTCAGATCATCGCGTCATGCCATGTAATCTGATTGCATCACTGACTCCAGTGCAGTGCCACTTGCATCGTCCTTGCTTCCTTTGGTTTCTTGTGGGGTGTACTTGTCTCATGTACAATGCCACCATCGTCATGGTGACCCCCTCGACCATCTTGAATTAAGTTCCTTTCTTGTTGCATGAGTTTCATAGAGGATCAATGGGCATAATAGCATGAACTTTGACAAAATAGAAACCTAAGGTCACATAGAAAACAAACTTAAGTTCTCCAAGATGGATTACTATTATACCATGCATAAAAAGATAAGCAACAAATATGAATTTGTGATTCTAGACGGTTAGGATGATCATCCTACTCCACAGGAGAAGCAACATACTAGTCGTTTTCTCATTGATTCTTCTCCTTGAAAGATATAGTGTAAGACCCACAAACATCTTTCACAATAGGCGATGTGAGACTGAACACATCACTGGTACTACTTGATAGATGGATCTTTCCACGATATATGTAATTGACCAATTAACTCAACTCTTCTTTATTCTTCACAATTTTGCAAACCCTGAAGCAATTGCATTTTGCAGTGCTTGATCATGCTTTCTGGTATTATGGAATCTATTGGGCTTTTTGAATTATCAACTTAAATATAAAGTTCTCGGTAGTCCACATAAACCGTGAAATGGATTACATGGTATAAATTCTTATATTGTACACACTTCAATGGTCAGGTGGTAGTGCAGTATGCCTACCACCCAAAAGACTAGGGTTCAAATCCCTCCTTGTGGGGGTTGCTTTAAGCAGCCTACAACCAACATAAAAATAGTCAGATCTTTTAACATGGATTTGAGAAAGAATCTATGTAGTTCAATAGAGAGAAGTTCGTGCTCGTGTCTTTGGTTCATCTGAGGAGGTTGCTTCCAAGTGTGGTTTGACTTTAGTTATGGCTGCTTGGAGCCTGCCTCTACCTTAGCTAGGTAAATCATTATCTTGGGGTAAGCTTTAGCATGCCCAATTATATGCCTATATTGTAGTAAATGGAGCATAAACTGGTTGGATGGAAGGCGAAGTGCCTATCATGCGTGGTAGGCTGGTCTCTTGATGATACCCGTGTTCTATTTGATTGCACACAAGCTGCCAATAGGGACACAACAAATTGAAAGTTTGATGAGAAACATTTGTTTTCAACTAGATTAGTTTGGGGGGTTGCATTGGCCGGTTGGGGCTCGATTATGATGCTTGTGAAAGAGGGTGGTGTGTAGGTTTTAAGGATAAATAGGTGAGCGTGGCCTTGCTTATGTTATGAAGTAGGTGATCATGCTTCAGGGAGGCAGTAAGGACTTTGCAAACTTCTCAGGGGCATTTACCGCTTCTATATATCTATATGTTAGAGTATGCACCATTTATCATGTAGGATGGGTAAACCTTCCAAGATCCATTTATCACATCCATGAGTTTAGTCCCACATCTACCAGTGGTGGGACTTGTACGCTCTGTGGAGGCTAAATAAGAAGCCACGTACCTTTTGTATCAGATGAGAAAGTGCAATGCATACATCATCCCTTTGAGGCATTCTCTTGTGGGTTTCATCCCGCTCCGTAGGGTGTAGAGTTCCACGTTAAAATCCCGATGTCCCTAAAGTTTTTATTCTTTTTCTTTGATTCCGCTTCCACATTATATTTTCTAACATGGTATCCGAATGGGTTCAATTCTCGAGGGTTTATTTTTCTGAGATACGAATTTTTTGTATTCTTGAAAATTATTGTCCATGTTATGAGGAAGTGTTCTTGGAATTTCTACATTGAAGATTGTTTTTTATTTTGAGATCGTGCAAACTAGGGTTCCCGAACAAGAACCCTAACTCAACGGTGAAGTTGGTTCTCCAAGTTCCATGCGGCACCGGTGATGCCCTATCGTGGTTCATGGAACCTGAGATCGGGAAAATTTTTTGCGGAGCAAATACAAGCAGTAAGTTCCATCTCTTGAGCTTCACAACTCCATCACCAGGTGGAGCTTGATCTCTAGGCCCCAACTAGATCTCCAGGTGGGCCCAACCTTTGTGGGCTCTCCTCTCACTCGCGAAGAAGAGGCCGACGAAGACCGAAGGAAACCCTAAGCCACGCCATGTAACAACCTGGAAGTAGGTTATCATCAACACCGAGCCCCTGGAACTCCCCATCTCGTTGAAGCTTGCTGCACCACCTCCAGTCCCAGGCAGAGCCTCTCCATGCTAGCAGGTGGCGCCATCCCCTTGGTGCAACTCCAGGCGATCCCCCACCTCCCTCCAAGTCCAGCGAGATCATCTCTAGCGAGACCTCCTCCTTGCGCCCATCCAGTCACCTCCAGCCACACGGATCCAGGCGACGTCGCCCCGAGCTCCTCTTCCAAGAAGAGCGATTCACAACCCTCCATCGACGGCGAGAACAAGCCCCCAACCCTAGTTGGTGCAAGCTTCGCACATCGCGGCGCAGCTCCAAGCGGTGCCTTGTCTCAAGGAGCCTCACAGAAGCGCTCCATCTCCTTCCAGGTGCAGGCAGCACGATCCCTTAGCGGCGCCCTCAATACTCCTTGCAACAGGCAGCGGTTTTGAGAGAGGGTTCCTCGAGGGGAACCCTAAAAGATCGTCTTATCTTTGGCTCAACGGACCTGTCAATGTTCAGGAAGGCGGTATGTGGTATTCAGTCGGAGGGGTCACTGCATAGAGAGTATGCGGTATGCGGGGAGTATGCGGTTTTATGCGGTTAGGTATTTTTTAATATTAAAAATATAAATAAATATTTAATATTATGTTAATATCCTCTAAATATTATATCTCTTGATTATAATAATAAAAAAGTAAAGGTACTGGGAACAATATTGGGATAAAAAGTAATTTAGAGTCAAATGAGCAAAAGCATCAATTGAAAGAGCATATGACAACATGCCTTCCTCCAAGTGTTATCAATAAATACAAATATGCTCTCAAAACATAGACATTCGAAATGATGTCAAAAAGATAAAGCATCCAAAAACAGAAATCGTCCAAAAGCTTCATTCTGATTGCCATTCATCTTCAAATTCCACTTGAGGAATAGGATCCTCGTCACTCTCTTCATTAGTTGCAAACTCATCAGCTTCATCATTATCTTCCAATGTAGCAAGTCTTGATGCATCAACAATTCTTTGACTCCGTCTATGTTGCACAAGATCTTCTACACCGGTGGCCTCAGCTACCAAGTTCCATGTTAATCCTGATCCTGGAAACACCTCTTCCTCTCCCCCTTCTGCAATCCACTCGCTTACATTATTACGATCCTTGGAAACTAATAAATCCTTTCCTTTTCCCATCTGACGCTCTCTCAATTTCGAGTTGAATTTAACAAATACCAAATCATTCAACCTCTTGATTTCAAGTTTATTCCTCTTCTTTGTATGAATCTACAATTAAAACAATATATCATTACATTCACTATTTATAAATGACAATTATTAGCAATATACTTTGAATTACCGATGAGAAAATGCTCCAATTCCCTGCACATCCAGAAGAGGAGGATGTCAACTTCAAAATCCTCATTGCCATAGCCGTTAGATTAGGACACTCTCCACCATATAGCATCCACCAATTATATACATATAAGAACTTTGGGATTAGATTGTCCTATAAAAACTAAAGTGGTGATGCTAATTAATACGAAATAATCACAATACCCGGATAAAGCGGTCGTCAAGTGTCGATCTTTGTTTCACGGCTAACGGCTTGTCAAAAGATCCTTGTGTATTCTTGTACACGATCAATTCCTTTGATGCGATTACATCTTGAATTTTCAAATCAGGATAAAAGATTTCCATGCATCGCATGAAGCCCTCCACAACATAGCCCCCCTTTTCAATGACACTACTATCTCTATAGTAGTAATATGGATTTAGAAAATAAGCAGCAAGATGAAGACGTCTATCCAACCTACCCTTTGATTTTGAGTCAATGCCGTCGATAAAGGGCTTGCATTGTACTTCATTGTCTTTGAACACTGACATTATTGCCTTTCTGGCATCCAATAATGCACCGTATACAAATCCCATGGATGGTCTTTGATTCCCTTCAACAATACGCAGAACATAAACCAAGGAAGAGAAGATCTTCAGTGTCATAGACACTTGGTTCCAAAATGCAACACTGAAAACAATAGATGAAGATATTTCTCCTTTCTTTGTCCTTGACCACTTGCATTGCCTCCATTCATCAGATGAGAACATCAATCTCAACTTCTCTTTTTTGTCCATTACGCTCTGTAGTGTGAGAAATGTGGTATCAAACCTTGTTTGTCATGACCGTACAATCTCTCCCTTTTGTGTGAATTGCCTCATCAAGCTCAAGGTCCTTGCATGGCTATAAATGAATGTAGTGAGAGATCTTGCCTTGGCAATTGTATTTTTGACCTTGGGTTCTTTCCTAAATTCTTCCAGCATAAGGTCTATGCAATGAGCTGCACATGAAGACCAAAATATCCTTTGATACTTAGTCCTAAGTATCCTTCCAGCAGCTAAATTGGTCGATGCATTATCACTGACGACCTGAACAACATCATCAACTCCAACCTCTTGAATAGTTTCATCCACCAACTTGGATATATACTCTGCAGTGTGGAGCTCAGATGATGAGTCAACATACTTTAAGAAGTATGTGCCCGGCACAATTCACACAAAAATTCATGATGCTCCTACCCCTCATATCTGCCCAATCATCCGTTATGATGGAACAACCATCCTTTTTCCATAACATCTTATGGCTACTTATGAACTCCTTCGTCTCCTCAACTTCATTCAACAATGTCTCTGAGATCTCATAATAAGAGGGAGGCTTGTATCCTGGTCCATATTGACCAATTGCCTCACACATACGAACAAAGGACTTGTGGGTGACCACATTGAATGGAATTTGACATTCATAGAAGAACTTGGCTACAAACTTATTGACCTGTGCACGTTATTCCTTGCAAAATGCATCTTTGATTGAACTTTGATGCATTTTGCATTCTTCATTCGATTCCGACATTTTCTGTCTTTTTTCCTCTCTTTCATGTGGAGTTAAACTTGAACCCGTAAATAAATTGCCAACTTCATACCTCACTTCTTGCAAATTGATTTATCCCACTTCTTTTTCTGTGTATTGTCCAAGTAATTCTTAATTTCCTTTCTTATTTCAAAGTCAGCCGTTGAGCAAGATGCTGCATTTCCTTTCGCATGTGCTAAATGTTGCTTCATTCTATTTATACCACCTTTTACAATCTTGCCGCATAGTGCACATGTGACTGTATTTGGATCAGTCTTTGATGCGAGGAATGCAAATTTTCAACCAGGATTGCTAGATCCTGGCGGAACATGACGGCTAGATGATGCATCTCCAACAACTTCAGAAGTTGGTTGTGAGGCCATTGCTGCCAATGTCATCAAATATTAGGACACAAATCAAACTTTTTTACATAGATTATAATAGATTATAAAACAAAAGTATTTTATAAAATGACAGATTAAATTGACCGACTAAAAATCGAGTAATTGTTCGTTTACTTTGTATTATGTACATAGTTTTTCAGACATTTTAAAGATTTTTTTAAATAAATCAACTTTTTTAGTTGTATCATAAAAAAGCCAGAATTAGACATTTTATAAAATTGCACACTAATGATTAATGACAGACTAAAAAGGAACTAAACAAGTCAGCCATTTAATTTGTTCTTATTGTTCAGAACTTCATACATTTCACAAAATTTTTATGTTAGACATTTAACAATTAATATGACACATTAAAATAATAAATTAAAATATGAAATAAAAAAATTTAACTCACTGTGAAGGTGGCAGAATGTGACAGCGTGATCAGAGGCTCAGAGCTGGAGCCTGGAGTTGCTGGCAGAGGTGGGGGGGGGAGCCGATCGAGCGGAGCCTTAGCTGGCTGCGCGGACCTAGGGCTCGAGGTCGGCAGATCGGAAGCGCTGGCGGAGCGGAGCCGAGGATCTAGCGAAGAAGCGTCGAATGGAGCTGCGCCGAGGAAAGCTCCGAGCAGAGCCCTCGACGGAGGCGTTGGCGGAGCGGAGCCGATCGAGCGGAGCCGAGGAGCTAGCGAAGAAGCGTCAACTGGAGCGTCGGCGGAGGCGCTGGCAGAGCAGAGCCGAGGAGCTGGCGAAGAAGCGTCGGCGGAGGCGCTGGCCAGAGGAGCTGGCGGAGCCGAGGAGCCGGCGAGGGGCGCTGGGGGTCGGGTGAGGCGCTGGTGATGGGGCTCGGGATGGGGGGGTGTGCGTGAGTGATTTAACATTTAAGTTAGGGTTTAAGTAGGCTGCCCCTTTTATTTCCGTTATCCGAAAAACGACCGAGTATGCGGCCACCTATACCGTATACTCGGCCGCTTATGCGGCCTGACCTGCCTTTAGGCCGATTTGCTCCTACTCGGAGCGCTAGAGCCTCCAAACACGAGTATACGGTCGAGTATGCGGTATGCTCGGCCGTTTTTCTGAACTTTGGGGCCTGTTTAAAAAAAGAGGGGGAGGGAGAGAAGAAGTAAGGGCCCAAGTTGGCCAAACAAAAAAGGGGAGGTTGGCCGACTATTTAAAAAATGTGTTAAAAAAAATCTTTTGAAAAGGCGCGTACAAAAGAAAAGATGTACGCAAGGAAATTTTGCAAAAAAAGGAGTCGGCTAACAAAGGGAGGGGAATAGCCGAAAGAAAAAAAAGAAAAAGCCATTTTTTTGAGATGGCGTATGTGATTCATGTTTCTCCCCATTTTATTGTCTTCTCCCAACTTTCTCGATGTCATTATTTTCCGACAAGTATGGGAGAAAGGGGGAGTATTGTGTAGAATTCTTTGGTGATTCATATTCCTCAGATTCCAGATCAAATTCAGATTTTCCCAGGCCAGTTGTCCAGACTCTACAATTCAGTTTCAGACTCTGTGGGTTGGTTCAGAGTCCAAGTTTGAGGCACTCCATATTTGAGTGACCCGATTTCTTCGAGTTTTCTAGAGAGACTCCTTTTCAGACATGCACATGTATGTGGTCTTCAGTTTGATGAGCACATTTTTGCCATCACTTTTTCAGTGGTCCCCATTTTTTATTTTGGTCAGAGTTTTCATGTGTTCCATAGAGACTACAGAGTAGAGATCCCATTCCCTATGCCATGAGGGCTAGGGTTTTCATGTGGTTTCATAGGGACTCCAGAGTAGAGATCCCATTCTCTGAGCCAATATGGGAGAGACCCAATTCTCCAATGAGGAGACATCTTCAGACCAGGGCCTTAAATTTCCTTTTCAGTCATCATTTTGGTGACGACCAAAGCAGAATTTTGATGGAATTTCGGTCAAATTTCGATCAAAAGTTCGATCATTTTTTGTACTAGGAACCCCATATTTCCGTCATTTTGGTCATTTCGGTCGTATTTTGATTTCGAATGGATATCGATATTCGACATAAATTCGACCGAATTTCGCTGAAATTTGAGGCCATGCTTCAGACTCCATTCTCCAGCGACCGTGGACTCCGACTAGGATTGTCTCCACGGCTTTTTCAGTTTGACCATTTCATAGATGGAGCAGTTGTCCACATTATTGTGGCGGGCCAGAGTTCTCCAGGTGGAGACTCATTTTCAGTTGCAGTGACTTTGATATGCGCAATACAGAGCACATGTTCTCCGATGAGGAGATTCAGTTTCTTACACTTCAACCTGCTTTTTCCTCCTCATCTGCACGACATGAGAAGTAACGTCCTCAACAACAGCCGACAGTTGTGCGCATGTAGTTGATATTGTCTGTAGTGTCTTGTAATGTGAGTTGAGATTTCTTTCTATTTGTCCAAGCTGAGCATTGCATGCTTTAGCTTGAGGGGGAGTGTTAGAGTATGCATCATTTATCATGTAAGATGGGTAAATGGATCCCTCCAGGATCCATTTACCACATCTAGGAGTTTAGTCCCACATCTATAAGTGGTGAGACTTGGAGGCTCTGTGGAGGCTATATAAGAAGCCCCAGACCTCCTGTATCAGATGAGAAAGTGCAATGCATACATCAGCCCTTTGAGGCGTTTTCCCGCGGTTTCATCCCGCTCCTTAGGGAGTAGGGTCCACGTTAATATCCCGATGTCCCTAAAGTTTTTATTCTTTTTCTCTGATTCCGCTTCCACATTATATTTTCTAACAATATACTTAGCTAGATCTGTATAGGAATGTGAGATCTCCTACATTGAAGAAGGATATTTGTTTTGGCATCTTATGTTCAACATTTTTCGGGTGCCCTATGCTAGGTATTGGACTGCTGTTTAGATTCTAGAGGAATGATTTAACAGAGGCGAGGCGATCTGATCTCTACGTAAGGCTTTTCGCCATGGTTGTAGCTTGGGATGCTATAGGAGTAGATAGACTGTTAGTCGATCTTCATATGACGGTGTGAAGCCAGGGCTCTAGTTTATTCTATGTTGTCTGAGCAGATGTTCGTGATTTTTTGTGGTTGATGGAAATTTGGAGCACTGTGGAAGACCCTCAGCACAAAGTGGTAATTGGGTTTGGGATGATGGGGATTTCTCCGTTAAGAAGGCATATGTTTTAGAGATCACATTACTTTTGTTGCACATATTCTGGACAAATTGGTGGGTTTTCTCGTGATAGTTTGCTGAATTTTCCGTTTCACCAGCCTGATAATAGTTGTTGGTTCATTCTGTTTATTCACTGATTCTATGATGCCGATCTGATCATATGGAATGCAATACTTTAAGTAGAATCTGCTTCCCCTTGAACTGGAATATTCAGGTCTTAGGACCATGGCAAATACACATTCCACACCTTCCTAGAATTTCTAATTTCTGAACGAGCACTGAAAGTCTGAAACTTGGTCTATATTTGCAATATTTTTGGAAGGTTTAATTTGTGGAGAAGCTACGGAGCTTACAGAAATTAATAAATAGCGTCTCATCTTTTTGCTCATGACAATTTTGGGTGGTCAAATTGGTCCTTTTTCGGATCCAGACAGGATGCTATATTCATTACTAGTTTTGTTACTAGTTCTGCACATGTCCCCTTTGAAGAAGGTTCAGTCAATATGGGTTTTGTATGTCAGCCGCTATTGAACTTGCCATCTCATTTGTGTTTCAGGACAAAGTGGGAAGCTTGAATGTTTATCGGTGATTCTAAAGCTGGGGCGACATCTTTCAGTTTGCTGCCGAGCGGAAAGTACTGCTTCCATGGAAGATTTGGCCCTGTGGAAGTTGGAGGACACAAAGCTTTCTTTTCCATGCAAGGATCCTGCCCTTTCTTACTCCGGGCAAAAGTTTATTCAGGTGGAAGAACCTGATCCTAAAGTTGATCTTCTTTTAAATGCATCCAGTCCTGCATTAGTTGGAGAAATTTTCACTATTCCTGTCACAGTGGTCTCCAAAGGTCATGCAGTTCATTCTGGCGAGCTCAAGATTAACATTGTAGATGCAAAAGATGGTGGTTTGATGAGTCCACGAGAAGCGGAGTCCTTTTCTTTTGACAATCATGATGTGGAGCTTCTCAGTATCTCAGGAATGACGGAAGAAGATGATTCTCCTAAGGATATGGACAGCATCAAAAAGGTCACGCAGTCCTTCGGACTGGTCTCTGTTCCCTTCTTGGAAGCTGGTGCATCCTGGCATGGGAAACTAGAAATGAAATGGCACAGACCTAAGGCAATGATGCTTTATGTCTCTCTTGGTTACTTCCCAAGCGGTTCAGAACCTCCACTGCTAAAAGTTAATGTACACAAAAGCTTACAGATTGAAGGAAAGATCCCGATTATTATAAATCACCGGTTCATGTTACCTTTTCGCCGCGAACCCTTGTTGCTTCCAAGGTTCAAGCAAGATGCAGATTCCGGTGAGACTGGGTCACTTGCTCTGAATGAAAATAGCATCCTCATTGTGAGTGCCAGGAATTGTTGTGAGGTGCCACTACGGCTGATATGCATGTCCATTGAGCAAGATGTGCTTGAGGCTGCAAGCACAAGTGTGGTGCCTTGTGCTGGTGGGGGACCAGAGGTTGCCCTTCTCCTACCTGGTGTAGAGTTTAAACAAGTATTTTCTATCATTCCACGTGTTGAATCCCCAAAAGCTGTGTTGGGTTGCATTTCAGTTGAATGGAGAAGGAACTCAATGCTTGAGCAGCAGTCGGATTCTTGTGTTATATCGAAACAGAAGCTGCCAGATATGCGTGTAGAGAGGCCTCCTTTGATTGTGAGCTGGGAGTGCCCTCCCCATGCAGTGGTTGGAATTCCCTTCATGGTTTACGTGAAACTCCAAAATATGACAAGCTTTCTTCAGGATATTAAGTTTTCTTTAGGAGATTCCCAGAGTTTCGTGTTCTGCGGTTCCCATAATGACTCTGCCAGCATTCTCCCAAAATCTGAACACATTATACCATACAAACTTGTACCTTTGTTTTCAGGCCATCAACAGTTGCCTCAGTTTGCTCTAACATCTGTCCGATATTCAGCTGGATTTCATCCATCTGCAGCTTCGTCCACCATTTTCGTCTTCCCATCAGAACCAAATTTCAACAAGAAGGGAGACAATACGTCAGAACAAATTGCCAGTGCGGTAGATGTTGCATGAACAGCAATTCAAGTGTGTTCATTTGTATAAACTCCAGAAGTACAGGGGGTTCAGGAAAGGAGCACTGCTTGGGCTTGCGGCTGTAAGTATGTGCACACCATTTCTAGCATGAATGTGCCTAGTGCAAATCAATCATAATCTTGCTCCAGAAAACATTCATATATTCAGGAAGTTACTGGATTTTGTCAGTGAGGTTTTCTTCTGTGTATTGCATTGATCGTGTAGTATCATGTGTTTGTGGTCGACCAATCTGAATATTCTCTTGCTAGGTCTGTTCTTTTGTCTGGCAGCTGTAGGGTGATTCATTTTCAAAATTTGTTACATAGACATTCCCATAATCTATAAGTTATTGTAGAAAAAGCAACACATATTGATTAACTCACATTTAATATTAATATGTTGAGTTATTATTATTTTTTTGTGTTCATGTAATATGACTTCTTATATAGTTGAAGATGTAGCTAAGTCAGGAAACTTCGAGCTTGTTTGTTGACAGCTACTTGTTAGCTTAAATGAGCCAACTGCATCGACCCATTGTCTTCAAATATCTAATTTTAGATCATATCATATGGCTGCCCTTGTGTACATGTGGAATTTGGATCAGGTCATGGCGATACTATATGCATATACCCCCAACATATCAGCGACAGAAGAACATACAATTTTGCTTACATTTTATCTTCGGTAATAGTTGTTTTTTTTTATAGGTAAATTTTCCATTTGTATTTCAGTATACTAAATCAAAAAAGTTACAAGAGGGTATACCCCAGAAGGTGAAAAAATCGAAATAACCAAAAAATTTTGCGATCCCACCACTGCAACAGACAGGGTAAGGATCAGAAATTGTTGCAGCCCTTGGCTGGGGTTGGAGTGAATTACACAAAAAGATCCTTCTACTGGGATTAGCCGATTACATTGCACGCCCAACACAACCGATGGACCTCACAGCTGAGATGATTGAGTTGGCAAGGGCCAGAGAAGAAGAGTGGCAGCCAGAGTTCCATCTGTTATTCCTTTCATGCCATAGCTCCCAAACAGTGGCAGCCAACGCCATGCTGCCCTTCCTACGAATGCTGTTGGAGGGGAGAAGACATATCCACTCAGTAAGATTGTTGAGGCAGCAAGAGGGAGGCTGGGGGAGATCGAGACCTGCAATTACCAAGCCCCAGGTGGCTCCCGCAAAGGTACATTGGAAGAAGATATGATCTTTAGACTCGGATTCAGCATGGCAGAGGTAGCAAACACCTGGTAGATTCATCCCGTGACCAGCGAGTCTGTCCATAGTGGGCAGCCTGTTGAGAAGAGCCCGATACAAAGTGCATGCATGTTTAGGGACCGCTCCCAACCACCACACAGCCCGTGCCCAAGTGACTAAGGGCCCCCGATGTCGAGTGCCCTCAATCGCTTGAGCAAATGAGAACCGTTGGGGGAGATGAGTGTTGTGGGTGGGCAAGCAACCCCAATACGATTCCCGACCGCGGAGAAGCGCCTTCCAAATCTTTGAGTCCCCAGTCCTGGGGGTAGCCTCCCTGAATGAGCAATTTTTCAAGTATTTAGCCCTCATGTAGGAAGCTCATATGGAATTATCGACATTGAGAAGCCTCCATGTCCACATCATCAAAGCAGCAGAACGCAACATGACCGCCGAACGGATCCCCAAACCGCCTTCCGCTTTTGGAAGGCAAATAGTTTCCCAGCAAATATGATGGGTGCCAAACCCCCATAGGAACTTGGCGCAGAGCTTGTCAACTCTTGTGGCAACGCCACTAGAAATAAGTACACCGTTGACCCAATAAAGAACGATCCCATTGATGACTGAGTTGATAAGTTGCGCCCTACCGGCCAAGGATAGGGAGGCCGCCTTCCAACCCCCAATTGTTGCTTTAATTCTGTCTTCTAGATTCTTTGTAGGTGAGCCCCGACCCAAGGATGATACAAGGGGAAGGCCAAGGTAAGTGGTTGGGAAGGCCCCACGGAGTACCCCCATTCTAAGGGTAGTCTCAAAGTCTTGGGGGGCCCCCTTAGGCCTAAATAGCCCGCTCTTGCGCGCATTCATTTGCAGTCCAGAGATAGACGCGAAATTTTCAAGGACACGGTGACAGCGGTGAAAGAAGATGAAGTTGCCTTGCAGAAGAAAAGGAGATCATTCGCATAGATGATATGCGTGGGGGCCAATGAATGGCCCCGACCAAACGGTTTGATCATGCCGTTAATCGCCGCCGAGTCCACCAAAACCGAGAGTGATTCCATGCCCACGACGAAGAGGAGCGGGCTTAGGGGATCCCCCTGTCGCAGCCCCCTCGTTCCACGAAAGAGACCAACCGAGGACCCGTCAAGAAGGATGGAGAAAGATGCCGTGGAAATGCAGTTTTTGATCCAGTTTACCCAAACGGGGTGAAATCCCATGAGCTGAAGACAAGATATAATGAAGGAGTGTTCCATGGAATCGAAGGCCTTAGTTAGATCAACCTTCAGGCAAGCTTTCTGAAAATTCAATTTGCGCTCAAACGCCCCCGCCAATTTCTGAAAATCCCATGAGCGGAAGACAAGATATAATAGTTGTTTTTTGGTACGTCTTCGGTAATAGTTCTTTCTCCTGAAGCTCCTTTCTATTTCAACCATTCTGCATTCATTTTACATTCATTGCTGTCTTGACCTCGTGTTTGGTTATCTGCGGCTTGACCTCGTTTTGCGGCTTCTCTCTTTGATGCCATTTTGAGTAAACTGCTTTCCTTTCACTTCAGATTTTCCACCCTCCAGCTGCTGTATGTACGAAGTCTTTCAACATATATAGGGTTCGTCGTTGGGAGACCGAAGGGGAAATGTCTCACCTCGTCGATGTGGTTGCATCCATCTCACAATTTCAGTTCTATATATGGCATGTCGAACACAACGTCTGCTATCCTTCTGAGTATATATATCAGGAGATTAATTATTGAAGTAGATTTTCTCTTTGCACCCCAATGTTTGTCATTGAAAACCATAGTTCATTTCCTTTATGGTTGTCACATATTTGTTATACATTTCTTCATGTTTTTGTCTAGTTCCTTCCGTTTGGTTGTTAAAAGAAAGACACATCACTACAATAAAATGTAGTTAAATATATATCAAACAAATTATTCATTTATTGATTCAATAAATTTTCAACGAATATTTGTTATTATATTCCTAGCAATAAATTAGCAACAACAAAGTATAATTTTTTCATGCAAAATGAATGAATAATATGTCATGGAATTTTATGAAATTCGTGAATTCAGGAATAAAAGAGAAATTTATAATGAATAATATTCATTTTTATATATTTAAAGAATTACAACCATCAGCGTAGGACTGTGTGAGGTTCAACCATGGGCTTTAATCCTTGCTTATTTGATCTAAATGTGGCACAATTAGAGTGATCATGAATTTCCATAAAATTATTATCAAAGATTTCAGTTATGGTGTATGATCCCTTCCAATTCTTGTTGGCATCAAACAACCATACCTTTAATCCACATGAAAGGTAGGTCTTCCCCATAATATCGGTATCATGCCAAATCTTGATTTTATCCTTATATGTAATGTTGTTGCCATAAGCTTGGAATCACAAATCTTCTAATTCAGCCAAATTAAGCAATATCTTCTTCCCAACTTCATTACAATTCAAATGACATTTCTTTATTGCCTACAGTGACTTACAGTGGACTTCTGCAAGAAGGTGGCACAATTTAGTGTACACAATATGGCATGGGAGTATTCCTGAAGGGGTAGCATGGGCGTGTTCCTGAAGGGGTGCAGAAAGTTCCAAATGCCCAAAGAATAGATGTTAAATGGCGGGATCGGTCCATTCTATCCGATCGAACCATTTTCTAAAGGATGGTCTTAATTCTCTATTTGACGACTCTATCATTCTGTTGATGCGAAAGATAAGTCATGGAGACTTGATGTTCTACTACGTCTCTCAAGAGTCTCTTAATTGAAGCATTAAGTGTCTCCCCCATCACTTATGACTACTTTGGATAAATCAAAGCGAGAGAATGGATCACTTGGAATTTTTACTACAATCTTTGCCACCAACGACACAAGTGGGATTTGCTTCCAACAAATAGGAGACATAGTCTACGACCACAAGAATGTATTCATACCACTGAGAGTTGGTAAACATTTCCATTGACGCCCATGCGTAAAAAAAGTTTACCATGTAAATCGTGAAATGGAAACATACCCCTTCGAATCATGGTACTAAGCATATGCTAGACTGTGAATGCTTGGATAGAATGACTGACATCCTTGAAAACTATGGGTTAATAGAAACCTAGAGAACTTTCACAACAATTCTCTTTTCTGAGAAGTGTCCTCCACAGTTAAAATTGTGGTAGTGATCTAGGACATTGGAAAGTTCAGATTCAACTAGAGTCTTCTTCAGATCAAGTTGGTTCCCTCTATGAAGAGAAGGGGATCATTGTTGGACATGTGAGCCCACAGCGAGCCATTATGCAATAAATATTATTGCGTATATCATTCCCTGATCTGAAATGAAGAATAAATAATTTGCATAATATGTCCCTCTGTACAATTAGGGTTATGTACCATGGCCATCTTAATGATCATACAGCTGTTGATTCAATAATTGAATCATAGAGACTGGTGCTTGGATGAATATCTAAAGGGTTAGATTGAGGACTCATCAAACATCGTCAAATGATTGTTAAGAGATGATCTCCAGCTTGAGTAGGAGATGGCAATCCTTTCTATATAGGTTGATATCTGACCGACCTCTTGATGCAGGTCCTCTGCATGGGAATAGTGATTCAGAGGTGTCAGATTAGTTAGGTCAATGGGTTGACTTAACAAGATCGAGATAACCTAAGTCCTATGTTGGATGCTGTCACAACATAGGCATGCATCCTTTGACCGGAGACAGATGTATTACTATATGTCTGAGTATGTACATTTGGCAGACCGATAGGTTGATGACCTAACCAAGGTCTATACACCGGCGTGCTGGTGTGCATATAAGGGCATATGAGTAATACGATCTCTCAAAGGGATCATACAGGTTCATTACTGAACCGGAAGACATGAGCTCACTCATGAGATATTGGGAAGAATCAAATTCCGTGCATGGTCGTCTCGCTTTGGAAGCTTGACTAAATTCGTAGGTTTGATATATACTTTTGGAAAGTAGATGATCAAGACCTAGGTATGATATATGCTTTTGGAAAGTATATGATCGATACAAAATCCCAATGATCAAATGAGAACTTACTGATAAAACCCTGAAGTAGATAGTATAAAGTTGATCTAATACTTTGGGTTTATTGTGGATCTTCTGGTATGCAGGATGTACAGGTGTTGGGAATACCTGAGGGTGATGCGATCATAAACGATTGTATACCCATGATGCTTCCATTCCTAGGGAGTGATGAAATGGGTCTGGATTTTAGTGACTCCTCTCAGTAGAGAAGTAATCTGATCTTGGTACAAATGTTGGACATTGATCCGAATGTGATTCGGATGCAATGAGAAGATTAGATTTGCGGTCTTGATTTAATCAAGCATCTATGAGAGGCCCGAGATCTGGATTTGAGATGTGATCTCAATATCCAAGTCACTATATGTGGAACAATACAATCGCCCTGTCCTTATCTCCAAGTATCTGCAGAGAAAGCACATTATTCTTGAAGGAGTTCAAGAATAATTCATTTGATGAATTCTATATCCAAGAACAAGAAAACGGATAATTAAATATGATTTAATTATCATGAATAATATGAATTTGATTCATATTATAAGAAGAGATATCTAAGATAATTGAATGTGATTTAATTATCAAAGATGTGAATAACATTAATGTGATTCATGTTATTTGGGAAAATGAGAAAAGAGATCCAAGAT